>OY728145.1:1599468708-1600668708 GCA_963277665.1 Viscum album
GTGTATGCTCTAAGCCACGATCTAGTAATGTATAACTTGATCACTGAATCCCTCAAAGAAACATGGAAAACATATTTATATATAGGGGCGAGAATACATGTATAATTAGAATAATCCACATCAATACCTCTTAGATAAATATGAAACAATAATCCTAATTCCTAAGTGAATAAATATTAGAACTAACATGCACCTAAGTTAGGTTAATAATCACATGAACCCACTAAGTCTCATTTCTCCAATATCACATCCAAGTATAATAATAAAATATAAAAATAATATAGTAATAAGGTACACCAAAACCACTTACACTCTACTTTTTCACTCTCAATCCCTAACGGAAGACATCTCAATGCTCCCATCCCTTCTGTAGTCATTCCATTGCACATCATACATGATCACAACCATACACCATGCATGTACCATACCCACAACCAAATATTCATAGCCACTTATTGAAGCATCATATCTTAACCATAAACCACATCCTCATTATATACATATCCTACATCCATATTTTTGTTGGGTATTGTGAACATAAAATTCATCAACCTGTGCTCTCCTACTACTATTCACAATCCCCAACACAAATCATATCCACTATCACATAATCATCTCATCATCAGCAATACATTATTATTTACACTCAAAACTTTTTCTATCACATCTTGGGCACCATAAACTCATTCCATTATATCTTTCCCCACTCCTAGAAGATAGAGTAGGGAAGTGAGAGTAGTGACCCATCCATTCCCTAACCAACCTAGATATTTGGTAAAACCCTCAAAACCAAAAAAATACATAAATAAGGTCATCCAACTCAGGTGGGGTGTATAATGTAACATATCAAACCTAGTTCTCTCTCACATGACTGAGCTGGGTTGTCTATGTGACCTCTGGTGTGTCTTTCCACACACCATAGGCCACAAACTAGCAGCGAGGGTGTAAGGAATATAGTGGGGAGACATTTACCTCTAGTAAAAAGTATAAATAATAATGGAAATAATAAAAATAATCAACAAAAAATGAAAAAACGATAAATTACAAATAAAACAAAAGAAAATAATAAGAATATCATGTAGTGAAAAGATTAATACAAAAAAATTGCATACTATAAGTTGAAAAAATAAAATACTAAACTAACTTGATAAAAGACTCAAAACCCCATGTGTCGAACCCCATGTTGGTTCTATCTCCAAGATTTAACCCATCTAATAAGAAATCAAAAAATGTATGGACCATTTACTTTATCCAAACCTTCATCTGTGAAATATACCAGGGTACCTAATGGTAACCAATATAGGGTGTGAGTACAACTATGTAGACCACCACCAACAGTGTCTCAAAAATATATTATGAGTTACTAGTTCATGAAATAAAGTGATAAATCAAAGTATTAATTTAATTAATTAATATTGTACAATAAATAATCCTATTGACCATAATGTTCTGGATTGACACCCAAGTCTAGCCAAACCTACTTTGGAACAATTCTAGATCTCTCAAGGTATATCATAGAACCATACCATCCAAATCCATAACCCCTAAAGTTTATATCCCCAGAAATCATCATAGGAGAAATGGAATGAGTCCTATAATCATTAAAAAATGTCTAGGTTCAATCCCTCTATATAATAATTTTAGTGTAACACAAATATTTTTTATCATAAATTCAACATAATTGGGTGAAAGTCTTTTATATAAGAATTTTAGAATATTCAGGTTCAATACCTTTATATATGTATTTCATTATATCAAACATGTCAAAAAATTCCATATTATTTAACCATTTCATTATCATATTTCACCCTATTATCTCATTGATATAAACATCAATTATAATAAAAAAATTATAAACCTATTTTAGGAAATGTGATGTATATTAAATCCAATTACCCATTTAAAATTTCATGTAAAAAATCAATTCACATTCTAAAAAACTTACATAGTTAATCCAATTTAAAATTTTCAAATCTTCCAAAATCATATTCTTGTCCACAAGAGTAGGCTCACCTCTAAGGTGGTCGTAGGTCCAGACCTGACGGGATCCATGGGAATTATGATAGTATTAATTCTCATAAAAATAGTGTGTTATCCATTTATGTTGGTTTTATTCATGTTGTGACGACATGATCGAACTTATTTTTTAAACTAGAAGAATCAAAACAGAAATAGAGAATTGTTCTAGACCACCTACCTCAAAAGAGGAGAAGATGCAGAAAAACACTCAATATAAAAGGTAGTGTTCGGTTACTTATCATTTCACTCTTGGATCACAACACACAGATTTGATAGATCTTACTTCTGGTTTGAAGGGGATGCATAGAGGCTGTCATTGGGTGTCTTGGATCACCATGTATTGATCCCTAGAAGATGTGGCATTAATCTAATTAAATGAGATTCAAAAGCCTTATAAATACTGTCTAGGGTGCCTAGGGTTCGAGTCGATGAGATAAAATAATAAAAATTAGAGGGTTCATGTATTTATCGATGGACTATAAAACAGAAGGCCTTGGTTCAGCCTCCCATTCCACACCACATAATATGCTGACATGGGTAGGACTATAGTGCTGCATAAGAGACCACATCACAATCTTCACAGTCAAACTACATCAGAGGATCATGGATAGAACCACCCTATAGATTCTATAGACCTAGGAAAATGAATATATTATATCCTAATATACCACACCCACATAACCCATAACATTATATGTAGGCTATGGAATAGCCTATATCCATGCCACAAGGGTACCCGATTTGTAATAATTGACCAAATCCCACCTTGATACCCTTATACTAAAACTATCATACTCACATCATAACCCATCAATAGTTATGTCACATACCTCATCCTATCTGAAGTTACGCCCCAAATGGTATTTCTTATATTCTCCTCCTCCCAAGACCCTAAACCATAGTTTAGATCTCCACACCCTAGTGGAACACCTTATGAAGTAGATGAAGTATCTATGGTGTAGAATCCTCTACTATCAACTTCCCTTATCATTCTTCCTCCCGGAACAACCTCATATGGAATAGGGATTCACAACCAAGGTTCAAACAAGAAACAACCAGATCAAAAAGTTTTACAAAAATATAAAGAGGGGCGTACCTGAAAAATACGGGATCATACAACCTCCCCACCATAAAACAGCTCATTCATGATCTATACTCATAATAATCATGGTGGGTATCGATGAAAAAGTATAACCACTATGTCTATATATCATACTTCCTCTCCTAGGTCTCCTCTTGCACATTCACATGCTTCCACTACACTCACACTAGAGGTATGGTCTTCCCTCGAAGATGCTTCTCACTATGTTTCTTGATATAGATCAGATTCTCCTTAAAGGATGCATCAATATCTAGCTCGACTTCATCAATGTCTATCATGCGATAAGGTTCAGGAAGATATCTCTAAAGTAGTGGCATGTGGAACACATTCTACATGGATTTGTAGCACTTTGGAAGAGATAAAAAGTACACCACTAAAATAAACTTTTCCACTATCTAGAATGGCCCAATAAACTTGGGAACTAGATTTACTTTATTTCTAATATGATGTTTCCCCAACATAAGAGACACTCAAAAAAATATTATGACCAACCTCAAGCTTGAATGATCGTATTTTTCAGCCACTATGGGATTTTTTTCAACTATACGTAGTCACCAACCACTTTCTAATCAAATGAACATGTTCAGTTGTCTACTACATGAGACTAGGTCTAATGAGCACTAACTCACCCACCTTAAACTATCAAATAGGTAATCAAAATTACCTTAAATAAAAATCCTCAAAATAATTAATTTGGATCGCTGCCTAGAATCAGTTATTATATACAAACTCCATGAGTTCTATATGATGGTCCCAAGAACCACAAGAATCTAGAACATTGGATAATGGAATATCCTCTGACATCTAAATCATTTATTCATATTGGCCATTAGTATGAGTATGATAGGATTTTCATAGAATAACTTATGATACCAAAGATTTATAAAGATCCTACCAGAACTGATATGTGAAATAAGGACATCAATTTGAAAGGATGCAGTTTGGAACACCATATAGCCAAACAATTTCCCACATGTAGAAACTCTCGAGATCATTGGCAGTGAAGGTATTCCTATAGGTAGGAAGTGGGATAACTTCATCAGTCAATCCATGATTCCCCATATAACATCATTATTTTGAGGTGTCCTATTTAATCCTATAATGAAACCCATATTGACATCATTCCATTTTTATTCTAGAATGGGTAGAGGCTGAAACAAACCATAAAACCTTTTATGCTTTTCTTTCACCTACTGATAGGTGAAAAATCTCACTATGAATTCCATTATCTCAATTTTTATCCATGGACACTAGTATTGTTTATAGAGTTTATGATACATATTTGTTAAACCTAGATGTTATGACCATCTAGAAGAATAAAACTCCCTCATCAGCTCCTCACCTAATCCCATAAGAACCCTTACACAACCATGGATAAGAATAACATCTATATTTCCAAGAGACCATCCTGACGGTGGCTCCCCACCATATAAATTTCCCATTGGAATAATAATAGATCAACATAAATGAATCATAAAATTCAATAAAGGATGTTTATATAGATGAAAATACTCTAATAAAATCATTGAAACATTTTGAGAGACATACCCCTTTTTTAGATAGAAAATATTTATTTAAAAGGATGCATAATTTCAAACGAAAAAAATTCATTTAAAATAAACATTTAAACTTTTAATAGAAGATTAAAAACATTAAGACTTCATGATGGTTAAAAAATCCTCTCATTCTGCATAAGTAAAAAAACACTCCTTCTGTATTTTTTTTCAAAAATTTCATAAAGTACCTCATTTGGAAAACAAGAAAAGATTCATTTCAAATCATATTATAAAAATTAAAACATGTATAAAAAGAATTTAAACATTTTTCAGATAATTTTAGAAGCATGTTTGAAAAATTTTTATGAAAACTTATACAAAGAATAAAAATATTCCCTAGTGGAGACTTAAACATATATAATCGTAAATAATAATGATATTGTGAAATAACCCATACCAATTTATAATTAGTAGAATCATATTCCCTATGAAATAAAATATTATATGGATATTAAAATACAATAATATTTATAATAATAGTCTTAAAATACATTCATGGGTATTATATACACCACACAAAAGAAATAAGTATTGTATAAGGCATGTGGCCCACGAAAATAAAAGTAAGATAAAAATATCTTACCTTAGGTATGATTTCCTCCGTACATGTTTGAAACAACTATATAGTGGTTTTAAATATATTATTAACTTATAATAGGATCCTAATAATATTTATAATATAATATATTATCCACTAATTATATTTTACCACTCATTTACTTATAATATTTTTATTCATTTTATTGTTTCGAGTGTTAATTGCGATGTTTTCTCATACTTGTTTTGTCTTGAAATTCTAGGTTATTTTGTATAGGATATATATAAAACATATACAGAATTATATTAATGTCATAAATATCATATTTAATCATTAAAACCATTTTTATAATCATTATTTAATGGTTAACGTGGTAAATGAATCACATCACGTTGTGGAAACTGTAGGTCGTACGTACGCATGAGCGAGGGTATCATTCCCTTAATGTTGAAATAGTAAGGAAGTGGATGATATATTAATTCTTCAAGAATAAATATAATGTAAATATTATCATTTATATCCATTATTTTCATCATTATACTCATCCAAGTAAATTGGTAATGAAATTATATTACAACATGGTGTGGAGATGACAATCCATATATATGCACGCATGGTGTTTTCATTTTTCATATGATGGATAAATCATGGAATATGGTTGTTCCATAATCATAATAACATATATAAAATATATGATACTAAATTTTTTACTTTAATATTTAAACAATTAATGAATATGAATTAGAAGAATAAATGAACTTCAATAAGTTGGTAAAACAATTACCTCTTCTTCAGTGGACTTCCTTTAGATCACTTCCTAAGGGATATTTAGTTTGTTTTTTAATACCAAGACCTCCAAAACATGGATAATGATGATATAAGGATAACTTTTTAGTGATTTCTCCATCTAGATGGCTCATTGTGGTGTGAATAAGAGAGGGATGAGTTTTCCTTTTATTATTGAGGTGAGGGATACTTTTGGAAACTAAAAAAATATTAATCTAATATAAATTACTTATCAATTAGAAATTGATTAAAAGTGATTTATTTAAAATATAATATTAGTATGGGTATAAATTATCTCATCCAATAATTTTTAGATAAGTTTATTTCTCATTCTTACCCTTAACTTTTTATTTTAACCCTTATCTAAATCCTTTAACTCTTACCATGACAACATGTGTTTTTACTCGTTGAAGGTTACTATAGTTACTATAAAATGTTAATATAACCTTAAATGAGTCATGGTTGACATTTTTAACTTTATAAAAAAATTCCTAATTTTATATTTTTATGAATTTTATATCATTTAATAAAAATTATTTATTTTAAATTATCATTATTGCCAACTTTGACACTATTCATTACATGACCTTTTAAAAATATCATAATAATAATATAACTTCAAAAAACCTTTAATATGTCAATTATATATCTATGTGATCTAAAAAATTCAGTTATGACATTAATTGTATCAAATTATATTTATTTTAATATTTTTAATAACATTTTTTTTATATGTCCATTAATTAAACAATTACTGCATCATCATTGTGAAAGCTTTTAAGTTAATAATTTATTACCTAAAAATTAAAAATAAATTATCATGATGAAGATGAAAATTTTATATTTCAAAATTATATTTATATTTGAACTTATTTTCTGAATTACCATATATAAAAAATGTAACACTGGTTAAAAACTTGAGTATGATATATTTGACTTTCCTTAGAATAAAATACTATAAATAGAATAAATCAACCCAAGTGGATCTAAGAGGCCGTAAAATTGTCCCAAAGATAAGTTTTTCAAAAATAACTCATCATAGAAAATTAGGACAAGTTTTAGGTTCATTTTATAATAATTATAATATTATTATTTTTAATTACCCGATTTACCTTTAATTGTGGTAATTAAAAAAATATTATAGTTACTAATCATATTGTTCAAAAATAAAAGGGAAATAAATAATAAAATTTTACCTTATTATTCAAAATATGGAATCCATTTTTAAAAATTCAAAACACATAATTGGATAAAATTAATTTTAAATTAATCTCATTGACGGAACGAGAAAAAGAGGTTTCAAAGTAAAAATGTTCAAAAGATTTAAGTGTTTTTATATCGAAATTCAATGTGAATTTGATTAATAATACCTAAATTATATTAAATGATAAAAAATGGATCAAATTATACTTTTAAAATAATAAATAATATAACTTTACACCATAAATTATTTATATGAAAAAGTTGTTTTCAATTAAAATACAATTTTCCCCTATTCATCAAAACATGAAACTGATCCGAAAAATACCCAAAATTAAAACTAAGTAAATATTTATATTCAAATTTAAAATAAAAATTTTATTTGGTGTAATAGAATTTATAAAGGTGTTAAAAACTTGATTTTAAACAAGTGTTCTTTCAAAAGGTGGGAAAACTTTCTTTTTAGAAAAATACTTCTTTTATTCGTAAAATTGCATTTGTTCTTATATCTTGTATATAAAACACATAGGATGAATGTTAAAAAATATATTGAATATATTTTATATATTTATTTCATTAATATAATCCAAAAATAGTGATTTATTTATTTTATTGGTTTAAAACACACTTGTGCACATTTAAATAGTTTTTATAAAAACATTTTATTTATATTAAATTGGTTTTTAAATTTATTAATAATTAATTGGTTACCAATTAATTCAATAAGATATTTTCATAATTTAGTTAATCCTATTAATAACAACCAATTTAACAGAAATGAGATAATTACAATTTAAATACTAATCTTAAAATTATATCGTGGTTTGTATGCTCGGTGTTGCGTGCAACGTAAGTTATCGAAGATAAAAAATCTAAAAAGATACATACCAAATAATATTTGGGTGTTACATTCTCCCCTACTTCAATAAATTTATTCCTCGCAATTTAAATTTCCACTTCAAAAATAAAATATTGATACTTTAAAATTCATTTATGGAGAACACACATCGAAAATAGGGTTAATAAAACATCCTCTTATTAAGAGGGAAAGGTAACGGTTAAGGTAACCAAAAAATTAGGCTTCAGAATAGGATAAAATTAGTGGGAAGTGAAAACCTGGACATGGAAGAGAAATAAAACCATCAAGTTTTAATGGAGAGTGTTATAGAACATGGTCATCAGAATGTATACTCATTATAAAATCATAAATTTGTGAATAGTTAAAGAGGCCATTGATTTCTCAATATAAAAATTAAATGAATAGTTTTTTCATTGAAAATTTATTTTCTATAGTTGATGGATTATTTTACTATGCAGATAATAACTTCAAAAAATAATCATAAATAATTTCATTACATGATTGTATCCTTTTATTTTTCTTCGATCTATTTTCACTTCATCTTTTACATCTAGAAATGGATATTCAAGTTGGATTTTTCATACCTGAAGAAATCTAATGAATCATAAGATCCATCAGTCATTCCTTCAGCTTTTAAATTTTCACAAAAAATAATATTGTTAGCACATATCATCCAATAAATCATACTTTTACCTCAATCAATAATATCCAATTTTCAACTTAATCCATTCCAACCATAAGACTCGTCCCAAATACTTTTACCAAAATTAAAAGTCCCAAAAGGTCTCTAAATTTCCCAAATCAATCTAAACATAATATTTACCAAATAAAGTAATGTAACTCTTATTTCCACATTCAAAATATTTTAACACCTTAAAAACCTTAATAAAAATATTCATGATTCCAAATCCTTGAGAAAAATTATTGTAGTACAATACTTATATATCTCGTGATTTTTATAACCATAGCACCATTGATAAAATAATTATTAAATACAAATACATAAGAACTTTAATCATTCTACTTAATTTCTAAACCAATAACTACACTTCATCATATTTTCCATTAATACCTCCTACCTTTAATTTTACTTTTATAGTATCTTCAACATCAGTAGTATAACCATTAATTGTATAACCTTTCTAATTCTAACCATTGACCAAAACCCAAAGCACAATGTGAGAAACATTATTCATAGATATATAGTCATCAAGAATAATTTATATGATTTCTATATCACTACATATTCTTTTAAATCTACTATTCCTTAATCTATAGTATGTTATCCAATACTTAGACTTATCATCAAATTCATTCATAGAGTTATATTCCCTAATCTATGTTTTCTTAAATCTGGTTCGCAAGTTTTGTACTAAACATTCTTTGATACCAACTATAACTCCCCAACCCCAAAATCTCAGAGTCAATGCCTTAAATTTTTACACTAGCATAAGATACAAGTGATTTCATCCCAAAGGACCAAACATTTAGTATTCTTGGTAAACTATATACATACTTTAAATTCATATAATAATCTAAAATATAAAATACACAAAGAATTTTCTTTGAGCATTCCATTAATCCCCTTAGTGTAACCCTACTAATAAAACTCAAAACACTTATTCATATCTTAAGGAAAAATAAGACATAATAAATGGGTGATCTAAAATTCTCATTAACTGTAAGCTTACAAATAAACTTGTGAGTAAATATGGAATAAACAATATGGAAAGGTAAATAAATAAAAAAATCATTTAAATAATCACGTGAGTTAGGAAACATATCCATTGATATTATACTAGTTGAATAATCACATTGAATATAAATAACAAATAAAATAATAATGGAATGCATAATGTTGGACATCTAAAACATATCATTGATTCCTAGGATAAGACATCATAAAATAAATGGTTAAGGCCTCAATAAAATCCATATCTGAAAATAAATGGGCAAGGCATCATCCAAGTCCATATTTGATTTGTCTCATGATACCTACTGATACATCTAGGGGTTATAGAAGGCCCTTCCCATCACTTACTAAGTCTAATTCATTCCTTAAATTAATGGAGTGAAACATAAAAAACATATACATATGAAATGTAAATAGCTTTCCCCAATAGAAAAATATAGTCACAAACCATTTTGAGTAATATGGTGAATGGTATCAAATAGAACATCCACAGTCAAACCAATCAAAAAACATTTAACAAGATATGGTAAAGGAAATAATATTAGATCAATCTAAATGAAGAAAAAAAATTAAACAAGGATATTGACATAGATGAAATTATATTAATAAAATCACTAAAAACTCTTAAGATACATTCCCCTTTTTACATTGAAATCATTTATTTAAAAGGCCGTGAAATTTTAAAAGAAAAAAAATTCATTGAAAATAACCCTTAAAACTTGAAAAGGAAGCTTCTGAACATTAAGGAGTCATGATGGTGGAAAAATCCACTCATTCCACATAAGTTAATAATACATTCTTTCCATATTGTTGTTGAAAAATTCATAAAGTACCTCATTTAGAAAATGACAAAAACATTCATTTCAAACCATTTTATAAAAATTTGAACATGGGTAAAAATAATTTAAACATTTGTAGGATAATTTTAAAACCCCTTTTGAATTTGTTTTAGAAAACTTGTAAATGGAATAAAAAAGTTCCCCAATAGAGACTTGATCTTATACAATCCTAAATAATAATGAGATTATGAAATAATCCTTACCACTTTATAGTCAATAGATCTATATACCCTATGAAATAAATAAAATTATATGGATATTAAAATACCATGATATTTATAATAATAGTCATAAAATACATTCATTTGTAGTATATATATCACACAAAATAAATAAGTAGGGTATAAGTCGTGTGTCCCATGTAAATAAAAGTGAGACAAAAATCTCATACCTTAGGTTTTATTTCCTCTATATGTGTCTGAAACAACTATATAGTGGTTTTAAATATATTATTAACTTATTATAGGATCATAATAATATTAATAATAATATATATGGTCCTATTATAATATTTTACCACCTATATATTAATAATATTTTATTTATTTTACTGTTTTGGGTGTTAATTGTGGTGTTTTCTCATGCTTGTTTTGTCTTGAAAGTCTTAGTTATTTTTCATAAGATATATATAAAATATCTAAATAATGATATTATTTTCATAAATATCATATTTAGTAATTAAATAAATTTTTTAATCATTATTTAAAGGTTAACACATAAAATGAATCACATCACATCGTGAAAATGGTAGGTCGTACGTACATACGAGCGATAGTATCATTCTATTAATAGTGAAAGGGAAAGGAAGTGGATGGTATGTTAATTTTCATAGAATCAATATCAATTAATAATTATCATTTATATCCTTTATTTATGTCATTATACCCATTCAATTAAAGTGGTTATAAAAAATATATTACACCATGGTGTGGAGATGGTAAACCGTATGTATGCAGGCGTAGTCTTTTCATTTTTCACAAGATGGATAAATATTGAAATATGGTTTTAAAATAATCATAATAACATAAAATAATATATATGATACTCAATTTATTGTTTTATTATTTTAATAACACATGAAGATGAATTATAAGAATAAATTAACTTGAATAATTTGGTAAAACAATTAACTCTTCTTCGGTGGACTTCCTTTAGATCACTTTCTAAGGGATCTAGACTTGGTCTTTATGGAAGACCAGGACATCAATAACTTGGATAAAGATGTTATGAGGATAAATTTTGAGAGTTTTATTGATCTATAAGGCTCAATTTGGTGTGAATAAGTGTGGGATGAGGTGCTCTTCTATAATTTAGGTGAGGGGCACTTTTGGAAACTCTAAAAATATTAAATTAATATAAATTAATTCTCAATTTCAAAAGGATAAAAAGTGAGTTATTTAATACATAATGTTATTATTGGTATAAATCCTATCAAACAATAATTTTTAGACATGTTTAGGTCTCATTAATACCCTTTTCTTTTGGTTTTAACCCTTATTTAAACCTTTTAACTCTTACCATGACAGCATGTGTTTTTACTCTTTGAAGGTTAATATAGTTACTATAAAAGGCCAAAATAACCTTAAATGAGTAATGGATGACATTTATAAATTTATACCAATAATTTATCAAAATTTTATATTTTTATTAATTTTATATAACTTAATTAAATATTATTTATTTTAAGATGTTATTAGTGTCAATTTTGACACTACTCATTATATTGCTTTATAAAAATATCATAAAAAGTTAAATTATAACAATAACCCTTAATAAATCCATTATATGTATAGGTAATCTATAAAATTCTTTTATGACATTAATTATATCAAATTATATTTATTTTAATATTTTAATAACATTTTCTTGATATGTCCATTAACTAACCAATTATTGCATCATCATCGTGAAAGCCTTTAATTTAATTATTTCTTCCCTAAAAATTAAAAATAAATTTTCATAATGAATATAAACATTTTATATTTCAAGTTAATTTATTTAGTCAAAGTTATCTTCAGAATAAACATATATAAAAAATGTAACACTTATTAAAAACACGAGTATGACATATTTGACTTTCCATTGAATAAAATACTATAAAAGGAATAAGGTAACCCAAGTTGTTGTAAGAGGCCATAAAATCATCCCAAGGTTGATTTTGGTCAATAGTAACTCATCAAATAAAATTAATATAGGTTTTTGGGTAATTTTATAATACGTATAATATTATTGTTTACCTTAATTACTGATTTTCCCTTAATTATGGTAATTAAAAAAATTACTAAAATTAATATTCATATTTTCCAAAAAAAAGGGTCCTATTTACTAAATTTATAAGTTATGATTCAAAATATTTCATGCAATTTTTAAATTCAAAACATAAAATTTGATAAAATTAATTTAAAATTAATCGCATTGATGGAACAAGAAAATGGGTTTTTTAAGTAAAAACCATCAAAAGAATGAAGTATTTTTATATCCAAATTTAATGTGAAATTTATTCCAATGACCTAAATTAGATTAAAAATTATAAATTTTATCTAATTATATATTAAAACCAATCAAAAATATAACTTAACACCATAAATTATTTAGATGATAAAATGATTGTCAATTAAAATGCAACAATTTTTTATTATTATTCAAAAAATGAAACTTAGCAGAAAGAATACCAAAAAATAAAAAAAAGTAATTTTTTATAATTTGATTTAAAATAATAAGATTATTTTGTCAAATATAATTTTTAAAATTGTTACAAACTTTATTTAAATCAAGTGGAACATCAAAAGGCGGCAAACCGATATTTTTGGAAAAATACTTCTTTTATGCACAAAATTTGATTTGTTCTTATATCAAGTTTAAAAAAAATAGGATGAATGATAAAAAATATATTGAATATTATATATATATATATTTCATTAATATAATCTGAAAAGTCTGATATTTTTATTTTATTGGTATAAAACATAATTGTGCGCATTTAAATAGTTTTTATAAAAACATTATATTTATATTAAATTGGTTTTCATATTTATTTAAAATTAATTGGAAACCAATATATTCAATAATTTATTTTCATAAGTTAGTTAGTCCTATTCATAATGACCAATTTAACGGCTATGAGTTAATTCTATTTTAAATAATAATATTAATAGTATGTCATAGTTTGTTTAAGCTTAGTGTTGTGTGTATTATAAGCTATCGAAGAGATTAAATTTAAAAATATACATACCATAAAATCTTCGGATGTAACAAATATTGATTTCTAAGTCATATATACTCACCCCTATGATCCCTAATAATCTATATGCATGTAAATAAAGAGCTTCATTATCATCCACTCATCACAAGACTCATGCATTGCCTATATATATTTCTTTTGGATCAAAGCATTATAAATGACATTTCATTTTCTAGGCATGTAAGCTAGATCAAAGTCTAAGGAATAAAAATACTCAACTCACAACCTCTACCAAAGGTTTAAGTCTCACTGAGAAAATATATACTTAAGGATCTTATAGTATGTGAAAAAATATATATCTCCTAATAGATAGTGTCTCCAGCATCTCAGGGAATGTACCACCACTGATAACTCTAGATCATGAGCTGGGTAATTCCTCTCATGGGATCTTAGATAACTAGAGCTATAAGAAAACACTTGGTCCTCCTATATAAGAACTTCTCTAACTCCAACTCCAAATGCATCATAGTATGTTGTATATTCCTTTCCCAGCATTGAAAAATTGAAGATAGATGCTGAGGTTAGCCTGATCTTACACAACTAGAAAGTACTCTCATAAGAATATAACCAAAAAATCACCCCTTTCATGGTTAGTCTAGACATCAGGGCTGAAAAATAGGATAATTCCTAGTTGAAACAATGATAATGTCCTACTATACCCAGAAATATATAAATCACAAATACATTCTTAGGTCACTCCCATGGTACCACAGATGCAACCTTCTCTGGGTAAACATTGAATCCATCCAAGTGAACTTTCTTAATCCATAATTTCTATTTATATATAATGGAATATTGTTGATTCTATCTTAGTGTACTTAGTATGATATCAAGATATTAAAAATGATCTTATACAGACTATGAGTACTCCAAGATGTCATTGATGAAAACATCCAAAAATTGATGCAAGAATGGATGAATGATATAATTCATCAAGTATATGAATAATAAAAATATATTCATTAAACCGAATGCCATTACTATGAACTCATAAAATCCATACCGACTCCTAAAATCAGTGCAGGGTGTGTCTGATGGTATTTCCCTCAACTGATGGTACTATAACCTCAAGTTGATCTTGGAGAAGATATTATCACCTCTCATCTGGTCAAATAGATCATCAATTCTTAGAAATGGATGCTATTTATTAATCATCATATGTTTCATCCTCTTATAATCCACTCATTAGTATAAAGTCTCATATTCCTTCTTGGAAAAAATAATGGGAGAACCCCATGGAGAAGTACTAGGTCATATGAATCCCTTTAATTTCAGATATGTCAACAAAAATTTCAAATCATGGATCTTTTTTGGTTCCATTATATATGGTATAATATAAATGTAATCACATTCCAGCACTAACTCAATTGTGAACCTGATCTCCAGCTTGGGTGGTATGCCAAAGAACTCTCCAAAAAAACTTTCTAAAAACAGATCACCATTGGACGAAAAGTATCATTATATATTCCACCATAATCCATGACAAGTCTTATTATTTGAGTTGTCAGAATATAAAATATGTACTAAATTTGTCATGTATGACTATCTTGAATATCCCACTCTCCATGATAGATATAGATACCCCATTCTAGATATATAAAAGTAACTCACCTTTGGAAAATTAGATATGGTCCTAGTACATAAATAGTCAATCCATACCTAGAATAAAATATGAACCTATAATTTCTAGTAAAAATATCTCCAAAAAGGAAATAAGTCCATAAAATTCAATAGAACATTCTTTACAGTGTCTGATATCCTCTAATTTCATTCCAAAAGATGTATTGATGGTCATAATTCCACTTAAACTCTTCACAACCAAACCTAAACCATTTTCAAATTAGAAATATAAAAAGTAATGTTATTATTATGTATCAAAAAAAACATAATTAAGGGTTAATGATACAAGAATCATACCTTTTGTGGAAGATTATCCTATATCTAAACTAGTCGAAGTGGATTTCATAGCTTGTAGCTGACTCGCCCCTCTACATCGGGCCCTAGTCTGACTCCAATATACAATTCCCTTTGGATGGAACTACTACTCCTATGATAAGGTACCACTTCCCCTACCTTGACCTAAACATATGGTGGAGATCTAGCTATCAGTATGCTGAGGGCTAGCTGAGTCCCTTCTAAACTCTAGTGGTGATCCTAATCCTCTACCAATACTTTCCTACAATGGAAACCTAGATAGCCTATAAAGATGACTCATCTTATCACAAGCATGACTACCCAAAATGGGGTGAGGAAACTAAGGGTGATTTTTTCCATCCTTTCTTCACTGATATCACTCTACTAAGTAATTACTATTAGGTAGAAGTTCACTTACCTATCTACTCTTCTCACTATGACCCTTGTGATAACCATCGTAGAATCACTTCCAATAACCAAGAGAATATCTCACTTTTCGCCCTACTAAAACTTCATGGCCGACACTTGGGGCCTCTCTAAGGTTTCCTTCCACAATGAGATATTGATTTATCATGTCCATGAAGATGATAAATTAAAATATGTTCTCTTATGACCTTATCTCATAGTGAAGACCATCCTAAAAACATCTCACCTTGATGACCTCATCAGCTACCAAGGTTGGAGAAAAAAATTATAGGTTGGAGAAGAATCCAACATAGTATATCCCTGACATACCATCTTACATCAAATGCATGAACTCATGATCCCTCTCATTCCTCAACATATCTATATGATATTTTCCCGAGAACTTTACCTCAACATCCTTCCAGGATAACTCCTCTTTCTACTCATATTTCCCCACAATGTCCCACCAGGGCATGGATGATCCTTGAAACATGTAAGAAATAAGATTCACCCTCATATTTTTGGGTGTATCAAGGTTCTTAAAAATCATTTGAACTGAATTGATCCATATCTTAGCTTCTTAGGGGCCTCCTTCCCCAGTGATCATAGACCGATGCTATAGTTAGAACTCTTTCATCAGGTCTGATATTGAATTAAAGGTGAGAAAAAATCTCCATATACATGGAACACATGGCCCTTAAAAAGATTCCATGGAGGTGGATTACCACTCTCCTGATTTTTCATAAAAATATGAGGTGCAATTATTTTCTCCAAAAGGGTTAAGACACTCCTTAAAGAACATGTTACCCAATAAGCTAAACCTCAATAGGTAAAAAAAATAGAGAGCCATTGGCTCAAGTTTTTTCACTAGTATTATCAAGTGAATTTCCATAACATAATATTTTATTTCATTTATTTTATCTATTATATCAAGGGATTTTATTTCAAAGTTTATATGGTAAGATTTATTACAAGGAATAGATATGTACTTATCATGAACAATTCATGTCAACATATAACTCTATGTTCCTACCATGACGGATGCACACACATCCTATGTCATAATGGCCCATGAGTAAAATATTAATAACTAGTAAGATCACACAATGTGTGAATTTACCGAGGTGCAATAACATCTAAAATGAAACAAGGAAACAATATGAACAATAATCTCATCCTTGGGCACTCAGGTTATCCCCCACACATGGATTAGCTACTCTAATACACATGTTCATTACCAATCCATGAAAAATACAAGTATACTTTCTAATTTTAAAAAACTATAAATAAATAGAAAAATAAACCATGCTTTGATACCACTTTTTAATTTCCCTGACCCGGTTCTCACTCACATGACTGAGCCGGGTTGGATATATGACCTTAGGTGTGCCTCTCTATATGACAGAGGTTGTCAACTAGAAATGATAGTATAAGGAATATAGTGTGGATACTATACCCTCATCTAAATATTAGTAATAAAAATAGAAATAGCATAAATAATCAATTAGTAATGATAATAAGTTAAAGGAAAAAATAAAACAAAACCAAATACTAAAAGAATCATGTGGTGTCTAGTTGAATGAAATTAATGACGTACTATAACTTATATAGAAAAAAGACTAAACATACTCAATAAATGACTCTAAACCCCTTGTTTGAAACCTCATGTAAGTCCTATTGACAGCCCGACAGGGCATCTTTAGTTCCCTACGGTGCTATGAAAAAATAAAATTTATAAAACTCAGACAATCCTAACTCAAAGTGTAGTATCAGTAAGTCTGAGTTTTGAACCCACAAGGACGATCTGTATGTTCTAAATTAATTAGGAAATTGAAATTGAAATTGATTGGTTGTTGCGAGAAAAGAGAAACAATAGCAGGATTAGTTGGGGGTTTAATATCATGATGGAGGCATGCTAGAATTATTGATTTTTAGGTTCATGTTCTAGGTATTTACTTAAAAATTTGTTTATTTAGTTTTGGTGTCAGAATTTTGTCAGAAGGGATCCTTGGTCTGAGTTTCCTGTCCTAATAATGTGGTTACACATTTTGAATGGTTATATACTTAGTACGAACACAATACTAGGTGACAAAAAACTGTATTTAAACATAATAAACATATGTTTTATAATGATCATACACAAAATAGATTAATAAATTGATGCAATAGAAATAGAACTCTTTAATTCCCAAGAAATGTTCATGAGATTGTAAATAAAAGAGAATTTGAATTTATAGAATGAGTTGCAGAAATACAAACATGAATAAAAAGATATAGAATAATCCCTAAGAAAACATCCCCCTATGATCACATCACCCGACACAAATGGGACTACTCGATCATGGTTATAGCGAGCATCTTGGACACCCAAAGAAGAAAGGCAGTGTCGTGGGACCCAAATCATCACTCCTTAGTTTGAAGGCCTTCTGTTGGTGATACTTGGCTTCCTCTACCTCTGAGTGTATTGGAATGGAGTATGGGGTCTTATTTATAGGTGTTTATCATGCAAACCCATGGACCACATCACCAGTTTTTCTCTGTGCATCATGTCCTCACGACATGTACCTGAGGTAAACGACGTGTACTTCAGATCTGATTTTTCCTCCACCGTGTTGATTACACAGACACTTCTTTGACTGGTTGACTTTTGTCACAACATGTACTTCCAGTACACAATGTGTACTTGGATTTCACACTATGTATACTCATCACAACTTGTCCAGTGCATATCTGTTTCACCTAAAATCATCACGATGTGTACTTTTGGTATACAATGCATAGTTAATTTTTCTTCAATTTTCAAGATCCTCTTCATCTGCAAAATCTGGTGTCGTTCCAATTCACTTTGCTCATGGCATGAAGGGTTTTTCATCTCATATTTCCATCCCTTTTCATTTCTTTTTCACAAATCTGTTATTTACTTCCAAAAATAATAAAACAACTCAATTCATTCCAAAAATGGCATGTTTATTCAATAAATTGCAAAATCAACACATTATAATGCATTAAAATATATACGTGAAATAGATGTATCAAATCCCCCCTCACTTGAATTCACCCTTGTCCCCAAGAATGGAATCTCAAAATAATACAAAATACTTTCACCTTACCTTGATTCAAACTCAATTTCAATAAAAGTAATTGATCAAATGGAAAATTAAATGTTCGAGCATCACATAGAAAAATTCATTAACACCTCATTTTTCAAAGAAACAAATCAACCATGTATTTTATTTTTCATATTCAAAATAACCAAGCCTTGTCAATAATATATCCAAAATTTTCAATTCATTATTAATATTCATACCACTTACAATCTACCTCACATGAGTTTTTTCACTCATCATAAGGGTAGAATTGTAAATATAATTCTATAAATAACTCAAAAACATGTAACTTATCATAGGATTTCAAGGAATTTATCATCTCCACCACATAAAGACAGAGATAAAAATTAATCATGAGAGATTCACCATTAAGGATCAAATGAATCTGAGGCTTCAGGGTAAGTAGGTAAATGATTTAAAAATTTAAGCTTAAAAAGGAGGATTTACTCTAAAGTACTTTACATGATAATAAAAGATAAAATCAGTAATTATATCCCTTTACAAATTTCATCTATCAATTTCCCCAAAAATCTCAAAGATGGATCATGATACATATAAATATAATGAATGAATCAACCTATCTTTCCATTTTTTTTCTTTTTCAAAAGTTATGCTTAGTACATATCATACATTCATCACCTAACCACATACAATAAAAAATATTCAGTATAGAAAATGGTAATTTTTTATCCTCCCATGACAAAACCCAATTTTTTATTTTTTATTTTTTGAAATGTTCTTTTATTAAGAGAGGTGAATAGTAAAATACAATGAAAGATACATCTCCTCTCCCAAATCATAATGAAAAAACACCCCAGAAAAATATCCATAATAATGTATATCCCGATACACCAAATAATTTTCCTCCACCACACTTATTATTTTAAATATCATGAAAAACATTTAGAGGAAGATAAGAATGGATATAAAAGGCTTGTAACATGGATCATTTTCCTTAAAAGGTAATTCATGGCTTATTTGGGCTTAAAAATGATTAATGCATGGTGGGTCTTAGGATAAGGGCTAACAAAAAAAATGCCTCAATCATATTAAAATTGATTATGTATAGTCATAGGTTTGATAATATACAAATCAAGTTATAGAAGAAAAAATGCATAAGTTTCTCAAGAAACATACTATATAAAGAATGTAAAATATTAGGATTAGTGGATGTCTCAATATTGAGATGAATGTTTGAGACAATTACTCAAGGCAATGCCTACGAATAATTAAATCAATTAATAAAAATTTTAGAAATTCAAAACATTGTCAAATCTCAAAAAAAAATCATTTATAATGATTAACATGATCCTCTAAATCATGATTTGTTGAATAATAATCCACATGCTTATCTCTACTAATTATTTTCTCCATTTTTCTCATTCAAATTTATTGAAAAATAAATCTAAATACATGGTATGGTAATTTTCCTGGGTAGTTTCATGTCTCCTAGATCATTTGAGTAAATAATAAATCTAGTACAGGGAATGAAATTGAAAATTAAATCTCTAAAAAATTGAAAAGTGGGGAATAAAATGGAAAATTGCAAAATTGAAACTCATACACCCCTATAAATTTGATGCGTTAAACATTGTTTGTACAGGTTCTACATGAACCCTTTCATGACATGTATGTGTGCTTTATGACGTGTAACTCCTCTATAGTTTATTATACTTTCTTCCTTGATGGTCTTACAAAAATAAAAAACAAAAGTGAAAGCATAGACCATAACAATGAAATTTTAAAAGATTTGGGGATGAGTTATTTTTCTTAAAAAAATAAATAATAAAAAATAATAAAAACTCAGGTTTCCTCCTAGAGACACTTTTTTTTACCATCATTGGATTGACCTTAACTCTTCAGCTTAGGTGGGAGATGGTAGGAAAGATGTTACCTGATCAGGATCTAAAAAATTTTGAAGCCTTGATTCCTCCATGTCGATTGTTCTTCTCCCTTTATCTAAAACTAACTTTACTCTTCCAATGGTGAAAACATTCTCTATCTCCATATGCCCAATCCAAAAATGTGTGCCCCTTCATGCATAACGAAATAAAACTTTACTGAAATCCCAAATTTTTTATCCTTCGTTGAACTCCTCTTGCATGAATGTTCCTATGTTATTTTTATCTATTTCCAACACTTTCTTATCTTTCTTCATCTTGTTCTTACTTTATTTTTTTCTTTCCCTAGCATCTACTTTATCTCTCCTTACATGGACAACATTGTCCTCTTCTTTTATCAAATTTTATGAAAAAAATCATCAAATGGTTCATCTGACTTCTGCATCTCTTAGTGAAGAATGAATTTTACCTCTGATCCTCCTACTCTCAAACTCATCTCTCCATTCTGAACATGAATTAGTTCCATTCCTGTAGCTAGGAGCATTCTTCCCAAAATTATTTGAACCTTCTCTTAATCCTTTTTTATCAATAAAAAATCTTCCAGAAAATAGAACTCATCCACTTTGCGATGAAATATTTATGTAATCCTCAAGGATGTCTCACAATTGTATCAACTAGTTGAAGCATACCTATATCTGGTTGGATCTCCTTCAATCCCATGGTTTTAAATGTTTCATATTACATGATTATTACACTAGCACCTAAATCACATAAAGCTCTACCAAAGCCATTAGTTCCAATGGTAATTGGAATGAAAAAAACTACCTGGATCACATTGTTTCTTTAGTATAATACTTCAACCAACTGCCAAACTTTCTCCTTCTAATAGAATGGTATCTAAATCTTTAAACTTCTTCATATTTGTCACAAACTCCTTCATGAACATTACATACACATGCATGTTTTCAATTGCCTCAATGAATGGGATGTTGATGTGTATATTCTTGAATATCTCTAAAAAAATTCTTCCCTTGAATTTCTGACATCATGATTTGGAATCGGTTTTCGGCTTGCATCAGTTGATTTGGAATGGTGGTAGCTATTTTCTTGAATGGTTTTTTATAAGGTGGGAAGTTTTTTATACCATACTCGACTTCATAAATTGACTCCAGAGTCAGTTTTAGAGCTGGAGATTCATATTTTTAGTATTTTTTTGGATTTTTTGTTTGAGAGGGTATGGCTCCAGCCATCGGATCGGGCCTGAGCTTTGACTCAGGACACCTGCTTGCTGAATTACCCCGCAATAGTGAAGAGCTTCTTCATGTTCAAATGCTGGGGAGGATTAGTTCAGTGATGTCATCTTGGTTTTTAATCTTTCTTCCTTCGAGTGTGATTTTCCTATGTCTATGATGTCATTGGGTTTCCACCCCATTCATCACTTAAAAGGGGGCATTATCATATAATAAAAAAAATTAAAGGCCTTCGGGTCGTCAGATGGATGGATCCCCTGCTTTTCTCAATATGGATATGGTACTGGTGGTTGGTATGGTGGTGGTGCTTCTTTATCATCATTCTCCTCGTATTCTCTATTAATCTCTTGACTTAATTTAGTTGGTGGTGGTTCTTTTTTTCCTCTAAATTCTATGCCACTCCCTCATGTCATCTTTCGACTTAGTGTATCAGCAATCTGATTGACTTTTATTTCCAAGTTCCTTAATGATGATTGTTGGTTTCATGAGTTATTTCTTAGTTCTCCAATTGAAGTACCAGGATCTCTTGAGTATTTCTTCAACTCTTTAAGTGCATATCTTGTGGTGGTCATAAAATTTTTTAGGGTCTCCTCCAGAAAATGGACTTGACTAGTCAGTGTGGGACCTTATTGTTGAGTTTGATAACCTTGTTGTCTCAGATGAAATCATGGACCTTGATTCTGATTTTTTTTGTTGGAGCCACCATCCCTGCATATAATTTTGACGATTATAGTCATGATAATTTTCATCTTCACAGTACATGCCTGGGATTTTTTGGTGGGCCATCATTGCATCCATCTTCCATTTCATAGTCTCCATTTGAGCAGTCATTCATCTATTGTCCACTATGTGTACTCCACGTACTCTTCCTTCTTTAGGATTCCATTGAAAATTGTTTTTTGGAATCTCATCTGGTAGATTGTAACTTTCATTAGGTGACTTTATCATTAGAGAACCTCCTACAGTAGCATCTACAATGGAACAATTTCCCCATGACAATCCTTTATAAAACATTTGAATTAGAAGCCGAATCTTGATTCCATGATGAGGGAATTGTCTTATCAAACCATTGAAATGTTCCCATGAACTATATAATGATTCTTCATTTAATTACTCAAAATTTAAAATACTTACCCGCAAATCCATATATTTTGATGGTGGAAAAAACCTTGTTAAAAAATTCCTTACCAAATCATCCAATGTGGTGATTGAATATAGGGGAAGACTTTGGATCCACTCATATGCTTTGTACTTTAGTGAGAATCTAAACAATCTTAGCCTTAAAACATCATTTGTAATGTTTGATAATTATAACATATCACAAATCTCTAAGAAACTTCCCATGTGTGAGTTGGGGTCTTTATGTGGTATGCCAGTGAATTACAGAGAGTACATGATCATTTGGATGACTTCTTCAGTTGACTCCCATTTTTGAGGGTATCCCATAGTTTATCAGTGATTTCCCTCCTAGAATTCTTCCTTGAATATGTGGTCCCATTGGTTGGCCCATCTCTCCATCAAATTACTCTCTTCCAGCCAGGGTGTTCTCTTGTTGGCAAAATTCCCCCATCTCCTTTCTCTGGTGGCATAAGGTATTCTACAAACCAGGGTCAAAATCAAGATCTTCAGTCTTTTCCTTATCACGAGTGGAATACTACTGCAATTTATTGATTCTTGAAACTAAAAAACAAGACAAAAAAGTGTAAAATAATGAATTAAAATAAAAACAACTATCTAAATTCCTAATTAACGTAAGCATAACAGAAACCTTCCCCAACAACAGTTCCAATTTTACAGCCCCACAGGGAGTTGTTAGTTCCCTACAGTGCTATGAAAATATAAAATTTATTAAACTCATACAATCATAACTCAAAGTGTAATATCTAGTAATTCTGAGTTTCGAACCAACAAGGACGATCCGTATATTCTAAATTAATTAGAAAATTTAAATTTCAATTGATTTTTTGTTGCGAGAAAATAGAAAAAATAGTAGGATTGGTTGAGGTTTGAATATCATGATGTAGGCATGCCAGGATCAGTGATTTTTAGGTTTATGTGATAGGGATTTACATGAATGTGTGTTTATTCAGTTTTGGTATCAAAATTGAGTCAGTAGGGATCCTGGGTCTGGGTATCTCGCCCTAATAGTGTGGTTTCACATTTGGAATAATCATCTAATTAGTGCGAACACAATACTAGGTTACCCAAAACTGTATTTAAACATAATCAACATACGCTTCATAATGATCATACAAAAAAATATATTAATAAATTGATGCAATAGAAATAGATCACTTTAATTCAAAAGTAATGGTCATACTATTGTAAAAGAATGAAATTTTGAATTGATAGAACAAGTTGCAGCAATCCAAACATGAATAAAAAGTATATAATAATCCCTAATCAAACATCCCCCTATGATTGCATCACCTGACACAAATGGGACTACTCCCTCATGGTTAGAGTAAGCATCATGGGCACCCAAAGAAGAAAGGTAGCGTTGTGGGACCCTGGATCATTACTCCTTCATCTAGGGGCCTTTCATTGGTATTTCTTGGATTTCTCTTCCTCCGAGTGTCTTGGAATGGAGTTTGGGGGGTCTAATTTATAGGTTTTTATCATCTAAACTCATGGACCACATCGCCTGTTTTTTTCTCTCTACGTGTCGATGTCATCTCGACGCGTACCTGAGGTACATGACGTTTACTTTAGATCCAATTTTTCCTCCACCGTGTTGATTCCATGGATGCTGATTTAACTAGTTGATTTTTTTCACGATGTGTACTGCCAATACATGACATGTACTTGGATTTCAAACTTTATATGCTTGTCACGACTTTTCCATCACATATCTATTTCACTTAAAATGGGCACGACGTGTACTTGTGGTACCGACGTGTAATCAATTTTTCTTCAGTTTTTCAACTACTCTTTATCTGTAAAATCTGGTGTCATGTCGTTTCTCTTCACTCGCAGCATGAAGGGTTGTTCAGCTCATATTTCCATCCCTTTTTGTTCCTTTTCACAAATCTATTATTTCATACCACAAATAATAAAACAACTCAATTCATTCCAAGCATGGAATGTTTATTAAATAAATTAAAAAATTAACACATTAAAACACATTAAAATACATAAATGAAATGTACCTATCACCTATATCCAAGATCGAACCAATCTAGCATGCAATCAACCAACACAAGGCCCCTTACCCTTGTTTAAAATAGTATCCATGAAATATTCTCGGGTACCAAACAGTGTCCCAAATAGGTTGTGATTATAACTTATTAGGCCACCACAAATGGTTTCAAAACAAATCCAATATAAGTAAATGGTTTAAGTAATAAATAGAAAAACATAGTATTAATTTAACAATTTAATACTACTCAAGTAATAAACCTTCTAACCCTTGAGTTATGTGTTGACACCTAGGGCCAGCCTAACCTACTTCGGCATGATTTTGGATATCTCTGATCATGTCACATAACCATTCCAACCATATCCATAACCCTCCTAGGGTATATACCCCACAAATCATCACTTGAGAATCATGTAGATCCCTATAATCATTACAACATGTCCAAGTGCAAGCCCTTTTTATAAGAGATTCATAATAATTGGGTGTAGTAACTTTATATAATCATTTTGTCATAATTGGATGCAGAACCATTATATAATCATTTCAGCATAACCTAGAATAATCCCTTTATATAATCATTACAATTTATCAAACATTTCAATACACTCCACATTAGTTAACAATTTCATTATCACATTGCACCCTCTCATTTTTTTGATCCAAACATAAATTATCATGAAAATTGTTATAAACCCTTTTGAAATAATGTGACACATATTAAAGGCAATTATCCATTTACCATTTCATTACAAAACACAAATCACTTTCCAAAAAAACTCATATAGTTAATTCATGTTCACATTATCAAATATTTAAAAATCATTTTTCCACAAGGGTAGGATCACCTCTTGAGTTATAGCAGGTCTAGTATCAATACCAATGGACCTGACGGGATCAATTCTAATTCTAAGCATATGAATTATCATCAAATTAGTGCATTATCCATTTAGGTAGGTCATACACACAGTTCTCTGGAATTATCTCACTTATTTTATAAACTAGAAGAATTTAAATAGGCAATGTGGGATTTTTTTAGACCACCTACCTTAAAATAAAATAAGACAAAGACAAACTCTCAATTTCCAAGGTAGTATTTTATTCCATATCCTTCTAAACTCTAGGCCCAATATCTTACTTTTAGTTTGAATAGGATTCTTAGAGGCTTCTACTGTGATTCTTGGATCACCAAGGTTTGATCCCTATAAGGTGAGGTTTGATATAAGGACCCATCCTTAAACATTACATAATCTTGAATTAAATAAATAATTCACATTGAGGATCTTTTGAGGTTTAGAGTTTTAGAGAATTGGGCCATAACTATTACATAGGCACTTCTACTCAGTTTCCATTTTTTTCACAAAAATAAAAACTCTTGAAAAAAGAGTCAGGTCTACCTCCATGTTTTAGATAGCATGAATTTTCCTTGATCCCATCCTTGACCCTATTCATCTTTTTATACTGTTAAAAACATTTCAAAACTTGGGATGAGCATAAAAATCTCATTAAGGGTTATAAAACAAAGAAAGAAAACATTAGTTCATCAATACATGCATAACATAATCTCTTTAGAAACCTCATGAAGTCATAATATTTATGAATAACAGATAAAAATCATAAATCATAAAGGTAACTTGTGGCATCTATATCATACTTATATTGTAGCAATCACAGCTACGTAGGGAGTTACAGTTGGAATACCCATCACAGTATATTCCCTAAATATCATAGCAGAAACATTCATGTTTACCTCCATCATGTTACCCAATGCATTGGAGATCTATATCAGGATCACCTACCCTAGGTTTATCATGGAACCACCCATATACATAAACAATTCCCAAGAACCCTAACATATTCATAACACATAAAAAAACATAAAGTAAATATAACATTTCCACATTTCAATCACAATATATCATTTAAATTTATTGACATAAAAAATCCATTATCAAAACCATTTTCAATACCAAAATATGTAAAAGAGTATATGGTATTTATTTTTCTTTTAAAAACATTAAAACTTGTTAAGGAAGCTAAAGATAAAATAATACTCACGGTGGAGGAAAGGGTTGTTGTCACCGCTTACATTAAAAGAAACATTATTTTTTCATTTAGTAAAACACTTCGTAGAAAAATATTCCCTTTTAATTAAATAAAAATTCAATTGTGTTTATACAATGTATAAAAGAAAGTCTTGTATTAAAACAAAATATGTCTCAATGAAAGGAGATTGAGACAAAGTCCCTTACCTCGTGTCCGACTTGACTCGTTCTTTCTTTAATCTCCTGAATAATAAACTAAAGTTAATTTATACTTTCTTAAGAACCTTTTTCATGTTTATTATTCCTTTTATATCAATTATTACCTTGTTATAAACATCATGTAATCATTTAAGTTGATAATGGTCATTTTGTCGATATTTGGTACTTGAGTCAAAAAAGAACTTCTTATATTTACAAGTTGTCTATGTGGTAAAAATTAAATTATATCCAGAATGATATTAATTATTTAGATATCATATATATCATATATATCATATATATCCATTATATACATGTATTTATAATAGTACCTAACATTTAGAGGTAAGAAATGAAATGCACCGTTCATGGCGATGGTAAGACGTACGTACGCATGAACGCTACTTCCATTTCTATTTCATATTTTAATGGAATTAAAACATAATGATACATATGTATATTATATTTACAGTAAAATAACATATATAAAATAATTAACTCCATCCTATATACATCCCACATATGTCATTAACGAGTCATGTCACTTTGAGGGGGTGGTAGTCCTCACTTCCTCAAATGAAATTATCGCTTTTACCCATAATGGAAACAATAAAGGCATGATATAAATGAAAAATAAAGAATCATAAAGAAAACATAAACATAATATATATCATATATAAATATAGTTCCATCATAATGGACACCATGAGAGGCGGTAGGATATAATTGAACAATCATCATTTCGTGAGGCGTTAGTTTTCCATCCACAGAAACAGTATGTTATTTACCCATTAGATGGAGGTGTGTGTAAGTTTAGTTCGAATATTTATCATAAAAACATCCTAGTATATTTATAATATTTTTTTTATAAAATAAAGTAATAAAAATATTTTATGGGGTTGGAGAAGTAAAATAAAATAAAAACATTTATGAGAAGACGTTACCTTTAAATCGGGTAACTCCCTTTGGTTTGAACTAAAAGGGTTTGTTGAAGTTCCTTCTGACTATGTTAAGGATTATAGGAGGAGTATAGGGATTTAGGGAGCTTAATTGGGAAGATTTGGGATGAGCCAAGTGACTTTAGTGGTGTGAGGAATGGGTTAGAGGTGAGGGCTTTTTATAAGGGGGGGAGGGTCTCTTTAGGAAAGTGTAAAAATATTATTTTATTATATAATGATTTTTGGTTTCTAAATGTTAAAAACTTATTAAAGTATAATATAATATTACTCATGGTATAAATAAAATCATCCAATAATAATTATACTGGTTTTTTATATTATTTTAGTCTTTATAATCTTATTTATTTAAATCATTTATTAATGGGGTAAACACTCCATCGTTATTGTGTCATAAATAATTTATTTTATTTTATGTATAAAAATTCTAAAAGAAATACCTTGATTTATTAAATATTTATATATTTCCAAGTAATATTTATATTCTAAAATATAACTTATATAAACCTCTGTAAAAATTAATTTACTAAAAGATATTTTTTTTTCATTTTTGTCTTTACTTTAAGTTAATTAAAATAAAGTGTCATTATCACTCCCAAGTGGCCCCATAGGGTCCAAAACTCAACACAAGGATGCTATTGGTCAGAAGTGTATCAACAAATAGGATTATGACACATGTTATGGTAATTTTATATTATTATGGTAATATTTGTTTACCCTTATTTACTAGATTTACCCTTTAACCATGGTAAATAAAATATTTACTGAAGTAAATATTCATAATGTCTAAAAATAAAATTACCTATTTACACAATTTGGACCTCCTGATTCCAAATATGGAATCCATTTTTCCAAATTGAAAACACATATGTGACAGAAATTAATTTCAAATTAATTCTCGTTGTCAAAACAAAAGGCGTGTTTTTAAGAAATAATAACTATCAAAATATTGACACTTGTTTATGTCCAATTTCAAAGTGAAATTAATTCCAATAACCAATATTGGATTAAATGGTAACAATATAATCTAATTACACTTTAAAACCAATTAAAAAGATAATCTAACCATATAAATAAATTAGATTAAAAGTCAGTTTTGAATTAAAATATAGTATTTTTTACTATTCATCAAAAATTGAATTTTATCAGAAAAATACCAACATTTTACCAAAAGTGAATTTTGATGTACCGATTATAAAGAAGAATTTTATTTTGTCAAATAGAACATATAAAGGTGACCAAAAATAGATTTAAATAGGGTTCGTCGTTAAAAGGCTGTAAATCAACATTTTAAAGTAAATTATGCTTAAAATTAGATTCATTCACATTTTAAGCCTATAAATTTTATTAGATAAATGTAAAAAAAATTAACAAACAAGTATAATCATATTTTAGTTAGTTCTGATCATTCCCTCCAATACAACGGCTTGGCATTAACTACCATTTAAAATAATAATATTATATTATTATTGTGCAATGTAAGATTTCCAAAAAACCCGTTGTTGCGTATTGGGTACACCATCGAACATAGAAACCCCTTTAAGGTAACATTAATATTTAATTCAAAAAATATTAATTAAAATAAAATGTATTATTTCATTATTTAACTGGGATGTTACATCCTTCCCCCCTTTTTGGAAATTGTGTCCTCACAATTTTATTTACTTATCAAATAAATGTGGGTATTTATCCCTCATAGCATTTTTAGATTCCCATATTACCTATTCAACCATACAGTTTTTTTCAACAAAACCATTACCTGGTGAATTACCTTATACTGCAATACTTTCTCTCTTCGGTCAAGAATCTAGACTGGCCATTCCTCATAAGATAGATTCTCTTCCAACTGAACTATCTCTGGGCTCAAAATATGAGATGGATCTGGCATATACTTTCTCAACATTGAACCATGAAAAACATTGTGTACCTAGGATAAACATGGAGTTAAAGCCACTCTGTACGCAACAGATCCAACATTATCCAGGATTTCATAAGGTACAATGAACCTCAAACTCAACTTTCCCTTCTTACCAAAACGCATCACACTTTTCCATGGAGAAAGTTTGAGAAATACATGATCACCTACCACAAAAGATAGATCCTTCCTCTGATTATTCGCATAAATTTTCTACCTGCTCTGAGCTATTCTCATGTGCTTCTAAATTAACTAAAACATTTCTTCCACTCACTGTCTTCCTTCGGCTCTTGCTTAATTAGATCTGAGAGAGATGATTACACTGACACCTGAAACAAAACAGAATAATTTTCTGCCCCAACAACTTCTATGCCAAAATTCATCAAATCAAAAACCAAAGGATCTCATTCCAAACATAGCATGGTTAATGAATCATTACTTTTTCTAGTCAAAGCATCATCCAATTTATTTTCTTTTCCAATATGGTAAAGGATCACATGATCATAATCCTTGATTAATTCCAACCATCTCCTATGTATCATATTCAATTATTTCGGAGTGAATATATACTTCATACTATTGTGGTTAGTATATATTTCACATTTTACCCCATACAAATGATGCCTCTAAATTTTTAAATAAAAAACAACAGCAGCTAATTCCAAACCATGTGTAGGGTAATTTAACTCATGAGGTTTCAACTAATGTGAAGCATAAGCAATTATCTGATCATTCTATATAAGGAAACAATCAATTCCTTTCAATGAAGCATCATTATAGATAACAAACTCAACATTTCTTGAAGGTAGTGCCAAAACTAGATCATTCACTAATCTTCTTTTCAATTCCTGAAAACAATCATCACATTCTTGTTTCCAAATGAACTTAACACCTTTTCGAGTTAATTTAGTCATTGAACTAGATAACCATGAAGATTTTTCAACAAACCTTCGGTAAAAACCTTCTAAACCTAGAAAACTAAAAATCTTGGTTATATTTGTGGGTCTGGTCCATTCTTCAACAACTTTTGTTTTAGTAAGATCAACAACTATGCCATTTTTTGAATCAATGTGACCAAGGAAAGAAATTTTCTGTAACCAAAACTCACACTTTCTAAATTTCCCAAATAGTTTCTTTTTTTTCAAGGTTTTAAATACAACCCTTAAATGAATTTTATGTTCCTCTTTACTTTTGGAATAAACCAAAATATCATTAATGAACACAACCACAAAATTATCCAAGAACTCAAGGAAAATTATATTCATAAGATCAATGAATACAGCAGGTGCATTGGTTAAACCAAAATTGATAACTAAAAATTCATAATGGCCATATCTAGTACAAAACACGGTCCTTAGAATGCCTGCTTCCTTTACTTTCAACTGATGGTACCCCGACCTCAAGTCAATCTTCAAAAAATACTGGGCTCCCTGGAGCTGATCAAACAAATCATCGATATGAGGCAAAGGATACTTGTTATTACTAGTGATGTTATTCAATGCTCTATAATAAATGTAAAGTCTCATTGAACCATCTTTCTTTTTAACAAATAAGACAGGATCACCCCATGGTGATGTGCTAGATCGAATGAAAACTTTATCTTATAACTCCTACAATTACTTATTTAACTCTAAAAGTTTAATTTGAACCATTTGATAAGGGTGTTTTGAAATTGTCTGAGCATTAGGAACTAATTCAACAGTAAATTCAACTTCTTGATCAGGTATAATACTAGGAAACGCGTCAGAAAAAACATCAAGGTACTCATTTACCACTGGAACATCATTATTCTGAACTATTCCTTTATTTACAACAATATGTGTAAAGTAAAATTTATTTTCATCTTTTACTAGTTTCTCATCTTCCTGATATGTTATCAAAATTAAGGGTTCATTATTATACAAAAACTTGAAATATTTCTGAAAATAAAACTCTTTATCTCTGCATTCAATCTTATCATGATAAACAGAAAGCCAATCCATACCCAAAATAACATCAAACTCTACTAGAGGAAAAACAATAAGGTTTTCAGGTAGATTCTTTCCACCCACAAGGATAGGAAGGTTATTATAATTTATTTTTGTTTCAACATTTATTTAAGGTGTTTTTACCACAAGTTCAGGATTCATATCTTTAGATGGAATTCCCAATTTACTAAAAAACTTCTCAGAAATGAACTAATGTGTAGACCCCAAATCAAACAACACATTGACATAATCTGAACAAACAAACAGTGTACCTGATACTACTTCATTTGATGGCCCAACATCTGTTGAAGTAGTTGCAAAGGACTTCACCACCCCTTTCTACTTGTATTTTGGTTGCTTTCCCTCAGTTGAGTTCTTCATTGTACACTCATTTTCATAATGACCCATTTCATTGCACTTAAAACATTTTTCTGATTTTAAATCAGATTTTGTCTTACCATTACCTTGATCTTTTTTGGTGTAATTACGAGCTTTATGTCCCATTTTACCACGTCAGTAAGACTTACCAGAATTCAAAATTCATTCTCCAACATGCTTTTTATCACAATTTTCACAAACTGTAAACTTAAGTTTCTTACCATCAGACTTTTTTGAAGAGTTTTTCTCTTTCACCTACCACCTTGACCTCTTATTCTGTTGTTTTTTCAAAGAAGACATGATCATCGGCAAGCTCCATTTACACCTTCTCCGCACATAGAACAAGTTTTTCATAACTCTTGAACTCATGAGAAGCTAAATCCCTTCAATACTTTGGCTTTAATCCTAAGTAAAAAATGGTTGATTTTCCTATCAAGATCTCGTATGAAATTTGGAGCATACCTTGCTAGTTGAGTGAATTTTTCTTCATAAGCAGCCACTGAGTCATCCTCCTACCTCAATTCTAGGAATTGTTTTTTCATCATAAGATGAACCACCTTAGGAAAATATTTCACAAGAAACTTACCTTTGAATTCATCACAATCAAGAGAATCAATCTCCTCAATATCCCTGATATTTTTCACCTTCGACCACCACTGATCATATTCACCTTCAAAACGGTAAATATCGAGACTAACCTTTTGATGTTATGAACACCCCATGACATCAAAAATCTTCTCCAGTGCTTTAATCCACCATTCGGTTAGCAAATGGTCATATGATCCTCTGAATGATGGAGGATGTTGCCTCATGAAATGCTCCACTACTGACATGTTCCTCGATGGTTAATCTGGCTGATCTCATGCATGGATACCACCACCATTTATAGCCTGATTCAACAATTACATCATTGAAACAAACTGTTTAGTTCTGATTCTGACCATCTCAGGTTGCTAATTTGGAAGGTTGTCTTCCTCTTAATGTCATCCCAATATAGCTTCCATGTTTCCTCTGTGGAAAACCGTTCTGAACATAGAAATATATTAGGCGAATCAACATGGAAATCTATAAAAAAAATATCACATCAATCTTCCCATAAATTAATTTATAGAAATTAATTTAACAATATCCTAACTTCTAAAGTTATCTAAACCAACCTTGGATACCAACTATAAGGACTCATCCTTAAACATTACATAATCTTTCATTAAATGAATAATTCACATTGAAGATCTTTTCAGGTTTAGAGTTTTAGAGAATTAGGCCATAACTATTACATTACATCTCAAGAAATACAAAGTAGACACTTCTACTCAATTTACATTATTTTCACATAAATAAAAACTCTTTAAAAAAATAATCAGGTCTAGTTCCATGTTTTAGACAGAATGAATTTTCCTTGATCCCATCCTTGACCCTATTCATCATTAAGTCATGTGAAAAAACATTTCAAAACATGGGATGAGAATAAAAAGCTCAATAAGGGTTATAAAACAAAGAAATAAAACATTAGTTCATCATTACATATATAACATAAGATCTTTAACATACCTCATGAAGTCATAAGATTTATTAATAACACATAGAAATCATAAATCATAAAGGTAACTTGTGGCATCCATATCATACTTACATTGTAACTATGACAGCTACGTATGGAGTTACATTTGGAATACCCATCACAGTATATTCCCCAAATCTCTTAGGAGAAACATTCACATTTACCTTCGTTACATTACCCAATGCATTGGAGAGCTATCTCGAGCTCACCCACCCTAGGTTTATCATGGAACAACCCATATACGTAAACAATACCCAAGAACAATAACATATTCATAACACATAAAACAAACATAAAGGAAATATAACATTTCCACATTTTAATCACAATATATCATTTAAATATATTAACATAAAAAATCCATTATCAAAACCATTTTCAATACCAAAATACATAAAAGAGTATATGGTATTTATTTTCTTTTTAAAAACATTATAGCTTGTTAAGGAATCCAAAGATCAAATAATACTCACGGCGGTGGAAAAGGTCGTTGTCACCGCTTATGTTAAAAGAAACATTATTTTTTGTCATTTAGTAAAAAACTTTGTAGAAAAAGATTCCACTTGAAAGAAATGAAAAATAAAAGGTTTTTATATATTATATAAAACAAAGTTGTGTATTGAAACAAAATGTGCCTCAATGAAAGGAGATTGTGATGAAGTCCCTTACCTCGTGTCCGACTTGACCCATTCATTCTTTAATCTCCTGAATAATAAACTAAAGTTAATTTATACTTTCTTAACAACCCTTTTCTTGTTTATTATTCCTTTTATATCAATTATTACCAAGTTATAAACCTCATGTAATCATTTAAGTTAATAATGGTCATTTTGTCGATATTTGGTACTTGAGTCAAAAATGAACTTCTTATATTTACATGTTGTCTATGTGGAAAAAATTCTATTATATCCAGAATGATATTCATTATTTATATATCATATATATCATATATCACTACTAGAAATTTAGGCTATAGCCACAGTTCTAAACTGTGGCTATAGGCCCACAAACCGTGGTTATAGGTTATAACCACGGTTTCATGAACCGTCGCTGGTATTGGTGTGGCTATAGGTCAGAGCCTATTACCATGGCTCTAACCGTCACTATAGACCTATAGCCATGGTTTTCAAACCGTCTCTATAGGGTCGGTCCTATAGATGCCAATAAAGGCCACAGTTACCGTTGCTATAGAGCTGTAGCCACGGTTTAAAATTGTGGCTATAGGCCTTTCCACTGCATAAAAAAACCAGCACGTTTCACCGTGCTGGCTATTGGGAGGAAACTACCAACTCCCCCCCCCCCTCCCCCACCCACATCTCCCCCACACTGCACCAGCACCCCCCACCCCCTTCTCCTGCACACCTCCCCTGCCCCACCCCCCACCCCCCTGCACCTTGCACCCCACCCCCCTTCCCCCTCCTCACTACACACCCCCCTCCCCCTAGACCCCCCCACCCTACACCAGCACCCCCCACCCCCTGCTCTTGCACACCTTCCCTGCCCCACCCCCTTCACCTTACACCCCACCCCCCTGCCCCCTCCTCATTGCACACCCCCCCCCCTCCCCACCTAAAAAAAACTATAAAAATGGAATCCTATAAAACAATCATGCATACCTTAAAAACAATACTACCTATAAAAAATTTGTAAAACATGAAAAACATTGAAAAACAATAATACCTTAATCGTAAAAACAATAATAACTTCATGGAAAACATGTAATCTTATAAGTTGTAAACTTACAACCTATAAAACAATCTGTAAACCTGTAAAACAATCCAAACCTAGCAACTAAAACCCACAAACCTAAAAACATCAAAAATTAGTAAACCTATAAAACAATATGTAAACCTGTAAACCAGTAAAACAATCTGTAAACCTGTAAACCAATCACTACTGAAAATTTTAAATATCCAAAACCATTGGGATAATATCCCAACGGTTTGGGAAACCATTGCCATGTGCAGCGTTGTAGTAGCCTTTTACCAACTGTTTTATAGGAACCGTTGGCATATCCTTGTCTACACATTCCCTATTCCAATGGTTCCAATAAAACCATTGGAATATGTTTTAAGAAACGGTTTAGTAAAACCATTGCAGTAGAGTCACTTTTACATGCCTTTACCAATGGTTTTTCAAACCATTGGTATATCACAGCCTTCCCTCTACCGATCAGAGCTGCATTCCAGAACCAGTATACCGATCACAACTACCCTCACTGATTCCAGAACCAGTACTGCCTGATTCCAGCACCAGTACTGCCCTGTAAAATAACAAAGCACCCAATAAAAAAAGCAAAAAACATGTATACTAGTATCTTATTCTTAATACATGGAGAATATGGAGTAAAATATCTTACCTTTTCCCATTTTAGTAGAAGTCTTCAGAATTATAATAGACACATTGTCAATGTCAAGAATTCAATACATTACCTAAACCTTATAAAAATAGGTGTCATTCCTGCTCCATGAACTGTACTGATCACAGTTTGGATCAAAAACTATATCCCCATGACTGAACAAGATTGAACCTCTACAATTACCTGCAATGGAGCTTTCCCTCTGCAATGCAGCCTCCAACAGCCTCCAACAGCCTCCAATGCAACCTCCAATAGCCTCCAACAGCCTGCAATGTAGCCTCCAACAGCCTATAATGCTGCCTCCAACAGCCTCCAACAGCCTTCCCTCTATACAATACAATATACAGAATTCAAACCTGAAATTGAAATTACATTGCAGACAATAAAATGTACATAATTCAAAGATACAATTTCAATGTGACCTCTTTACATTTAAATTAGGTTCAATTTCCATTTATTAGTTTCATAAGAATATTTTAATTCACATAAAAATTGTGACAATTCAAATTCACATACCTAGTAAGCCTAATTACCATTTCACATTTCATTATATCATTTTATTCCATCATCCCATTATGCCAACTACATGATAGAGAACATCCTAAAGGAAATATCACCATGGTCAAAACACAACCCAAGACCCACAAACCTAACAACCAAAACCCACAAACCTAACAACCAAAAAACAATAAAATTAGTAACATGTAAATGTGTAATGCACAAACTATCAACTTATAACTTCCAAACCTGCTATCTTACAAGCCTTCAAACCATGCAACCTATAAACCTGCAACCAAAAAACTTGAAAAATTAAAACATTCAAATACAAAAGTAGAAAAAAATAATTCTCTTGAAAAAAAAACACAAGACCTGTAAAATAAATAAAATAGTAAAAATCTGCATACATGTGTGGGCAATGAACATAAAATTAAGTTGTTCACTAAAAATAATTACTTTAATATATCCCATAATATGTTGGGTTAGTGAATATAAAGTAAAATAAATAAAATAGTAACAATCTATATACAGATAACAAGGGTGGTCCACCAAGTACTAACAATGTCACAACGATACACAAATAAGCTCCAATAAATTGGTTGTTTGAAATATTCCTGATAGCACCAGTAAAAGAAAGAAAAGATTAAAGACTTTGCACTAAGGATTCTCGGAATTAATATAAACTAAAGTAGTGAAATCTGATTAATTACATGGTAACAAAATCACAGTCTACCCCCTACTGGACCCCCCCCCCCCTGGACAGCAGCCCTCCCCCCCGGATAGCCCCCCCTACTGGACCCCCCTGGACAGCCCCCCCCCCCCTGCTGGATAACAGCCCCCCTGTTGGACCCCCTGGAAAGCAGCACTCCCACCCCCCTGGACAGTAGCCCCCCCCCCCGGACACCCCCCTGGACAGCCCCCCTGCTAGAGCCCCCTGGATAGCAGGCCCCCCTGTTGAATATTTTTATGTTAAATGTACAAATTGTTTTTGGAAATAACTGTTTAAACTAATATGTGCGTAGTAGAGATGTAACGGATATGCTAAAATAAAAATCTGTTTGAAACATGATGAAATAATAAAAACTTACCCCACATCAGTGATGCAAGTAATTTGTAAAGATACACAGCTCCAAAATGAGTCAATACTCCCCTTTACCTGATGGTTTATTTCTCTAAATTGTAGTGTGACTCCACCCTGTGACCCTATATGTAGGATCAAAATATTGCAATAAAAGTGGATTAAATATGGAGACATTTAAAATAGTATAAAACGTAAATGATAATCACATTGTACCTTTGTACTAATGTTCATCCGACACATTGAACAATATCTATACATAAAAATTGAAAAATTAGAAATACAATGTATAATCTTGATAAACATAATATTTTCTCACACCACAATGCAAAATTGGGTTAACTCATCATTCATTGTCTTAATCCTCAAGAATTAAAATAATCTTGATATCAATGACTTTATTCATGATTTACTTTAGAAATGCCATATTTAATATAATTACTAAAATTTTTAAGAACATGATTGGTGGATTTTTAACAACATTATTAATCCAAATAAATTTTGTTTCGTCTCGAGGAGGAACATTCAAAAATATCTCTTTATAGACTCTAGAAGTGTGATTTTTATAAATAAGATGAAAACAGATGGAAAATTTTCTCTCAATATTGATATCTTCATGGCCTTTGATACACTAAAATTGAGTTTCCTATTCACCATTATAAGAAGATATGAGTTCTCACCGAACATCATTAGACATATTAATTTCATTCTAAAAATGTTATATTATCCTTCCTTATAAATAGAACCCATAGAGGATTCATTCAATGTATAATGGGAGTGAGAATAGGTGATCCATTGTAATGGATCCTTTTTTCTATTGTTGATGACTATTTATGTTGATGTATTAATGATGTTATTTATATTAGACATTATAGACCAATCGAGCCTTGAATGAATGGAGATTCTCAATCACATAATCTATATATAGATAACATCATATTATATGGACATGCCTAAAAACCATATCCTCCATTAAAGGCCTTTTCACCCATTATGAGGAGGTGTATGGAAAATCCATAAGTTGGGATAAATCGTTACTTTTCATTGGTAATTGAACAAAATTTGGTAAGAAAAAAATAATTACGACCAGCTTTAGAGTCAAGAAAAGAACAATTCAATTAAATTATCTTGGTATTCCTTTATTCTTAGGCAAGGTCAGGAGGTTGTAATAGGAAGTCATATGCCCCATCATTGTGAATCAAATGGATAGGTGGAATGGGAGGGCCATATCTTAGTATGGAAGGGGATTTCTTGTCTACTCTGTGATCACTTCAATGATTATGTACACCTTTTAGATTTATAGATGGACAAAAAGTCCCATCAAAGTTCATCAAGGCATTATCAGAAACCTTGTATGGACTGGGTCAACATATGAAAAGAAACTAATTATTGTCACATGGAAAGAGTAAAATAAACCTACTAATATGGGAGGCCTCTGGATCAAAGACCTCCGAATTTTTAATGACTGGCTCGTTTTTAAATTCACATGGAACCTGATCTTTATTGATGAACCTACCAATTCTCTATCCACCAGATTAAAAGGAAGTATTTTGAATGGATATAAACTATACCAAACAACCTCTATGTGGCCAGCTCTTAGGTATGATTTTCATTGATTTATGTGTGAAAAATTGATCTTGGTAAGTAGAGACTCCAACATAAATTTTTGGAACAACAATTCATTGGGAATCCCTTTTCTATATATGGTTAGTGTACCCCAAGACCTAATACACATGACTATTCGAGATCTATGTGCACAACATCAATGTAATGAGAATCTAGTTATTAAACAATCTTAAATGGGAATTCAGAACTATGATTTCATGGATTATAACTCCATCAAATGGAAACACAAACAGAATATGAAATTCCATACTAGGGAATACTATGGGTTGGAATAATGTAGGTCTAATAGAACACTAAAATGGATCATGAATTTCAATAAAATCATTCATACAACCCTCTATTTATTTTTTATTATGGAGGATATGGAGAAATAATATCCCCACCAATGATCAGATTAAAAAAATATGGCAACACATTGTGTCATCTTTCTAACTATTTTTAGGAGATTAAGAAGATGTCCAACACCTTTTTAAGATTTTTGATTTCTCCTAGAAACTAGGAGATATGATGGATACTTATTTGGGATTCCCAACGATACTAACATTCAGGTACCCTAGATCATTTAGAGTATTAACACTACTTCACGTAGTGAGGAGTTGTAGAACATCCTCTTAGGAGTGGATATGATCTTCTATATTGTGTAGAATAAAATGAATGCAATGATGTTCAGCAATAAAGAACCATCCTTTCATCTCCCTTGATTTACCTACATAGAGAGTCATATACTACCTCGGTGATGAATATATCTGGTATGATACAATATTGTGATAACATTAAAAATTAATTAGAATGATTAAGGTTAAACATAATTTATCGAGTGTGAAAATAATAAATATAAGTGTACAAAAGACCTATAAACATGTCTAAACACTATTTTCCACACATATTTTAATCCTAAAACCTTATTACCTCTTTAAAACCCTCTATCAAGTTACCAGACCGCATAACCCCCCCACCTGCACACCCCTCCCCCTGCCCCCCACCTGCACACCCCCTCTCCCTGCCCCCCTGCCCCCCACCTACACACACCCCTCCCCCTTCCCCCAGCACACCCCCTACCCCCTACCCCCCCCCCCACCTGCACACCCCTCCCCCCAGCAACCCCCCTTCCCCCTACCCCCACCTGCACACCCCCCTCCCCCTGCCCCCAGCACATCCCCCTGCCCCCTTCCCCCCAACACACCCCCTCCCCCCAGCAACCCCCCTGCCCCCTGCCCCCCACCTGCACACCCCCCTCCCCCTACCCCCAGCACACCCCCTGCCCCCAGCACACCCCCCTCCCCTGTAGTAATCTATGAAATAACATAAAAAAAGAAAAAATACAGATAAGACCTTGTAGATGAAAATCCATTCTGTAGGCTACATTCTTAACAGTTCTAGTCGGATATTGAACAATGGACAATAGCAGAATTAAAAACCAGGCCAGAGTGAAAGCATTCCAGTCCATCAAAAAACATAGAGAATTCCATAAGGGCCTTATCTTGAAGAAAAATAACTGATATCCCACAAATCCACTTCAAAGACATAATAATAACAGTTTATCAAATAAAAATAAAAGATACTTCTAGATGCATAAAAACCAGGACAAGACCGGGCAGAAGACCATTCTATCATCAAGAAATATTAAGCAGATAAGGTCCTTCAATATATATAAGTTAAACTATCAGGATACTCTATGAGGATTCCATAGAATACATTTGTGATTAGACTATAGTGAGTGTTAATATGCTTAAATTTTCATGTCAGTGAGAGACAAACATGAAGCGCCAATTGAAGAAACCCATTCAAGAACATGGCCATGAAACACACCATCCAATGTCTTAAGGAACTCAGCATACATTACCAATCCAAAAATACAATTTACATCAAAAGTGAGTCTCAATATCAGTATCATCATAATCATGATAACCCTCATCTGCACCTCCTATAGAAACACCATCACCACCTCTCACACCACCAACATCATCATCGACATCTACATCCGAACCGGCACCAGCACCGGGTCCAACACTAGGTCCGGATCCGGCTCTGACAGAAGAATCTACATTAGCAGAATGCATCGACATCAAAAAGGCATCAACTATTGCAGCTGATTCTAGTGGAAGTGGAGAAAAAGGGTAGACATAAATTTCATCATATTTGCAGTCATCGCGTGTTCTGATTTTTGACTTGCTTCTTTGATTGTGGCATTCATTTCTTCCACTGTGACAAAACCAGAACCGGTACTCAAAGAAACGTTAGTAGACCAGTATCAATATGGTAAAATCTTCTTCCCAGTTCAACAACACACTCTACCCTGATGCTCATCTCCTAATACCTGATGTAGATGATCGTTTGGGCACAAATTGTCAGGTTCTTTTTCTTCCAATGCCTCTAAAGCATTTTGTTGATTGATATATAACATAAATTAAAATGATAAAATAATACAATGAATTAAATTCAGTAAAAATCATAGAAATTGAAATATACTTACAATAGCCTTCTCGGTGTCAGTATTTGGCACAGTACCATCTTTCTTTTTCCGGCTTGTACAAAACAAAGTTGAGCGAGGAACGCGACCCTTGATATTCAATGCCTTTTTCTAGTAAAAAACAAAGAAATAAATCAAAACTAGAAGTTAAAAAAATTACACTAAACAAAGATAAATATTTTAAATGTTAAATTACCTGCGTTTGCTCATGATCTGGTAATGAAGTGTGTCTGCAAGTATAAATGTGTTTCATTGCACTCTTGTTTGTTTTATTTCTGTTTTATTTCTCCTATGAAAAAATAATTATATAAATTCATTAACATAAATAAAATAATTAATTTAAAATCGTTTTCAAATAAATAAATGAATATATATATAAATTTAACAAACACCTTAAATGTTGGACTCTTCCAATAGCTGATCATCTCTTTATACTGTGATATTGGTAAATCTTGAATTACTGGTACTTCTTCAAGCTCTGTACCAACTCTCTTTTTCCAACCAAGATATAAATCATACTTGTAGTCTCACCACATTTCACCTAAATCCATTATCCTTGCAGCCTTTTCATTTTTTCCATCAGGAAAATTATATCGAAGCTGCAATGGAAAAAATATTTGTTAAGAAAATATTATAAATTTATATATATATAAGGTGATTAGCATTAATTACCCAAATCTCTGCCTAGGCTTTGTCAATTATTTTTTGTCCAACTTCCTTCCAACTTATCGGTTGAACCAGAATGATATTGATGTGTCTAACAAGTGTTCCCATAAAACTTTTACATTCCGTGCCATTTTTATTAATTATAGCATTGTCCTCATTGTAATAAACTATGGTTTGGGTGTGTCGATTCCAAACCTCGCGCATTTTTGTGCGGCCTCGTCGTCTCGTAGAGGCTGGAGCTAATCATGAAACCAAAAATAAAAGAAAATAATATATATGAATTTATCATTAATTAGTAATAGTAATTTTTAAACAAATACCAGTAGATGGGGGATCTGCTGACCCCTAAAGTGCTGCGTCTGGAGGGGGGTATCCTCCATGGTAGGTGAGATATCTACAGGAGTACTATGTATAGTAGATTAAAAGTGTACTTATGGAGGCAGAAAACCCAATGGATAACCCTGTACAGATGAGGGTGGATATGGATATGGATATGGCGGTGGGATATATGGGGGCACAGTACCCTTTACAGTGGATGGTGGGAATGGAAAATGAGGGATGGGAGTCTGAGAACAACCATCCGATGTGGGTGCGGGAAAAAAGGGATACGGAAAAGGTGGGTATGGATAATATGGAGGTGGCATAATGGGAGGATGGCCTCCTGGTGTCTCAAGCAGCGTAGTAGTAGGCTGACCTGTAGAATCAGTACCCCCTGCCACAATATCATCCTCAGTGGCGTAATCCAAGCGTCTCATCGATGATGCAGCCTAAAATAACATAGATGATAAAATAAAATGAACGATAGCATGATAAATAATATGAAAGACCATAATATTCAAACATAATTTGTACTTAAATTGTTTCCATGAGGAGACCTACGTTTTTCGTTTCTTGGTATTCTTCTACTCCTTCTAGTATCATCATAATCAGACATTTTGACCTGGAAATTTAAAATAATATTATCAAATAAATAGAAATAATGAAAAATGTTAAATAATACAATTGTATCATAAAACAATGAGATACATTTTCATGTGTGATATTTATATTGATAAAATATCAAGACTTTTCTATGTTCAAGATTTAATAGAGAAGTGTTTAAACATAAATTGGTCAGGCTATTAATAGTTTTATATTCGATAATGGTATAAAATATACTAGTTATTTTTATATCATGTTTGGAAGTTAAAAAAACACATACAATATTGTGATAATATCAGGTAAATACTTACAAATGTGTCAACGCTATGTGGGGTCTGTGACAATTTCTGGTTCACAATCTGTTCTAAAAATTGCATCATCTGTATCATCAAATGCAACATTTGAATAAATACTGACAGGTTCATCCACAACATCATTTTCATCCATGCCTTCGTCAAAAATATGTCTAGGAATAACATCAACAATAACACCAAATTGTGGTTGTAACGGGTCACTTACATAAAACACATGTTTATCTTGTGACGCAAGAATATAAGGTTCATCGGTATGAAGTTGGCGGTTTATATCAATCACTCTAAATCCAGCATTATCAATATGCATCACTTGTCGTTTCATTGAATCAAACCACTTGCATTTCATCATTGCGACACGACCATGTGCATAGTAATCTAATAAAATGATTCTTTCAACAACACCGTAATATGATATATTTTCTGATCGAGGTCGCCTGTCATATGCACTCGCATAACAATCTGTTGTGGTTCTTATCGTGACATCGTCATGATGTGTTGCCATTTTTTTGCACAACTATTTATAACAAATTTAAATCCATTGACAACCATTAACTTACAATCACATACCACATCGTTTGGACCAAAGGACAATGCTTTTATTTCATCTGATACTTAAATCATTGGTAGAGTTAAAACCTAAAAGATACCAACATATAATATTAAACAGAGACATGTGATTATGTTATGAGAAGAAGAAAAAGAAATCTATTACCTTTGACTTTAACCAGGCAGCAAATTCTTTGTTGTGCAATAGTTCCTTCATCTTAATAGATAGAGAGAGATGTATCTTTTTTATAATTTATAAATGTTCTCTACATATATGAAATCATTAAAATGTCAGAAGATATAAAGAAATCACACAATGAAAAAAATAGATATTTATTAGTTTACTTACTTGATATAATCATCAAGAACACCACAATTGAATAATATTGTGTGATGTGCCATTTCCCACTCTTCCCTGCTTAAAGTACACAATGAGTACGATCCAGATATCCCCCCTGTTTGGGGAAGTGAAGGAAATGCACGATCAATGGGATTATATTTCTCATCTTCAGTTCTCATTAGTCTATTAGACCTCGTAGTGACGTTAGCCAAGTATGATGAACATAAATCCATGCATTCTTGTACTAAATAGCATTTCACAATAGAGCCTTCAGGATGATATTTATTTCTCACATAAGATTTCAATGTAAACATCATTATTTCGGTAGGATACATCCACCGACTCGAAACAGGACCACCAAAGAGAACTTTCATGGGAAGATGCACAGTCAAATGTAACTTACATGTGAAAGAAGACGGTTGGAAAATTTTCTCCAAGTCGCAAAGAATAATGGTGCATCTCTCTGCAATTTCTGAACAACACTTCTGCTCAATCTTTTGGCACAAATATCTCGATAAATTTGACATAACTTAATCACCGCAACTCTAACATTATGTGAAAGTAAATGGTGAATGGAAATGGGAATCAACCCATGTAACAAGACATGGTAATCATGGGTTTTAAGAGATTTCAGTTTCACATCTTGTGTATTCACCCTTTCCAAAATATTACTTGAATAACCATCCGGAACCTTCAAACTTTCCATAACCTGAAGAAATTGTTTTTTCTCCACATTTGTCATTGAATAACAGGAAACAAGGACTTTCCACTTATTTTGACCAATTAACTCAGGATGAAGTCTTTCTCTTATACCCCAATCCATCAAATCACAATGACACCGAAAATCGTCTTTTGTTTTTCCTTTGAAATTTAAAATAGTAGCAAGTAACATCTCACAAATGTTTTTCTCGATATGCATTACATCCAAACAATGACATAATAAATTCGATGACTAATACGGAAACTCAACGAATATGATTTTCTTTCTCCAATTGCTATTGGAATTCGAATTAGCATGCTTTCACTTTCTGATATTTGATTGACTTTTGCCAAGAACATAATTCAAATCATCAAGTTCTTTAACAATATCAGTCCTTAGCATTCGTTGAGGTGTCTCATCTGTCTTGATGGAATTATCGAACTGTCTCCGATTTTTCCTGTATAGATGATCCATTGGTAGAAAATATCGATGCCCTATGAAGCTGAAAGTTCATCGAAACTTTAATCTTTCGGAAACGTGTATTTTTCATAAAAATAGGACAGGATAATTTCCATTTAGTACTCCAACCAGAAATCATTTCGTAGGCAGGGAAATCATTTATTGTCCATAATAAAGTTGAACGAAACATAAAGCACTTCTTTCTGAATGCATCATATTCTTGTGCACCAACAATCCAAAGCTCATTTAACTCCTCTATTAATGGATACAAGTATATATCAATATCATTTCCAGTATCACTGGGTCCAGATATCAATATACTTAGGATAGTGAATGACTTCTTTATACACATCCATGAAGGAAAGTTATAAATGTGAATGAAAATAGGCCAAGTACTGTGTATAGTATGCATTTGGATAAATGGGTTCAAACCATCGTAGGATAATACCAATCTAACATTTCGTGGGTTGACTGCAAAATCAGGATATAACCTATCAAATTTCTTCCAAGACAAACCATCTGCAGGATGCACTATTTCATTGTTATCCTTATTTCTTTCATCTGTATGCCATCCCATATTCTTTTCCATTTTTTATGACATAATTTTTTTTTGAATCCTCGGAATTAAAGGGAAGTGCCACATCACTTTCTATGGTATGAAAGATTGAGATCTGTCTTTATTAGTATTCCACCTTGATGTGCCACACTTTTTTCATTGACTCAAGTCTGCATTCTCCTTCCAGAACAAACAACAGTCTTTGAGACAAGAATGAATCTTACTAGATGAAAATACAAATTTTTCAACCAACTTTGATGCCATGTAATCATTTTCTGGAATACATGCATCATCAGGAAGTAAATACTTAATAAATGTAAGGATATAGTCGACTGTAGTATTACTAAATACATACATTGTTTTCCCATGATATAATCCCATTAAAAACTCAAGTTTTCTCATTTTTCCACATGCTTGATATACTGGGGTATTTGCATCTTCCATCATCTTTCTAACACTCTCAACATCATCATCCTAATTAATAGATGAGAACTTTGTTCCAGTATTCATTTCCTCTTGCACTAGTCTACATGAGGATCTAGCTTCAGAAACAAAAGGAAACCGATCAGAAATCAGATTTTTCATACCAATCTTTTTTGCTGAATTGATGTCATTCAACACTTGAGCTTTTTCACCATTGTGATACCACACATGATAATTTTTTTGGAAACTACTTTTATTGATATGGTAACTCACTTCATCATGAGTTAACCAAGGTCTTCCAACACAATCAAAACATGGGCATCGAATCAATCCGCCATCTGAATCATTAGTGAATGCAAAGTGCAAAAAATATTGTAACTCCTTCTGAAATTCATCAGTGATCCGATCAATGTTTTACATCTAGTATCTATCCATTATGAGGCAGATAAACATACATTAAATAAATAATCTAGAAAATGACTTAACATTATATGTATTGTTTCATAAGATATTAAGTAATCATCAATAACAAGTTAATAAAAAATCATAACAAATATATTAAAATTATGGTTTAGGGAATTCATAAATGTTTTAAATTATAAAAATTCATGAATAGTCTTACATAAGTTCCAAGAATGGGGATTTATTATAGTAAAAAGAGTTTATATGAAATCTAAGAGATAATAATAATCAATTACCAAAAGTGTTTGGGTTAATTCATAATGAGTTGTGATGTTTTGTATTAAATATATAAAGATTTATTGAAATTTAGAGACATTTTGAAAATATAAACCATATCATATACCAAGCAATAATATTAAAGAATTGGCTGAGAATTACAATGGTAAGAAGATGAGAATAATAACTAGAAGAAATAATATATTTCAACATTATTGTTAGAATATTAAGATTATATAATTGGAAGGAAGATTAATTATATGAAGATGAGATACAAAAATGGACTATCTTAACTTGTGTGTGTTCCCCTTGGTCATCCCCATGAGGGTAAATTTTGGTATTACATCCTAATAATAGGACTATGATCTCCTCTGTAGGATTAGTTTCATATAGTGTTTGGGAATCCCTCTGTGTGACCCAGGGTGTGATACTCTATAATTTTTTCTATTTCCATAGGTGGGTTTTGTAGAATCATTATTACCAACTTATCTGTGTGTACAATCCCATACTTAGTGGGATATTCGAGGTATGGTATGGTATACCCTAGATGCCCTTGGAGAGATCCCCTATCTATGTATCGAGATATTTGGAGTTACATTGAGTACATCTTTGGTGAGGTCTGATGAGCATGACCTCTTGGGAATGCACCATCAGTGAAAGCATAGATCATGTAGTGAGTGCAACCAGAAGAGTGTTAAATTGTATCCTTGAGTAGAATCTTACGGATAAAATAATGGTTAATATGCCATTGAGGCATGTTTTATGTTATGAGTATATCTAGTTTATTGTTCCTATTTCTATATCTCATATTTGTAATGATATGTCTATGTGATGATGAGATAACTACTCTTCAAATTCCCATTGTTTAGTGATTTTGGAGTGTCCTATTGAGTATTGTTATACTAAACACTGCATGGGATCTACCCATATTTTTTATGTCTTATGTAGACAATATTCCTTTTGAAGGAATCCTATGAGGACCAATAGTAGATATAAGATAGTGATCTAGATAGACCATGGTTCATGCTATGTTGTGGCATATGTTAGTAGTCTCGTCCCTCATAACAAGTTAGTCTTTTTTATATGTTTTTTCAGGATTTTATTTTCCCCTTTATTCTTTTCATGTGTACAGGTACCATAGGCTAAGGACAATCTTGTGTGTGTTATTCCTACTTAGGGATGGTCACTAACCCCTAACCAATTAGAGGTGGGCTTGTGGTGTCACACTCAACTTACCACTAGCCAGGTGGTCCCCAGTGAGTCAGTTCATAAACAAAGTCCACCCTAAGGTTAACTAATTCAAAAATATTAGATTACATGAATGAAGATAAATTCAAAATCATGGAATATTTATTTTACAAGTTTTTAAAATTTGGTCTCACCTTCTTTGGTCATTCCCTATTTTTCCCAACTAATGAAAAAATAGTACAACTTCCTTTAAACTAGCTGACTCAAACAATTTTATGTTACTATTTTTGATCTATCCATTGTATTTTCTCTAATAAAATAATGTATTAACTCATTAACATTTTAGTCACTGTCCGACGGAATAATGAATTTAAGATGAATAACATTTTTCAAGTTAAAACCAATCAATATATTGTTAAAATTATTATTATCTAAATACCTCTAATGATTCCATACATCGATGGTGAAAACAACATGTAAGTCCCATAAAGAAATTAAGAAATAATACAACCTCTAGTAAAATAGTAAGTTATATTTCTCAATAAAACTTCATGGACATTTTGGAAAAGTTGGAGGTTGAAACAGGAAATAATTTGTGGGCTATAAAAAAATTAAAATAATTGAAAGAATAAATTTTAAAATGGGTGAACTGATGATAGTTTCTTTGATATAAAAATTCAAAACTCTAGATAGTTATTGTAATTATGAAGAATAAAGTGGAAATAATGAAAATTATGGAAGGCTTCCAATTTAAGATACAAAGGATGAAATCGTGTAATTTAATTGACACATCAATTTAACACCTAAAAATTCCATAAAAGCATCATATGTTATGGTCCCTAATCATGATATTGTATATCCCTCTCTAAAATTAATGGTGGGGTGGTAATGAACCTTTTTTCTTGAAGGAAAGAATTATGTGGGGCTGATGATCTAGAACACTCATAGTCCATGGAAAGAAAATAGAAAGCACCATAGGATTTATCAACTACATTAAGAATGTCCTTCATGCTTTGAAAAACATTATGATGGTCTTTTATCACTTTTCATGAGTTATTATTGGTTTTCCCACTATATAACTACAATTATATTCTCTCAAGAATCTAACGGGTTAATTACAAGGTATAAAATTAACAAATTTAGTTGATTAATGTGATGAATAATTAAGGATAAAAAAATATATTAAATTTGAAGATGTTAATAGTGGTAATATGGAATGAATATTCATATTTCCAAATATATGTGTTCAAGGTGAAAATTAGCAGACACTGAGTAAAAGATAACAAGAAGCCCAAATAAAACAATACAGATAATGATCAAATTGAAAACTAATATAAAAGGTATAATTTAAAAGAGGTAAAACCTATAGAAAGGAGAAAAGAGAGACTGCTTGAATGTTCTTATCACTCTATTCTTCCCCTGTTCTCTGTCTTCCTCCTCCTACAATTCTGATTCTTCATAGTTGTTGTATAAAAATATACAAAGTCTCCATTATCCAGTTTATAACTTAAGCATGACAATTCATGTTGGTTTTGTGTTCTTTTTTATAGAACCTCACACACAGCCCACTGATGTTGGAGACTCTAAGGAGAAGATCATTTTCAAAACTCTGCACCGGTCACATTATAGGAGGTTGATGTGGTAAAGTCCCAAAGTAGTGGTTACTGTGTGGTAAATTGAGGGGTTATAGTAGTGCATATCAGTGTGGAAATGGGAGTAAGTGCAGAATAATATTAAAAATACTTAAGTTTTAAAAAATTCAATAAGAATGGTGGATGGGGATGAAGGAAGATATAGGGGATTACCTCTGGTGTTGAGGGTTGCGGGGGAGAACCGTCGAGAATGGAGGAGGAGGGGAGGAAGCTCGGAGTAGCTTCGCTGGAGGAGGGTCGGGGTGAGAAGGGTCATGGCGAGGAGGGGTCGAGGGTTTTGAGGATTACTAGTGAAAAGGTGTCAGGGAGGGTGATGGGGGTGTTGACCTCTGCGTCGGAAGAGAGGGGTCAGGGAGGAGGCGTCGGGGAGGAGGGTCGCGGTGAGGAGGAGGGTCACAGCGAGGAGGCGTCAGAAGAGCGGTGTCGAGGAGGAGGGTCGCGGTGAGGAGGCTTCGGGGAGGAGGGTCGCGGTAATGATGAGGGCGCGATGAGGAGGCGTCGGGAAGGAGGGTCGCGGTGATGAGGAGGGCGCAGAGACCAGGAATTGGTGAGGAGGAGGGTGTGGAAAGGAGGAGGGCACGGTGAGGATGAGATCACGGGGGAGGATGAATCGCAAGGGCAGGAGGGGTTCATCGGAGAATGGGAGGGTTTGAGGAAAGGTTTCCAACAAATAGCCATGGTCACCCTATTGAACCGTGGCTATAAACAAGTTATAGCCACGGACCTATAGAACCATGGCTATTGGTCCGTGGCTATATCATGAATTTCTAGTAGTGTATATGCAGTATATAGATTTATTTATAATAGTACATAACATTTAGAGGTAAGAAATGAAATGCACCGTTCATGGAGACGGTAAGTCGTACGTACGCATGAACGCTACTTCCATTTCTATTTTGTATTTTAATGGATTTAAAACGTATTTATACATAACTATATTATAATTCTAGTATAATATCATTAACTCAATCCTTTATACATCCCATGTATGGCATTAATGAGTCATATCACTTTGAGGGGGCAGTAGTCCGCACTTCCTCAAATGAAATTATCACGTTTACCCATAATGGAAACCATAAAAGAATGATATAAATGGAAAATACAAAATCATAAATAAAACATAAACATGATATATATCATATATAAATATAGTTCCATCATAATGGCCACCATGAGAGGCGATAGGAGATAATTGAACAATCATCGTTTCGTGAGGCGTTAGTTATCCATCCACAGAAACAGTATGTTATTTACCCATTAGATAGAGGTGTGTGTAAGTTTAGTTCGAATAAATCTCTTAAAAACATCCTAATATATTGAGGATATTTTTTTGGTTAAAAAATAAAGTAATAAACAGCGTTTAGGGGGTTGGAGAAGTAAAATAAAACAAAATAACTTAGGAGAAGACGTTACCTTTAAATCAGGTAACTCCCTTTGGTTTGAACCAAAAGCATTTGATGCAGTGCCTTATTCCTATGTTAAGGATTCTAGGAGAAGTATAGAGATGTATGGATCTTAATTGGGCTGAGTTTGGATGAGACAAGGGGCTTGAGAGGTGTGAGGAATGGGTTAGAGGTGATGTCTTTTTATAAGGGGGAGGAGGGGCTCTTTAGAAAAGTGTGAAAATATTATATTATTACATAATGATTTTTATTTTCTAAATGTCAAAAACTTATTAACGTCGAAGATAATATAACTCATAGTCAAAATAAAATCATCCAATAATAATTGGACAGTTTTTGGATATTATTTTAACAATTATAATCTTATTTATTTAAATCATTTATTAATGAGGTAAACACTGCATCATTATTTTGTTATAAATAATTTAATTTATTTTATGTCTAAAAATTATAAAAAAACTACCATGATGTAGGAAATATTTTTAGTTTTTCAAAGAATATTTATAGTCGAAAAGATAACTTATATAAACCTATGTAAAAATTAATTTACTAAAAGATATTTGTTTGTCATTTTTGTCTTTACTTTAAGTTAATTAAAATAAAGTGTCATTATCACTCCCAAGTGTCCCCATGGCCTCCCAAAATCGACTCAAGTATGATCATGGTCGGAAGTGTATCAACAAATAGGATTAGGACACAAGTTATGGTAATTTTATATTATTATAGTAATATTTGTTTACCCTTATTTAACATATTTACCCTTTAACCATGGTAAATAAAATATTTACTGAAGTAAATATTCATAATGTCTAAAAATAAAAGTTACCTATTTACACAATTTGGACCTCCTGATTCCAAATATGGAATCCATTTTTCCTAATTCAAAACACAGAAGTGGCAAAAATTAATTTAAAATTAATTCCTGTTGTCGAAATAAAAGGCGTGTTTTTAAGAAATGATAACTATCAAAAGATTGACACTTTTTATGTCCAATTTAAAATTGAAATTAATTCCAATAACCAAAATTGGATTAAATGGTAAAAATATAATCTAATTACACTTTAAAACCAATTAAAAAGATAATATAACCAAAAAAATAAATTTGATTAAAAGGCAGTTTTGAATTAAAATACTGTATTTTTCACTATTCATCAAAACTTAAATTTTATCAGAAAAATACCAAAATTTTACCCAAAGTGAATTTTGATGTCCCGATTCTAAATAAGAATTTTATTTTGTCAAATATAACATATAAAAATGACCAAAACTAGATTTAAAGAGGGTTCTCCATTAAAAGGTTGTAAATCAGTCTTTTAATGAAAATTATGCTTAGAATTAGATTCATTCACATTTTAAGCCTCTAACGTTTATTGGATAAATGAAAAAAACATTTAACAAACATGTATAATCATATTTTAGTTATTTTTGTTCATTCCTTCCAATACAACGTCTAATCGTTAACTACCATTTAAAATAATAATAATATATTATTATTGTGTGATGTAAGATTTCAAAGAAACCTGTTGTTGCGTATCGGGTACACCATCGAACATAGAAATACTATTTGAGGTAAAATTAATATTTAATTAACCAAATATTAATTAAAAAGAAAATGTATTATTTATTTATTTATCTGGGATGTTATAATTGAATCGTATTGAAAGGAACTTAAAATGCCTTAGGAAAACAATCTGGGGAACCTAGGGATGAGTATAAGAGATCAAAGGAAAAAACGTTTGGATGGATTCAGGTATTTATAGATAGCCTATAAAATAAAATAATATGGCATATCCTTTCAGTCCACACTAAATAATAGGCTGACATGGGTAGGACTACAGTGTCATGCAAGAGACCACTCCACAGTCTATCCAGTCAAACAACGTATAAGGATCATGACTAGGACCATGAAAAAAATCTTATAAATCCGAGTGAAGGACTATAGTGTATTCTAATACACCATTCCATAGAACTCAAAACCTGATATAATAAGGTATAGCCTAGATCCATGTTGTAGGAGTACCGTATTTGGTAAAGCTGACCAAATCCCACACTAAGGCCCTTGTGAATAGCCATCCACTTCACACCACAACCCATAAACTACTACTCTATATCCCTCATGTATATCATAGTTATGCCCCAAAAGTAATTATCTCGAATTATCCTCCTCCTAGGAACCTATTCTATAGAATGTATATTTACATTATAGTAGAAAACCATACAACATTGAAAAAGGTTCTGCGGTGCAAAATCCTCTACTCTCAACGCCCCCCCCCCCCACCCTTTTTCCTTCTTCCTCCCCAAAAAAAGACTTATGTATTATGTCTTAACAACCAAGATTAAAACAAAAAATAACTGGATCAAATAGGTTTACAAAAACATAAAGACAGACATATTGGAAAAAATAAAGGACTTACACATAATACATCATAATAAAATTCATCATATTCAAATCATAAACATACACAATCCTAACCTAAGTGTTCATACCAATATAGCACAACTAAGGCCCATAATAATCACAACATCATCACCACAATTCATTAGAAAATTCCTCTATCCCTACAACACAAACCAACACCACCCTTTCTCATGAAATAGTTTCTAATGAAATAGCTACAACTAGATCCACAATTACCCATTTATTCACATCATTATCCATTTATAGTTTTACCCTTTTACTAGCCTCATTAAATTAATTATTACATTCATTTATCCATATTTAATGTCAACCCATTCATTAGACACCACCCATGTTTATCCCAACCATAACATTTTCTTTCCAATCATTAAATGTTAATTAACATCTCACTTCTCATTAAAGTTCATTACATTTCCATTTTTATTTTCATTATTACCAACCATATTTAATATCATCATGCATATATAACACAATATTAAAACAACCAACCAATAACTATAATAACATCCATGTAGCTGAATCCATCAACTACCTCTAAATCCCAAATTAACAACCACAACACTATTTACTTTTTCCACATCAATCACATAAATATATCTACCAAAATAATGAAATACCTCCCTTCTAATTTGTACCACAACATCATCACTAAATAATCACCTCAAATACATATACAACACACTACCAAAATCACACTAATCATAAAAAATAAAACAAATCATACCATTAGAAAACAACACTCATTTTCAACAACAAAAAGACATTAAAATTCCTCTTTTAAAACATGCCTTCATATTAATTAAACATATCCAACATGAGAAACATAACATCAATTATAGATTTCACAAAACTAATTTATTACTATATTTAAGTGATTTATCTTTTATGAAAAGTGATACATTCAATCCAATAACAAAAAACAAGGTTTACACAACAGCAACAATAATTAACAATCATTAAAATATACCAATAACATGAATTAACATAAATCTCAAGTAATAAACTCCTTACTTCAGTTCAATTTCATTAGTATGATTATTTTATTTCTTAAGGTTAATTCTTACCATCCACTCAATGAAAAATGGAATCATGATAATTACAAAATTATACATAATTAAAAGGTAATTTTTTAATCTCCTACCTCAACTAGAGCTTCAACAAAAACTATTAAAGGAAAATGATGGGTGATGGTCACACCAAAAGATCAAAAAATGAAACCCAAAAAAACCTAGATCACAATAACCTCTATAAAAATGATGAATCAAGGCCAATAAAACTAAATTTGAACTGTTATCATAGCCTCTCCAAGAATAAAATAGAGGAGAACCCAAATAAAGATAATAGAAACTCAACATGGATCCCAAAGTGTCTAATCTTTTAGATCAAAGGGCCAATGACAATAAAAGGTTATTCAAGTATTTATAACGTCCCTATGTACACTTATAGTTTGAGGTAAAATGAATTCATTTAAAATAATTTGAATGGGATTTCAAATTTATACTGAAACTGAAATCTTAAGAAACATGATGTGATAGTCCATGGTTATATTGTGATAGTAATAAGTTGAACACAAGCTAATAAAATGTCACAATCTCTATTATATTTCCCCTAAATCTCACAATCAAAACTTCTTACACTCCAATTATCCAATGAAATACACAATACAACCATGGTATCACTCTATGATTCCTGATCCTCTGAAAAGCATGGAACAACCAAAAACCAATCCATGACACAATAATATCTCCATAATTAAATGACATCCAAAAAGGTTAAACTAAAAAATAAAACCCTTAGGGATTCATTCCAAGAGAGCATTGACCACATCATGATGTACACTCATGGGAAAATTTAACAAACTCCACAAGTCCTCTTATGTTATGACTGAAGACCCTCACACCATGGTAGAATCGTACATAAGGATAAACTCAAATCCCTAAAACCCTTAAATAACTCATAACCATTATATAATATTTTTTTAGGAACTATAATGTTGTGTCCAAAACCCCCTCACACTTTGATCATATTCCCTCCTAAACATATTGTGATTCCAAACATTCATGACTTATGCCCCACACTACAACACCCATGGACATTCCACGACGCACCTTTTCTAGCTAAAATATCAGCATTAAATCCACCTCCCCTACTAAAACATTTTATTGATTCCTATAACACCCAAATACAAAAAATAATTATCTAATAAGTACCAACCATTATAAGTTCCATGAATTCCTCCTCCTTAGATGATTTCACATATAGGTTGTGATAAACACTGCCTTTCTTTAATTATAGCTTCATTGAGTATGAATTTAAATGATAATAAAAGTCATATATTTCTTGAATCAAACCATATAATTATTTATTCTATAGTAATACCTTAAATTAATTATCACCAAATTGAAAATCCATCTATTTTTCACTATAGAGTTGCTCCTTCAGAACTCTAATCAAGAATATTTCCTTCACATCAATTTGATATATTTTAACGCCAATTTGAATCATAATCACAAATAATAGTCATATTGACTCATGTTTATCCAACAAAAATAATATCTTTCCATATACATGCCTTAAATTCTATATCAACCTAGATTTGTTTTGAATCAAATATCCTTGCTCATATTATTTAGTATTAAACACTCATATTATTCTAACGGTATTTTGATCATTCATCCTTTACATAAGTTGTCATATTTTATTTTTCTATATTTTATCAAAATATACATTAATGGTTTTCATTCATTAATTTTACATCACTTCTTAAAATTATATTGTCTCCACCAAGAATAATAGAGTATTGTTCTCAACACTCCTCATTATTTGAGTTTTAATTAGAGATACATTATATTGAATGATATTGTATTCATCACTATTATCTCTTTGTCCTAATTTGAGTTAATAATTGACTAACTTAAGAACATATTTATTATTCTTATTTTGTTTAAGATTATTCCTCATGTATTAATGTTTGAGTTTCTCCTAATATAACATCAAAATCATTCTCATTTTCATTGATTTTATGACAACACTTATCCTTAATACACATTATTTCATGATTTATTACAAAAAATAAAAATTAGTATAAACCTGAAGATCGAGAAGCCTAGTGTATTTTGGAGATTAGGTATATAGAACCTCAACTTGATACATGGATATAAAAAAATTATTTAAAACTTCCTTAACATTATTTTAATATTCCATTTCTCCTTTAAAACTACATGGGATAACCTGGGGATATATATAAGAATGGGGTCTGGTATAAAGTTCAGTGGGAAAATAAAAAAATAATAACGTGAAAAAATTATTATATGTTAGTAAATATGAATTTAAATGGGTCAAAAATGGGGTGATAATCATAAACATGAACATAAAATCATGATATATGATGATAACATAAAATCAACATGGCAATGTGGCAACAACATTAAACATGACATCATAAAAATTGGTCAAGGATAACTCCGAAGACATCATAAAATGGTGTAAAAAGTCCCATAATGGATTATTTTGACTCCATAATCCCATATATGACATATCATTAGAATAAAAAATTACCCAATTCATTAAATCACTATATAATTCAGGTCACACTTGTCACATTCATATTATATACATGCATAAGTTCTCCACATAGATCATTCAACATAGGATTATACTTCATCACATTGAATACAATGATAAATTAGTATGGAATAAAAAATTAATTCCCTAATAAAATAATTATAGGTATTTCTATTTTAATACCCTTGAGTGGAAATGGTGATGGTATTCATAATACAAAGGTTTAACATGGAAAAATTACAGGATAATTTTGACAGCATGACAGGGGTACATAATGAATTTTGGGAGGGATTAATGAGAGTTAAAGGGGTATATAATCACTTGGAAATAAAAAATATAATTAATATGGATATGTAAGAAAATAATACAAAGTGAATAATTGGGAATTAAAAGGCATAATACAAAAAGGGTGCTTGAATAAAAGTTTGTCTTGGAAAAATCGTAGGACAATTTCGGCAACATAACGAGGGTACAAAGTGAATCATGGGAGGTATTAATGAGAGTTAAATAAATATATAATAACATTGAAATAATAATTCCATTAATTGGTACGTGGAAAATCATATCTCATCAATAGTAATTGGAATAGGTAAGGAATTACATAAAGAATGTTCTTGAATAAAGATGAGAATTAGATGATCTCTTACCGTGAGAGGGTGTTTCCAAAATCTTACGAAGATACTATTAAGTTCATGGTTCACCTTGGGAGGGAAATATAGAGGAAAGGTAATAGTATATTATTTATACAAGTATTTTGAGTGAAGATAAATGGGATATTGAGTGGGTTTATATAGGAAAAGAGAGGGGAGTTATTTATTATTCTCCAAATTGAGGTTTTCGACTCTATACCATAAAGTAATCAAAACTATAATCCTTCCCATGGTTTTTACCATGTTTTCTACAAAATAGGAGTTTATTTCATTATTTTGAAGTTCATGAACCGATCATATTAAAATAATACCCTTGGTGTTGTGGAAGTGATTCATGTTTACAAAGAATTGATTTTAAAACCTTAAAGTATAATATAGGTTTTGGAGGATTCATAAAGGGTTTATAAAAGTAATAAAATAGAATAAAAACACATTATTTTAAATTTAAAACTAATATTTGTTCTTTTATACCTTTTATGACATTTATTACATCACTTTTGGGTCATCATGATGTGATAATACACACAATATATCTATAACATATTTAATTTTTACCCGAAAATTTGACTATATCAGAAAATTGTGATAAAATCATCATTGGATAATTTTGATGTTCATATTAAAAAAATAATTTTAATTTAATAAAAATGATTCTTTAAATATTATAAATTACACATTTAAATTAAAATCCCATTTTATTGAGAGATACTAGTTTTTTGACAATAACATTTTAACCCTTATAAAAATTAAATTTTAACTTTATAAATATTATATTATCATTTATATTTATTATATAATACTTAATAATAATATTTTTTTAAAATTTCATTTATTTCAAAAATTAATGAATTAATCAAAAGGAATTTCTTAATTGAAATTAGATATTACCCAAAAATACAATTCAAGTTTTGTAATATTAAAATCTGTTTTTTTATCAAACTCATTACTTAATCATCTATAAAGTAAAAATAATAAGGAATAAATATAATCAGTATTTTATTGAAAATAATATATATATATATATATATATTCATATTTCTAGGGTCGATATACATATCCCTTTATTATACCATAAAATGCTCTAAGGTTAAGGTGTGTGATGGTGAGATTTTCATGGGGTGGTTCGGTGAACATGGTTTGGGTCATGATCTTGATGATATTGAAATTCTACCATAAATGGTTTAACTCATGATTTAGTTTTTGGATCTCATCTTGGTATTAATTAAGGTAAAATACCAAATATTTTATCTCCCTTGGAAGCTCTGGTAAGTGTGCTTCATAGGGTACGATCCTACTGGTTGAGGACATCGTTTCTTTTTTTTTGTACCAATTGGATTTATCATAACCCTTAATATATACTAATAATATCATCAATTTTCAATGAATATATAATCTATGGTCATTATTCTTAATGTTATTTTAAATCTGATAGGATATGACCTAATAATTTCTTGTGTTTTCTATAACCCCATTATATAAATAAATCATGTATTCATTTAAAAATGGAATTTCATTTATAAAAGTTTGATTCATTATATTTTTCACCCATTCAGAAATTTCACCCTTGAAATTTTCAATTCATATACTAAAATATATTATGGTACTTATATTTTATCACTTCTTTTGGTTCCCAAGTCGCTTATTTAAACTTTTGGTCCACCACAACACTTTGACCATGTAAGTTGTCTTGTTTCGTATAACTTTGTATCTACGATATAAAACCTTAAATAGAGGATCATTTTATGAAAGGTCATTATTTAATGGTACCACCTCTGTATTCGGTACATGAGTGGGGTCTAGTAGGTAATTTCCCAATATGGGTAAATGGAACACATCATGTACTTGAGATAGGTTAAGTGGGAGTGTTAATCGATAGGCCACTGCTCTGAATCAATCAAGGATCTCAAAAGGATCGATATATCTAGGAATAAGTTTTACCTTATTTATAAACCTTATGAATTTAATCTATAACGGCCCATACTTTACATACATTGTTAATACTTCAAAATTGAAGCACACTTATTAGAACATATGACAAAACCACAAAGGACCGTATAGGTATAGTGTCTTTAGAAACTGGGAAACATAAACAACTGGTTCATAAATCTTCTACAGTGTCTCCCATTTATTTCATCATATCTAGGGTCCCTTTTAGCATATTCTACTTAATATCCATCTTCCTGACCTGGGGAAAAGAAAACATAAAAGGGTGAGCTCAAATGCTCAGCAAGGGAAAATAAAGGAAATAAAAATCATATCATATCTTTTTGAAAATCAAAACCTGCAAAAGAGATCATAATATCTTAACATGGAATAAATCATAGAAGTGAAAATGAGATCCCCATAATCATAACATAAAACTTGAAACTTTGTGGCATGCACACATAATCATGGAAAATCATTTCTTGTTAGTCATGACTCATTGCCAAGACTATCTTAGTGGACAAAGTCCCTTTCTGAACCAAGTTCACTCCTCGTTTCAGTCCTGTATCACTGAACCGAAATAACCTTCCGTTCCAGCCATGTCTATCTCATGAGATATAAAATCTTTACCCAATGCATTGGAGGGAGATATAGGTCCCACCCATCTTATAATTAATCCTTTCTTATGTGTGCCACATAATCTTAAATCATACATCATCGCATAACACATGTAACAAAAATGGGATTCTTGAAACATCATGACATCATAAAACGAATCATATAAGATAAAAATATTTCCATCACAACATAATCAAACCAATGTAATAATAGGGATAAAAACATAACCCTTTTATTATCTTATATGGAAAATAATTTTGATAAAATACTTGAACTCCATTCTTGAGGAAAATATCCTTTCTACTTCAAAAACACTTTTCCTTTCTTAACATGTCATACAATTTTAAACTAAAAGAAGTTGACTAAAAATAAACTTGAAAACTTTTAAAGGAAGATTCTTGGAAATAATGTTTTAAAAATCCATTCATGCCGTATAAGTTAAAAAAAACATTCTTCATACTTTTGTCGGAAAAGTCAAAAAGTACCTCGTACGAAAAACGACAAAAGATTCCTTTCATACATATTACTAAAAACTCACCGAAGGGTAAAAATGGATTTATACAATTGTAGTTGGATGGAAATAATATTACATATTGATGAAACATGGATGTGGATGATAAAATACACCCCAGTAAATGCCAAAGTAAAAACAATCTCGGATAAAAATGAGATTGTGATATTTTCCCTTACCTTAGGTGTGATTTGCTTTGTACGTGTCCGAAGCTCCTGTATAATGGTTTAAATAATGTTATTGACTTATTCCAGAATCATACATATTGATATGATATCATATATGGTCATATTCTTAGCTTCTTGTTAGTAATATTTCATTGTTACTTGTTACTCGGGTCTTTATTACCTTTTGTTCTTATGCGTGTTTTGCCGAATACATTATTATTCTTCTTTTAAGGTTATAGATACCTTATATCCAGAATTTTATTAGTGTAACATATATCATATTTATTCATTCAATTCATTTATATAATTTCTATGTAATGATGATCATGTAGAACGAGTCGCATCACATCGTGGAGACGGTATTCCGTACGTACGCACGAGTGATGATATCGTTCCTATGATCGTGGAACTGTATTGGAGTATATATATTTTTTTTCAGTATCAATATTAATTTATAATAATCATAAATAGTTACTCATTACACCATTATACTCATCCTTGTAAAGTGATGGTGGAAAAATAGATTACACCACGGCGTGGAGACGGTATTCCGTACGTACGCACGCGCGGTGATTTCATTTTTCCGTAGGATGGATAGAAGGTGAATTAGGGTTGTTTCATATTTATAATAACATATCAGTATTTAAGTAATACTGATGTTATTACTTTATCATGAAACAACTAAAGAAGAAGAAGTTGAAGAAGAAATAAATTGAAAAGATCGGTAATGGATATTACCTCTTCTTTGGAACGCTTCTTTGAATCCTCCACTTAGGGAACTAAGATTGGTCTTTGAAGAAGACCAGGACCTCTAGGATTATTCTAGGGAAGTGGAGAGGAGAAAATGGCAGGGGTTGGCAGAGCTTGAGTGCTCAAATTGGTGTGAGGAGGAGGGGGAGGAGGTGCCCTTTTATAAGAGAGGAGAGGGGCACCTTAGGAATATCTCAAAATATTATTTTATATTAAAGTCAAAATCGGTTTATAATGGTTACAAAGGGTCTTATTTCAAAGCTAAAGTGGGGATGGGTCGAAATCCTATCAACCAATAGGATTTAGACAAGTTTATGGTATTATTTTAACCTTATCAATTAGATTTAACTCTAAGTTAAATAATTTAACTTTTACCGTGTCTTTTTGTTTTCTTTCACTATATGGTTAATACACTTACTATAACATGCAAAACGAACCCCAAAATGTTTATTATTAATATATATATCTTTAGCTAAGTCATTTGGCCGAACCTTAGATTTTTAGTAATAAAATAACAATTATTAATGTAATATTTGATTTAAAAACTATTTTGTGTCAATTTTGACACTATTTGATTTATGATTTTTGTGAAAGTCATAACAGAATTATATGTTGGAACCAAGTTGATTAAATCAATACTAATATATCATGGTAACCTAGAAAATTATTGGAATTCATAAAAAGTCTTAAATTACATTTATTTTGGTATTTATATTATCAATTATGTCAATATTTCATTAATAAGATAATTACTGCATCATCTTTGTGTCATAAATAAATTAAATTATTTGATGTCTAAAAATTACAAATAAAATACCATCATGTAGTAAATCTTTTTATCTTTCCAATGAATATTTACAATCGAATTTATCTTATGTATAACCCCATATTAAAAATGATTTACTTATTAAACTTTGATTTTAACTATTTTAACCCTTCTTTAAATAAATTAATAATAAATGTCCTAATCTAATCCAAGTGGGCCTAAATGGTCATATTTTATTCCTAAGTTTGTTTTTGGTCGAATTACACTTGTCCAATAGAATTAGGACATGTGTTAGGGTAATATTAATATCATATTTACCCTTAGTTACCCTATTTACTATTAACCGCGGTAAAAATAGTAAAAAGTTACTATTCACCAAAAAATTATTTTTATCTCATTGAACCACATTTTACTTACTGATATCAACCGTGTCTGTCGGATTTTTGAAATTCCATTCACAGAAGCGGTAAAATTAAGTTTTATGCAAAATTCAGTTTTTAACCTACCACTTAGTGGTTTCACTATTCATCAAAAATTGAAAGTTTTCAGAAAAATACCAAAATTTCACCCTAGGCTAATTTCGATATTCTGAGTCCAAAAATGAAGTCCATTTTGAAAAATAAAATTTATAAAATTTCAAAAAGTGGTTATTACTATTCATAATGGCTAGTTTTAATAGCATATTGTTGTTTAGTGAAACTCGGTATTGCGTACGACGCAAGCTATCGAGGAAGGTCGCGATTGCGTGTAAAGCAAGTCAAGCAAGTGTTGTGTAGAAAAAGATTCCTTTGATGATTTATATAACATAAAAGTCTCGGGTGTTACATTCTACCCCCCTTAAAAAGAAATTCGCCGTCAAAATTATTCACTTTGTAACAAACAGATGAGGATACTTCTCCCTCATCATATCCTCAAGCTCCCATGTAGCTTCTTCAAGTTGGTGGTTTCTCCATAAAACTTTCACCAATCGAGTGGTCTTGTTTCGTAGGACATTTTCACTACGATCCAGAATCTCTATCGGCTGTTCTTCATAAGAAAGATCTTGCTCCAGCGGTACAACTTCTGAGCTGAGTACATGTGAAGGATCTGGTATGTACTTTCTCAGGAGAGATACATGGAACACATCGTGAACTTGAGAGAGATTCGGTGGAAGCGCCAATCGGTAAGCTACCTTCCCAACACGATCCAGTATTTCGAAAGGACCGATATATCTAGGGCTCAACTTCCCCTTCTTTCCAAATCTCATAACCCTCTTCCAGGGAGATATTCGTAAGAACACTTTATCACCCACTTCAAACTCTAGGTCTTTTCTTCGGTTGTCGGCATAACTTTTCTGTCGACTCTGAGCTGCTCTTATGTGTTTTTGAATAGATCTGACCTTTTCTGCCATTTCATCAACGAGATCAGGTCCTAATAGATTTCTTTCCCCAACTTCATCCCAGCAAGTTGGAGTCCTGCATTTCTTTCCATAGAGAGCTTCATAAGGGGTCATATGAATACTGGAGTGAAAGCTATTATTATAAGAAAATTCCACCAAAGGTAGGTGTTGATCCCAACCTCCTTTGAAATCCATAGAGCAAGCTCTCAACATATCTTCTAGGGTTTGAATTGTTCTCTCAGACTGACCGTCTGTCTGGGGATGATAAGCAGTGCTGAAACTCAACTTTGTATCCAGAGTATGCTGAAGACTTCGCCAGAACTTCGAGGTAAATCTCGGATCCCGATCAGATATAATAGAAAGTGGTACTCCATGCAATCTTACCACTTCCTTTACATATGTCCTGGCAAGCTGATCTAGAGAGAAATCCTCTCTAATAGGAATGAAGTGTGCAGACTTTGTAAGACGATCAACTATGACCCAGATAGCATTATTGCCTTTGGATGTTTTAGGAAGTCCTGTGACAAAGTCCATAGTGATGTTTTCCCATTTCCATTCGGGTATGGGTAATGGTTGTAACATCCCCTTAGACTTTTGTCTCTCAGCTTTAACTTGTTGACAAACCAAGCATCGAGAGACATATTCAGCAACATCTCTTTTCATGCCATCCCACCAGAAGTACTCTTTCAGGTCCCTATACATCTTCGTGCTTCCAGGATGAATAGAGAATGAAGAACTATGAGCCTCATCCAGCAGCTCCTTCTTTAATTCGGGGATGGAAGGAACACAAACCCGATTCCTGAACTTTATTATCCCATCACAATCAAGGTTGAATTCAGGAACATTTCTCACCTTCTTTTGTAACTCGACATCTTCTTTCTGTGCCTCTTTAATCTTCACATGTATAGATGGTTGAACATTCATTTGAGAAAGATAAGATTTTTCCCCTTCCATTATAATTCCAAGATCCATCCTTTGTAAATCCATAAATATTGGATCTTTTGTGATCCTCATCATGGATAAACTAGCATGGTCTTGTCGACTTAATGCATCTGCCACCTTGTTTGATTTCCCAGGGTGGTAATGGATTGAGCAGTCATAATCCTTAATCAGCTCCAACCATCTTCTTTGACGCATATTCAGCTCCTTTTGTGTGAAAATATACTTTAAACTTTTATGATCAGTATAAATATCACACCTTTCACTATAAAGGTAATGCCTCCAAATATTTAATGCAAAGATTACCGCAGCCAACTCCAAATCATGTGTTGGGTAATTTTGCTCATGGATTTTCAACTGTCGTGAGGCATAAGCTATCACCATATCATTTTGCATAAGAACACACCCCAATCCCTTCTTGGATGCATCACTGTAGATCACAAACCTTTCTCCACTACAAGGCAGTGTGAGCACAGGTGCACTGGATAACCTTCTTTTCAACTCCTTGAAATTCTCTTCACATTCCTCTGTCCAGACAAACTTAACTCCTTTCCGAGTCAACTTGGTGAGTGGATTAGATAATCGTGAAAAATCCTTTACAAAACGTCGATAATATCCAGCCAAACCAAGAAAACTTCGGATCTCAGTTACTGTTGTTGGTCTTTACCATCTTTCGATAACCTCTATTTTTGCTGGATCCATAGATATCCCCTCTTTTGAGATTATGTGCCCCAAAAATGCAACTTTTTGAAGCCAAAATTCACACTTGGTAAATTTGGCATAAAGATTCTCCTTTCTCAGGGTCTTCAATATAATTCTCAAGTGATCTTCATGCTCTTCCTTGCTCTTTGAATAGACAAGAATATCGTCTATAAAGACTACCACAAATTGATCAAGATAGTCTCTAAAGACTCTATTCATTAGATCCATGAAGATAGCAGGGGCATTAGTAAGACCAAATGGCATCACTATAAATTCATAGTGTCCATACCTTGTACGGAAAGCCGTCTTTGGTATATCCTCCCTTTTGACCCTTAATTGATGATACCGTGAACGAAGATCAATCTTGGAAAAGTATTGAGCTCCGCGTAGTTGGTCAAATAAGTCATCAATGCGTGGGAGAGGATATTTTTTCTTGATAGTGATCTTGTTAAGTTCTCGATAATCAATGCAGAGTCTCATTGATCCATCTTTCTTCTTAACAAATAGAACAGGTGCTCCCCAAGGTGACTCACTAGGGCGTATGAATCCCTTATCAAGATTCTCTTGGAGTTGCTTCTTCAATTCCTGCAACTCAATTGGGGCCATTCTATAAGGTGTCTTTGAAATAGGCAAAGCACCCGGTACGAGTTCTATTGAAAACTCAACTTCACGATTTGGTGGAAGACCCGGTAATTCCTCCGTAAAAACATCATCAAACTCCCGTACAATGGGCATATTCTTAATCGTGAGTTTCTCACCAACCATTTGAGATAAATAACCTTCATTTAGTGGAATCAATACCCATAATATGGAAGAAATTTCCACTGGAAGATTATGTTCATCCTTGCATTGATAGACAATCGTAGATTGATCTTGAATATGAAATGTGACTTCCCTTCTTTGGCAATTGATATGAGCTCCATGTAGAGAAAGCCAATCCATGCCAAGAATCACATCAAATTCCACTAAAGGAAGGATCACAAGATTTACAGGAAGCACTTTCCCACAAACTTCGATCGGAGAAGAATTATAAACTTTTGATGCGACTGTTGTGCCATTAGGTGTTGTCACAGCTAACTCAACATCTAATTGTTGAGGTAATACGGTGATACCCTTAGAAAATTCTTTAGAAATAAAAGAGTGGGTGGATCCAGAATCAAATAAAACATTTGCTACTTTAGAGTGGATGGTAAGTGTACCTTTCACCACTTCGTTATCATACTCCACATCGCTGATAGAAATTGCATGTGACTTTCCTTTGTCTTTAGCCTTAAGATTTTGTTGACGTCGACCATCATCATCAACCCTTGGATTTGGGCATTGATTGGCATAATGCCCCATCTCCTTGCACTTGAAACATTGAAGTGTAGTAGGTTCATTCTGTGTATCCCTTCCTTTGTTTGCGTCATTAGACATCTTCTTCCCATTATCACGGCATTCAAATGCCCGATGACCTTCCTTTCCACATTTAAAACATTTACTTGTCCCTTTAAGACAACTCCCTCCATGTTTCTTTCCACACTTTGAGCATAAGGAAAATCTCATCTTCTTTTCCGTGTGCTCTTTAGATTTTTCTTTGAATTCCATCTTCCTCTTCTTATCAAACCCATGTGACTGATGGGTTATTCCAATCTCCATATCGACTTTGAGAGCACATCGAACGATTTCCTCGTAGCTATTGAAGTCCCTTATGGCTAACGCCCTTCAAAGACTTGGTTTTAAGCCACTAAATCATCGATCGATCTTACTCTCAGGTTGGATAATAATACCAGAAGCGTACCTTTCAAGTCTTGTAAAATTTGCTTCACAGGTACCAACAGATTCATCATCCATTTGCTTCAGTTCAAGAAACTCTTTCTCCATCTTTGTTTGGAGAATACGATGGAAGTACTTATTGAAAAATAAGTTCTTGAACTCGTCCCATTCCATAGACTCAATTTCATCCCTTTGCCTCGTATTCTTAATAAGATTCCACCATTTATCAGCATCTCTTTCCAAACGATACACTACTAGGATGACTTTATCATGTTCAGAACATTGAAGAACTGAAAATATCTTTTCAGTAGTACTAATCCATTGTTCAGAAACTAATGGATCAGTAGACCCACTGAAATAAGGTGGACGCTGCCTCATGAAGGATTCAATAGAATGTTGCTCCTTCCTTTGCTCGTTTGGAAGTCCTGCATGATTCATAGCTTGAGAAAGTTGTGTGAGCATGGCTACAAGATTTTGCATTCCAGCTCCCATATCGTTTGGTTGCTCAGGGGGACAATCATTGCATTGCCCATCGCATTCCGCATTAACACGGTTCCTTCGGGTTCCAGCTATTGACTAAAACCAAGAAGAATAGTGTGAGCAACACTAATTATAATAGGAAAACCACATAATTCAAGAATAAAATTTTCATGCTTAAGGTCTTATCCTAGGTTATTCAAGGTCATTTCTAAAACACTAAGATTGTGTTCTATGCTTAGACTTATCCTTAGGGTTCTTACTAAGGCTTTCACATCCTAGTTTCCAAAGGTTGACTATACCTTTCCTCTGATACCAACTATAACGACCCATACTTTACATACATTGTTAATACTTCAAAATTGAAGCACACTTATTACAACATATGACAAAACCACAAAGGACCGTATAGGTATAGTGTCTTTAGAAACTGGGAAACATAAACAACTGGTTCATAAATCTTCTACAGTGTCTCCCATTTATTTCATCATATCTAGGGTCCCTTTTAGCATATTCTACTTAATATCCATCTTCCTGACCTGGGGAAAAGAAAACATAAAAGGGTGAGCTCAAATGCTCAGCAAGGGCAAATAAAGGAAATAAAAATCATATCATATCTTTTTGAAAATCAAAACCTGCAAAAGAGATCATAATATCTTAACATGGAATAAATCATAGAAGTGAAAATGAGATCCCCATAATCATAACATAAAACTTGAAACTTTGTGGCATGCACACATAATCATGGAAAATCATTTCTTGTTAGTCATGACTCATTGCCAAGACTATCTTAGTGGACAAAGTCCCTTTCTGAACCGAGTTCACTCCTCGTTTCAGTCCTGTATCACTGAACCGAACTAACCTCCCGTTCCAGCCATGTCTATCTCATGAGATATAAAATCTTTACCCAATGCATTGGAGGGAGATATAGGTCCCACCCATCTTATAATGAATCCTTTCTTATGTGTGCCACATAATCATAAATCATACATCATCGCATAACACATGTAACAAAAATGGGATTCTTGAAACATCATGACATCATAAAACAAATCATATAAGATAAAAATATTTCCATCACAACATAATCAAACCAATCTAATAATAGGGATAAAAAAAGAACCCTTTTATTATCTTATATGGAAAATAATTTTGAAAAAATACTTGAACTTCATTCTTGAGGAAAATATCCTTTCTACTTCAAAAACACTTTTCCTTTCTTAACATGTCATACAATTTTAAACTAAAAGAAGTTGATTAAAAATAAACTTCAAAACTTTTAAAGTAAGATTCTTGGAAATAATGTTTTAAAAATCCATTCATGCCGTATAAGTTAAAAAAAACATTCTTCATACTTTTGTCGGAAAAGTCAAAAAGTACCTCGTACGAAAAACGACAAAAGATTCCTTTCATACATATTACTAAAAACTCACCGAAGGGTAAAAATGGATTTATACAATTATAGTTGGATGGAAATAATATTAAATATTGATGAAACATGGATGTGGATGATAAAATACACCCCAGTAAATGCCAAAGTAAAAACAATCTCGGATAAAAATGAGATTGTGATATTTTCCCTTACCATAGGTCCGATTTGCTTTGTACGTGTCTGAAGCTCCTGTATAATGGTTTAAATAATGTTATTGACTTATTCCAGAATCATACATATTGATATGATATCATATATGGTCATATTCTTAGCTTCTTGTTAGTAATATTTCATTGTTACTTGTTACTCGGGTCTTTATTACCTTTTGTTCTTATGTGTGTTTTGCCGAATACATTATTATTCTTCTTTTAAGGTTATAGATACCTTATATCCAGAATGGTATTATTGTAACATATATCATATTTATTCATTCAATTCATTTATATAATTTCTATGTAATGATGATCATGTAGAACGAGTCGCATCACATCATGGAGACGGTATTCCGTACGTACGCACGAGTGATGATATCGTTCCTATGATCGTGGAACTGTATTGGAGTATATATATTTTATTTCAGTATCAATATTAATTTATAATAATCATAAATAGTTACTCATTACACCATTATACTCATCCTTGTAAAGTGATGGTGGAAAAATAGATTACACCACGGCGTGGAGACGGTATTCCGTACGTACGCACGCGCTGTGATTTCATTTTTCCGTAGGATGGATAGAAGGTGAATTAGGGTTGTTTAATATTTATAATAACATATCAGTATGTAAGTAATACTGATGTTATTACTTTATCATGAAACAACTAAAGAAGAAGAAGTTTAAGAAGAAAGAAATTGAAAAGATCGGTAATGGATATTACCTCTTCTTTGGAATGCTTCTTTGAATCCTCCACTTAGGGAACTAAGATTGGTCTTTGAAGAAGACCAGGACCTCTAGGATTATTCTAGAGAAGTGGAGAGGAGAACATGGCAGGGGTTGGCCGAGCTTGAGTGCTCAAATTGGTGTGAGGAGGAGGGGGAGGAGGTTCCCTTTTATAAGAGAGGAGAGGGGCACCTTAGGAATATCTCAAAATATTATTTTATATTAAAGTCAAAATCGGTTTATAATGGTTCAAAAGGGTCTTATTTCGAAGATAAAGTGGGGATGGGTCGAAATCCTATCAACAAACAGGATTTAGACAAGTTTAGGGTATTATTTTTACCTTATCAATTAGATTTAACTCTAAGTTAAATAATTTAACTTTTACCGTGTCTTTTTGTTTTCTTTCACTATATGGTTAATACACTTACTATAACATGCCAAACGAACCCCAAATTGTTTATTATTAATATATATATCCTTATCTAAGTCATTTGGCCGAACCTTATATTTTTAAGAATAAAATAACAATTAATAATATAATATTTTATTTAAAAACTATTTTGTGTCAATTTTGACACTATTTGATTTATGATTTTTGTGAAAGTCATAACAGAATTATATGTTCAAACCAAGTTGATTAAATCAATACTGATATATCATAGTAACCTAGAAAATTAGTGGAATTCATAAAAAGTCTTAAATTACATTTATTTTGGTATTTATATTATCCATTATGTCAATATTTCATTAATAAGATAATTACTGCATCATCTTTGTGTCATAAATAAATTAAATTATTTGATGTCTAAAAATTACAAATAAACTATCATCATGTAGGAAATATTTTTATCTTTCTAATTAATATTTACAATCAAATTTATCTTATGTATAACCCCATATTAAAAATGATTTACTTATTAAACTTTGATTTTAACTATTTTAACCCTTCTTTAAATAAATTAATAATAAATGTCCTAATCTAATCCAAGTGGGCCTAAATGGTCATATTTTATTCCTAAGTTTGTTTTTGGTCGAATTACACTTGTCCAATAGAATTAGGACATGTGTTAGGGTAATATTAATATCATATTTACCCTTAGTTACCCTATTTACTATTAACCGCGGTAAAAATAGTAAAAAGTTACTATTCACCAAAAAATTATTTTTATCTTGTTGAACCACATTTTACTTACTGATATCAACCGTGTCTGTTGGATTTTTGAAATTCCATTCACAGAAGCGGTAAAATTAAGTTTTATGCAAAATTCAGTTTTTAACCTACCACTTAGTGGTTTCACTATTCATCAAAAATTGAAAGTTTTCAGAAAAATACCAAAATTTCACCCTAGGCTAATTTCGATATTCTGAGTCCAAAAATGAAGTCCATTTTGAAAAATAAAATTTATAAAATTTGAAAAAGTGGTTATTACTATTCATAACGGCTAGTTTTAATTGCATATTGTTGTTTAGTGAAACTCGGTATTGCGTACGACGCAAGCTATCGAGGAAGGTCGCGATTGCGTGTAAAGCAAGTCAAGCAAGTGTTGTGTAGAAAAATATTCCTTTGATGATTTATATAACATAAAAGTCTCGGGTGTTACATAATCCATGGTGATATACAAAGGAATACTTTATCACTTACCTCAAACTCCAGGTCTTGTCAATGATTGTATGCATAGATTTTTTTCTGAAGTTTTACAGATTTCATATGATGATGAATAGTTTAAACCTTTTCTATCATATCTTAGATAAGATCATGTACCATAATATTCCACTCTCCAAATTCTTCCCAGCATGTTAGAGTCTGACACCTCTTATCATATAGATCCTTATAATCTGTTATTTGAATGCTATAATGAAAACTATTGTTATATGATAACTTCACTAGGGGAAGGTGTTGGTCCCAACATCCTTTTAAATCCACTGATCATGATCTCAATATACTTCTAGGGTTTGAATGGTCCTTTTAGATGAAACAACCTTTTAAGGGTGATAATTAATGCTAAAACTCAGTTCTGTATTCAACTATTGTCTAAGGATTCTCCAAAAACTTGAGGTAAGCCTTGGATCTTGATCATATACAACAGAGCTTATAACTCCATGAATTATTACCACTACTATTATGTATATCTTATAGAGTTGAACAAGTTGTAAATCTTCCTGGATTTAAATGAAAAATGTTGACTTTGTAAGGTGATCAACTACTAACCAGATAGCATTATTACCTTTAGATTTCTTTGGGAGTCCTATGATGAAATATATGGTTATTTTTTTCCCATTTCTATACTTTTATGAGAAATGTATGTATCATACCCTTATAATTTTTTGTTTTTATTATACTTGTTGGAATTCCAATAATCATGGAACAAACTCCATAATATCTCTCTTCATGTTATCCCACCATAAATTTTTATTCTAATAAATATACATATTAGTGTTTACTAGATGAATAGATAAGTTTGAGTTATCCACATCATTCAAAATTTCCCCCTCCAATTTTGGTTTTTATTGGACACATATCCAGGTTACAAACCTTATAACTCCATCTTCAGCAATGTTGAACAATGGAATATTTTCTACCTTATTCTATAGAAACTCATCATATTTTTATCCTCCTTTGTTATCTCAATAATTTATGTTTGAGTAGTTATTTGATCAAGGTAGTATTAAGATCTTTTTATTATTCCCATATCCACCCTTTGCATGTCCAAGAAGATTGGATCCCTTGAAATCCTCATCATGGATAGAGTTGTGGGATCATTTCTACTTATATTATCCACCACTTTATTAGACTTCCTATGATGGTAATGGATTTAACAATCCTAATACTTGATAATCTCTAACCATCTCTATTAATTAATATTAATATCCTTTTTTGTGAATATATACTTGAGGATTTTATGGTCTGTATTTATATCACACTTATCCTTACAGAGATAATGTATCAAAATATTTAATGTGAAGATCACTGAAACCAATTCTAGATCATGATTTGGGTAGTTATTCTCAAGTATCTTTAGTTGGAAGATGGAATAGGCTACCACTTTTTCATTTTACATGAGTAAGAAACCCAATCCCTTTTTGTTTGCATCACTAAAAATCACAAATTCTTCCCCACTACTGGGTAATGTGAGCATAGGTGTAGTGATTAAAATCTTCTTAAAATATTTAAAACTTTCCTTATATTCATTATTCTAGAGAAACATGACTCATTTTTTATTTATATTGGTTAGGGGGATTGAGAATCATAATAAGTTTCTCGCAAATAGATGATAATACCCAACTAATCCAAGGAAACTACATGTTTACAAAAAAAAATTAGTTTAGGCCACCCTTCAATCATCTTAATTTTTAAATTATCCATAGATATTCCTTTTTTGTTGATGACATGCCCCGGTAGTGTCACTTTCTCCAACCAAAAATCTTATTTACTATACTTTTAATATATCTTTTCTTTCCACAATGTCCTCAATACATTATTCAAATGATCCTCAAGTTCCAAATTTCTTTTGGATAAAATGATAATATCATAAAATAATACACCAAAAATTTGTTTATGTAATACATAAATAATATGTTAATAAAATCCATGAATATTGTTAGAGCATTGGTGACTGAAATGGTGTCATTATGAACATGTAGTGCCCCTACCTTGTTTGAAAATTAGTATTGGGGATATCCTTTTTATTCACCTTTACTTGATAATATCCCAAATGAAGATATACCTTATAAAAATATTGGGCTCCACATATCTGATATAATAAGTCATAAATCCATGGAATATGATACTTGTTTTTTATCTTTATCTTGTTAATCACACAATAATCATTACAGAGGCGCATTGATCTGTTATTTTTTATGAAGAGGACTAGTGCACCCCATGGTGAAGCACTTGGGTGTATAAACCCTTTATCTAGATTCTCCTATAGTTGTTTCTTTAATTAAAAAATTTTAACAATGGACATTATATATAGAGTCTTTGGTATTGGAAATGTCAATCATGTTGGAATTTTGAAATGTTTTTTAACTTTTCATTCGGTTGATAGGCTAAATCTCAAATTGATCATACGATTAGAATTATGATACTAGTATAACCTAAATGTGATTTTTAGATGGTTTTTTAGGATTAAGATGTGTCTTGGATGTTTGGATGAGTTTCTAGAGCATCAGGATATGAAAACTCACTTTTTGGGAGAGACAGACAGGGCACATATTCAGTTTAAAAACATGCGGCCCTCCAAGAGGAACGGTGTGGCCTAATACATGGAAGATGGGGGTGTCACATAGTTTATTCCAACTATGTGAGAGGAGACGTGTATCCATGTAAGAGTTCTGCAGAAAAATTCAAAGGATAGTCACATGGACTGTAAAAGTTTATTCAAACCATGTATCAATCGTGTGAGGTGTGGGTTTCATTAGATAGTGTCACTCCATGGTTGGCGCATAGTTTTCCAAACCTTGCATCTTATTTATGGGATGTAAATTACCATTTCCCCCTTCTTTATTTTAACCACTATGACTCATTTCTCCTCACCACTCATGCATAGTAGGGGCCACTCAAGGTCCCTTCCACACTTCTTAGTAATGGAGACATCTCCTCCATATGAGCTTAGAATCAATCATTGTCAGGTGTGTTGGAAGTTTTTCATTTAGTCTTAAATTCCTCTTATTTCCTTTCTTCATTTTCATCTCCATATTTGTTGTTATATTCATGTTAGATAATTTTCCATATTTTTAGGGTGTTTGTAGAATATTATGACTTCTTAAATTATGTATCAAATCAAAGCCTGATAATGGATGAGTGGACCATCCTAAACATGAGTTAGGTTGTTTATTTTATTTTCACTAAAATGTTTTTCATTGATAAATAATTTTCATTGTGTCATGCATTGGTTTTACCCACACTTTTCTCCTAGAACCTATTCCCTTAAAATATTTTTTTTAGAAATTTAAACTCCCTATTAGACCCTCTCATTATCAATGTAGGTAAAAGATCACAATGGGAGCCACCCCTGGGTGTTCCATTCTTATGCCTATGGGTTTCTTTTCAATTTAATAACATAAAAAACCCGTTGGTTTTTTGTTTAAAATACTAAAATTATTTAATTAATTTAAATGGTTTTATTGACACATTATAATTGGTCAAGCATGTTTCACTTGGCTCTCATCACTTTGAAATGAAATGATAATAGGTATGACTCCCCCTTTGAACCTTGTCATGTATACATATAAGCTAATGGACCCCTTATAAATCCCTTTATTATAGTTAAGGTAAAATGTAGTGAATTGAATTAAATAAATTGAATGAATTTATATAATTAATTGGAATGTCATATCTCGTTGACCCTTGTCACATGTTAATGAAAGGTTAATTAATTAAATAAATAGAAATGATACATTGGAATGATTATTGCTTTTCTAAGAGTATTTATTAAATTAAAGGTTCCTAATATTATTATTATGGGCATTTTTCATTTTTATAAGTGTTCATGTATGATCTAGCCTTGAATTCCTAAGGGGATTCCTTGAGTACTCATCAAACACCATACCAATTCAATAGATTTGTTGCCAAGGGACATACCCACCTTAGAACTTGGTCAATGTCGTATATATGAATGAATTGGTGTGTCCCTAATGATTCACTAGATCACTCTTTTCTTAATATTATAATTCCTTATATACACTCCTTGGATTTAGCTTTATGACCTCAGTCACACCACATAAAGGGTTACCTCCTTGGGCTCCAAATCATGTTTAACCCTAGATTACTTGGGATGTGACCCCCCAAACTCAATAAGAATTTTTTTCATTGGAATGATAAGTATTTATCTTATGTATTACACTCATACCCCTATGTAAAGATTTTATGAGTCATCACTCTGAGATGTATTGACCCTCTATGGTTAAGGATGCATTGGTTACACCTTGGATCCCTCCTTATCATTGTCTTTATACCATATGATTCCCCTTAATAAAAATATAAAAAAATGGAATATGTTCCTTAAGTGTACATCTGGGAACTAATCCACGAGTCCTCTCTAGTAAATGCATATCTATATATAAATACTCCCTTGTATTTTTATATATAAATTATGGCATGTTCATATACTTTATGGATGATACTGAAGTAGGTATGGTCGGTTAGGTTTCCTTGAGTAACCTGAGTCAACGTTGCTTTCTATTTTTTTGTTGAACTACCTTACTTTTGATATATTAACACACTAATTTATGTTATATTCATGAACTATAATGTAATAGATTCCATTGGTGGTGGCCTACTGAGTTTATCTCACACCTTATTCATGTTTTTGTTGGTACCCAATCAGATATCTCCTGACTATAGGTTTGGACCTTGGAATGTGCTTTGTGTGTTTTTCATTTATGGACTATGAGTGTACATGGGAGATTTCGAGTAGTGGATAAGCATGTACTTGTAATACCTTCTATATTTGGAGTATATATTTATTTTTTCTTTTTTATTATATCCATGTATTTTCATCTACTTGTTGTATGTTTTTCGTTTGTACATTGTAGTATGTTCATGCATGATTACTTACTCATTATTTATTTATTTTCAGTTATGATTATCTTTTCAATACCTTTATTTATATTTCTTACACTATACTTATTACTGGTCCAGAGGGTATTTTCTCCCTACTATACCACCTTTAGACCTTCACTGTTAGTTGGAAGCCTCTAGAATATGGGGAGATGTTCTTGAAACTATGTACCCCACTGGCTCTTACCACTGTATCAATGACTCCCAGTTCAGGATGTTAAAATTTTGTATCAGATCTATTTTTCTTTTTTCTTACTATTTTTTGGTGTTTCAAAGGAGACTATAAATTTGTATGAACTTGGTAAATATCTTGGGTTCATCCAACCCATGCATTTGGTAAAGGTCACGTTTCCAAGTATGGGACTGTTGTTCATGTTTTTCTATATTATAGTTAGTTATTATTTCACCTTGGGTGATTTTTGTACTTTCACTGGTTATTGATTTATGATTTATGAAATTTAACCTTAACGTGGTATAGAAAGGAATTTTTGTTACATGTGGCCTTATATTCGCATAGAATTCACATTCCATGCATATTCCATACCATGTAGGTTGCATATTAGATTTCCTGGTGAATGATGATTTGTGCACCCTACTTAGTTAATTCTTCAGCAACATTTCTTGTATACCATGTTGTGTGATTTATCATCATTTTCATTTTCTATATTATTATTAGTGGATTACCTATATTTATTTCCCTCTAATGGAATGACTGGTTATAATTATGAAATATGTCTGGTTAAATAAAGTGTTTGCATCAACCTAAACAGTTTTTTCCCACATAGCTTGATATTGTAATTCTATTTAACCAACTGATTTGGATATGTTTGATCCATTACCATTAATTACATGAGTTGAGATATTAATGGTTTCAATTAAATGGGATCCATATATTCAATTTATAAAGTGTGTGGTTGTTTTATAAATTGGGAAATGGTTACCCCTATAGTTGAACCATATCATATAGACTTGGTATATTTTGGAATTAAATGTGTTAATCTGGTTGCAATTAAATGGGAACCAATGGTCCAATTTATAAAGTGTATGGTTCTTTATAAATTGGAGAATGGTGAATTGTGTAATTGAACCACCATATATGGACTATTCTAATCTAATACCATAGATAAAAACATGGTTTTGGTTACATGAATATCAGTTATAACTTATAATTGCAATTACCTTTATAACACAGGAATAGTAATTCATCTCATTGAACCATGAGGCTTATATGTATCTTCTAAACTAAATTTCTTATATAAAGTGGATTCTTTTATAAAGGATATGCCTATTATTTGGATATAATGACCCGTATGACTAGAATTCTAAATTCACAATTGGATCGAAGTTGGTTAGTTAGGACATGCTGCTTAAGAGATGAACCAGCTAAGGGTGTTTTGGAAAAAACAAAAAACATTGAATAAAATGATGTAACCCTCATAGGATTCCTTGTTACATTTTTTCCTTAGTACTTAAACCCCATGGGGATTTTTTATTGTTAATGGGATGGTTATTTAAGGTGTCTAAATCCACCTATATGGTGTTACATATAAATGTATGGTGTAATATTACTTAACTAGTCCCCTTAATTGATAAAATACCTATTATATTATTTTTATATTTATTGTTATGAGGAATCAGTTAATTAAAATACCAATTTCAACTAAAGATTGTTTTCCTCTATAGCTTTCTATTAACATTTTCTTTAACTGATCTAGTTGTGAAAACTCTTGAATTTAATAAATGGTTGAATATAAAATGATGTGTAATATAATCAAAATTATGTTCTTAGTATAGTTTTTTTAACCGGTACTTGACCTAACTTATATGTTATCTATTTAAATGTTTAAATAAATTGGTTTAAATTCCTTAAAATAAAACCTTATAGTGGAATCTATAGCATGAACCATATTGTAAGGGTTATCATTAGAATTACTTTGAGCAGGAATGTGAGTGTTTCCCATAGGCTATAGTTGCCTTCTGACCTATTTTTTCTTAATCCTAAAGGATAAGTCGTAGATCATAGTTATCATTTTAGGGGTGATTATAGTTTAAAAATTTGAAACCTTATGTTAAAATGAATGGTTACCCATACAGTAGCTCCCTTGAAGATGAGAAATTGTTGGATACCTGATCTATGTTTCTAAGAATGGTAAGTTCTACCTATATAATTTATTTGAATCTGGTAGGACTCTTAAACAATTAATAAACACCACCATGTATATGTGTGGTTGTTTTGTAACTTGAAATTTGAGGGGGGGGGGGTATTCTCATATATGGTTACTGCTAAGTACTATCTCTTTATCCTTTATATTATTGTTGTGACCATTCAATGAGAAATCCCATATTCAAATGCTTGGTGATTATCCAGGCCTAGTAGTTGATGTAGGAAGGTGATTTCATTCAATGGAAAACCTTTAGAATAGTTTTTTTATGGACAACCAATAGAATAGGTTAGTTTAGGACTATGTTTTCATTTTTATGGTAAGCGACATTTTACACTCTTTTATAAACTAATGCACAATAGATGATAGAGTCTTTTGACTCATATAAGGTAATTCATTTTCTTTTATAAAGAACCCTAAGTTCTTTTTTATCGACACTTATTTTTAATTGGTATGAATGTTCATGTGTCTGACCTAGTTGACCAGTAATGGTTGTGTAGTTTGTGCTTAATTTTATGAAATGATTCTATGAGGGTGGGTATCATTAGATAAATCATAGAATAAGTAAAATGCCGAATTTCTAAGAGGAGTTCCAAGGGAACTCCTAGAATAATGTAAATTATCATGTCTTATAGTACGGTCTGTTTGACCTTGTTGGATGATGGCTCTTGGAAGCGTGAAATGGTTTTTTAAACCAGGTGGTGTGCGATAGTACACAAGATGTAAATGTTCAGTTTATATCACACTTGTTGCACACTGAAACTATTTATAATTGAACATATATGAGATACTGAGTAAGGTTTGAGGATTGATGGTTTCTAATGTCAAGCTTACGGGCATGGAAAACTAGAGATTATAGAAAAGTTAAAGTAAGTTCCTAGGATGAGGGATAAACTAAAATAGACCTGGACATGAATGATTGGGAGATGTAGTGTTAAGTGTTAAAAATGGTAGGTGTGTCCTAGTTGATAAGATCATTGCTTTGAGGAATCTATACATGCCTATAAATTAATTCTTATTATGATCTTAGTTAAGAGGTGTTCATTCCCCTTATCTTAAAATCACCATGAGTACACTGAGAGAGTGTCAGCTATAAGTTGAGATACTATTTAAATAACTATTATGGGTCGAAGAAATGACTTATTGGGAGTTTTTCTCAAGGATTTATTTTAAGATAATCCAAATGGTGTGTAGTAAACAACTATCCATTGGTAGGTAATGACACTTGATGTGTTTTTTTGAAAACTGACATAAAGACCATTCTTAGAAAGTGATAACAGGTGATAGGAGACATTACTTATCACATGGGTATGAGAGAGCTCTTGTCCATGCCCGTAATATTTGTAGGATGGATGGAGAATTAACTAAACTAATTAGTTTTCATTTTGTTTAAGTAGAAACAAGGATAATCCTAAGGTGGGGAGAGGGACATTGGTCGCCAGTTGGTAAACCTCAAAAGAGAATGGTCATGGGACCTTGATACCGATCATGTGAGAGTTTTTTTGGAACTTTTATACCAATTAATATATATAATAAGTCATGGATAAAATCCATGGTAAATAATAGCTATGGTTTAATGATGGATTTTGATGAAAATATGATATGGGTGTTATGCCTGAAGTATCTTATGAAGATACATATATGTCGTATTGGGATTAATGTTGGCGTTGGTACTTTGGAATGGATATTTTCTTTATTGGGAGATGGTTTAATTAGGAGACATCACTAGAAGTCGGGTATGGACTTCGGTGAGCATGATCAAAAAAAATTTAGTATACCATGGGATAAGGTTTCAAAATATGGGTTAGGTAATGCATCAGCCATGTTAGTTGAGGGTTTTCAAAATACTTTTTTGAAAGTGGTATGATTTGGTTTCTCTAGAGTATTGTTTTATGGTCAGTATGTAACCATAGTGAGAATGTTTTTGGGGTAAGATGGGTGCAACTTAAATGTCGGTCATGGATTTTCAAGGAAATTCCAAGGCAACCCATATGAGCTTTATCATTTAGATTTCAACCATTCTGATATAAATTAAGAAAAAAGGGTAGTTTTCTCATTTTAAACATGTTAAACATGCTAAGAGTGTTTCTAGGACACTCAAGATGTGATCGGTAGGAAATTTCAATGGTGAAAGTACTATAGTTTGGAATTGGTCATTTAATTATTAAACCTTTGATGGGAAGAACCATAGAATAGATGGTGTAAGAGAAAATGATGTGATTATTTCTTGGATTGGACAGGCTCAATTATGATCAATCTTGATGTTTTGGTTTTTTTATGAGTGTTGGATCAAATTTTGATGACTTAAGTATTGTTTTCCTTAAGAAAGTATTGAGGGGGAATTGGGCATTCCAAGATGTAATAAACCCATTTGATTAGAACCTCCCGACCAATGTTGGCTAGGTAATGTTTAATTTTCCCCAATAATTATCAAGGATGAGAAGTTTCAATGTGATGATACTATAAGATCAAATTATTTAGACTTGTTTGGAATTTCCAAAGGATTTTTAACTTTTCATTTGGTGGACTGAGTAAATCTCAAATTGAGCCTTGGATTGGAATTCTAAGAGTGAGATCACTTAAATATGATGTTTTTATATGGGGTTTTAATCCTAAGAGGTTTCCTAGAATTTTGGATTATATTCAAGAGAATCTTGATCGTAAAAATCACTTTTTGGGAGAGTCAAATTGGGTAAAGTATTTGTTTAAAATTGTGTGGCCTAATCTAGGAATGTTGAGGGTGTTGCACAATTTGGTCCTACTATGTGAGAGGAGGTTCACATCCATGTATAGAGTCTAAAGAAAAATTTAGAGTAGGATCGCATGGATTGTGAATGCTTTTTTAAACCATGAGCTAGTCGTGTGGGGTCTGGGTGCCCTTAGAAAGTGGCACCATATGGTTGGCACATGGTTTCCCAAACCATGTGATCAAAATATGTGGCTCATTAATGTGATGTAAATTACCATTTTTCCCTTAGTTTCTTTTAACCTCTCTCCCTACTTTCTTCTCCTCACTCACGCATAATAGGGGGACTGCTCGTGGTCCCTTCCTCCCCTCCTAGGTAGTGATTTAGCTCCTCCATACGAGCTTGGAATCAAACACGACATGGTGCATTGGAAACGTATTGGTTAGTATTCGATTCCAATTGTTTATTTTATTTTTATTTTTCTCACTATATTGGATTTTATCTTCATGAGAGCTAATTTACCCTATTTTTAGTACATTTGTAAAATCTTCTAATTTCTTCTATTCTGGATCAAATAAAATCCTGAAAATGGAAGATTGGATATTCCTAAACATTAGGTAGGTGGTCTTGTTTATTTTACCTAAATTATTGTTTGTTTATAAATAATTTTCATTCTATCGCATGTTGATTTTACCTATGATTTTCCCCTAAAAAATATTTCCTTAAAATAGTTGTTTTTTTAATTTAAATACCCAATTATACCCTCTTATAATCAATGGAGGTCAAATATCACAATGGGGTCCGCCATCAGATCTTCCATGCTTGTGTCTATGGGTATCCTTACACTTTAATAATTAAAACACCCATTGGTCTGTTGTTTCGACTTCCTTGAATGATTTAATTATTTAAATGGTTAAATTGGAACCTTATAACTGGTCAAGCATGTTTCTATTAGATCTCATCCCTTTGAAATAAAATATTAATTAGTATGGATCCACCTTTGAGCCTTGGTATTAAGGTAATGGATTAAATTAATTAAACTGGAATGATAAAGGGTATGAAACCTTATATATCCTTTTTCATTATTCAGTGAAATAGTAGATACTTGAATTAAATAAAGTGAATGAATTGATATAATTAATTAGCATGAAATCTCTTGTTTTTTCATATCACTTGTTAATAAAAGGGTAACAACTTAAATAAATAGAAGTGATACATTGGCATGATTATTACTTGGAGAAGAGTATTTATTAAATTCAAGGCTCCTACTATTATTATTAAGAAAATTTTTCTTTTTCATGAGTGGTTAGACATCATCCGTCCTTGGATTCCTGAGGTAATTTTTTTAGCACTCATAGGATGCCACCTCAATTCATTGAGCCGATTCCCAAGGTAGATACCCAATTTAGAACATGGTCAATGTACTATATGTGAATTCCTCTGCATTACCCTAATGATTCAGGATCCCTCTATTTTATATATATTAAAATTCCTAAAATACACTCCTTATATTCAACTTGATAACCTCAGTCATGCGACACTAAGGGTTACCTCCTAGGGATCCAAATCATGTTTAGCTCTTGATTACTTGGTTTGTGACTCCCTGCACTTTGTTAGAAATATTTGAAGTGGAATTCCAAGTATTTATCCTATAGATTACACTCAAACCACTATGTTATGACTTCATGAGTTATAATTCTGATTTGGATCAACCCTGTATGGTCAAGTATTCCTTGGTTACACCTTGGATCCCTTTTTATTATTATATTTATATTATATGATGTGCCACAATAAAAATGTAAAATATTAGAATATTATCCTTAAATGGAATAATATGGACTAATCCAGTGGTACTCACCGGTGTGTGTGTATATATACATATATAATTCCTTGTATTCTTATATATAAATGATGTCATGTTCAGAGATATTCCATCTTGGGCCCAAGTAGGTATGGTTTGTTAGGTTTCCTTGAGGAACCTAATTCAACTAGATTTTTTTATTTTCTTTTGTTAAACTAACTTTATTTGGATATATATTCACACTAATTTATTTTATATTCATGGAATATAATGAATTAGATGTTGGTGGTGTTGTCCTACTAAGTTTATCTCACACCCTGTTCAAACCACCGTTGGTACCTGAACAGATATCTTCTAACTACAGGTTTGGTCCTTGGATGGTGTTCTATGTGTTTTCATTTATATACCAAGACTAGACATGGGAGATTGGGAGTAGGGTTAGAGTGTTTTATTTGTATACCTTCTGGATTTAGAGTCCTTATTTATTTTTTATTTGTCAGTCTATCCACATATTTTATTCTACCTACTATATTTAAGTTTTCTTGTACATTGTAGCATGTTCATGCATGATTACTTACTTGTTATTTATTGATTTTTAGTTATGATTATATTTCTACTTCCTTTATTTATAATGATTCCATTATACTAATTACTTATACAAATTATATATCTTTCCCATTATACCACCTTTAGACCCTCTCCACTTTCGGTAGCCTCTAGCATATGAGGAGGAATGTTTGAGGCCATGTATCCCACCTTCTTAGGGAAAAGTATTGGTGGCTCCTAGGTTGGGACATTACACCCTAGGTATAATATCGACAACCACTTCTCTTGGAGGGAGTGTAGAAAATTATTTGGAAAACACATTGGTGTAATCCCTTATAATGGGAATATCTTTAAGGATTATATTTTCTTTAATCTCAATCATTTGGGCTTGATAAAATTTCTCAAAAGGAAATAATATTCATTCTTGGGATGTTGGTACTAAATAATATTCATCCTCCTCTTTAAAAATGTATAGAATCAAAACCATATTTTTTATGTGGAGGTTAATTTCATTCTATCAACAATTTATGATAGATATATATAATTAAAGCTAATTCATTCCAAAAATTACATCAAACCCCACTAAAGGGATAATGACAATGTTTTCTAGTAAGTTCATCCCAAAATGTTTGATAAGGGAGGATTTATATACTTTCTATGAAATAATTTCCCCATTTTCCATTTTCATTGATAGTTCTACTCCATAATTTTTTTGTGGTGTTTTAATAATTATATTATACTTGAAAGATATGAAATAATGCATACAACCATGGATGATATGCCTACCTTTCACTATTTTATTCTGGTTTTAATCATTTAATTCATCCAAAATAGACTTTGGGATGAGTATTTTTAAACTATTAAAAATATAAAAGGGAAGCTTTGAACATTGAAGGGATAAATCATTATTGAAATATATTACTTAACCTATGAATGTCTAGGTTTTCTATCTATTTTATCCATGATCTACTTCCTAATATAAAATATTATAGGCATTTTTTATTCCCTTAATAATGGTTTTTAATAATATTTTAAATTTACCAAAGCATATACCTTGGGAGTGATAAAATAAGTGTGTAGAAGTGCCCATTTTCATGCACCAAATGATGATCAGGTCTAGCTCAATGTTCCCTTTCGAGTTTATTACTCCTAGGTACCTCTGTTTTATAGCCACATCCACTTTTAGTATCCATCTAGGGATGTATTTTCTTGGGAACCACTTACTCTATAATTCAACAAAATTTAGGGATGTTTTCTTATGATTGGTCTTATCCCTAAGAATTTATCTTGTGTTTTCTAATCCTAATCCCAAAAATAACTAGAATTTCCTTTGATACCAACTATTAAAACATTTATTTTAAATATAATTTATTTCAATATTTATTACATAAAATCACACTTAGTAAAACCCAAAAGATCAATAATACTAGTGTCTTTGAGATATTTGGATAATAGCACATAAACTTGATGCATGGATACAACAAAATTATTGAAAACATACTTAGCATGCTTCTAATATTCCATTTCTCATTTAAAACTGCACGGGATAACCTAGGGATATACATAAGAAAGGGGTGATCTATAAAGCCTAGTAAGGGAATAAAAAAAAGAATAACATGAATAAATTATTACATGTTAGTCAAAAGTAATTTCAATGGTATGTAAAGGGGGTGATAATCATAAACATGGAAATAAAATTATGATATGAGATGATAACATAAAGGTAACATGGGAATTGTCAACAACATTAAACATGACATCATAAAAAATAGGTCAAGGATACCCTCCAAGACATCATAAAATGGTGAAAAATCTCTATAATGGATTGGTTATACTCCCTAATCCCATACATAATGTCTCATGAGTCTAAAACATTACTCAATTCATTGGATTTCGATATAATTCCAGGCGCACCAATCACTTTCATATGATGTACATATATAAGTGTGATACATATGTCATTCAATGTAGGATCATATTTCATCACATTTAATATCATTATTAATGATTGTGGAATGCATAAATTTAATTCCATAATGAAATATGGATATTTATTTCTAGTTGAATAACCTTGAATAGAAATGGCTATAGTATTCACAATACAAAGTTTTGGCATAGAAAAATCATAGGATAATTTTGGCATCATAATGGGGGTACATAATGAATCATGGGAGGGATTAATGAGAGTGAAAGGGGTCTATAATAACTTTTAAATCATAAGGGAAGTAATAGTTATAAGTAAAAAAATAATCCAACATCAATTATTGTGAATTAAAATGTATAATACAAAATGGGTTCTTGAATAAAAGTTTCGCATGGAAAATCACAGGATAATTCCAACAACATAACTATTGTACATAATGAATCATGAGATGGTATTAATAAGAGTGAAGGGGGGTATTTAATCACTTTAAAATCATATTTTTATTAATAGGGATGTGTAAAATCATATTTTATCAATAGTAATCAGAATACAAAAGACATTACATAAAAAAGGTGATAGAATAAAGAGGGGGAGAGGATCCCTTAACATGAGAGGGTGTTTCCAAAAGCTTATGAAGATATTCATGAGATATTGGTGTTCATTTGGATTTATATAAATAAGAAATTTCATACAATATTCATGATCCATGGATTTTGAGTGAAGATAAATGGGATCTTGGGTGGGTTTATATAGGAAAAAAGGGGAGTTCTATATTATTTTCCAAATTTAGGTTTTGGACTCTATATAATAAAGTAATCAAAAATACAAACCTTAAAATGGTTTTTTCCCATTTTTTATAAAAAAAATTATTGTTTTTTATTATTTTCTAATTCTATGAACTGATCACATTAAAATAATAAACTTGGTGATATTTAATTTAGTCATGTTTACAACGAATTGATTTTAAATCCTTAAAATATAATATAGGCTTCAGAGGATTCGTAAAGGATTTATAAAATTAATCAAATAACATAAAATAATAATAATTTTAAAGAGGAAACATATATTTGTTTTTGGATACATTTTATGTCATATATTACATCACTTTTCTATCATTATGATGTTATAATACACATAGTATATTTATACCGTATTTAGTTTTTACCCAAAAATTTAACTATCTCAAAAAATTGTGAAAAAAATCCCCATTAGATAATTTTAAAATTATAGTTACAAAAATATTATTTATTTAATCAAATTAATTTTCTATGTATGAAAAATTATACTTTTAAATTAAAAACATCTATTTATTGAAAAATACTGGTTTTTTAACAATAACAGTTTTTTGACCATTATTAAAATTACATTTTCACTTCATAAAAATTATATTATAATTTATATTTAATATATAATATTTAATAATAATATTTTATGAAAATATATTTTATTTCAAAAATTCATGAATTCATCCACAAAATTATCTTAATTGAAATTACATATTAGCCAAAAATATAACTCAAATTTTGTTGTAATAAAATCAAATTTTTATCAAACTCGTTATTTAATCAGTTATATAGTAAAAAAATAAAAAATATATAATCATTATTTTATTGAAAAGAAAATATACATATTCATATTTTTAGGGTCGAGATACATATCCCTTTATTACACTAGTGAATGATCTAAGGGTAAGGTGTGTGGTAGTGAGATTTTCTTAGGGTTGTTCAGAAAACATGGTTTGAGTCATGATCTCAATGAGCTTGAACTTCTCCCATAATTGGTTTCTATAACATCCTTGATCTAAATATCCCTAAAGTGATTGATCTGGTTGGATACCTGACCTCAGGCACGCCTCCCCTTACACTGAAGGCTGTTGACTAGCAGTGAGGTTGTGAGTAATATAGTGGGGAGACTATACCCTCATGTAAAGAGTTATAATGAAATCGTAAATTCATACTGATAAAATAATGAATAGGCTCAAATAAAGGCTCCAAATACCATAGTCCCAAACCCCATATCGGTCATGTATCCAAGATCCAACTCATCCAACAAACCTCAAGTCAACAATAGGGTCCCTTTCCCTTCTCCAAACCTATATCCATAAAATATATTCAAATAATAAATGGAGGACCGTCTAGGGTGTCAGTACAACTCAGTAGGTTGAAACCACCATGTCTAAACAAATATAGTCTGATATATTTAGTGCATGCAATAAAGATAAATATAGGGTATCAATTTAATAAATTAATACCATAAATTAAATAAACCTACTGACCCTCAAGTTATGGTTTAACACCCAAGGCCATCCAAACCTACTTCGGCGCCCTATTGAGTATATCTGACCGATGGTGGATCCTCCAACATTAAGATGGATCACCCAAGTCTATGTAACATTATCTTATCATGGATTAATGACGCATAAAATTTCATAAAAATATGTCCTCTACCCTTATTTTAACTATAATCTCACCCTCAGTCATCCTGTGACTGTGCATCTAGCCCTAAGGTGTCTGACATAATCATACACTCTACCCTGAGGCATCAAGTACCTCTCTGACTATCCCTCAGGTGGTATGAAAACATAAACCTACCCTCAAGCAGTAACATAAATCATGATTCCTATCCAAACAAACTCGACATGCCAATAATAATCTCACCCTCAGGAATCAATCACATCAATTTCATATAATTTCAAAAGCTAAGGAAATATTTCTCAAGGACAAAATCAAACATACAAGATATATCACCATAAGGGAAAATAAAAAATTCATAAAATTATAATTTTTCTAGTAAATTATGTCACATATATCTAGGTTACAAATTATTATCATATATATATATATAACCTATTTCATTTATCATTTAACACTAAGGTCATTAACATATCATTTAACATATTTTAGCTGAGGTGATTCTACCTTAAGAAAATCACAAAATTTACATGTTATTCCAATTAATAAGACTAATATAATAATCAATAAATTTTTTTCCAATTTATCATAGGGGTCTAATCTCAAGATGATTAAGTATCAATAATGTCCAAGGTTGAAACACCTATCAAGTGGTCGTAGGTCTCAGTCTTCATGCCAATGACCCAACAAGATCCAAGGGACGATCTCAAAAAAAGGATTATTATTTAATAGGGTCTATCTAATTAATTAGGTTTCACATGTGGTATGGCAGTGTGATTACACATATTGAACATACTATATATAATTAAATCACAAAAAAAAGATAATTTTTTGACCACCCACCTTAATTTGGTGATCAAACCAACACTCTTAAGGGAACTCCAATGAATAAAGAAGACAAAGGAAAACACATGGAAAACCTATATCACACAAGAAACAAGATAAAAACCCAATTCAATAATGGTCAAGAGATCACAATACCATAAAGTAGGATAGGGAAAAATTTTGGAAAACCAAAATGAAGGAACTTGTCAAATATTAAACTCTATAACAAGACATCCATAAAGGGATCACCCCAAATCACTTAGATTCACCCTATATTTTGATAGAGTAGGTTATGTAATGACTGAAAAATAAAATCATACATGTATCATAGATTAAAATTTTTTATCTCAAGATATTCACAATGAAACTCCTTTCATGATGTGGATTTCTCAATTTAAATGGTATGCCAAAAAACTTTTTTCCTATGGTTAAAATAACCTCAATCGACCATTAATAATGTGAACTAGTTCAACATTGTGTAAATGTTTCAAACTCAGAACCAATTCATGACATCTTCTTAGAAACATGTTCATGTTGTATAACCCATTCACAGTGTGAAAGTGTCTTTCAAATATGTCATACCCCAGATTTTATAGAAAAAATGCAAACCACCTTTGAATCTTTCTAAACCAATAGATAACCCTCATAATCCTTTTACACATTTATACTCAGACTCCATTAATTCAAACAAATGTACATCCTATAACTTTAGGTCATTTTCCTCGTAGAAATCTATTCATCCCCAAAAGAAACTCAACCACCATGTTTTAAATAAGAAAAAAAACTAACCAAAATAGGTCCAACCAAAACTCAAGAGGGACATAATTGGAAAAAAGATAGAATCTTACAACCTCCCCACCATATAATAGCTTGTCCTAGATCTTCTCTAAGAATTGTTGTGGGGGTATCAATGAACAAATCAAGATACTATAATTGAATATCAGATTCTCTCTTCTAGGTCTCCACTTGAACATTCCCATAATTCCAATGCACTCATAATATATGTATATTCTTTCCCTAGAGATACTTCTCACTATATTCCATAATACATATTGGATGCTCCTCAAAGGAAGTATCTACACCAAGCATGGCGTCATCAATTTCTACCACATGGGAAGGTTCTTGGTGATATATCTAAAGCTTTGATATGTGAAACACATCATGAATAGAACCGTAAAATTGTAGAAAGGTTAATCAATATTCCACTGGACCAATCCTCCCCGCTATCTCAAAGATCACAAAAAAACCTACGTACTAGCTTACCCTATTTCCTACTATGGCATTACCCCTGCCTATATGACATCTAATGGAAAACATGATGACCCACCTCAAAATCTAGAGGTCATATCTGCTAGTTAGTATGATATTTATGCCTACTCTATGAGGTTACCAACCACCTCCTGATCAACCAAACCTTCTCAATCATATCCTATATGAGACTAGTTCCAAAAAGCACTAAATCACCTACCTCCAACCAATAAAAAGGTAAATAGAATAGACTAGCATAAAAAAATACTTGAAAGGTTTCATTTGGATTAATGATTGAAATATGTTATTATAGGTGAAATCCATTAGTGATAAATGTTTCCCCCATGAACCATAAAAACCAAAAACATTAACTCATAACATATCCTCTAGAATCTCAATAGTCTATTTAGTTTGACTTTCAGTCTATGGATGTTATGTTGTACTCAATAGAGCCTATGATCCCAAGGCATAATGAATACCCTAACAAAAATGAGAATTAAAATAAGGATCTATATTAGAAATATTACTCATCATAAAAACATGAAACCATAACATCTCTCCCACATATTGACTACATATATCATCAACAGTGATGGTATCCCTGATGGACAATAAGTGGGATACCTTCATCAGTTGATTCATAATCATGCATACTGCATTATTCTGGTGGGGTGTCCTGGGTAATCCTGTTACAAAATCCATAGTGACATCATCCCACTTCCACTCTAAAATGGGTATAGGATACAATAGCCCGGTAGGCCTCTAATGCTCAGCCTTCACCTACTGATCGGTGAAACAACTCTGCACAAATCCTACTACCACCTTATTTATTTCTATCCACTAGTTATATCTACATAGATCATTATACATATTTTTTAGACCTGGGTGTACCACCCATCTAGAATCATGAACCTCTCTCATCATCTCCTTATGTAAGCCTATAGGAATACATACTCGACAATGGATAAGAAGAACATTTCCACTACCAAGAGACCATTTTGGTGGTGGATCCCCACCATATAAGTTGTCCCTTATAGATAATGACTCCAAATTAGATAACTATTCCTCTTTTATCCAGTCAAGAATCACAGGTATTACATATGTCAAATTTGGAGCTACTCATCCTTGGGACTCCTAGACATCTAGATGAATTTCATGAAAGAGTTCCATCATATTCCACTCATTACAAGACTCTCGTACTACCTCCTTATATGACTTCAAGCCTCATGAATCAGAAAAGATGCTTCTATTTCTTAGTCTATAAGATAGATAGAATTAAAAATAATGGAGATAATCAACCCACCTTCTATTCCACAGGTTCAAGTCCCGCAAAGAAAATATGTACATGAGGATCTTGTGGTCTATTTACATAAAAAACATCTAACCCAAAAGATATTTTCTCCAGAATATTAGGGTATGTACCACCATAGATAACTCTAGATCATGATTTGGAAAATTACTCTCATATGGTCTCAACTTTCTAGATCCATAAGATATCACACTATCCTCTTACATTAAAACTGCTCCATTTCTGACTCTAGATTCACTACAATACATTGAATACTCCTTACAAGGATCATGTAAGTTGATGATCAGTGTTGTGGTAAAATTTCTCTTCTACTCTAGGAAATCTCCCTCACAAGTATCTAAACAAAAAAACTTCACCAGTTTCATGGTCAACCTGAACATTGGCACTTCCATATGGGAGGATTTCTAGATGAAGTGTTGGTAATAACCTACCAGACAAATAAAAATATGAATCTCGAATACATTCTTGACTTTCTCCCAAGATACCACGGTGAAAACCAAATCTGGGTTCACAAAAAATCATTCATCTAAGATAACATGGCCCAATAAATGCACTCTATCAATCTAGAAACTATAGTTGGATAACTAGGCATAAATTTGGTTCTCCCTTAGTGTACTCAAGATGATGTCAGGATTTTGGGTATGATCATCTACATACTTAGTGTACACTAATATTTTGTTCACAAACTAATACAAGAAGGGATGAAAGATCTAATTCATCAAATCCATGAATATTATGGGGTCATTTTTCAGACCAAATGGTGTCACTATGAGCTCATAAAAGTCATACCTACTCCTAAAATAAGTATGACATATGTATGATGGTATCATCCTCAACTGGTGGTATACTAATCTCAAATAAATCTTGGAGAATATCTTGAAACCTCTCAGCTATTTGTGTAGATCATCAATGCATGGTAGGGGATGCAGATTTTTGACCACCATCTAGTTCAATCTCTGATAGTCCACACACAAGTGAAAATTCATATCATCCTTCTTGGAACAAAGCACAGAAGAACCCCAATGATATGTACTTGGCCATATAAAACCCTTGTATTCTAGATCTTCCAAATGAAATTAAAACTCATGAAGATCTATTGGTTTCATTCTACAAGATGAGATAGTAACTGGTTCTGTTCCTAGCACCAACTTGATTGTGAACTTGATCTCCCACTTGAGTGGTAAGATGTATAACTCCTTTTTAAAAACAACTTGAAAGTGGTTTACCATTGGAGAAAAAGTATCCTACTTAATTATACCATTATCTAGAGAAACACATGTTATTTTAACCATGATAAAATCTAATCTACACTGAATTTATCATGCACAACCATCCAAAATATCTCACTCACTCAATTGAAAATAGCCACCTCCTTCTGAAGATAGAAAGGTAACTCTCCTTTAGTAACAGATTATGTGAGCCTAGTCTATAACTAACCAATCCATACCCATAATAAAATTGAAAACTTATATTTATAGCTCAAATAGTTCCCATAAAAAATGGAAACCACTGATTTCTATAGAATATTCCTTATAGCGCTTGATATTCTCTGACCATCCTCTCAATGGTGTAATGGTGTAAATACTCCATCAATTCATTCCACAACCAATATAAAATAATTTTCAAAAAATATCATATATATGTAAATATTATGCTCTTGTATCAAACAAAACACAAGAAAAGGTGGATGATGCAAGAACTATAACTATGATAGTATAAGGCCTTGTATCCAAACTATCCAAAGTAGGATACATACCCTATAAATGACTTTCCCCTATACCCTAGGATCCAGTCTTACTCCCCTATTATTCTCCATATAAATGGTAATTTCTCTCCTATACTAGGGTATCTAATCCCCTTCGTTGTCCTTAATGGCCAGTGAAACTCCAAATACTAGTCTATTGAGGGTATTTGAACCTCTTCCTGAATCAGGTTCTTATCCTGATCTACTATCACTGCTCTTCTGTAGAAAGTTCTAGTAAAACTTCTAAAGATGACTCAACCTTCCATATACACAGTACTCCATTATCGGGTGAGTACAATATGGGTGCGTGTGGCCTAACTTTCCATAGTGAAACAACTGCACTGAACCATGGACCTAAGATGGAATTCCACTCCCTTTCCTACTCTTCCTGCTACTACCATAGTGATAACTATCATAGTGGTTCTTCTTTCCACTAGAATAAGAGTTCACAGATTTCCCTATTGAAACTATTTGGATACCACTTGGGGCCTCTCTCATATTCCCTTCCATGATGATATCGCAATTCATCATTTCCACAAGTCTTCTCAAGTGAAATCCGAACACCTATGACCATATCTCATAGAAAATACCATCCTAAAAATGTATTACCCTAGATATCTCATCAACTGCTAAGGATGGAGAAAATAATTATAGGTCATTAAAGTGGTTACTGTTTTCTGTCACTGGAATTCCCTCATGTGTCAGATGTATGAACTTGCGACCCTTCTCATCACTCAATGTCCTAGGATAAAAGTGGATTTGAGACTTTACCTCAAATTCCTTTCTGGATAACTCCTCTTTCTAATCAAATTACTCCAGAATATCCCACCAATTATTGAATGGTCCATAAATTATGTGAGCAACAAGCTTCACCCTCCTATATGTGGGCATATGAAGATATTTGAAGATTTTTTGAACTGAATCAATCCAGAACTCAGCTGCTTGGGGGCCTCCCTCTCCAACGAACATAGTCATGTATTTTAGATGGAACTGTTTCTTCAATTCAGACATTGAAGGAATGGTGTGAATAGTCTCCCTTTCCATGGATCTCATGACCCTCACAAATCTATCATGGATTTGATCATCCATATGATCCTCTTGAGATTTAGGAAGTTTTTTCTTGATGGTGTTAGGAGTATAATGAGTTCAAATATTTGAGCACTCAATTTGAAGATAACAAGGAGAAATTTTTATCTACAAAGTTTCAATGCAAACCTTAGAACTGAGGGTACATAAAAGATAAAACTCAACATGTGATAAAAATAGAGAACCACAGACTCAAGGTTCCTTTGCACTGGCTTAATAAGTGAATTAGAATAACATAAAATTTTCATTCATTTTATTTATCAAGTATATCATGGGTTCTCATTTAATATATTAATCATGGTAAAAATATGTCGCATATGATAAATATGTCCCTAGTATGAACAATTCATGTTAATATACCTTCCTATGTTCCTATCATGATTCATTAATCCACATCTCATGTTGTACTGGTCCATGATTAGAAATATCAATAACTATAACATTTAACAACATGTGAATTTCCCAATGTTAAATAATATCAAACCGTAATAAGAAAACATTCTAAACAATAATCCCATCCATGGGCACTTATATTTTCTCCTATACATGGGTTAGATACTCCCATGCATAAGCTCATTACCAATTCTCAACACATCCTAGTCACCTTTCTAACATTCCCAAATAGTAAATAAATAAAAAAGAAATATATCACTTTGATGACGCTTTATAACATCCCCAACCCAGTTCTTCATCAAGTGACCAAGCTAGTTGCCTACATGAAATAAGTTTCACATTCATGTACGCCAGAGGCTACTAACTATAAGCGATGGTGTGAGGAATATAGTGGAGAGACTATATTCTATGGAAAAGAGTTACAATAAAAGAATAAATTATAGAAGAGTAGTGAAAGTAACAAAAACAATGTGATTAAATAAATCGAAAACCAAGCTCAAAAGTGAAAAAATAAATAAATCCAAATAATAATAGAATAATGTAATGACAAGCTAAATGTAATGAAATGACATTAGAAAGTCATACAAATAATAGAAAAAATAGTCTTGAATAAATAATGAAAAGACTAGATTACTAAACCCCATGTAGGTTTTATCTCTAAGCCCCACCTCATCCAGAAAACCAAAAATAAACAATAGGGTCCCTTACCCTTGTCCAAACCTGCATCTATAAAATCATTTCGGGTACCAAAAGTCATCTTATCTAGGTTGTGAGTACAACACAATAGGTCAACACCATCGCATCTAAAAAATCCAGTATAAGAAATTTAGTGCATGAAATAAAATGAAATACATGGTAATAATTTAATAAATTAATTTTAAAATCCTGATATTTTAAAAAATAAATATTATGCTCAATATCATATAAGATACACCACATCAATCTTAAACAAATGACTAAATATTATTATTTTAATGTGATAGTTATCATTTAATTGTTGGAATGGCGGGAATGAATGAGATTAACTAGATTATGAAAAAATATTTTATACATGTTTATATAATTAATTCATTGGTTACCAAGTAATTATATATGAAAATAAAAACCAATTGAATATAAAGGATGTGTTTTTATAAAAAAACTATATTTATGACCAAAATGGAATTTTATCTTAATAAATTAAATAAATAAATATTAGTGAAATATATTAATGAAATTTTTATATTATATATTCAAAAAAATGTTTATAAATTCATCAAAAAATTCTGATAGTCTTCAGATAATAATAAATCTAATTTTGAACATAAAAAAGTTATTTTTTTCTAAAAGACAGTCTTTCAACCTTTTAAAAGTGCACCTGCTTCAAATCTCAATTTTGAAAGTTTTTAAAAGTTTATTTTAAAAAATAAACTTATTTTTTAAAATTTTAATTTGAAATTTATATTGGGGTAAAAATTTACTATTTTTTCTGAGAAATTTAATTTTGTTGATGAATAGTTAAAAATACTGAATTTTAATTAAAAAATGCTCTTCTGTCGTATTTATTTATAAAGTTAAGTTATATTTTAAATTGGATTTAAATTACAATTAGTTCAATTATACATAAATAAAACCAATTTAGTTCATTGGGATCAATTTCATATTTAAATTGTATCTAAAAACATTGCAAACTTTTGAACTTTTCACTTTAAAAACTCTCTTTTTCATTGTGTCTATGGGATTAATTTTAAATCTAATTTTTAAAATTATTTGAATTTAATTTGGTAAAATGAATTAAATATTTGTAATAATAAGTTCCAAATTAGGTTTTAAGTTCATTTTAATTTTTATTCATAAAAAATTTACCATGGTAAAAAAAGGTTTATCGTGGTATAGGAAAAATAATAAAATGGGTTAAAGCTAAAAGGTAAAGGCTTAAAATATCTAAAAATTACAACATTAAATAGTTTTTTGAGGTATTAATTAATCATTACTATAATTTAAAACATTAATTATCAGAAAAATTCATGCAAATTCATGCCACCTCAATTTTGTTGGCTTTAATTATAAAATAATCATTATTTAATCAACTAAAACCACTCATCATCTCGTATAAATTCCACCCCTCACCACCCAATTTATTATCACAATCCTTTAAGCTCCTAAAATATCTAAAAAATACTATCCTACCCACTTAAAATTTCTTATAGTATCACCAAAATAACATTTCTAAGGTCTTTAAGGGATCCTTCAAGGAGGTGATATTCAATAGGTAATTTTTTCAAAACACCTATCTTAATTTGTTGTATTCTTATACTTTATCCTCACCTAATTCATCCAAAAAATCATTATAACTATATAATAATTTATATACATTATTTTTATGTTTCTAATTGAATATATAATAACTATTTAATCTCTCATCTCAACTTATTCAAAGAAACGAAACTACTGTCCAAGTTATGCCACTTAATCGCCTCCGTAAAAAAAATGATTTTGTCTTTTTTCCATTACCACCTTCATGGATGATCATGAGACTAATATTATGGTTAAATAATATTTTAAAATTTATATTATAACTTATTTCACGTTCTTTAACTAATATATAGACATAATATTGAATAAAATCAAACTAGTTCATGATGTTTGGAAAAAAATGCCGAAATAAACTAATCATTTATCATTAACATTTTATCAAATGAATCATCCAAATGTTAGAAAAATAATAATATATGGTACCATTTATACTATTTTAATTTCATTAATACTATCTTATTCCACTTCTTGAGTTTTAATCCCATTTTACAAGAATATCCATAATTATAAACAAATGAACCTATCATGAAACCATGAAATGAGTGCACCTAAAACTGTGAAAATAATGAAATATTATTAATGAAAGTGTCATATGATATTATAAAATCTATACATAAGGTATTATAAATATGAATATTGTTCTTTAATGGGTTAATAACTTTATCTAAACAATTATACATGATGTTAAAGTATGAAAACTAAAGGGAAGCATGAGGTAAGGGATTTTTTATCTCAATTTTTATTCATTGGGTTATATGTATACTTAGTTGATTATATTATGACAAAATTATGTGTGAAATAAATATTTTATTTATTTATGTTTTATTCCCACATATATTTTCTTGGATATACTTTTTTTACACGTAATCACCCCATTTATTAATTCTTTCCTCAATGATATGAACTTTGTAAGGATTTCTCATCTCACTTTTACTTCTGTCAGATATATGTATTATTCGCCACTTGTGTGTGGTGTATATATAATAACATTTGATATATCATATCATGAATCTTTTTGTCCTCATTTTATTAAATTATTAATTTGATAATTATTATTTTTTGGGGGAATACAATTCAATTAATTACAATGTGGTAAGGGAATTATTAACCCAATTTCTATTCATTGAGTGAAACTTATACTTATTAATTATGTCAAGCTAAGCTTCTATATGAAATGAATTTTTAATATATTATATTTTATTTACACTTTTTTATATTTATTTACATTTAATTCACATATTTTATTCATTGGATTATTTTTTTACTTCAAAGATATGATATTTTTAAGAGACTTTATTGTAAAAATTATCTTTTTAAAGTTTCCCATAAAACTCTCTTTTCTTCCATGACCATGTCTTCTAAAATTATTTCCAATTTTTTTACTATTCTCAAATGATTATTTAAATTCATTTTTACTCATATTTAAATTTTTACAAAACATTTTGAAAGGTATGTTCTATAACTTACTAAACATGGTTATTTGAGACTTTTCTGAAAAAATACGGAAGGACGATTTTTTTAACTTATATAGTGTGAGTGGATTTTTCCACCATCATATAATATTAATTATTTAGAAATTTCTTTAATATTTTTTCAACATTATAAAAAATAATAAGTGGTTTTCAAAGTGAAAAGGGGTATTTTCCTCAATGATTTCTCAATGATCGCATTTAAAGTATTTTCATCTATGCCGATATAATTTGTTGAATATTATGGTTAATTGATGTGGATATCCTATGATACCATATTAAATGTTTTATTAAATGTTTTATGATCAATTCTACTGGATATGTACTATTTTGATACCAATTTTTATTCCAATTGGTCATGCTTCATGATAATATTACAATACCCATTTCATTCCATGGGTAATCATTATGATTATTCCTTATGTTTGATTATTTATATGGCACACATATTCATGAGTATGTTGTAATGGGTACACCCAGATAGTACTTCAATGCTTTGAGTAATGTTTTAGTCTCATAAGACATCATGTATAGGAATTGGTAGTAAACCTAATCCCTCAGGGGACTATGTTCACTATGTTATATAATCTTGGAAGTTAGCTCTGATTCATGTTTGTGTCATGTTATATGTTACTTACACTTTTCTATATTCCCATGATCATATTATTATATGTTATATATGTTATGATTCCATATATTTATTCATGATACATGATATTATGTCATTGTTTTATGCTTTCTAACTCATATTATATGTTTATGTCCTATGTTTATTTCATTACTATGATTTTTAGATCAACTCTTTTATCTATGTTTTCCTCAGGTTATCATATGAAGTTATAGGATCTCAACAGTAGTTATGATCTCATAATTTGAATTAAAAAAAATATGATTTATTATATTTTCATGTATTCTAATAATGTACCTATACTTCCAAAGACAATATACTTTTCAATCCTTGTTTATGGAAGAAATGGATACTGTATAGAAGTTTCCATTTTGATGTATGGGATTACTATATAAAGGTTTTCTTAATTCAATAAAACTCTAAACAAAAATTTTTTTGGGAATTTAATCATGTAAATTCTAGCTTAAGTTCACTATAATATGTATGATTAATGTTTGTTACTTTCATTAATACTATACATGAAATAAACCTGCAAAACTTTGTGTTATGGGTTAACACCTAAGGCCATCCAAACTTACTTCAGTTCCCTTCCAGGTATCTTTGACCAAATGTGGATGCTCCTGCATCAGGTTGATTTACCTGAGTTGGTGGTATATACTCTTATTGAGGATAAATCACCCATAACATATCATAAAAAATGTCCTCTATCCTTTGGATAACCAAAATACCATCCTCAGCCATCCTGGGACTATGCATATAGCCCGCAGGTATTCGACATAACCATACACTCTTTCCTTGGACTGTAAGTACCTATGATCCTAGCCCTCAGATAGTATAGAAACATGAACCATTCCCATAGGTGTTAACATAAATCATGGTGCATATATAGAAAAACTCAATATTATAATAAGCATAAAACCCTCATGAATCAATAACATCAATGTCACATAATCTCAAAAGCAAAGAAGATAATTCAAAAGGCCAAAATCAAACATACAAGATGTATCACCACAAGTAAGAATGATCAATTCATCAAGTTATCATTTGTCTAGCTAGTAATGTATCATAGATTTAGGTTAGAAATTATCTTTATATATATCAAACCTATTTAATTTATCATTTAACCCCAAGGTCATTAACATATCAATTAACCAATTTAGTTGAGGTGATTATACATTAAGAAAATCACACAATTTACATGTAATTACAATTCATAATACTAATACAAAATTCAATCAATTTCTTTCCAATTTATTATGGGGATATGATGTTAAGTTGAACAAATATCAACAAGGTCAAAGTATGTCTCACCTATTAGGTGGCTATAGGTATCAATCTCCATGCATATAGACCCAATAGAATCCAAGGGATGGTCAAAAAAATAATTATTATTTAATATGTTTTATCCAATAAATTAGTTCATGTGCATGGAGTTCTAGTGTCATCACATGTATTGCACATACTATTGATAATTAAATCAAACAAAAGGGATAATTTTTTTACTACCCATCTTAATTTGGAAATCAAAATAACACTCTCAAGGGAATGCCAATGAAGAAATAAGCATAATGAGATCGTAAGGAAAACCTAGATCATATAAGAAATAAGATCAAAACATGATTTAATGATAGTCAAGAGATCGTGTTGTTATAAAGGAGGATAGTTGGATAAAGGGTAAACCCAAAATGAAGTAATTCCTCAGAGATAAAATTTAAGAATGAGACATCCAAAATGAAGGAATCACCCAAAAGTTTCTATAATAACCCTAGGGTTTGAGATAGGAGGTTTCATAATGAATGAAATATAATGGGAATTTATCGATTTATAAGGTATACAAAAAAATACATCACCTCATGTTAAAATAACCTAGATCGATCATTTTACAATATGAACTAGTTTCATGATGTGTAAACATTTTACACTCTGAACTAGTTCACAACCTCTTCTTTGAAATATGTTCATGTCGTGTAACCCCTTCATGATGTGAAAGTATCCTGTAGACAGATCACATCCTAGATTCTGTAAAAAACCCAAACCACCTATGAAGCTTTCCAAAACCACAGAGAACTCTCAAAATCCTTTGACACAATTATAATCAGTCTCTATTATTTCAAAAAAAAACATACATCCCTAAACTTCAGATCGTTTTTCTTGATAAAATCTCTCCATCCCCAAAATAAAATTGACCACCAAGGGTTAAATAAGAAAAATAAATCCAAACTAAATGAGGTTAAACCAAAACTCAAGTGGGGTGTACCTAGAAAAATATGGGATATTACAGTTTCTCTCTTGATTTATTTTTTGGATCTTGACTTTGACTTGATCAAGGTAAAATCCTAGAGATGATATCTCCCTTAGAAGCTTTGATAAATGTTCCTCATATGGTACAATCCTACAGGTTGAGGTTATCACTTCTTTTGTATGTTTCGATCGGATTTAGCATAACCCTTAATATATACTAATCATATGATCATTATTAAACAGCTATATTATCAAGGGTCATGATGTTTAACAGTCTTCTAAATCTAACAGGATATAACCAAATAAGTTCATGTGTTTTCTATAATTCCATTACATAAATTAGGAATTTATTTATTTAAATAGGGAATTTCATTTATAAAAGTTCAGGTTGTTATATATTTCATCCAAAAAATACAGACTTGTTTCCATATAACTATTATTGAAATTTTTAAGTATATATACCATAAATATCAATTTAATGGGATTTAATATGGTTGTGTCATATTTTACGACTAAGGGATATAGTATATCATGTAAACATGATACTTACTCTTTAAACCATAAGGTAAAATTGAAGAAATATTGTAAGATGTTTTAATGGGTAATTCATATTGTATTACTTCCAAATTTTATGGCATATACATACCACTACCATTGATTGTATGGGTAGCTAGAAGTTATGAGTTAACATTCATGTGATATTTCTACGTAAGCTATCATTAAATAACTATTTAATTTGATGTAATTATTAAGAGATAGATACATTATTTCATGAGATATATGAATTGGATTATGAATTTACTCATGTTTTATAACACATTAGTAAATGTATAAACTTTCTATGAGCATATTTGAGGGACCTAATAAGGATCCCACTTCCATACAATGAAAAGGTTCTTGTTCATTCATGTTTGGCCAAAACTCCATGTAACCCAAATCTCTCTTCATCCTTTTATCTTTTTCGTAGAGTGGTACTAGCATACTATATAATAAATAGTTATCCCACTCATGTGATGATTGGTTTTTATTTAACCCATAAATAGACCATAGATGGAAGAATCTTTTGATTATTACTTAGTGATCATCATCAAGCATATGGGATAAATATTTATACAATAGTAGTAGGTAGTGACTTTGATGCAAGGTATATGCTTGATATCTTTATTTATAGTTTATGTGTGGTTTTACTTATCTTTCATAGATATCTTTTATTAGGTTTCAATATTAAATTCTCTATTTTAACAAGTGTTGTTAAATACCTTCAAATCCCAATAGTGGTATAAAATCATACCATGCCTTTAGATTCGTGAAATTATATTGAAAATTAAGATTATTGAAATCATTTTTCATGTTGTATAGATATAATAAAATGTGACCTAGTACAAATATCATAGATTAGTACTAGTAATATAATATAAATCCAAGGTATTGTAGTTTATGATCACATTGTACCATGTTTCAAAAAAAAGTTTATCTTATCTCATTTATGATATCATTGTATATCCATCCAAATTTAAATTTTTATTAAGTCATTTTTTGGAAAAATGGGAAACCAAATTTCAAAAATAGGCTACCACTACATGATGAAAGAGATCACAAAATGGTTAAAAACAAGACTAATAGTACTTTACTCGGCTACTCTATAAAGATCCTAGTGCCTCATACTAACCTGGATATCTGGATCCTCCCTGCTAAGATCTTAAAGGTGAGTAATCATCCTTTCCATTGTCTGAATAAATTCCTCCGAGTTGATTTTACTCTGATTGAAGCCTTGGGACAGTATTCTTTCTTGTTTATCTAACCACACTTCTTGATCATTTTTGGCATCAACTTTTAACTTTAATTCATAAATTCTCTTGGTCTCCTCTTCTGAGACATTGGTTTATATATCATGCTCAAGCATTTCTTCCTTGGAGTACAGGATAAGTTTCAAGGACACCCCATCCTCTTCTTCACTGTCTCTTGTATACCTACTTGATTCTTCACTTTCCCCCTTCTATAGGGTTGTGCTTTCATTGTTTCTACCTTTCTTGGTTGACCTAGTCTCCATTGGTTTTGGAAAGTGAGAGTAATCCTTGCACTCCTTTGGTTTTTTTCCTTGAAACACAATACATTTCACTGAATCTATAATGACTTTTTTCTATTTTTTACTTCGAGGATTATGAGGACCTTTCCCTTGACATCGGTCCATACTATCCATTGAAGGGTGACTATAACTGTTATCACCTTAATAATCATCCTTCTAAGACAATGGAGGATCTTGAACTTCCAAGCCATCAAAATGGTTCCCCATATTTATTATTGTGACTTCTTTGAGGGGCCTTTGCTTACATAGAGACTCTGCCTTACCTACATTATTCTCTAAGCTATATTTCTTCCCCCTGGACCTAGCCTTCATTTGGGTAGCACCGAGGGTGTTTGGGTCTAGGGGCCTTAAGACATTCACTCCATCCAGTTTCTCTTGTCCACTATGAGATAATGCAGCTGACAAGAAGGACTTCCCCTACACCAAGTTTGATCCTATGAATTTCTCATATCCATGACCCATAAATTGTGGTTTCTTATTAGCGTCCTCACATCCTCTACTTTGAGAGCCACCGAGACCTTTAACATCACTCCCTAACAAGATCACCTCTCCTTCCTCAATAGAGTTCGATGTAGCTAGTGGATTCACTGTATCCACTACTAATGGACTCTCCTCTTAAACTCCATTGATACCCAAATCATGTTTGAACTGGGAAAAGATTTCTACAACCCATAGTTCTTCCTCCTTAGGCCTCATATTCTTCACATCAACTGTAGAAATCAAGGGAGGCCACTTCTTCTAAGCCTCCTGGGTAATGGCCACCACAACTGGAGAATCCTGGAGGCTAACCAGTTTTATATCCTTTGGAACCTCTCTATGCACCTCCTCATGGTCAACCAAAACATCACTATCCCATGACTAGTATTCCACCACTAGATCCTCCTACACCGCAGTTGGCCTATCCTAGTTCACACGATGACATACAGAGGCCAAATGGCATCACCTATTACATCCTGAGAAAAACACTGGCCACAAGTTGAACACCACCCTCTACTTCCATCTTAGCTCTTCTACGATCGAAATCCACATCCACTCCATTGGAGGTTTTGAAACATCAACCTCAACACATACGCAAGGAAAAATAGTTTATAAAGTGTTTATAAGTTAATTAACTATAAAGATTTTATAATTAATTAATTAATATATATGAAACATTTATTATTAAATAATCCTTAATATTAAATATTAATATTAAAAAATAACTTTTAACAAATTATATGGAATTCCTTTTGACTTATAAATAATCTTTTTTGTTTAGAAATCAAAAGGATAATTTATAAAGTGTTTTTAAATTATAAAATAAGGCTAAAATATAAAGTGTTTATATTTAAAACCATGAATTATTCATAATACAAAATTTGAGTTGTTCAGATTAAGGAAATTATTTAGGATATTATTTAAATAAAATCAAAGTAGTTTTTAGGATTGATATGATCAAGATTTAAATAATGTTAATCATATGATATTAAAATTTTATAAAATGTTTACATAATATATTTTGGATTATGAAATGTTTATAATTCATAAAAATTTAATATATTTAAAAGGAAAACCCATATAATAAAAAACATGAAGGAGTTAATATTATGTAATGAATATAATGTGTTTATATTCACAATTATGGAATAACCATAATTAGTATCTAAATTATAAAGTCTTTATAATTATATTATATTTATTAAATTTTAATAAATATATGTCTCATGATTAAATTTGTTAATTTTTTATTTATTTAAAATATATTTCATTGTTTTATTCATTATTATAAATTATTAATATTTTGAATATGTATATGATTTATTTTAAATGTTAAATTACTTATAGATATTTTCATAAATGCATCTAAGTATATACATGCTAGGTATGATAATGGGTTTAGTTTCCATCTTACTTGACTTGAATTTTTAATTAAATTTATTGTCATAAATTTAGTTATTGAATATAGTTTATATGTATTAGGTATTAGTGTTATGATGAATTGGAATCACTATTGATTAAAGTATCCTTTGGTATAGAGACTTTGGGTTATATTTCCCACTAGCTTGGAGGATTAATCCATATTTGGAAAAGGTGGGGGTTATGTGTTGGTAGATCCAGGATTAATCCTTTAGAGATTATCAATTTCATATAATTCTAATCCTTTAAATAAAAATTTCATATACCTTTTTTATATGATGCATTTTTATGTTTTTAAATATGTCTAGATTGTATTTTGGGTTTAGTGACACAAACTATGAGTTTCATAAATATCAACACATCAATATGGTTTAAACATATTGATTTTGTGGAATAAATAGGATTAGAAACTAAATCACTATAATTTTGAATACATCTAAATGGAATAACATTATATAATATAGTGAGATTAAAACCCCTTCAAATATTAAGTTTGGTATTCCTTCCAAATCAGCACTTATCAAGACCTGAATCATCTAACTAAGTAGTTTCACACCAAAGTAGGGTGCCTCTAGATTTTATTATGTAAGGAAATAAAGTAATGATTTTATCCAAGGGTTATTCACCTTGTTCTTGGGATTTAATTTTCATTGAATTTAGTTTTTAAACCAAAATAGTTATGATTCTATAGGAATATAGTTAGTTTATCTATATAATAAATTGGGAAAAGTGTTGTTTGCTCGATTATCCAAGATTAACATATGATATGATTGGGATGATTCACTAGCTAAATAACTATTTAGTGATTTTTATACCAAATTAATCTTATTTTCTTAGTGAAATATGGATCGTGGACCACTAGTGGATATGATGTGATTCAAAATATGTCATCATTTTATTGCAATACCATTTAATAAAAGTACTTATTAAATGGTAATAAAACATGACAATCACTTGATAAAAGTTTTATAAAAATAATCATCATAATCAAACTTAACTTTGAAATAAATAATTTAAAGGATAATCTTAATTTAAGTAACTCCTAAGAAAGATAACTTAAGAAAATTCCTTAAGTAAAGAAAAACTCTATGTGTTATAGAATCCCCTTCCTATGTAACCAAGTGTTGAAATTATTCAATAGATGAATATATATGCCTATGAGAAGAATATAATTCTTCACTTAAGGTTTAAAAGGAAATATATAAAAACTTTCCTAAGGAATTTTAGTCTCAAATACTCAATTTTAATAGGTTTATCAATGATACTCAATATGATTGATTATGCTAATGAATTAGGGAGATTGAGAATTTCCCAAAAGGATTGTTATGGTTAAAAAATTCATACAATTCACATTGATGGAAATGTTCTAAAAATGTGTATGAGTTCAAGAAAAGTTTACCTAATATTCTAAAAATGTTTAGAATAAATGAATTAGAAATATGATGTCTAGGCTTTGTTACTATATATACAATACTAGGGGGTAAAATCTCAAATTGGAAGAAGAAAAGTTATTTTTTGTCTAAAAATATTTTTCATGTACTTAATCAACAACATTGAAACTTAGAAGTTGGCATGAAGGATGGTTAATGATTCCATGGTATGGAATTTTTTGAGGCATATAAAGTGTTTTTTAAAATTCCATGGAATACATATGTAAAGTATCAATGTTATGGAAATAAATTCTTTTGTTTTTAAGGGTATATAATACCAAATATAAATTATAAAATTTTTATAAATATACAGAAGTTAAAAATCAAGGGAAATTTTAATAGATATTTTAGCATTCATTTAAATGATAATGAAAAGAGTTATTATATAAAATATTTTAATGTAAAGGGTTTTCTTAAACTTGGGTGAATATAAATAAATTATGTGTATAGTTATCTCATTTATCTTATAATAAAAGAGAAATTTCTTATTAACAAAGAGTTATTATGAATGGTATGAGATATTTAATTCAATACACATGGTTTATGATTCATCTAATTAAATAACATTTTATAAAAATGAAACAATGATTAAAAATATTTATCCAGGATAAAAAGTTTTCCCAGATATTTGTTAAAATATTAGGGAAGGTATTATTACCACCCATTAGGGATATATTTTAAATAATGAAGGATTATATTTAGAAATTAATAAAAACACATTAAATACCATATATTATATGGGGAAAATATTTTATATGTTAAATATTCCTATTAAAAATAAATAATATGTATTTATTAACAAAAAGTAGTTTGTGTTTCTGATTATGATATTCTAAAGAGAATATAGTGACTAAAAGGCTTGTGGTAGTATGTTTAAACATATAGAAGTTCCAAGTTAACAAATAAAATATTATAATTTGTTTAAAAATAAATTTATTTTCAATTTAATATCCTAAAATTTTTAGTTATGTGATGATAAATAAAAAATGTAAAAGTTACATTTAATTACAGTGACAAAGTAAATATCACTATATCCCAAAGTATTATGCCAATAAAAATACAAAGTGAATTTCAATAAATATATTAAAGGAGTTTTAGTATATAGTGGGAAAGAAAAATGTAAAGAGTTAAAATTTAGTTACAAAAATGAAGTGCATGTCACTTTAGAAAAAAGAAGTTTAGCTTGAACTAGTAACTAATAATGTAAATAGCTACATTATTTATGAAAATATTTCAAGTAAAGGTTTTATTTAAAGGGTTTAAAAGATAATGATGTTAAATATATAAAAGTTCTTAGTATACAACATAAGTTATTAACATCAAAACATTTAATTCGGTACAGTTAAGGAGTTTGAATATGTTTATGGAGTTGAACATTAGGAATGTGGTTCTTAAATCTCACCATTATTCAAAATTCCTTTGTTCATAGATATTACTCACAAAAGATCTTAGTGGGAGGGTTTTATTAGATGGTCATATATAAATTTTTTAAATATTACATATAAATAAAATGAGTTAAAAACCCTAAGAAGTGCATCAAACATAAGGTTAATCTGGCAGTCTATCATATATATTATGGTGGATATGTGATTATATTGGGTTTTATTAATTATTCATAAAAGAGTTTTTAATATAAAATGTATCATGTAAAAGGAAAAATTATTTATCATTATTTCATGTTATATGTGTATATGTATATATTCATATACAGTTAATGAAATGCAATGATAATTGATCTCTCAAAGTACGAATTTAAATTATCTATAATCGATGTTTTTTATGGAGTGTTATAGGTTATGGTTAAATATTAAGGTTAGTGTGAGTAAGATTCTTGTATTGAGATATAAAATATTCTCATATGACGCAAAAAAAAATTGTGCACTGGATGACCTAAGAAGTATACCACATGGAGTTTTATACATTGTGTATTTAGTATACTAGGGGTAAATGGATTATAATTAGAGTCCTTGAAAATTGATTTTGATGAGATACCTAGTATGATATCATTCATACTTTGATACCTTTATTACACAATCCTTGAGTCTTAGATAATTAGGGTGTGGTTCAATATGTTGATGATCATGTCATTAGTTAGAGCTCAACCATGAGGAAATTTTTCATCTTATATGATGAGTATGACATTTGGTCCCTCGATTAAGATTGAATAAGAAGTATGGGTTTATGCCTAAATAGTAAATATGATGTTCTTATCTATATATATGAGGGTAGTGTGATGTAATCATCCATAAATGGTAATTACATGTGATGTATTCATCAACTTGTTTGGTCTATACTCTAAGAATTATATAAGAGTCATATATTTTGGATTTATATGCTTCGTATCCCATGTTCACTCAACTACTGGACAAAGGGATCATATGGGAATGCACTCTAGCATGTGATGTGACTAGTGGACGTAGGTATTGATTTATATATGTCTAATATATATCATGCCAGATCCATTAGTATAATATTTATCATTAATTATATTTTAGAGGCCTATTTTTCTTACATTTATGAATCCAAATATTTATATTTCTTAATATTAGAGAGTCTTGTGGGGTTAAATTTTGTGATTGGCTAAATAGATATTGAGTTTTATTGATCTAAAAGTTTTTTATAGTTAATCAAAAAGAGTTATTTATGAGACTTAAAAATTTATTACATATTATGTGATATATAGTGTAGTTGATGATAACTCTCCGAAAGTGTTTTGGAAGTTATTTGAAATTATTTTTTATATGGTTTCACAAGTTATCATATGTGATATGATATACAGTTAAATAGAACTTAAGTCTTTTAGGCTTAACTTAAAGTGTTATATTGATGGATATATGCTCTAAATATCAATTACATCAGATCTAGTATGGTTATGTCATATTTTATGACTGTGCGATATCGTAAGTAATGTAACCATGTTAGTGCCTATTTCAATTATAAGGTATGATTGAGTAGATAGAGTAATTTGGTTTCATGTGTAATCCATAGTGTACGAATTCCATATCATCTGGCATATAAATTCCACTACATTTGATTTTATGGGTGATTGAATATGAAGAGATAAAATTAGAGTGATATTTCCACATAATATATCATTAAAGAATCATTGAATAATATGTAATTCTTGGTAGTTAGATACATTCATGCATAATATGCAAGAATTGGTTGATGCATTTACTCATGAATTATAATGAATGAGTAAATTCATAGACTTATAAATATAATCCTTGAGGTTTCTATAAAGAATCCCACTATCATATGATGGTAAGGTTATTATTTATTCATGCTTTTCTAAAACTCCCTAGAACTTGAATATCTCTTTATATTTTCATTTTTTTCAAGATAGGTACTATAATACCATAGATGAAACAGTGATATCACTAATGAAACAAGTGATTTATACTAAACTCATGGATACACCTTATAGGGAAGAGTATTTTTATTATTACTTTGTGATATTCTTAAAGTATATAAAATAAATATGGATACAAAAATATCAGGTAGTGACTTCCTTGTAAGGTACATGCTTGATACCTTCATTTATAGTTTATGTGTGGTTTCACATGTTTTACATGGAGATTTTGGATTAGGTTTATATATTTCTTCCACTAGTTTAAAAAGTTTTTTTACATCCCTTTGAAACACATAAAAATTAACATTATTTATTTCCATAATTTTTTTGAGCCACTTATGGAAATATTTATAGGCTTTAATCTTAATTGGGTAACCAAGAAATACAAATTCATTATCCACATAACCATTCATTCCCTAATTTACTTATTATAGATATAGAATTTACTTCAAAAAAATATAAATTGTTTCAAGGTGGATTCCTTTCATTCCATGTCCCATATGGTTTTTTCTTCTCATTGGGACTTAAAAAAGACATACTTTGAGTATAAACTGCCACATGTACCACTTCTTTTCAATAATTTCTTAATATACCAATATAAATGTGTAACATATTCCCTATATTGTTCACTCATTGATTTCTCATTTCAACCACTATATTTTATTGTGGTGTTCTTAACAATTATACATCCCTTTTGATTCCATGTTTCTAAAGGTAGATATATATCTTAATCAATGTATATTTTATGCTATTATTTTATCATAAGATTTTGATTGTCTTTCCAGTCTCATTCTCAACTCACCTCAAAATCCTTTTGATACATTGTCACTTATTTTTTTGTTTGTATAAAAATAATACAAACCATTATATTTTATAAAACCATAAGCAATATGAAATATATTTCTCTATGAGTTTTGTATGTTTCATTTGACCACACACATCTATATACACAAAATTGAGAAAGTTTGAGGCCCTTATTTCTTTTTTTCCAAAAGGCATTTCTCACTATATTACCTCTTATGAAAGAATTAGGTGTTATTTACCTATCTCATTTACAATTTTTAATATTAATCAGAAATTTTAACTTTTATCTATTTTATATGATTTTTTAATGAATGTGTTATAGCCTTTGATTCCACATGTTGTTCTCCTCTTCCATGATGAGGAGACATGTGTTCTCCATGTTATACCCAATATAAATATTTTTCATTGGTCCTATGTCCTATCATTAGTGAATTTCCAATTTTTCCATTGATTAATTATCAATTACAATTAAATGTTACTTTGAGTCCCAAGTAATAAATTTTACTTATGTTTAGGATATTATATCAAAGTCCATACACATAGAGAACTTTTATGTTCTTTAATTCACTCAAATAAGTATTATTTTATTACTTAGTTTAATATTTTAATCACTATTATTTCTAGTGTACCATTATATCCACAAATCCATTCACATTCTTCAATAAGTTAATATTTTATATCATGTGAGGTGAAAAATTACTATAAAAAATTCGTGTGTTATTTTTATTTATTTATTTAAGAATAATTTAGACTAAGATAGCCTTCACATTTTTTGTCCTTCTAAGAAAATATTGGTTGATTTGATATTAGAGTGATTCTGTTCTCATTATTTTCATCACATATAATGATACAATCATTTTTATTATTATTCAAAATGAGTTTATATATTTCTTAATAGCGTTAATTACCTTGGACACCCCTCTAGTCACCACTAATATAAAATTAAATTTTAACATTTGTTATTTTTAATCATCATCATATAATAGGATATATTATTGTACCTGAAATTAAAAGTAGTGTTTCATTATTGGTTATAAAAAATAAACATTGAAAACTAATTTCAACATCGATTTTGTTGATAATTGATGTATAAAGTATTAAAAAATTTGCTAAAAAATATTTTTGGAATTTATTATTAAGAAAACAGACATCAAAAACCTCCTTCCACATGGGTTATAATTAAAATCAATCTAAAAAGTCTAAAAATGACCTCAAAAAAAATTTCTAAAAGAGGATTTAGATATCTATTATTATAATAAAAAACAAAAAAAATTATTTTTATTTTTTAAAATATTATATAAATAAAATACATTGTCATTTTTAATATAAAACGATAGCAAAATAGAAAATAACATGGAACAAAAACCCAAAGTAGTAGTAGAAAAAAATAAAAACACAATGAAAATTTGTATACAACATTTATCAAGATAATATTCATAAATAAAAATTTTAAATATAAATATATGAATTAATAAAACCTATAAAATAGTTTTCAAATAAATTTTAATGGAGGTTTAACTTTTCAGTAAAATAAAATATAGCATGATCAAAAATAAAAAACAATACAATTTATAAAATTTTCAATACAATATATTTTTTAAAATTATAAAATATATAGTGGAAATAACCATGTGAAAATGTATCACCATTATAGTCCTGATAGTCACAAAAATGAACACATAATACCCATATTCTATATTTCATCTTTGATTATGACACTATATTTATTAAATAGAACTTTATAAATAAAACCCATAATATATGTGAGATAAAAAATTATTAACTATACTATAATTGATATCTACCTTCACTTCCATATATGTAATTTCATTTTGGTTCTTCATAAATTAGTTATTTTTGTTAAATTTTCTCCATGACATGTCATGTTTTCATATATTAATTACTAAAAAATATGTAACATGAAAAATGATATATTAAATTAATAACAAAATATTATAAAAATTACAAATTCAAAAGGTCTTAAAAACTATAATGAACTTAAGCCAGCAAATAGCATAACCAATATGTTGTTTATTCATGTGGTCAAAATATACATAACATTCAATGTCTAATAAAAAATTAAAATTTTAGAATGATTGATATTATAATTAATAGTAGTCTATAATTATATAAGTCCTTTTACCCTTTAATAAATTAAAGTAACCATCACTTAATCTCATATTTTTATGATCTTTTAGTTATATTTCTCACTCTAACATTATTCCTCATGTATTTCACAACCTTTGAAATAAATTATAGATCCATAAATCCATAAACTAAAGTTATCTCATATTATATTAAAAGAGTGTATAAATACCTAATTAGATAATTAATATATTAAGTCATTATAAGTTATATTTACTTAAAGATATTAGAGTTTAAATTGAAATTTACTTACATGGAAAAAAAACTGGACCATAGGTATGGAAAGCTTGTCACTGATAAAAATATCCATGATATATTTTTTTAATATTCTTAACACATTGTCACTCCCACATATTTCTATAGTCATCGAAATCTAAAAATAACTCTCCAACATAAAAAAATTCATTGTTAATGTTGTTAAATATTGAGAAATTTGGGGGAAGTATTTGAAGGTACGGACCCTCAAAAATTCTATTTATTTTTCAATGATTCCTTAGATTTTAGATACTCTTATATAAGGTAAATGTAATAAAAAAATACAGGTAATTTAATATTAAAATTAAATAAAAATATATTGAAAAATGCATGCCTTATATGTTAACTTATTATAAATACAAGATGAACATAGTAAAAATGGAATTTCCAAATATGGCCACCTCCTCAGTAGGAAATGACATTAGAGTAGTTAGATCAATAATATCATGCACTGTTACTCTTACTTGATCTAAATTCATAAAATGGAGATGTTAACAATACCTTATATGATATATGATTCCATATGTTATAATATGTGAATGAGGACTCCTTATATACAACTCACAATGCACAGTAAAGTATGAATAAGGAGGTATGGGATTTAGATATACCGGATCGGTAGGTTGGGGAGGTTGGGAAAGCCACGTTTGTTTCTTTATTTATGTAAACATAGAATATAAATATGATTTAATTTGATCTTTCATAAATCGGGTCATCTATTATAGCCTACCCCTCAAGGATCCAATTTCTATCCTCTATTCTATCTTTCTCGATGTCAAACTAGGACAACCAAAAAAAATTTTAATACTAACACCTACCTCATATTATTTTATGTATCTTTGGTGTTATTTCTTTCCTAATGCATTATTCATGATGTCCATCACACCCTTTGGGATAAAGGTTCCTTACTTTGATTTCACCTAAAGATAATCCTAATATAATCTATGAAATTTTTATATAGTTCAATGAATTTATAAAATTATAATATTTAGAGAAAATAATGACCATATTCTTAAAATATTATCAAATACTTCTCTTAAGGGATATATAAGAAGTTCCCCATTGTTTTCATCCTTTATTTTTTCCATTTTTCTTGGTGGGTGGGGGATATAGAATGTCAAACTAAACCTATTTTGATCCACTGTTGGGTTTAGATTATAATTCATAAAGACATTCAAAAATAATTTTCTCTTTCAGTAACTAATACCCTCCAAATTATAAAGTATGAGGTTATACATTCTATGAATTGATCTCTTAGTGAGATCTCTTGGAGGTATGTTATATAATAATAAAGGAATAAGTTTTCTAGAAAGAAACAAATAATTTTACAAAAAAAATTTAATCAATAATTTTTATTACAGAAAGGCTTCCTCGCAACGGTTGGTGAAAAATATATTTTAGTTATCTACATATATAAACCCCTATTTGAGGCATGGTTTTTCATTCTATTATTTCTAAAAAATATAATGTGAATAAAATTATGTTTTAAAATATCTCCATATAACTGATGAAAAAGATAGCCACCTGTTTTTAATTTGTTTCATATCTTAAAAGTAAAATGATATATGAAATTTAATAAATTAAATATTATTAATGAAATATATAATATTTGAATAATTGGGAAAAATAAAGGTGATGATAAATTTTATCATTATAAACTCCCAGAGTAGATCTTTTGTCCTCTTATCAATGCTCTTCTGATTAGGATAAAAAAATATTAATCTTACAATGGCTTTGTATGTCCACATAACTCCTAAAAGGATTTTTATTTTGATCTATTGAATTATTATCATCATTAAATTCAATTCTCAACCTCTTCTCCCCATGAGTAAGTGAATGTTTTTGTAAACATGTAATCCCACATCTACCAACTCTAGGTATCATCTCTTCTAGGGAACCGAAAGTCTCTATTATAAAAGAGTCTCTAGTAGTTCTGAAAATAATTTTTGAAAAATGAAAAATTAATTTCATTAAATATTTTAATTATTATATATATATTAATATGAAAAAATGTACATATACATAGGTAAATACAACTCTTCCTCTGTGTCCTTCATTTAAATTAATGAATGAAATAAAATTTTGTATACCTGTATTTTATTATAATTCAATTACTTTTAAAATTAAATAAAAATATTTTTAATAATATAAATTAAATTATATATATTATGTTAACTAATATTTATAATTAAAATTGAATATATTAAAATGATAAATAAAAAATTAGTCACAATAAATCAATGATGTCAAACTTCTTTAACCATAAAATGTGAAACTAAAATTTATGAATATTGAAATTAATATAAAAATTGAAGATATTATCATCATTTCTATATTTAAATTTCAATGTTAAAAAAATAGTGTCATTAGATGTGAAAGTTTGACGAAAATTGATGATATCAGTCTTCTTTAACCAAAAAGTGTGCAAGTAAAATTAATGGAACTAAAAAATAATTAAAAATTATAGAAATGATGAAAATATATATTTAAATATACAAGTTAAAATAAGTGTTTTTATATGTGTATATTTCATAAAAAAAATAATGATGGAGGGTTTTTTTAACCAAAAAAATATTTAACTTAAACTATTGAATATAGGCGAAACATTTTTTTTTTTGGAATTTTATAAAAGCCACTTTAGGTAAGTAGGAAACTGCACAGTTCTAAATCATCACAATAACCACATTACACATTCAAAATGAAACTTCAAAATTCAAAACCCCGCCATCAACGCCTCGAGCCATGAGCCTTTCATCATACATCAGCCTCAAAGGATGGTACCATGCCACCTCGAGCCTTGAACCACCATCACACTAACCATCAACATCCAACCATATCGCCGGTGAACATCACTGGTGACCGTCGAACCATCGGCCATCATCATTGCAGTTTCAAAACACCATCACCGGTGTCCAAAAATGAAGCAAACTATTGAATATAATATTTAATATACAAATAATAAAAATGATCAATATCTACATATTCAAATACCCAATATATAGTTTTTCATGTATAAATTTTAAAAAAAATAGAAAATAGATATTTACCTAAATAATTAGGTGAGTAATAGAACATTTTCCCATGTCCCATCTATGTGATCATTTCATATTGCATCACCTATATCTACATAATGGTCATTACTATCCTTAGGTAATCGTATAATATATGAATAAATATCACATAATTCCTTAACATCATCAAAATTCTCATCACCCAAATGAATTTTTTCCCTTAAAAATGATGGAACACTAATCATTTGATGGTTCAATAGTATAAAATATATATTTTTCATGCATATAAATGATAAATTATTCCTCTTTGAAACTATATCTTTTAAAATCAATAAGTGTAAATCCATACTCATCATTGTTTACACCACTATTACTATCAACTTAGTTATACTTATGCACTAGAACTTGAAATTTAGTATAATCAATCTCCCATATATTCTCAATAAATCCAAAATATATTATTATTGTGGAAATTAGATTTTTATCTTTGGTAATTGGAAAATGCAGTGCTTCAATGATGAAAATCACTTCACTATGTTGAATAGTACTCTTACCATCCTAATTTTTTATGTAAAATGTGTAAACATTAATATAAAAAATAGACCATGTGATTATATTAACACTTATTCCCCCTTCTAACCATTTCAATGTTTCTTATGTAGATAAATCATTGTTGAATTTCTCATTAAACCATGAAATAAAAGTATTTTTAAATTCATTCATCAAATAATTTTCATTTATTTTTAAATATCATACCTTCAATCCAGAAATATGTGATGAAATATATTGTTAAACTTTAATTATGTTCTTCAAAATGTATAAATGTGTCTATATCACTTCATCATATGGAATTAACTTTACCTTTAATCCATAGATACATTTACATTCACCATCAACTATCAAATATTAATATATAGGGACGCCAAAGTGCTCTACATCATATAAAAAATATATACATAAATCAATCACCTCTTCCAATATATATTTTTGAACAATAGTGGCCACTAGTTGATACAAATATTTAATATTCCCCTTAAAAATTTTCATAAATCTTTCAAAATGATACATCCAATAAAAATAAATAGGCCCAAATATTTTTATTTATCGCCTAAAATGAATCATCGGGTGACAAAGTATGAGGATAACATCATTCTCTAAAAAATATTACTGATTTAGATCTATTAATTTTCTAAAAATTAAATTGAAAAGGAAACACAGACTAATGGTAGACTTTCTGATAAGTATCAATAATATTCCATATAGTGTAACTGGTAGAATTTGTTGCATCAATGAATGATAGTCATTATATTTCATTACTATTAACTTTAAATATTTCAATGAAACAAAAAATTTCACATTTTAAGAAAACCCACTAGATAATTTAATACCATGCAGAAATTGAAAAAAAAATCAATCATCTCACCCTTTCTTAATGTGTGAAAAACAAAAGTTAAATCTATATTTTTCTTTTCATAGTGGGAGGTAACTCCAAAATATTCCCATGGATATTAATTCTAATATTATGTTCAATACAATTTTTTTATTTCCTTTATGTCCAAAAATGTTCCAATCAAACTTTCATATACGTTTTCATCAACATTCATTGCATCAATGTTATATTTTACCTCCAAAAATCACTAATAAGGTAGCTTGAATAAGATGGACCTTTTCATAGATGTATTTTTTTAACATATAGAACTTTCTATCTTTCTAAATGTGATGTCTATATTTTTAACCTTGTAGTAATATTCTTCAACTAAAAATGGTTGTGGGGTAAAATCATACTACTATAAACAATTAAATGCATTTTTTAATCTTAGATAAGAATGGTCCATCACAAAAATATTTGATTCCCAATGTACACTACAATTCTTTCATTCTTCAATTGATGATATAAATTCCATGCTTCACAAATCAGACATTCTTTATAATCCTTAACATTATATCCAAAAATGTTTCTATATGTAAGAAATTCATTTTAAGTGAAAACTACCATATCACATAAAATAAAATAATACTTCCTATATGCATCAAAAACTATAACACATGCTTCCCATATAAATTTCGAATAATCATTTAATGGTGATAGATACACATCAATATCATTTACATGTTTTTTTGGTCTATAAATCATTAAGATCGTCAAAACATATTTTTTCATCAACATATTTGTTGTGATAATTTTTACACTACCAACATGATATTCTAAAAACTATATTTTCTACTTAGGATCTAATATGTATTCATTATATCTATTCATAATCCCATCATTATAAATATATCTTCATTTCCAAAATCATGAAATGTTTTATCAAATTTCTTCCATCATGGTGAATTGGAAGGGTGACATAGGTTTTCATCATAGATTTATCAATCTATATTTCATATTAGCTTATTTTTATCATTTAAATTTACAAATGGATAATTTAAAGAATTAATTATTTAAATATACTATATTGATTTATTAGGATGTTCAGTGACTATTCTTAATAATGAATCGTAGTTGTATTTCTCAACCATTTATATCACGATGTTCCACATTTATAAAATTATGATAAACTTTTATATTACATCCTATAAAACACACATTCATTGGGTCAAGAATGTATTTTCATATACCTCAATCCCATCAAACTTTTTTTCATCATAATTGGGATCTGAAAGCCCATTTCCTTCAGGAAGTAATTCTGTAAAAAGTTCAAGCAGTTCAGTGAAACTTTATCACTCCAATCATTTTTTTTCAAGTTAACCATTCTCATCCCTACTAATAACACTATAAATTTAGTTCAACTTGGGAATAGTGGTTTCTCATCATCTACATACAATCATTCAAGTCCTGTTATTTTTTCAATGGTTTCAACCCCTACATCATGAATTAATTCTTCAAGACGATCCATTGTATCATATTAGACATATTTATAAATATTAGATCTTGAATTCTTTTTTATTTCACTATGCCAGATCTAGCTAATATAACTATTATTAAAACCATAGAAAATAAAATAGTTTTTTATTTCACTATACCATAAGTTTCTCAAATTCAAACACTTCATGAAATGATAAAAAATAGATCTCTATTCTAAAGATTTTATTTAGAAAATTCCAAGAAACCATTTACCCTTTTCTTATATTTTTCATTAGTTATTCATGAATTTATCCAATTATCCAACATTAATTACATAAATATATAATATAATAGATGATTATATTAAAACATATAAATATTTAAACATATATATAAATAGATGAATTTAAAACATATAAATTAAAATTATATATACACATATATTAAATATATAATCAAAAAAACAATAAATTAACCATTTATTCATAAATATTTTATAAAAACAAACAATAATATAATAATAAACACTAATATAATAATAAACATTTATATAATAAGTACATAAATAAATACAATAAATAAACTCACCATTTAAATATAAACATGTAATAAAAACCCTTTATTTATAATCATTTATTCAAAAATCAAAATTATATGATATAAAAAATTATATGATAAATAAACTAATATCGTAAAATAAATGGATATAAATTTTTTAATAATAATAAATAAATAAATTCAATTTATAAATAAAAAACATTTATAAAATCTTCTAAATAAAGAAAATAAACTTTTAATTGATAAAAAATGTAGATGTAGATTCTATATCTATGATAAAGAGTGACAAAAAAACTTTAGATTAAATTAAATTAAGTGGGAGCATAGTCAAAAATAAATAAATGATTAAAATTAAAATCATAAACATATAATATATCTTTAAACATAGAAAATAAGAAAAATTAATCATAAAAAATGTAGATACAGAGAGTATGTTGGTGATAAAAATAGATAAAATAAAAGTAAACAAACCTCAGATGGAATGAAATTAAGTGGAAGCATGTTTGAAAAATAAATCGACAAAAATGATTGTGGAACTTGAAGTAAATGCATAAAATACCTACAAGATATAAAACTATGATAAAGGTCAATGAAAAGAGAATTATATAAGTGAAAACTCACATAATCAATGTATAAAAGACAATAAAATATAGAATTCTAAGGAATTAAGTGGAGGTAGGGAATTTTTATGTCATGGGAGTTACGGTTTGAGAGTTTTGGGTTTAATAAAATGAAATTCAAGAGTTGAAAGTAACATTTTTAATTTTTTTTAAAGGTTTTAATGCTATTTATTATAATAACAAAAAGTGATAACCACAACAATAGAGGTTTACATGTCAAATCCTATAATAATCGATGTGACACCCCCCCCCCCCTCAACAGTGTTTTCAAATTGATTATTATTATAATTGATGTGAAAATCATGGGTGATGAAGTTTTCATATCAATTTATAATAATCTACATGAAATCCTAAATTTTAAATCTACTTTTTTTACTAATGTTCCTTAAATATCCATATAATTTATTTATATTACTCCTTTACCTACGATCATAGGATTTATAGGCAATATTAAAATAAAAAAATAATAACCAAAAAAATAATTTCTTGTTTTTGGTGAAGGATATTTCCTTGTTCTTATTTTTTGAATTATGAGTGTCTTACCTCATGTAACATCCTAACCTAGGTTCCACACATCAGTTCCTTGAGCCGGACTGACACATGACCTCAGGTGCACCTCCCCATATGTCAGAGGCTGTCGACTAGTAATGAGGCTCTAATATTGATCAAGGGGAGACTATATCCTCTTTTCTCAGAGTAATAAACCAGCAAAAAATAAGAAGCAATAACTGGATAACATATAAAAAGAAAAAAACAGTGCCAAGATTACAAGATGACCAAAACAAGAGATACAATATCAAAACTATATTGTAAATTTGTCATGTCAATATGTGCCTTGTGTCAATATGAAAAAATCAAAAAAAATAAAGACACTAAAAAACCCTCCTAGAAGGTATTGAATCACATATGGTTCCCTCATCCATGATCCACCCCAAATAATCCATCGAACACAGGGTCATTTCCCTTATCTTTTCCTATAAACATGAAGTTTATTCATCTACCGATTTTGTATCCCGAGTAGGGTGTGAGTACAAATCATTAGGCCACCACCAATGGTGTTTAAAAACAATATTCAGTAAATATAGTATATTCATTTGTATAAAGATCAATAAATTAAAAAATTACATTTATTCAATTACTCTTTATTCCACTACATAACTAATGGTTTCTCGAGGACACATGAACCTCAATACCTTCTTCAGCCTACCCCTGAGTCAAAATCATGTCACCTAGTCAATTAAATTAAAATTACTGATAATTATAACATTGTCTAATGCCAACATTTTGGGTTGAGGTCTCCATGCCTAGGACCCCATGGGATTTTGATGTAGCAGACCATATCCCACATAAGAGTATTAATTTATCACTATGGGATTTTGGCATAGTAGGTCTTATCCTGCACATGAATATCAATTTATCACTATGGGATTTTGATGTAGAATGCCTTTTCCCACACACAAATATCACATAATAACATGTATCACAAATTCACATATATCATAATATTACATCATATATGATTAATCAACATCAATACTCTTACCAAATTTTTCCATCATAATTTACATTAATAAATTTGAAATTAATTAATCACAATTTCTATTCAATATAATAACAATTTATTCAACAATAAATTATCTTGATTTCATAATCACAATATATCTATAATTAATTCAACAATTAATTATCCATATTCAACAATTTCACAATCTGAACATTTCTCATAAATTAATTCAAAAATCAATTTATACAATTAAACAATCTAAATATTCCATAATTAATTAAACAATTAATTATTACTAAAATCCCACAATTTTACAATCTCAAGGATTCTCATAAATTAATTCAAAAATTAATTTATAAAATTAAACAATCTCAATATGCCATAATTAATTCAACAATTTATTATTAAAATTATAATCTATTAATTAATTAATTTCCCAAATTAATTAATTCAATTTGGAAATATAATTACTATAAAAACCCTAGAAATTATACAATTATATACACATAATTGAAATCATGAATATGGGATTTGAATAATAGGCCACCTACCTCAACTCGTTGATGAACGGTCACCCAACAGAAATCCGAAAAATTTGAGTAGCATTATGATGTAGAATGATACCTGAATCTAAAACCCTAAATCTAGATTGAAAAAATAAAGATCCTTTGAATCTATATCTAGATCCACAATCCTATATCTAGGTATAATCAAAACAGGAATAACAACCCCTTTCTTGAATGGGAGAATAAAGGAAGAGGAATGGGAAACCAAGTGGGATAGAATTCACATACCAGGAGAGTTGTAGATCTTTAATTTTGGTTTCGAATCACAAATAACGGACGTTGAAAAGGAATTAAATCCATATGGGATGATTGAGAATTTTTAAATAACATCTAGGTTCGAATGGGGTTAAATTTTGGGTTATTTTGATTTGTTCATATTAAGGTCCTTATTTAGGATATTATTTAAATAATATCAAAGTAGTTTTGATGATTGATTTGATTAAGGTTTAAATAATGTTAATCATATGATATTTAAGTTTTATAAAATGTTTAAATAATATATTTTGGATTATAAAATGTTTATAATTCCTAAAAATATAATATATTTAAAAAGAAAATTCATATAATAAAGAACATGAAAAAGTCCATATTATGTAATGAATATAATGTTCTTATATTCACAATTATGGAATGACTATAATGAGTAGATAAATTTTAAATTATTTATAATTATATTATATTTATTAAATTTTCATAAATATGTGTCTCGTGATTAAATTTATTAATTATTTATTTATTTAAAATATATTTCTTTGTTTTATTAATTATTATAAATTATTAATATTATGAATATGTGTATAATTTATTTTAAATGTTAAACTACTTATAGATATTGTCATAAATGCATCTAATGGGACACATGCTAGGTATGATAATGGGTTTAGTTTAAATCTAACATGACTTCAATTTTTAATTAAATTTGTTAGCTTAAATTTAGTTATTGAATATAGTTTATAAGTATTAGGTATTAAAGTTATGATTAATTGGAATCACTATTGAGTAAAGTATCATTGGGTAGAGAGACTTTGGGTTAGACTTCCCACTAGCCTAGAGGATTATGCCCTATTTTAAAAAGGTGGGGGTTATGTGTTGGTGGATCGAGGATTAATCCTATAGAGATTATCAATTTCGTATAACTCAAAGAATTTACATAAAAATTTCATATACCTTGTGCATATAATGCATTTGGATGTTCGTAAATATTCCTAGATTCTATTTTAGGCTGAGTGACACATATTGTGAGTTGCATAAAGAGTAACACGTCAATATGGTTTGAAAATATTGATTTAGTGGAAGAAAGGGGATTCAAAACTAAATCACCATAATCATGAATACATGTAAATGGAATAACATGATATAATATGGTGAGATTAAAACCCCTTCAAATATTAAGTGTGATATTCCTTCTAAAGCAGCACTTATTAAGACCTCAATCATCTAACTGAGTTGTTTCACACTAAAGTGGGGTGCCTCTATATTGTATTATGTAAGGAAATAAAGTAATGATATGATCCCAAGGGTTAGTCACATTGTTCTTAGAATTTAATTTGCATTAAATTTAGTTGGTAACCCCAAATGGTTATGATTCTATAGGAATACGGTTAGTTTATCCATATAATAAAATGGGAAATGTGTTTTCTACTCGATTATCCAAGATTTATATATGATATGATTGGGATGATTCACTGCTTAAATAAATATGAAATGATTTTTATACCAAAGTAAGGTCATTTTCTTAGTTAAATATAGATCATTGAACATTGGTGCATCTAATGTGATTAAAAATATTTCATCATTTTAGTGGGATACCATTTAATAAAATTCCTTATTAATTGGTAATAAAACATGATACTCAATTGATAAAATTTTTATAAATAGCATCATTATAATCAAACATAACTTTAAAATAAATCACTAAAATGAGAAGATTAATTTAATTAACTCTTAAGACAGGTAACTTAAGAAAATTCCTTAAGTAAATAAAAACCCTATGTGTTAGAGAATCCCCTTCCTATGTAACCAAGTGTTGAAATTATTTAATAGGTGAATATATATTTCTATAAGAACAATGTAATTATTTACTATAGGTTTCAATGGAATTATATGAAACATTACTTAAGGAATTTTAGTCTCAAATACTCAATTTGAATAGTTTTATCAATGATACTCAATATGATTGAGTATGATAATGAATTTTAAAGGTTGAATATTTACCATAAGGACTGTTATATTTAAGTAAATAATATTGTTCACATTGATGGAAATGTTCCAAAATGTGTATGAATTCAAGAAAAGTTTACCCTATATTCTCAAAATGTTGAGAATAGATGAACTAGAAATATGATTTCTAGGATTTGTTACTATATAGATAATACAAGTGGGTAAGACCTCAAATTGGAAGAAAAAATTTTATTTTGTTTCCAAAAATATTTTTTCAAGTACCTAATCAATGGCATTGAAACCTAGAAGTTATCATGAAGTATGGGTAATGATTCCATAGGATGCAATTGTCTGAGACACCTGAAGGGCTTTTGTAAATTCCATGGAATACCTATGTAAAGTATCAATGTTATAGAAATAAATTATTCTATTTTTAAGGGTATATAATACCAAATGTAAATTCTAAAAATGTTATAAATATACATGAGTTAAAAAACAAGGGAAATTTTAATAGAGCTTGTATATTTCATTCAAATGATAAATAAAAGAGTTGTTATATAAAATTTTTTAATGTAAATTGGTTTTTCAACCTTGGGTGAATATAAATAAAATATTTATATAGTTATCTCATTTCTCTTATAAAAAAAAGAAAAGTTTATAATTAACAAAGAGTTATTATAAATTATATGAGATAATTAATTCAATACACATGGTTTATGATTCATCAAACTATATAAAATTTTCTAAAAATGAAAAAAATGATTAAAATGTTTTATCCAGGATAAAAGTTTTGTTCAGATATTTGTTAAAATATTAGGGAAGGTATTCCCACCACCCATCTGGGATATATTTTAAATATTGAAGGCTTATATTTATAAATTAATCCAAACACATACAATACCATATATTATATGGAAAAAATTGTTTATTTGTTAAATATTCCTACAAGGAAATGATATTTATTTCTTACCAAAAAAGATTTTTTGCTTCTGATTATTATATTCTAAAGAGAATATAGTGACCAAAAGGCTTGTGGGAGTATATTTAGAATTATAGAAGTTCAAAGTTAACAAATAAAATATTATAATACTTTAAAATTAAATTCATTTTCAATTTAAAATCCTAAAAATTTTAGGATATGTGATGATAAATAAAAAAATACAAAAGATACATTTAGTTACTATGATAAAGTATATATCACTATATCCCAAATGATTATGCCAGTCAAAATAAAAAGTGAATTTCACTAAATATCTTAAAGTATTTTTAGGATATAGTGGTTATTAAAAATGTAATGAGTAATAATTTTGTTACTATAATAAAGTGAATGTAACTTTATCATAAAGAAGTTTATCAAGAACTAGTAACTAATAATATAATTAGTTACATTATTTATGAAAATATTTCGAGGAAAGGTTTGATGGAAAGGGTTTCAAAGATAATGATGTTAAACTTTTAAAAGTTCTTAGTAGACAACATAAGTTATTAACATCATAACATTTAATTCTGTGCAATTAAGGAGTTCGAATATGTTGAAGGAGTTAAAAATTAGGAATATTATTCCTAAATATCACCATTACTCAAAATTTATTTATTCATATATATTACCCACAAAATATCTTAGTGGGAGGGTTTTATCATATGGTCATATATAAATTTGGAAAAGATTATATATAAATATAATGAGTTAAAACCCCTAAAATTTGCACCAAACATAGGGATAATCTTTCATTCTATCATATATATTATGTTGGATAGGTGATTATATAGGGTATTATTAAGTATTCATAAAAGAGTTTTTGATATAAAATGTATCATAGAAAAGGAAAAATAATTTATCATTATTTCACATTAGATGTTTATATGTATATATTGATATAAATTTAATGAAATTCAATGATAATTGATCTCTCAATATACAAATTTGAATTATCCCTAATCGATGCTTTTCATGGAGTGTTATAGGTTGTGGTGAAATATTAAGGTTAGTGTGAGTAAGATTCTTGTATTGAGATATAAAATATGCGTATAAGACACAAAAATGTTTTTATTCACTGGATGACCAAAGAAGTATACCTCATGGAGTTTCATACACTTTGTATTTTCTATACTAGGGGTACATGGATCATATATAGAGTCCTCAAAACTTGATTTTGATAATATACCTAGCATGATAACCTTGGTACTTTGATACCTTTCTTACAAAATCCTTGAGTCTTATCTAATTAAGGGTGGTTCAATATATTTACGATCATGTCATTAGTTAGAGATCAACCATGATGAAATTTTTCATCATATATAATGAGTATGACATTTGGGCCCTCAATTAAGATAGAATAAGAAGTATGGGTTTATGCCTAAATGGTACATATGATGTTCTTATCTATATAGATGAGGGGCATGTGATTTCCTCATCCATAAAGGGGAATGACATGTGATGTATTCATCAACATGGTTAGTATATACTCTAGTAATTATATATGAGTCGTCTATTTAGGATTTACATACTTTGTATCCCATGGTCACTCGACTACTTGGACAAAGGGATCATATGGGAATGCACTCTAGCATGTGATGTGACTAGTGGACATAGTTATAAAGTTACATGTGTCTAATGGAGATCATTCCAGATCCATGTGTATAATAAATAGAATTTATTGTATTTTAGAGGACTATTTTTCTTACATTTATGAATATAAATATTTATATTTTTTAACACTACAAGTATTATGGAGTTACATTTTTTGGTTGACTGAATAGGGATTGAGTTTGATTGATCTAAAAGTTTTTTAGAGTTAATGTAAAAGAGTTGTTGGTGAGGCTTCAAAAGATATTACATATTATGTGATACATAGTGTAGTTAATGATAACTCTCAAAAAGTGTTTTGGAATATATTTTAAAGGATTTTTTATATGATTTTACAAGTTGTCGTATTTTATATGATACATATTGAAATATCACGTAAGTCTTTTAGGCTTAAGTGAAAGTGGTAGATTGAAGGAGATATGCTTTAAATATCAATTACATCGGATCTAATATGGTTATGTAATATTTTATGACTATGGTATATCGTAAGTAATGTAAACATGTTAATTCCTCTTTAAATTGTAAGGTATGATTTAGTAGATAGATTAAGTTTGTTGCATGTGTAATCCATAGTGTATGACTACCATATCATCTGGAATATAAGTGCCACTACCTTTGATTGTATGGGTGATTGAATATTAAGATATAACATTAGAGTGATATTTCCACATAATATAACATTAAAGAATCATTTCATAAGATGTGATTGTTGGGATTTAGATAAATTCATGCCTAATATGCAATAATTGGTTGATGCATTTACTCATGAATTATAATTAATGAGTAAATTCATAGACTGCCAAATAGAATCCTTGAGGTTCCTATAAAGAAGCCCACTATCATATGATGGTAAGGTTATTGTTTATTCATGCTTTTATGAAACTCCCTATAACTCTAAACTCTCTTCATCTTTTCATTTTTTTTCAAGATAAATACCATATATTATATAGTGATCCCACTAATGAAAAAAGTAATTCCTATTAAACTCATGGATACACATTAGAGGGAAGAGTATTCTGATTATTACATGGTGATATTCATCAAGTATATAAAATAAATATGGATACAACAACATCAGGTATTGACTTCATTGTAAGTTACATGCTTGATACCTTTATTTATAGTTTATGTGTGGTTTCACTTATTTTACATGAAGATCTTATATTAGGTTTTTATATTTATTCCACTAATTTAAAAAAAATTATATCCCTTTGAAAAACATACAAATTAACATTATTGATTTCCATAATTTTTTTAATCCTATTATTGAAATATTTATGGACTTTGCACTAGGTTGGGTAACCAATAAATACACCTTCATTATCCACATCACCATACTTTCCCTAATTTCCTTATTATAGATATAGAATTTACTTAAAAAATATAAGTTATTTCAAGGTGGATTCCTTCCATGCCATGTATTATATGGTTTTTTCTTCTCATTGGGACTTAAAAAATCATACTTTGAGTGTAAACCACCACTTTTACCACTTATTTCCAATAATTTCTTGAGATACAACTCTCAATTATTAACATTGTCTCCATATTGTTCACTGGTTGATTTCTCATTTCAACCACTATATTTTATTTTGGTGTTCTTAATAATGATACTTCCCTTTTGATTCCATGGTTCTAAAGGGAACTCTATGTCTTAATCAAAGTATATTTAATGGTATTATCTGATCATAAGATCTTGATTATCATTCTAGCTTCATTCTCAACTCACCTAAAAATACATCTCATACATTGTAACTTATTTTTTTGTTTATATAAACATAATACAACCCATTATATTTTATAAATCTATAAAAAAATATGAAATATATTTCTCTATGAGTTTTTAGATGTTTCATTTGAATACATACATCTATATAGACAAAATTGAGAAAGTTTGAGGCCCTTTTTCTTTTTCCTATAGAGATTTCTCACTATATTACCTCTCAAGAAATCATTATGTGTTATTTCCCTATCTCATTTAAAATTTGTAAAATCAATCAAAAAAATTAACTTTTAGATATTTTTTATGATTTGGTAATGAATGTGTCATAGCCTTTGATGCCACATGTTTTTCTCCTCTTCCATGGTGAGGAGACATGTGTTCTCTTTGTTATACCCAATATAAATATTTTTCATCGGTCCTATGTCCTATCCTTAGTGAATTTCCAGGTTTTCCTTTGATTAATTATCCATTATAATTAAATGTTACTTAGAGTCCCAAGTCATAAAGTTGACTTATTTTTAGGATATTATATCAAATTCCATCAACATAGATAACTTTAATGTTCTTTAATTCACTCAAATAAGTATCAATTTATTACTTATTTTAATATTTTAATTACTATTATTGCTAAAGTGTACCATTCTATACACGAATCCCTTAATATTATTCAATAAGTTAATATTTTATATCACGTGAGATGAAAACTTACTATCAAATATTCATGTGTTGTTTTTATTTATTTATTTAAGCGTAATTTAGACTAAGATAGCCTTCACCTTTTTTCCTTCCAAGAAAATCTTGGTTGAGTTGATATTAGAGGGAGTATCTTCTAATTATTTTCATCACATATAATGATACAATCCTATTTTTCTTATTATTAAAAATGAGAGTATGCATTTCTTAATAGAGTTATGTTCCTTGGACACCCCTCTAGTCACCACTACTATAAAATGACCTTTTAACATTGGTTATTTTTAATCTTCATCATATAAAAGGATATATCATTGTACCAGACATTAAAAGTAGTCTTTCAACATTGTTTATAAAAAATAAACATTGAAAAATAATTTCAACATATATTTTATTGATAATTAATATAGAATGTATTGAAAAATTAGCTAAAAAATATTTTTGTCATTGAATATTAAAAAAACCAACATCAAAAACCTCTTTCTGCATCAGTTATAATTAATACCGATGTGAAATGTCTAAAAATGACCTCAAAATAACTTTTCAAAAGATGATTTAGAAATGGATTATTAAAGTAACAAACATCAAAAATTTATTGTTATTTGCTAAAATATTATAGAAATAAATACATCTTTATTTTTAATATAAAATGATACTAAAATAGAAAATAACATGGAACAAAATCCCAAAGAAGTAATAGAAAAAAAATAAAAACACAATGAAAACTTTTATACAACATTTTTCAAGATAATATGCATAAATTAAAATTTTAATTATACATATATAAATTAATGAATCGTATAAAAAAGTATTCGAATAAATTTTTAATGAGGTTTAACTCTTCAGTAAAATAATATGTAGCATGATCAAAAATAAAAAAACAATAAAATTTACAAAATTTAAAATACAATAAATTTTTTAAAATAATATGAGATATAGTTGAACTAACCGTGTAAAAATGTATCACCATTATAGTCATGATAGTCTCAAAAATGAACACATAATACCCATATTTTATATATTCTCTTTAATGATGATACTATATTAATGAAATAGCACTTTAGAAATAAAAATCACAATATATGTGAGATAAAAAAATATTAACTATACTATAATTGATATCTACCTTCACATACATGTAACTAATTTCATTTTGGTTCTTCATCAATAAGTTGTTTTTGTTAAATGTTCTTCATGACATGTCATGTTTTAATATATTAATTACTTAAAAATATGTAACATGAAAAAATATATGTTAAATTAAAAATAAAATAGTATAAAACTTACAAATTCAACAAGTATTAAAAACTATGAGGAACTTAAGCAAGAAAAGTGCATAACCAGAATGTTATTTATTAATGTGGTCAGAATATACATAACATTCAATATCCAATAAAACAATAAAATTTCATAATGATTGATATTATAATAAATAGTAGTCTATAATTATATAATTCTTATTACCCTTTAATAAATCAAATAAACCAACACTTAATCTCAGTTTTCTCTGATCTTTCATTTTTATTCTCACTCTAACATTATTCCTCGTGTATTTCACAACCGTTGAAATAAATTATAGATCCATAAATCCATAAACTAAATTTCTCTCATATTGTTGTAAAATAGTGTGTAAATACCTAATTAGATAATTAACATATTAATTAACTATAAGTTACATTTATTTAAATAAATTAAATTTGAAATTGAAATTTACTTACATGGAAAACAATTAAACCAAAGGTATAGAAAGATAATAACTGATAAAAATATCCATGATATCTTTTTTAGTATTCATAAAACATTTTCACTCCCACATATTTATTCAATCATTGAAAACTCAAAATAACATTGCAACGTAAAATAATTCATTGATAATGTTGTTAAATATTGAGAAATTTGAGAATTATATGAAGGTACATTCCCTCAAAACATCTATTTATTTTGAAATGATTTCTTATATTTAATATAATCCTATATAAGTTAAATGAAATAAAAAAATAAAATTAATTTATAATTAAAATTAAATAAAAATAGAATGAAAAATGCATGCCTTATATGTTAACCGATGATAAATAAAAGATGGAAAAAGTAAAAATGGCACATATTGTGTCCAACTGTGGCCACCTACTCAGTAGGCAATGACATTGGAGTAGTTAGATCAATAATATCATGCATTGTTACTCTTACATGATTTGATTTCATAAACTAGAGATGTGAACAATCCCTCATATTATATATGATTCTATGTATTATAATATGTGAATGGGGATTCCCTACATGCAACTCATAGTACATAATCAAGTCTGAATGAGGAGGTATGGGATCTAGATATATAAGATAGGTAGATTGGGGATGTTGGGAATGCCACATTTGTTTCTTTATTTATATAAACATAGAATATTAATATGATTTAAATTGATCTTTCGTAAACCGGGTCATCTCTTATAGCCTAGACTTCAAGGAATCAATTTCTATCTTGTATTCTATCTTTATCGATGTCAAACTAGGACAACAACAACAAAATCTAATACTGACACCTACCTCATATTATTTTATGTGGCATAGGTGTTATTTATTTCCTAATGAATTAGTCATAATGTTCATCATACCCTTTGGGATAAAGGTTCCCTACATTGATTTCTCCTATAGGGAATCCTGAAATAATATATGAAATATTTATACAGTTCAATGAATTTATAAAATTAGAATATTTAGAAAAAATAATAACCATATTCTAACAATCTTATCAAATACTTATCTCTAATGGATCTGTAAGAATCTCCCAATTCTTTCATACTTTACTTTTTCCATTTTTCATAGTGGGTGGGGGATATAGAATGTCAAACTAAACCTATTTTGATCCAATATTGGGATTATATTATAATTCCTAAAAACATTCAAAAATAATTTTCTCCTTCAATAACTCATACCCTCCACATGATAAATTATGAGGTTATACATTCTATAATTGATCTCTTAGTGAGATATCTTGGAGGTTTGTTATATAAGAATAAATGAATAAGTTTTCTAGTAAGTAACAAATAATTCTACAAAAGACCCAGGATCAAATCCGGGCAGGGACTAATTTCTGGGTACTGTAGGAGGCCACTGTAGCAGTACTGTTGTAGTTGTGTGACTATATCAGTGGTAGCACTCTATCAGTGGAGGCACTATAGCAAGGACTGTAGTGGTGGCAGTAATGTAGCAGGTGTTTTAGCAGCCCAAGTACTGTAGCAGTACTATTCAGTAAAGGGCTCTTTAGGCCAAAAAAATGGGCTTTCAGGACTTGTATTCAGACCACTTGGTCTTGGGCCTTCGGTCTATGTAATGGGTCCCCCTCTACCCAGTTTGAAAGAGGTCATTGCTTTAAATAATAAATGAGGCTTCGGCTCCAACCTTTTAAAAAAACAAATAATTCTACAAAAAAAATATAATAAATAATTGACATACCACAAAGGCTTCTTCCCAACAGTTGGTGAAAAAAATATTTTAGGTTTGTACATATATAAACTCATATTTGAGGCAGGGGTTTTCATAATATTGTTTCTTAAAAGAATATTGTGAATCCAATTTTTTTTTTAAATCTTTCCATATAACTGATGAAAAAGATAGCTTCCAATTTTTAATTTATTTTATATCATGAAAGTCAAATGACATATGTAATTTATTAAATTAAATATTATTAAGGAAATATATAATATTTTAATAATTGGGTAAAATAAATAATATGAGAAATTTTACTAATAAAAACTCCCACAATAGATCTTTTTTCCTATTATCAATGTTCTTCTGATTAGGATAAAAAATATTAATCCTAAAATGGCTCTATAGGTTCATATAACTCCTAAAAGACTTTGTTTTCTGACCTACTGAATTATTATCATCATTAAATTCAATTCTCAAGCACTTCTCCCCATTAGTAAGTGAAAGTTTTTAGAAACATGTAATCCCACATCTACCAACTCTAGGTATCATCTACTCTTGAGAATAAAAAGTCTCTATCATTAAAGGATCACTAGTAGTTCTTCAAATAATTTTTGAAAAATAAAAAATTAATATCATTAAATAATTCAATTATTGTAGATATATTAATATGAAAAAAATTACACATACCTAGGTAAATGTTCTTCTACCTATGTTTCTTTCATTTAAATAAATGAATGCAATGAAATTTTTTATACCTATATTTTATTAGAATTCAATGACTATTAAAAATAAAAAATTATTTTTAATAATATAAATTAAATTATATCTATTATGTTAACTGATATTACTAAATAAAAATAAATATATGAAAATGATAAATAAAAAAATAGTCACAAAAAAACAATGATGCCAGATTTATTTAACCATAAAATATGAAACTAAAATTTATGAATATGTAAATTAATACACAAATTGAAGATATTATCAGCATTTTTATATTTAAATTTAAAATTTTAAAAAAAATAGAGTCATTAGATGTGAAAGTTTGATAAAAATTAATGATATCAGGCTTCTTCAACCAAAAAGTGTGCAAGTAAAATTAATGGAAATAAAAAATAATTAAAAATGATAGAAATAATGAAAATATATATTTAAATATCTACTTTAAAAAAAAATTTATATGTGTATATTTCATAAAAAAATTATGACGGGTTTTTTTACCAAAAAAATATTTAACATAAACTGATGAATATATAATTTAATATAAAAATAATAAAAATGACTAATATCTATAGGTTTAAATTCCAATATATAGTTTTCTCATGTATAAATTTTTAAAAAATAGTAAATAGATATTTAAATGAATAATTAGGTGAGTAATAGAGAATTTTCTCACATCCCTTCTGTGTGATCATTTCATATTGCATGGAATATGTCTACATCATTATCATTATTATCCTTTGGTAATTATGTAATAGATGAATAAATATCACATAATTCCTTAACATCGTCAAAATTACCATCACCCAAATGAATTTTTTTCCCTTAAAAAATGATGAAACACTGATCATTTGATGGTTCCATAGTATAAAATATATATTTTTCATGATTATACATGATAAATGATTTCTCTTTGAAACTAAATATTTTCAAATAAATAAGTGTAAATTCATACTCATCAAATTTCACACCACTATTACTATCAACCTAGTTATACTTAAACACTATAACATGAAATTTAGTATAATCAATCTCCCATATATTCTCAACAAATCCAAAATATATTGTTCATGTATAAATTATATTTTTATCTTTGGTAATTGAAAAATGTTGTGCTTGAATGATTAAAATCACTCTACTATGTTAAACAGTACTCTTATAATCCTGATTTTTTATGTAAAATGTGTAAACATTAATATCAAAAATAGAAAATGTGATTATATTAACACTTATTCAACCTTCTAACCATTTCAATATTTTTTATGTAGATAAATCAGTGTTGAATTTCTCCTTAAACCATGAAATAAATTTATTTTTAAATTCATTCATTAAACACTTTTCATTTATTTTTCAATATCATACCTTCAATCTAGTAATATGTGATGACATATATGGTTGAACTTCACTACTGTTCTTCAAAATGTATAAATGTTTTTATATCACTTCATCGTATGGAATTAACTTTACCTTTAATCCACATATACCTTTACATTCACTATCAACTATCAAATATTAATACATAGGGAGGAAAATGTGCTCTACTTCATATAAAAAATCTATACATAACTCAGTCACCTCTTTCGATATATATTTTTGAACAATAGTGGCCACTAGTCGATAGGAATATTTAATAATCCCTTTCAAAATATTCATAAATCTTCCAAAATGATGCATCCAATAAAAATAAATAGGCCCAAATATTTTTATTTATCACCTAAAATGAATCATCAGGTGAACAATTATATCAAAAAATAATGGTGGAATAAAATTCTAGTTGATGAAGTATGAGGATGACGTCATTCTCTAAAAAATCTAACATATTTAGATCTTCGAATTTTCTGAAAATGAAATTGAAAAAGTAACACGTACCAATGGTATATTTTCTGATAAGTACCAGAAATATGCCATGTTGTTTAACTGGTAAAATATTTTTCATCAATGCATGCTAGTCATGATATTTCATTACTATTAACTTTAAATCCTTCAATGAAGCCAAATTTTTCACATTTGAAGAAAATACACTAGCTAATTTAATACCATGTTGACACTGAAAAAAATCGATTATCTCACTCTTTATTAATGTTTGATGAACCAAAGTTAAATATATTTTTTTATTTTCATAGTGGGTGATAACTCTAAAAATATTCTCAAGGATATTAAGTCCAATATTATATTCAATACAACCTTTTTATTTCCTTTTATGTCCAAAAATGTTCCAGTCAAACTTCCATATATGTTTTTATCAACATGTATAGCATCAATGGTATATTTTAACTCTAAAAATATCTAATAAGGTAGCTCAAATAAGATATACCATTTCATCTATGTATTTTATTAACATATAGAACTTTCTGTCTTTCCAAATGTGATGTCTATATTTTTTACCTTGTTTTAATATTCTTCAACTGACAATTGTTGTGGGGTAAAATCATCCTCTTCTAAAAAATTAAATGCATTTTTTAATATTAGATAATATCGATCTGTCACAAAAATATATAATGTCCAATGTACCTTACGTTTATTTCATTCTTAAATTGATGATATGAAGTCCCTACTTCACAAATCCAACATTCTTTATGACCCTTAACATTGTATCCAAAAAAAATTCTATATACAGGAAAGTAATTTATAGTGAAAAATACCATATCACATAAAATAAAATAATATTTCTTGTATGCATCAAAAATTATAACACATGTTTCCCATATAAATTTTAAATCATCAATCAATGGTGGTAGATAAATATCAATATCATTTCCAGGTTGTTTTGCTCTAGAAATCATTAATATTATCAAAACATATTTTTCATCCTTCATATTTGTGGGGATAATTTTTACACTACCAACATGATATTCTATGAACTATATTTTATACTAAGGATCTAATATAGATTCATTATATTTGTTCACAGTCCCGTCATGATAAATATAAATTCATTTCCAAAATCAGGAAAAAATTATCAAATATCATCCATCATGGTGAATCGGAATGGTGAAATGGGTTTTCATCAAAGATTTGGCCATCTATATTTCATATTAGCTTCGTTTTATCAAATAAATTTACAAATGGTTACTTAAAATAATGAATTATTTAAAGATAATTGTTGGCGCCAAAATATTGCACGAAAGGAAGGGACGAAAAAAAAGGCCGGCACGCTGCCTCGCGAAGCACTGACGCGAAGAACCGACGCAAAGCACCATCGTGAAGCACCCCCAAGCATCACGGTCTCGCGAAACTCCAGAGGCGGTAACTCTCCGCGAACTCATTTGACGTTTGCGAGCCCGCCGCAAAGCTCCAGAGGCGGTAACACTCCATGAAGGCATTTTAAGTTCGCGAGCCCGCCGTGAAGCTCTCGAGGCGGTAACTCTTCGCGGACGCCGTTGACGTTCGTGAGCGTGCCGCGAAGCACTTGAGGCAGTGCGTGAGTTCTGCTTCGTGGCGCCCCTTGCCTATAAATACTGGACTCCCCCTGAGTCCCAAGGACGGACGATCCGACCTCTTGGCTTCTCCTCTCCCGAATCACGAAGCACCCTTTGCCCCCGGGAATCATGAGCTCCGCGAGGTACTTCTACTTCGTGAGACGCCTTTGCTTGGTCTCGTTTTGACCCCCCCTTCTGAGAGGGATGCCCTTCGCAAAGCTCAAGGGCATTCGCGAAGGAAAAGGATTCCCAAGGGAACTCAGGCAGCCGCGGAGCGTTTATGCTTCGCGAACCACCCAACCCATACTAGTGATCCCTATGCTAAGGCAGGATCTCTACACATCGCGAAGAACACTACTTCGCAGCACCCTGCTTCGTGAGGCACCCCTTCTTCGCGAGGCAGTGCTCCGCGAATACTGTTCCACTTCGCTAAGCACCCTCCACTCACACCTATGCCCTGTGCTAGGGCTAAGGCACTCTTCTTCGCGAATCACACTCCTTTTCTTGGCAATTCCTCTTCTCGTTCGACCCTCCAGGTTTGCACGATGTGATTTCAAAGTCCCATGGACAATACCACTCATAGCGTTGCTTCGCCTAATGCTTCTTCGCATAGGCATGATAACGGTTATTGATTCTTCGCATATCCACGCTAACGTGGACCCCTCGATGGTTCGCTCCACCCCCCCCCCCCCCCCCCCTTGACCACGAACTTACCGGTACCTTCCATTCCCCAAGGACCAGAGGGTACTGGTTATGTTAGTCCTAGGGGTGCGGAGTGAGCCCACCTCATCCGAGTTGCAGGACGTTAAACTGCCAAGCATCACGTCCTCAACACATGACGTTAAACTATGACCCAACCTCGTGCTTCGCACGCAGGGTCCCCCCAGCTCGAACATTTTTTACGCCACTCATCTCCAAGGGAGTGGAATCACCCATCCACAAGGGATGATATCCTCCCTATTGGAGTGGCGTATGTTCATAGGAGAAGGGCGACCCTAGTTCTCAAACGGATGGTTGCACCCCAGCATCTCCGTACTTCCCCACTACCAAGGTCAGTGGAGGGAGTGATAGGAAACGAGGCACCTCCCATCATTGGTCCTGAGTCCCTCTTTCTCTGCGCTTTGTCGCACCTCGGGCCTCCATCCTGGAGTAAGTCCCAGCACCATGGGCTGCCTAATGCATAAGCCCCTCTTCACTTTTCATGGATGCATGCTTCGCGACGTGATCGTCAGGTCCTTGCAACCTCTTGTTTCTCACACCGAGCATGACTCACGTGGGCTTAGAGTGAGCACCGACCCTGACCCCTACCCCCAGCGAACTACAAGGACTTTGATTCATGTCAAGGCATGGTACGTAGGAAGCCTCCATGAGGTTCAAGCCACATTACTTAGTCGTTCATTAACGTCGAGTTTCGCCCTCGTCCCGCATGACGATAAACTACACGCCCTCATCCAGCATGATGTTAAACTGCACACCCTCATCCAGCATGACATTAAACTGTATGCCCCTTGTCCCGCGTGACATTAAACTGCACACCCATTTGAACTACGAGGTCTTTGATCCGTGTCAAGGCATGGTACGTAGGAATCCTCCACGAGGTTCAAGACCACCCATCATCCAATTTACGTTGAGTTCTACCTTCGTCCAGCATGACTTTAAACTGCATTCCAGTCCGACGGTAAGCCGTTGTGACCCACTTGAACTACAAGGACTTTGATCCATGTCAAGGCATGGTACGTAGGAACCCTCCCAGAGGTTCAAGCCCATCTCCCATCCGACCAAGGTCCCTCATTTACGTCGCTTTCCCGACACCCACTGCCCTTCGTTTTATTCACGTCAGGGTTCACTACCGTCCCGCATGACGTTAAACTGTATTCCATCAATCCCTTGAACTACGAGGACTTTGATCCATGTCAAGGCATGGTACGTAGGAAACCTTCTCAAGGTTCAATGCCACCACTAGTGGACCCATGGGTCTACCTTCACGTCAGTTCGCTGACGCATCGGGCCAAGGTCCACCCTCATGCCGGTTCACCGGCATCATCCCGAACTATGCGGACTTTGATTCCCTGCCACGGGGATACGTACGAAGCCCTTTCAAGGATCAAGCCCGACTTCACTGTTTCCCTTGCGATGGTTCCTTGCCATTCCACCCTCCACTTCATTCACCCATCCACCATCCACCCCGATCCTCTCCTGGACCATCATATCCCGATGAGACCATGTCGATACACTCCTCTTCACAGCCGCCCATGGGCTGGCCTCGGTATCGGCATCCCGTCAAGGGAAATCCCTCAATCCAATCTGTTCTAGATAATGTTCTGATCGGGTTGACCCATCTCCACTAGACGTTAAACTCGCGGCGTACCCTGTGCTAAACACGGGAAGCTGAGGAAAACCTCAAATATGTGTCTATGGCACATAATTCCCCGCGCTCGATGTGGGATGCCTCGGGCTTCCATGCCCTCGAGAAGCCCTGTGACCAGGGATAATAGATAGACATGCCAGGTTCCCCAGCATCCAGACACGCTACTGATGCCTCAACGTGACTACTCCCCCGACTGAAGGTTGATGCCCTGATTGGACCCTTTGGAATGTCCCGACAGAAGCAGTGTAATTAACCAGCGTCCATGGAAACATAGCACTGGGAACAGTTTCATGAACTACGTATTAAATCTATGAGGGAGACCTGGACTAGGTGATGAGTTCTGAGGAGGAATCCACAGAAGGAAGAACCGACATCCCATCATCCCGTTTTGATCAAGGAGAAGACATCACTGAATAAGGAGCGAATGTTGCCCGCCTTTGGAAAGCGGGAATGTGGGGCAACAAGCGCTGCGTGTCCTCCTCCGCGGAGGGACGGGTGCGCGCGCCCCGGCGAAAGCGTCAGAAACAGAAATGGTGAACCCGACGTGAAACTCTTCTCCTTAATGTGGAGATTAGTAGCGTTCGAGACACCAGTAGATTGATGTGTCACCGGATCCAGATATCCGGCGTCTGGTCCCGCCAAGCAAATAGCGGGCCTGTCGTGAAACTCACCAGAAGTCGAGGCAGTAGAATGTGGGGCACCCCGTTCTGCAGCGTGTTGGCGTGGATCCTTCTTACAGACGTGGAGAATGGAAGGACGTTGGGGCACTGGCTGTCGATTATTTTCCTCTCAGTGCTGCTGAGTTGATCCCTTCATTTCTCAGGAACCAGGTTGCTGTTACAGAGATGCGATCACCGCCCGCCCGCCTACGCAGGGGCAGGGGAGACTCCGCCACAGCCACCCCTCATGGCGCCGCTACCGCCACGACATCCGCCACATCGCAGAATACGGGGCGCCCACGTCCCCTTTCCCAATCAGAGGTCATCCAGCGAAGGGTGATCAACAACCTTGTGCGCAGGTACGAGGAGGAAGGGGTCATCCCAACTAGGGATATGGCCCGCTTGGACCTGGAGGCCTCCAGGCCCCGCTGTCAACGCTGCCCTAACAGGCTGCGTAGGGAGCCCCTGCTCCCCACCCCAACTTTCAACTGTTTCGGGAGCCTGTCCCCGGAACGCCTTGACGACTCCTCACCTTACGCTGATGAGGCGGGCGTCGTCTGGCTCAACCCGCTCAGGGTCCCGGCCCAAGGGCTCAAGGCAAGATCTCCCGCCCAGCCGCGTCAGCGCCGCCGTCCGACTCCGCAGGAAGAGAAGGCAGGCTATGCCCCTGCACCACCTGCACCAGCTCGTCTGACCCGACGTCAGTGCCGGGCCCAGACTGAGGACGCTCGCCCAGGTGCGTCAACGTCAATAGCTACAGTGTCCCAAGCCACTGCCGACGTTCATCATGGGGCCCCTGCATACGCTGAGAAGGGGAACTCCTTCGCCCAACCAGGATCGAGACCCCAACCGCCCCACGGGCAGGCTGGGTTGACTCTCCGGGTGGTAGGCATGAGTGGTGATCGCCGTGAACTAACCCGCGGTGATGTCACCTCGTACGGAGGCCCTCCTCGTACCACTACTCCACAGAGTGTGGGCCTTCCCCGCTCTGAAGCTCGTCATGGAGTTATGCCTCATGCTACCCCCATCCCGAAGGAAGACCTGCCCAGCAGTAATGACGCTCAGCGCGGAAACCTTTCCTGTGCCCACTATACAGGGTATGGAGTCCATCCTCCTACCCTCGACCACCGATCTGAAGGAACTGTCCATCCAGTCCTTCTCCAACGTGGGGGACCTCCCTACGTCCTCTCTGCAACGGGCGAATGTCCTCCTCACCCCAGCAACATGAGGAGTGAAGGCCAGCCTCGCTCCGCCCGCATAGACCATGGAGGTCCTCCCCATTCTCCTGCTGGTTCCAATAGAGGCTCTGCCCACATGGGTGTCATTCATGGAGGTCCTCCCCATGTACCCTTTGATATTTTCCCTGGTGTCCCTCGCACTTCGGCTATCTCGAGTGGGGCCCCCCTCCGCCATGGCGCCAGCACCGCCCTGAGGCTACATGATGAAAATCAACCGTGTCCCGAAGAGCCACCCCGGGGCAGGAGAGCGGGTCGCCGCCGCCACAAGAAGAGTCCTGTGAAGGCCCGGGTAGAGATCAAACCTACCCACTTCTCCGACTCGGAAGAGGAATGTGACTCAGCAATGGAACCTTCTCCCCGCTCCTCCGTATCAAGGACTGGGGCAGGAACCAGACGCGTTAGCCTCATTCTCCTGGAATATGAGGTCCACCAGATTCCCATCTCTCTCCGCAGGTACATCCAGGAGGAAGAAATCATGGGAATTCCACAGGTCTCGACCGCGCAATCACCGCCATCGTCACCAAAATCGCCATCTACCTCTACCAGAGATCACAGAGAGCTATTTTGGGGACCAACAACGGTAGAGCGACGACACGACCTGTCGTCGGTAGCCGTGATTCCTGTGCTGGAAGTTGTGGCTATCAGCCTGTCGTATCGTGACATCGTGGCCAGGTCACCTCACTCTTTAGAGGATAGCCTAGAATTCGGCGTCCAGTCAGCTCGTTCGCCGTATTCTCCACCGCCGAGTTTACTATCCCAGAGGTCCGCCTCGGTACCACTACAGGTCCCTCAGCCACCCCCGGTTGATGAGTGGGGCAACACAGGGCCAGACCCTGAGTCCGAGCCCAGGAGCTTCTGGAGTATTCTTGCAGCGGATTACTTCCCGGAGAAGTTCTGGCCGACGGCAGTGCTGAATTTTCGCGTACCAGAGTCTCTTACCCCTGAAGAAGTGGGGTTCTTTTGTCGAACCCTATGGGTGAAACACTTCCGCCTTCATTACGAACGGGTGGTGTACCCAAGAAGTCGAGAGCACTTTGAAGAAATCGGTGAGCAATGCCGCCTGATCGATTCGGCCGCACTCCTTGTGGCCCAGCTCCCTGAGTCGCCAGGCCGCCAGAGCGCCCTTCAAAGGAAATGCGTTCAGAGTTTCAAAGTACTCCGCATAATCGTCAGGGAAGATACCCCCCCCCCCATGTGCAAGTCTGTGGTTGGGGACACTATGTCGCTCTCCTCTTCGACCCTATCCGGAGGCAGCCCGATTCATTATGTGACATCAAGGACATGCCCTTGAGAGGGGTCGTAGTCTACATGGATGACGTCGTGGACAAGGAAGACGAGCTTGAATTCCTTGATGGATACTTACCCCCCGAGGGCGTACCGCCACTGCTGGACCCATCAGGGAGGGTTACCTGTTAGCAGAGGAACCTTCTAGGCCTCCCCGTACCCACCGAGTCGCTGTTACTCGGTCGAAATATCGGCAAGGGTAAGGAGCACATCGTAATTTCCAAGAACTCCAACCCGTCTGCCTCTATGAAGAAAACGGACGAAGACCCCGAGAAGGCCACGTTACGCCAGCAGCTTGTTGAGCAGAAGAGGATGGTTGACGAACTCTTGGCTGAGCGCACTGCAGAGCGGCGACCTGACTATGGTAATCCCAGGACGGGGCAGCAGGGGAAAGAACAATTTCCCTCGGTGAGATGCCTCCGGGAAACCCTGATCATGCTACTTCCACGGATAGGGCAAAAGCTGGAACTTACGGCAAGAGGGCACGATACGTCTCGCCAAACCCTCCCGAGCGACGGGGCAATCTGAAGAATCCAGTCCGGGTTCCCCCAGCCTCCCCGCAGGTTGTTCCGCCAATTGATCCACGAGCTGTCGAATCCATCTACCGTGTTGAGGAACCTGGCAACGCACTTGTGGTTAGGGATCCCCATCAAGATAGGGACCCCCACCCGGATGATCTTATAGTGGTGCTCACAGCTCGCCTCGAAGTGTTGGAAACGCGGCAGGTGGCGGTCCTACCGAATGGCAAGCCGTATCCCGTGTGGGTGGATGATATGCCCTCACCTATGGGTTTTGGGAACCCCACCTTCTCTCCCTTCAATGGGACAGGGGACCCGCCGCAGCACTTGGCTCATTTTTCTTCCAGGTGTGGCCCCATGCTGGGGACCCCGGCTCAGCAAGAAGCCACCAAGCTCCGATGTTTCGTACAAACATTGGAAGGTCCGGCATTCGTTTGGTACAGTCATCTCCCTATCGGATCGGTGACCGGTTGGGAGGATCTCCGCCGGCAGTTCTTATACCAGTTTATCTCCACCACGCGGAAGACCAGCATTGCGGACCTCTTCAAGTGCAAGCAGAGGCCTGATGAGCGAGTCGCAGATTTCATCTCCCGGTGGAAGGGACTTACATATTCCCTCGATATGCCACTGACTCAGGATCAATTACTGACAATGTGTGTGGGGAACGTCAAGACAGAGCTGGTACCCTCCCTAATTACCCAGAACTACCCTGGAGGGTTCAAAGATTTCACAGATAAGGCTCATCACCTTGAGGAATCCCTGCAACAGGCTAGTCAGGAACATTTATTGCCCCCCATGATCCCGACCAGGAGGACCGCCAAAACTGAACCCTCCGCGGTGGCCCAAATAGAAGCCCCTAGGCAGCTGGAATTACTGCCAGCAGCACCATCCCCGCAACCCCGCAGAGGTCCTCCACCTCAAGAACAGGCTCCTGCCCAGCAGCGACCGCCTCAGAACCGACAGGTTCCCCCGCACAATGCGCCACCACCACCTAGGTGAGACAATCAGGAGTCACCTCCTCGGCAGGCCCCTCTGGCCCCTCATCAGGGCCAGGCCCCCCGGGCCCCCTATCCAAAAAGAAGGCACCATACTTATTCGTTCAACAAAACTCAGGTCTCTGACTACTTCTGAAGTGCTCTAGAGCAAGGGATTGTGCGTCTGCCCGAGTGCAGAAGTCCAGAAGAGGCAAATCTCACCGATCACCCCAACTACTGCCCTTATCATCGGTTTCTGGGGCACACCCTCAAGAAATGCTATGTGTTTAAAGACTGGCTTCAAGACCAGGTCAACAACAACATAGTCAAGTTGAGCCCAGCACCAGCGCAAGTGGCGGGTGTCTTTGCCGGGTTAGAGATCGGTAGCAACAGCGAAGGCGAGTGGAAGCAGGTTCCCAACCGCGGATCCCGGAAATACGATGACTGGATGGCTCGAAAAACCGTCGTTTGTGCCCATGGTATCATCTGGGCGCGCCTGAAGCAGCTGGAACCTTCAGAATAAGTAGCTGGTACCCCCGTATCGTCTTCACAGTCGACCTCTTCCCAAAAGGGCAAGCAACGGCGACGCAAGAAGAAGCAACGCGCACCGCCATTGCCGTCGTCATCCCGCATTCTTGGAGACTTTATGCCCCCTGAAATGGGGATTCCTCCCAGAATCCGCCCAGTACTAGATGACTCCTCGAGCGACAGTCAGGGGTACGCTTCGGTTAACACCATGGAGCTGGTAAAGCCCTATATGACTCCCGACGAGGGGGAGCGCCAGGAGAACATCCCCAACGTTTCCAGGCGATGTCAACGTCAGCGGAATCGCAACCGCGCCAGTCATCGAGGTACGCTAGCAGGCACTTCCAGTCAATCCGTGCACGCTACTGAGACCAGACAGCAGGCTAAGCACAGAGCTCAGCACGTGCAACCCCGTCTAATGCCCTCAGCTCTACCTCCACCGCCGTTTGTGCTACTAGATCAGGGAGAGCTGCCCCATTTGTATCACAGTCAGTCTTGCCCGGCTACAGGCCAGCCTCTGCTATCCGATCTTAGTCCGGCGACTACCCCCCAGGCTTCTACTAGTGGGCAGCAAGATGTACCCAGTACTAGCCGATCACCGGTTCAACCAGCAGGACCCGCTATGCCTCCAAATGCCGAACGAACTCCTATAAGCAGAGGTTCTCATTTGGCACGAAATTATGATGTCCTGAAGCACCTGGCCGGCATTCCAGAAAGTCTTTCTATCCTTGAGGCCCTTCGCCTGTCATCCGAAATGCGCGAGGCACTTGCCGAGGCCCTAAGGAGCCCCCTTTAGTTTGAGATGGAGGTAGCAGCTGCAGAAGCCTTCCATACCGAGACGATTGAAAACACCGAATGTCAGGAGGTTATCTCGTTCTCTGATGAAGATGAGGACCCTCCTCTACAGGGGCACATTTTCCCGATGTACATCACTGGACACTTCAATGGCGTGGATGTCTGCCGCTGCCTCGTTGACATGGGTTCCGAAATCAATCTAATTTCGACCCAGATGTTGCGAAAGTTGGGCCTGTCTGAAGGTGATTTAACTCCCTCTGACCTCAGAATCCAGGGGTATGACAGGACCGAGCAAACCCCAGTCGGCAAGATCCTCCTGAAGACTCAGTTCGGTGGCTTAATTGCCAGCACCGAGTTCATGGTTGTCTCTCAGGACACCGCCTACAATCCGTTGATGGGTAGGCCATGGCTCCAACTGCATGCAGTGGTCCCTTCGTCGTATCACCAGTGCCTCAAGTACTCTCTCAATGGTCGAGTAGGTGTGCTCCAAGGAGACGCATCCCCTTTCGCTTCTTGTGAGGCCCGCTATCTAGATGCGGGTTATTACAAAAGTAAGGATAAGCAAATCCTAGTCAGTGAGGATGAACCCGCCCCGGTCACAAGTGATCCATGGGCAAGCATAGATGACGCCTATGTCCTCCCGATCCACCGATTAGAGGCCACAACCCCCGACATGGGGAAATGTTTTGTTGTTTCGGGTACACAAGGAAGGCATGTTCCCGTGTCCAAGCGACGGTGGAAAATCACCTCGTACTCCTACATCAACTAGGCTCAGGTGATCCCGGAACCTCCTACCCCTGTACGGTACCGGAATGTCAAGCTTATGAAAACGGCGGTGTTCCATACGTGTCTCTTCCATCGGGCTGGAATTAACCGACTCAGGCCGACACGTCACCACTGCTTTGATATCATCAAATGTGGTCCCGTAGGCTGAAGGCCAGATGGGATAGGGTCGACTGCCTTCATTGCTATGGTCTCAATGGAAAGTGATTCTCCTGATATGATGACCACTGCTGCCCGAGATGGCACCAGCTTCCCCTCAGGCTTTGATATCCCAGAAGTACCTCCCGTTGCGGGAAATCCCCCCACGGGTGGAGAGGAAGACCTGGAGGATGCTCCCCCCGCCTTTGAAGAAGGCGTCTCTACCATGGTTGATGAACTGGTATAGGTGAACCTTGGTAGTGAGGCAGATCTGAAACCCACATTGATCAGTGCATCCTTGTTCCCCGAGGAGCGGCAGTAGTACGTAGACTTCCTCAAACAACACCGTGGTGTGTTTTCTTGGAGTTACAACGAGATGCCAGGACTAGATCCCCAGGTAGTCGTTCACCGTCTGGGCCTCCCGGCGAAACATCGTGGGTTTAAGCAGCCTCCCAGGAAGATGTACCCTTCTCATGGTGCTATGGTTGAGGCCGAAGTTGACAAGCTTATCAAAGCCAACTTCGTTAAAGAAGTCCAGTACCCCAAGTGTCTTGCCAACATTGTGCCAGTTAGGAAGAAGAATGGGCAGATCAGAGTCTGCATCGACTTCCTCGATCTTAATCGCCACTTCCCAAAGGATGACTTCCCACTCCCGGTGATGGAGTTATTGATTGAAGCCACGGTCGGGTTCCAAGATCTCTCTTTCCTGGATGGGTATTCCGGGTACAACCAGATCTGGATGGCCCCTGAAGACAAGGAGTCCACTGCCTTCAGGGTTCCCCAAGGTACCTTTTGCTACCAGGTTATTCCATTCGGTTTGAAAAATGCAGGTGCCACTTATCAGAGGGCCATGCATCGCATATTCAAGCCGATTCTCGGGACATTGGTGGAATGATACGTGGATGACCTCGTAGTCAAATCATGTCAGTGCCAGGACCATCTCAAAGACCTCGAGAAAGTGTTCGGTTTCCTCCGTTCTCGTCACCTAAAGATGAACCCTTTGAAGTGTTCCTTCGGGGTCACCTCTGGGATGTTTCTGGGCTTTGTTGTCAGATACCGAGGTATCGAGATCGACCCAGAGAAGATCAAGGCCATCAGCCAAATGCCTCCCCCGAGAAACATTCGGGAGCTTCGAGGCTTCCAAGGCCACTTAGCCTATATATGCTGATTCATCGCGAATCTGGCCGGCAAGTGTAAGCCCTTTTACCAGCTCATGAAGAAGGGTGTCGCCTACGAATGGGATAATGAATGTCGAACCTCCTTCGAGGAAACCAAGCAGTATCTGCTCCAACCTCCGGTTTTGATGCCACCCATCTCCGGAAAGCCGTTGGTCCTTTACGTGACCGCCCTGGAAAGATCCCTTGGTGCACTGCTCGCCCAGAAGAATAATGAGGGTACTGAGAACAGTCTCTACTATCTCAGCCGCATGCTTCTCGATACGGAGGTCAGATACTCCCCTATCAAAAAGAGCTGCCTTGCTCTCATCTTCGCCATGCAGAAGTTGCAACATTACCTGCAGCACCATGAGGTTCAATTGGTCTCCCGGGTAGACCCACTGAAGTACATCCTGAACCGCCCCATGCTGACTGGCCGACTAGCATGGTGGGTGGTGATTCTCCAGTAGTTTGATATCAGGTTCGTACCTCATAAGGCCATTAAGGGACAGGCATTGGCAGACTTTTTAACTTCCCATCCAACCTTCGCGGATCAATCCCTAGACCTGGATTTTCCTGACAAGATGATCCTCTCAGTCGATCATGTCATCCCGTGTTGGCAAATGCATTTCAACGGTGCCTCCCGGAGCCCCACCGGCAGGCGGCTCAACGATCCCAAGATCAACAGAGTGGGCCTGGGTATTGTCTTCATTACCCCGGCGCAAGCCGTCCTACCATACTCGTTCCTATTGTCAGAAGGCTGTATGAACAACGAGGCAGAGTACCGGCCTCTCATCAACGGCCTCGAGTTGTCCCTTGAGATCCATGTGCCCCATCTATATGTGAAAGGAGATTCTGAGCTGGTAATCAAACAGGTTAATGGTGACTACGTCGTCAGGAAGCCGGAGCTTGTACTATTTCTAGACTACGTCCTCCGCCTAATGGCCCAGTTCTCTTCTCGACCAGAGGTTACCCATGTCCCACGGTCACAGAATGGTCAAGCAAACTCCTTGGATGGATTAGCTGTGTCGCTCGCAGAACCCGAGCAAGATGATTTGATCATACATGTGGCACACCGGAGAGTCATTGCCCCCGTCACCCAAGAGGACAATGATGGCCTGCGGGTAAGTCATCTCGCCTTCGGATCCTCCATGTCAGGGGTCCCGGGTTCGTCAGACGCAGTGGTTGAAGCCACTCCCGATGGGAGGGAACCTTTTGTCAAGTATCTCCAAAATGGTCGCCTCCCGGACGATCGGGCCGAGCGCGAGCGAATTCGACTCCGCGCACTGCAATTTACCCTCCAGAGCGGCCCCAGTCTTGAACAGACCCTTTATAAGCGGAGTTTCGATGGTATCCTCCTCTGTTGCATCAAAGGAGTAGAGATACCTCAAGTTATGCAAGAGGTTCACGCTGGTTCCTGTGGCGCCCATCAAGCTGGGCCGAAGCTGTCCCATCAAATCCGGAGGTTGGGGTACTTCTGGCCCTCTATGATCCATGATTGTATTGGGTATTCCAAGAGATGCCACGCGTGACAAGTTCACGCCAACTTCCTGCATCGGCCGCCGGAGCCCCTCCACCCCACCAATTACTCTTGGCCATTTGCGGTATGGGGACTTGATGTAGTGGGACCGTATCCACCAGCAACAGCCCGCCAGTATAGGTTCATCCTGACTGCTACAGACTTCTTCTTCAAGTGGGAGAAGCAGTTCCGCTCAAAGAGGTCAAGGCCCGTTCTATCGTTGACTTTGTGACTCCAATATTATCCACCGGTTTGGAGTCCCTCATGCCATCCTCACCGATAATGGCACCAACTTTCGAGCGGCTGAACTGAAGAAATTGTATGCCAAGTACGACATCCATTCTAACCATACCTCCCGCTACCATGCGCAGGAAAATGGACAGATCAAGGCATTCAACAAAACCCTCTCTAACATTCTGCAGAAGATGGTTGGTCAGAACAAGAAAATTTGGCCGGATAAGCTCCCCAATGCCCTCTGGGCTTATCGAACGATGACTCGCAACTCTACCCAGGTGACCCCATATTCCCTGGTGTGCGGAGATGAGGCCGTCCTACCCATTGAGATCCAGCTGCCATCGTTACGCACTGTAGTTTATGATCACCAGACATCAGATGAGGTAGCCAAAATCCGTCTAGCTGAATTAGAAGCACTGGATGAGAACCGGCTTCGTGCCCTGCACAATCTGGAAAGGCATCAGGATAAGATAGCGAGGGCCTTCAACAAGAAGGTTCGTCTCCGCTCTTTTCTACAGGGCGACCTGGTACTGGCCCTTCGAGCGCAATTGATTCCCGGTAGGAAACCGACCAAATTAGAACCCAAATGGGAAGGGCCATATATCATCCATAAGGTTTACTTTAATGGAGAATACTCCTTGGTGACCACTGATGGAGAGAGTATAACCCCTCCCACCAATTCCAAATTCCTTAAGCGATACTTTTCCTAGGGAAAAAGGGTCATGCACGACCCTAAACTGCAAAATGGTCCCGCATGACCTTAAACTAAACGTTAAGGTCCCGCACGACCTTAAACTGCATCTTCGTCCTGCAAGATGATAAACTACAAAATGGTCCGAGCTCTATGACTTTAAACTAAGATCTCCCCCCGTCCTCACTGCAAGACGTTAAACTACAAGCCAGTCAGGCCTTCCTGACCGAGGCTCAGCCTTAGGCCCCTTGGCCTCCTTGGGCCCCTGGCCCCCCGTCCTCACTGCAAGATGTTAAACTGCAAGCTAGTCAGGCCTTCCTGACCGAGGATCAGCCTCAGGACCCTTGGCCTCCTTGGGCCCCTGGCCCCCTGTCCTTACTGCAAGACGTTAAACTGCAAGCCAGTCAGGCCTTCCTAACCGAGGCTCAGCCTCAGGCCCCTTGGCCTCCTTGGGCCCCTGGCCCCCCTTCCTTACTGCAAGACGTTAAACCGCAAGCCAGTCTGGCCTTCCTGACCGAGGCTCAGCCTCATGCCCCTTGGCCTCCTTGGGCCCCTGGCCCCCCGTCCTTACTGCAAGACGTTAAACTGCAAGCCAGTCAGGCCTTCCTGACCGAGGATCAGCCTCAGGCCCCTTGGCCTCCTTGGGCCCCTGGCCCCCCGTCCTTACTACAAGACGTTAAAATGCAAGCCAGTCAGGCCTTCCTGACCGAGGCTCAGCCTCAGGCCCCTTGGCCTCCTTGGGCCCCTGGCCCCCCGTCTTTACTGCGAGACGTTAAACTGCAAGCTGGTCATGTCTCCCTGACCGTGGTCCAGCCTCAGGCCCCTTGGTTTTCCCTGACTTACCCTCTTGTGGGATTGTACGGTATGGTGTGGGACTACGTCCTCATTCTTGTCAGATTACTTGTTGTACCTTACATATCCCCAAATGAGATGCCTCCTCGTCCCGCATGACGTTAAACTGCATCTCAAGAACTACGTGTGGATTGATTCCCATCTCAATGGGATACGTAGGAACGCTCGGACGCCTCATCTTGAGCCCAGCCCCAAGCTTTTCTCTTTCACTATCCCCCCTATGAATAGTTTCCTTGGAGGATCTTTGTGTAGCAGGGAGTAGGCTTTCTTATCCCCGCTCATAAAACCCCTCTCACACAAGGATTGTAAGGGTCGCACCATGTGCCCACTCTCGTTCTTCTATCCTCCCACGTCCTCACCACATGATGCTAAACTGCATGGCCTTCAAGAACTACGTATGTCTTGATTCCCATCCTAATGGGATATGTAGGAACGCCCGGACATTTCATCCGTTGGCCCCGCCCAAAATCCAAAATCTTCCCCTCGGTCCAAGACATGGCAGGGTGCACACTTTTGCCCCAACTCACATCGAGCAAGCCTCGACCCGGCTGCACATCCCCCTGGAGATGTTTGCCTCTTTCATGGATGGATACGGCTATGCTTCACCCACTCCTTGACTGGGATTCCATCATTTTTCACACCCGGAGGGACCCCCAAGAACGGCCTGGATACTACGCCCAAGGTCTCTCCTACTGATACGGGCCAACGCCCCCGAGGGTTTTCAAGCAACAGGCTGATACAAGTCCCGCGTTGCGAATTTGGTCAACGGTCGACACTCATTTATTGCTCCCATATCAATTCACCATGGGGACGATGTGTTTCGAACATGGTCAGCATCGTCCTAGATCTTCGGGTCCACCCCGAGATATCCCAGACATCGAGTGCAGTGATTCATTATACCCCATCCCGAAGTGACAAACTTCTTCCCGGGTGGTGCTAGCGATCGGGCTCATGGCCCCGATTCCCCATAGGGGTGTAAGCTGTGGTGTGGGACTACATCCTCATTCACGTCGGGATAATGTACCATGTCGTACACCTCCCCTTACAAGGCCCATCCTCAGGCTCCTTGGCCTCCTCGGGTCCCCAACCCCCGTCCTCATGTAAGACGTTAAACTGCAGATCAGTCAGGCCTTCCTGACTGATGCCTGACCATTAGGCCCCCTGGAATTTTCGGGGCCCAACCTAGGTCCTCTCTTATAGGAGTTTATGGTGTGGCGTGCTTGATTCCCATCCTCATGGGATACGTAGGACCACCTGAATGTCTAGGATTCGGGTCCAGCCCCATCTCTCGGGAATCTTCATCCCATCTTGGCCCCTTGGCCTACCCTTCCTCCATGAGAGGATTATATGGCGTGGTGTGGGATTATGTCCTCATTCACGTCGGTCTCGTAATAACCATGCCATGTACCTCTCCCTACTAAGTTGTTTTGTTGATCCCTTTTCGGCGGCTCACCAATGTGCCTAAGAGTACTCTGGTTTATTACATGGAATTCCCAGCTTTACTCGGACACGTCCCCTCCTGCTCTCCAGGCTTTGTGTATCCCTGCATCAGGGCTTCCATCATCTTTCACACCCGGAGGGACCCCCAAGAACGGCCTGGACACTACGCCCAAGGGCTCTCCTACCGTTACGAGACAACACCCTCGAGGGTTTCGGACAACAAATCGATAAAATCCCGCGTTGCGAATATGGTCAGCAGTCGATGCTCGTTTGTTGTTCCCACCTCAGGCTAACGCGATATGGATGTTGTTTTCCCACCATGGTTAAAAGTTTTCCTCTATTGCCACGCCAACCCATTAAACCCAAAATGTCGGGTACACAATTCACACCCTTCATCACTTCATCATGTCCAAGTAGAGTCTCGGAACTCTTGGTACTTTTCCTCAGTGCATGTCCGCGCGTTGGGGGAACAAGCCGCGTCAAAGGTGTCCTTCGGGGCTCTCTATCGACTCCCCTTTGATGGATGCCCCAAGTATTGCGATAAGGATCCCCCCCTTGTTTCCCACACCGAGTTTAACTCACGTGGGCTTAGGGATCGGGTTGACATCTGTTCTTACTCGGGAAGTTGTCACCATCCACAGTCCGAGCTCTAAGACCATAAACTAAGATTCTCATCTGGAACTACATTCAGCTTGATTCCCATCTTAATGGGATACGTATGAATGCCCAGACCCCTTGACTGTGGGTCTAGCTTGAGTTCAGCAAATTCACCACTCTAGTCCTGCCTTCAGGACCCCGACTACGGGACCGCGTAGCATAGTGCGGGATTATGTCCTCATTCACATCGGGTTTGCAATGGTTGCACCACGCGCACCCCCATTCTGAGAGTTAGCCCTCCTATTCCTTGTCCATCATGACATTAAAAGGCACCATTAAGAACTACGTGTGGCTTGATTCCCATCCTCATGGGATACGTAGGACCGCCCGAACGCCCTGTCTTCGGGTACAGCCCATTTAGGGAGCCAGCCTCTCCCCCTATTTCACCTCTTACCTCTATATAGGCCCCTCGGACTAAGGTTTCCCTCTCTGAATGGCGTACAATGTGATGTGGGATCATGTCTCCATCAATTGTGTTTTATAACACTACGCACGTTCTCCACCTAGCATCGTCTCTTCTACGTCTGCGCTGCATGACGATAAAATGCATACTTGGTCCTATCATACGACCCGAAACTGTGACATTATCGTCCTAGCCGCACGGCGAAAAACGGCGTTGCATTGTGGTGACCTCGTTGTAGAGGACATCACGTTGGGTATTGGTCATGTTCCATGCCATTTTTCAACACCCATCACGGCTTTATCCTTGTGGCGACATCACAGCCTACTATTCTAGTCCTATCGCTTCACAAAAAAACACCATTCACCTTAAAGAACAAACAAGATTTGTCAAATTTTGCTTCTTTTAGTGTAAGGGCTATGGCCGTATTCCCCTTTTCCCCTGGCACTGGTACCTTACTGTGCCGCCTTTCAGAACTACATATGGCTTGATTCTCATCCTTATGAGATACATAGGAGCACCCGGGCACTTCCCCGCGGGCCCAACCTAACCTTTGTGTTCGGTCCCTCGACTCGAGCATTTCCCCAGAGAACGCATGGTATGTATAGCTTAGGCCCTCCTTTACGTTGGGTTTTGTTGCCATGTGTCCCCTTCTCCCTTTACCCATTTATGGTCTAAGGTCCATCAAGAACTACGTAAGGCTTGATTCTCATCTTTATGAGATACGTAGGAGTGTCCAGGCACTTCTTCTCAGGCCCAGCCTAACTTTCGCTTTCGGTACCTTGACCAAAAACCACTTCTAAGGGGGTCAGGCGGTGTGATATGGGATTATGTCCTCATTCACGTCAGGTTGTTCATCGCACCGTACACACCCCCTATTCCCATTCATGCCAGGTGTTTGAGTTACTCCACCATGTGCCTCTTATGTCTCCTCCCATCCATGGTCCGAATTCTATGACCATAAACTAAGATCTCCCCATGGGAAAGGAATTTTCTCCCTCTCTCTAATATGTCTCATTGTCGTATTCAGATGTGTTTCGACAAAGAGCCCGAAGTGTGGGACTTTCATACGGACATTCCCTTCGTCCCATGACCAAGCTTCATGAGCTCGCTATTTGGATCCTCATCCTCTTCCACATCCAAAAGGACCCTCGAACGACATGGATACTAGGCTTAAGGGCTATCCATGAATGCTGGACCTAAGAGGCCTCCAATCGCTTCGGGCCAACATCCCTACGGATATTTGACAACATTTGTGACATGGTCCCGTGTTTCGGACATGGTCAACGGTCAACCCTCATTTGTTTGTCCCTATTCTAGGCTAACGTGATATGGATGTTGGGTTCCCGCCACGGTCAACAGTTATCCTCCATCTTCGTGCCGCCATCATCGTGATCTGAATCTCGAGTTCCATGATTCACACATTTCCACTTCCTCATGTTCAAGTGGAATTCCATCATACTCGGCTCTTTCTCTTCGTGCATCTAGGTGCGCTAAATGATCGTGTTAGTGTCATTGGGCCGGTATTTCCCGAGCATCCCTTTGCACTAACCTGCCCATTTTTGTGTCAGGAAATTCCCACCACTACTGCTTGTTTCCCACACCGAGTACGACTCACGTGGGCTTAGTAGTTTTGGCAGGATGTGTACCAACACAGTCGGGCTGCTCCTCGTCCCGCATGATGTTAAACTGTGCTTCCAGAACTACGTATGGCTTGATTCCCATCCTCATGGGGTATGTAAGAATGCCCGACCACTCTGTTTTAGGCCTAGCCTAATCCTCACTCTTGGTCCCTCGACTTGAAGAGTTTCCTCCGGGGGTACGTGGTGTGATTTGAACTCCAAGTCCTCATTCACGTCGGTTTCATATCTACCGCACCACACGCTCCCTGGGATCTTCCCTTTTATTCCGCATCCTATCATATGACGTTAAACTACAGGATTCCATGTGTCCTCAACGCATGACACTAAACTACGGTTCTACCCTGAACAAGTTCAGGATGCCCCGTGTTAATCCTGGGATGCACCAGAACCTCTACTAGAGAGGATTTCACCTGTCAGTGTTGGTCTATGACTGCACTGTGCTTCTAGAACTACGTATGGCTGGATTCCCATCCTCATGGGGTATGTAGGGACACCCTGGTATATTACCTACTATCCAGCCAGTAGAAATCATTAATCCAATCCTTCCCCTTTCCGGCCCCCTGGTCGGACCCCTCGCCAGAAAGGCCCTGTCCAAAAGAAGGAAGGATCCATGGCCAAGACAACGCGCCCATCTGGCGTACTCCCACCACGGTGGTGTAACTACCTAAGTGCTGGTTTCTGTTCAGAAAAACCATCCCTCCATATTCCACGCTTTGCGTGCCCCTTATTCGGACCCTCGTCCTCTTTTGTGTCTGAAGGGACCCCCTAATGACCTGGTCCCATGCCGCATCGACTCACCTACCATCCTGGGCCAACGTTCCGGAAGACTGGTCATGTTTGGAAGGACCCCCTAATAGTATGGATGTTTGACCTATGGTCTGCCAACTATCCTGGGCCAACGTCCTGAAGAATTGATCGACAACATTTGTGACATGGTCCCGTGTTTCAAACATGGTCAATGGTCGACCCTCATTTTTTGTCCCCATTACAGGCTAACGCAGTAAGGATATCGATCCTCCTACATGGTTAACGGTTGTCCCTTATTGTCACGACATCCCCACAGTGTCCCGAATCTTGGGTATCGTGACTCACACTTCCCATTTTCACCTGTTTGGACCGATTTCAGCGCCCCTGGAGTTTCACCGTTCGTGCATAAGAGCACGCTGAAGAAATGGTAATTCGGTTGTTCAGAAAAATTCCTTCTCTGGTCAAGCCTCTCCCATCTTTCGGGAATCTGGACTGGTAATCTGAATCCTGGATTCCTGGAGCATGGTCTCCACTCCTTTGTTAGGTGGGGCGAGAAGGCAACTATCTCCTATTTCTCACATCGGGCTCGACCCACGTGGGCTTGGGGAATTGTCTCCGAACGTCCCGCAAACATCGTAGGGATGTAACAAGGTGATTCAAACAGAGGAAATCGTGTGCGCTACGGCATTAAAAACAAAGAAAGAAAAATTGAAGCATGAAAGTACCAATTAAAGGTTTTTGGTTTGTTACAATACCCGGGGATCGACTCCCTCCATGGACGGGTTGACCCCGTCGAAAGTGCGTTGCAGCTCCGCCACCCGTTGGCTTGTGGCATCCAAGGCTTGCTGCCGATGACTCAGCTCCCGCTCCTCCTTGGCAGCGGCGGGGCACAGTTCGTCAGCCTTGGCTTTGGCCCTCTCTACGCCAGCTTTAACGACAACCATCTTTCCAGAGGCCTGCCTCATATGCTCTTCTGCCTCTGCCAGCTGGGCCTTCAGCTGTGAGACCAGCTCAGATTGTGCAATAAGAGAGGCTGAAAGCTCATCTGCCCGGGTATGCATCTGTTGGACCTCGCCTTCAGCCTCCTGGAGTTTCTTGATGTTGGTATCCTTCCTCCGCATCCAGCCCACGCTGAGCCCACGATCATGCTCCCGGATCTTCTCAGCCATAAGATCTCGGATGAGTGTGTGAGGACGTTGGTCATCTACTCCCCCAGCGCACAGTTCGCGCAACCGCGAGCGGAGTCTAACCATTTCGGCCAGCCATTGCACTTGGGGGGTGTCCTTGATGAAGCGTGTGATCAACTTCCACGACCGGCGGCGGACTATGCTGCTGTCTTCCTCGTCGGAGGTCGTTTCATCCCAGTCTGCGCGATTGGCCGGCTCGTACGCGGGATACACCTGCAGGAAATCCTCGGCAGGGTCAACATTTGGTGTTGAATCCGGTACGACACCTGGCGCCGAAGCAGGCATGACAAGACTAGGACCGACCAATTGATCCTCTTCCTTGGAGTCCACCTCAATGACTTCGGGTACGACCCTGCTGGTGGTCCCTCCAGTGATGATGTGCGTCGCAGCTTGAGGAGATGGGGGACTATCACCACCATCACCGGCATGCCCCTAGGAGGGACGCCACCAGACATCCCGACCAGTCTTGCCGCAGCAGCCCACGCCAGTCGGAGAACTGTACGACAGAGAGGGACATAAACGTTAGTAGGCAGGCATAGTCTACATATGACGACAGGGAAACCGGTAGAGGAGACTTACAGAGATCAACCTCTTAGCGCTTCTCTTGAGCCGGTACTGGAGGGACCCCGAGACGAGGCCCTCCGTATACTGTTGGAAGGTTTGGAGATTCCGGAGGAGCCACCTCGGGTGCTTTGGCCCCACCAGACACGGAACTGGACGCAGTCACAGGTGCAGGTTCTGAAGGTCCCGCATCATCACCCGCCAAGGGGCGAGAACAAGTCCTGCGAACAAGTTCCTCCTGCATGGCTCAAACATCGGTGAGAATTCCATAGTGACCCAAGAACGGATCGTAAGGAAAGAAGTTCGGAATGCTACCTCGAGAGCCTCCGCGAAATCGTCGGAATCTGAGCCCTAATCTCCGACCTCGCCCTCCTCCAATGGGCTCCCTCCTCTAGCATCATCCTCCCGAGAGGAGTCCTATGATTCTTCTAGCAAGGGGAAGCGCTCCCTCAGATCGGCGTCCGATAACTATGGGGGGACCGTTCGATTCAGTAGTACCCTCACCCGGTCTGTCATTGGGAGAGGGACACCACTGGAGTGAACGTAATCCTCCAGCTCATCCATGTATTTCTATGCCTCCGCCGGAGACGCCATGAATCCAGCCCGGACTGGGCCTATGCTCGGTAATTCCATCCCGAGGCGATTCAGGTGGGCCCATATCTCGGATGGGCTGAGGAATTTTCGGTTGACATCCCAAATGTCCCAGGATTCTGGGAAGACAGCATCCTATGACATGTCGATATGACGCAGCCGCTTCCCCGGAGCCTGAGTGGATATCCTACGAAATCCCCTCGGTGGCTGCCCCTCCGGATGGCCTTGATCTTCCGGAATCACCGGATCCACCGCTTCTGCCATACCCTCGGCTGGTGCGGGTCTCGCCGCCATGGCAGCCCCGCTACCGCAAGCAGCCCTAGCTGCCCTCTAACCCCAACCTCGGGATAGGGGAGGCCCACCGTCACCGACCCGAATAGTTGGTTGCTTCAGCATCTCCCCTGGGTAAGCATCCTCCCAACTAATGGCATACTCCCTCACCAATCCGAAAGCGGCGGTGGATGGAGGCAATGCAATCCGCATCTTCCCATCTTCCCATGTGAACAAGAGCCACAGCTGCCTCATCACACATGGATGATCCTCGTGACGCACCTCCCAGTAGACCTGCGGGGTCAGCCACTGGAGGCATCAGAACTGCCTCGCAAACCGATGCGGGGTGTACGATTCGCAGAGTGGCTCACGATCTATCCGTGCCACCAAAAATCCACCTCAAAAGGCCATGAGGTAGGCCCGATGTTCTTCCGTTCCCCACCCGTCATCAGTAAGTATTCTCGTCGGCAATGGGAAGGGGTGGAAATTAAACTCATCCGCCCTCCACACCCGATTCAGTACCATCGGTATGGCTAGTTTGAATGGGAAGCTCCCGACCACGTTCAGGAAGGAGGGGCGGAAGTTTGATCCCGGCGGCGAAATGGGGTTTGGATACTCATAAATCCCCCTGATGTGCGCTGCGATCCACCCATACAGGAGGTGGAAGGGCCCACATATCCTTGGCGGCTTCTTGCCCTCGCTAATGTGCCGCAGCATTCTGTACAGTTTGGCGAGCATTGGAATCCCCAGATTGATCTGCTGCCCCATGGCCAACATGGACGCCATAATGAACGAGCTGGGTCTCACTCCCATGCTTGTATCCCTCACCGGTAGGATCCAACCGCAGATGAGAGCCGCGATGAATACCGCCAGCCTAACTATTGGCTGTTGTTCAGTGCTAACACTGAAACCCCAAGTCTTCCACTGGCTGTCCTCCAAGACCTGCCAATACGAGTTCCCCTTACCCCGTTGGGCCGCCCTCGGACAAGTTTGAGGCCTCGGAGGGAACTCTCGATTCTCTGGGAAATTCAGGAAGCATTTGAACCATCTTCTAAAGTGGACATCCCTCACTACCTCCTTGTCCTCTCCAGGGACGAGTGCCATCAGCGCTGACGCCAGTCGCGGCATTTGATCTGTATCCTCCCACGCGCTGATGACGGGGAGGAACTCATCATACATGGCCCCCAAGATCGGAACCCCAGAAATCTGGTGGACATCCCACAGGATGGTTCCCACCTCCCTGTGATGCAGGTGAAAGGTATTGGTCCTAGACGACCATCTGCTCAACAATTCTAGAATCAGTTGCTTCGGTTGGTAAATGTGGAATTGGGAGGCCCATGCCACCTCATACAACCCCACTCTCCTCAGCTCGGCCCCAAACTCCTCGCATGAGGCGCCTACCCAATAGGCCCAGGCCCAGTCATCAGTGAAGTTTCTGCCCTGGCGCAGGTCCCACTCATCGGACCATCCCTTCTTCGAATCCTAAAAAGCCACCTTCAGCATGGTATGGTAGAGAGGAGGGGACGTCTCCAGTTGCAGTGGCCTCCCATCAATATCTTTCACATGGTTGTAGAGACAGTCAGCGGTGACGGGTGTGAAGTTATCATGTGCATGACCATCGGCCGCCCTGAACCATTGGTGTTGGCATGGTGTGCTCCTGAACCAGCAGGCTGGTTCGTCCCTACTTGCCTCAGGGATGAAGACGTCATCCCTCAACCTGAAGCCGTACAATGGCAGCTTCTTGCACTTCGGATAATCCTTTTGACCCTCCGATAGAAGATCTATCAAAGAAGCGTGGTCCGAATGGCTTCGGACCATCTCCCCAAGGCCTGGACGGTTGGGAATCTCATCCCGACGGGCAGCATCTGCAAAAACCCCCAATACAGCCTCTTGACAGGCCATTTCGATTCTGGCCCTCAGAAAAGAATTTTTTCAGAACGGATCGCGAAGATGGATCGCGAAGCTAGATCGCGAAGCCCGATCGTGAAGGTCGGTCGCGAGACCAAGCCGCGAAGTCTAGCCCAGGCCGACAACCATAAGTTCGCTTGGTGCGGACGTGGAGTCGGAGACCCGCGGTTCACCGCAAAGCTCGATTCGCAGAGGGCTGTCGCGGAGTACGCGGAGCTTCGCGAAGTCGAGAGCGCAAAAAGACAAGAAATTTGAGGGATGAAAAACGAGGTTGACCCCCCTATTTATAGGCGGTGACCCCGGAGCATCGCGGCGCACTTCACCCACATGGAGCATCGCAGTGCGTCCGGAACTGTGGCCTCGGTCAGCACCGCGTGCCCCCTTCGCGAAGCCGCATCGCGAACCGCCGACAATTTTGGCGATTTTCCCTCAGACTTCGACCCTTCTCCCTCCGCGGCTCCAAGTCTGAAGGGGGGCATTTGTTGGCACCAAAATATTGGACGAAAGGAAGGGACAAAAAAAGGCTGGTACGCTGCCTCGCGAAGCACCGACGCGAAGAACCGACGCGAAGCACCGTCGTGAAGCACCCCCGAACATCGCGGTCTCGCGAAGCTCCAGAGGCGATAACTCTCCGCGAACGCATTTGACATTCGCGAGCCCGCCGCGAAGCTCCAGAGGCAGTAACTCTCCAAGAACGCATTTGACGTTCGCGAGCCCGCCGCGAAGCTCCAGAGGCAGTAACACTCCGCGAAGGAATTTGACGTTCGCGAGCCCGCCACGAAGCTCCCGAGGCGGTAACTCTTCATGGACGCCGTTGATGTTCATGAGCGCGCCGCGAAGCACTTGAGGCGGTTCACGAGTTCTGCTTCTCGGCGCCCCTTTCCTATAAATATTGGACTCCCCCTGAGTCCCGAGGATGGACGATCTGACCTTTCAGCTTCTCCTCTTTCGAATCGCGAAGCACCCTTTTCCCCTGGGAATCATGATCTCCGCGAATTACTTCTACTTCGCGAGACGCCTTTACTTGGTCTCGTTTTGAACCCCCCTTCTGAGAGGGATGCCCTTCGCAAATCTCAAGGGAATTCGCGAAGGAAGGGGATTTCCAAGGGAACTCGGGCAGCCGCGGAGCGTTTATGCTTCGCGAACCACCCAATCCATACTAGTGATCCCTATGCTAAGGAAGGATCTCTACACATCGCAAAGCACACTGCTTCACAGCACCCTGCTTCGCGAGGCTCCCCTTCTTCGCGAGGCAGTGCTCCGCGAATACTGTTCCACTTCCTCCACTCACACCTATGCCCCGTGCTAGGGCCAAGGCACTCTGCTTCACGAAGCACACTCCTTTTCTTGGTAATTCCTCTTCCCGTGTGACCCTCCAGGTTTGCAGGATGTGATTTCAAAGTTCCATGGACAATACCACTCATGGTGTTGCTTCGCCTAATGCTTCTTCGCATAGGCACGCTAATGGCTATTGATTCTTCACATATCCACGCTAACGTGGACCCCTCAATGGTTTGCTCCACACCCCCCCCCCCCCTTGACCACGGCCTTATTGGTACCTTCCCTTCCCCAAGGACCAGAGGGTACCAGTTATGTAAGTCCTAGGGGTGCAGAGTGAACCCACCTCGTCCGAGCTGCAGGACATTAAACTGCCAAGCATCACGTCCTCAACACATGACGTTAAACTGTGACCCGACCTCGTGCTTCACACGCAGGGTCCCCCCATCTCGAACATTTTTTATGCCACTCATCTCCACGGGAGTGGAATCACCCATCCACAAGGGATGATATCCTCCTTATTGGAGTGGCGTATGTTCATAGGAGAAGGGCGACCCTAGTTCTCCAACAGATGGTTTCACCCCTGCATCTCCGTACTTCCCCACTACCAAGGTCAGTGGGGGGCATGATAGGGAACGAGGCACCTCCCATCATTGGTCCCGAGTCCCTCTTTCGTTGTGCTTTGCCGCACCTCGGGTCTCCATCCTGGAGTAAGTCCCAACACCATGGGACGCCTAATGCGTAAGCTGCTCTTCGCTTCTCACGGACGCATCCTTCGCGACGTGATCGTCAGGTCCTTGCAACCTCTTGTTTCTCACACCGAGCATGACTCACGTGGGATTAGAGTGAGCACCGACCCTGACCCCTACCCCCAGCGAACTATGAGGACTTTGATCCATGTCAAGGCATGGTACGTAGGAAGCCTCCATGAGGTTCAAGCCACATTACTCGGTCATTCATTCACGTCAAGTTTTGCCCTCGTCCCGCATGACGATAAACTGCACGCCCTCATCCAGCATGACATTAAACTGCACACCCTCATCCAGCATGACGTTAAACTGTATGCCCCTTGTCCCGCATGATGTTAAACTGCACACCCATTTGAACTACGAGTTCTTTGATCCGTGTCAAGGCATGGTACGTAGGAAGCCTCCACGAGGTTCAAGCCCACCCATCATCCAATTCACGTTGAGTTCTACCTTCGTCCAGCATGACTTTAAACTGAATTCCAGTCCGATGGAAAGCTATTGTGACCCACCCGAACTACGAGGACTTTGATCCATGTCAAGGCATGGTACGTACGAACCCTCCCAGAGGTTCAAGCCCATCTCCCATCCGACCAAGTTCCCTCATTTACATCGGTTTGCCGACACCCACCGCCCGTTGTTTTATTCACGTTAGGGTTCACTACCGTCCCGCATGACGTTAAACTGTATTCCATCAATCCCTTGAACTATGAGGACTTTGATCCATGTCAATGCATGGTACGTAGGAAACCTTCTCAAGGTTCAAGACCACCACTAGTGGACCCACGGGTCTACCTTCACGTCAGTTCGCTGACGCATCGATCCAAGGTCCACCCTCATGCCGGTTCACCGGCACCATCCCGAACTATGCAGACTTTGATTCCCTGCCACGGGGATACGTAGGAAGCCCTTTCAAGGCTCAAGCCCAACTTCACCATTTTCCTTGCGATGGTTCCTTGCCATTCCACCCTCCACTTCATTCACCCATCCACCATCCACCCCGATCCTCGCCCGGACCGTCATATCTCGGTGAGACCATGTCGATACGCTCCTCTTCACTGCCTCCCATGGGCTGGCCTCGGTATCGGCATCCCTTTAAGGGAAATCCCTCAATCCAATCTGTTCTAGATAATGTTCTTATCGTGTTGACCCATCTCCTCTAGACGTTAAACTCGCGGCGTACCCTTTCCTAAACACGGGAAGCTGAGGAAAACCTCAGATATGTGTCTATGGGACATAATTCCCCGCGCTCGATGTGGGATGCCTCGGGCTTCCACGCCTTCGAGAAGCCCTGTGACCAGGGATAATAGACAGACATCCCAGGTTCCACAACATCCAGACATGCTACTGATGCCTCAACGTGACTACTCCCCCGACTGAAGGTTGCTTCCCTGACTGGACCCTTTGGAATGTCCCAACAGAAGTAGTGTAATTAACCCGCGTCCATGGAAACATGGCACTGGGAAGAGTTTCACTAACTACGTATTAAATCTATGAGGGAGACCTGGACTAGGTGATGAATTCAGAGGAGGAATCCTCAGAAGGAAGAACCGACATCCCATCATCCCGTTTCGATCAAGGAGCAGATGTCCCTGAATAAGGAGCGAATGCCGCCCGCCTTTGGAAAGCGGGAATGCGGGGCAACAAGCGCCGCACGTCCTCCTCTGCGGACGGACGGATGCACGCGCCCCGACGAAAGCGCCGGAAACAATAATATATTGCCTTATTTGGATGTTTAGTGACTATTCTTGAGAATGAATAACATATGGATTTCTCATCCATTTATATCATGATGTTCCACATGTATAAAATTCTGATAAACATTCATATTCCTTCTTATAAAACACATATTCATTAGGTTAAGAATGTATTTTCATATACCCCAATCCCATAAAACTTTTTTATCATAATTGTAAAAGAAAATACCATTTCCATTAGGAAGTAACTCTGTAAAAAGTTCAAGCAGTTCAATGAAACTTTATCACTCCAACCATTTTTTTCTTTCAAATTAACCACTCTCATCCCTACTAATAACACTATAAATTTAGTGAAACCTAAGAATAGTGGTTCCACATTATCTACATACAATCATTCAATTCCTATTATTTCTTCAATGGTTTCAATGCCTACATCATGAATTAATTCTTCAAGACAATCAATTTTATCATATTGAACATCTTTATAAATATTAGATCTCTATTTCTTTGTTATTTCACTATGCCAGATATAGATGATATAATTATGATTAAAACCATACAAAATAAAATGTTTTTTATTTCACTATACCATAAGTTTCTCTTGTTGAAACACTTCATGAAAGGATATAAAAATAGATCTCTATTCTCAAGATTTTATTTAGAAAATTCCCAGAAATCATCAACCCTTTTCTCATATTTTTCACTAGTTATTCGTGAATTTATCCAATTATGAAACATTAATTACCTAAAATTACAATATAATAGATGATTATATTAAAACATATAAACATATATATAAATAGATGAATTTAAAATATATAAATTAAAATTATATATACACATATATAAAACATATAATCAAAATAAACAATAAATTAACCATTTATTCATAACCATTTAATAAAAAACAATAATATAACAATAAAAATTAATATATTAAGTACATAAATAAATAAAATAATTAAAATCACTATTTATTAATAAACATGTAATTAAAACCATTTATTTATAATCATTTATTCAAAATAAAAAATTATATGATATGAAAATTTATATGATAAATAAATTAATATCGTACAATTGGAGGATATAAAATTTATAATTATAATAAATAAATAAATTCAATTTATAAATAAAAAAATTTATAAAATATTCTAAATAAAGATAATAAAATTTTAATTGATAAAAAATGTAGATGTAGATTCTATATCTATGATAAAGAGAGACAATAAAATAAAAAAACTTTAGATTACATGAAATTAAGTGGGAGCATGGTCAATAAAAAATAAATGATTAAAATTAAAATCATAAACATATAATATATATTTAAACCTATAAAATAAAAAAATAGTCATAAAAAATGTAGATACATAGAGTATATTGGTGATGAAAATAGATAAAAAAAAGTAAACAAACCTCAGATGGAAAGAAATTAAGTGGGATCATGTTTGAAAAATAAATTGATAACCAGGATTGTAGAACTCGAAGTAAATGCATGGAATACCTACAAGATATAAAACCATGACAAATGACAATGAAAAGTTAATGATATAAGTGAAAACTCATAGAATAAAAGTATAAACACAATAAAATATAGAATTCTAATGAATTAAGTGGAGGTAGGGAATTTTTAAGTCATGGGAGTTTCGGTTTGAGAGTTTTGGATTCAATAAAATGATATTCGAAAGTCGAAAGTCACATTTCTTAATTTTTTTTAAAGGTTTTAAGGTTAGTTATTATAATAACCAATGTGAAAACCCCAACAATAAATGTTTACAAGTCTAATTATATAATAATCAATGTGACAAACCCCACCGACAGGGTTTTCAAATTGATTATTATAATAATTGATATTAAAATTGTGATTGATGAAGTTTTCATGTCTGTTACTAATAATATACATGAAAACCTAGATATGAAATCTAATTTTCTACTAATGTTCCATAAAGATTCATTTAATTTATTTATATTACTTATTTGACTATAGTCATAGGATTTATAGTCAATATTAAAGGAAAAAATAACCATAAAAACAATTTCTTATTTTTGGTGAAGGATATGTACTTGTTCTTATTTGTTGACTTGGGAGTGTCTTTCCTTGTGTAACATACCGACCTTGGTGCCACACATCAGTGCCCCAAGCCAGACTAACACATGACCTTGGGTGCGCCTCCCCATATTCCAGAGGCTACCGACTAGCAATGTGGCTCTAATATTGATCATGGGGAGACTACAGCCTTATTTATTAGAGTAATACACCAGAAGAAAATAGGAAACAATAACTGAATAACATATAACCAGAAACAAAAAAATACCAAGATCACAAGATTACCAAAAATGGAGATACAATATCAAAATTGTATTGTAAATTTTTCATGTCGATACATGCCAAGTGTCAATATGAAAAACTCAAAATAAATACACTAAAAAACCTCCTAGATGGTATTGAATCATGTATGGTTCTTTCATCCATGTTCCACCCCAAATCATTCATCTAACACAGAGTCATTTCCCTTATCTTGTCCTAAAAACATGAAGTCTATTCAGGTATCGATCAGGCATCCTGAGTAGGGTGTGAGTACAACTCAGTAGGCCACCACCAATGGTATCTAAAAACAATATCCAGTCAACATAGTGTACATTGTTGTATAAAGAATTAATAAAATCAATAAATTAAACAATTTACATTTATTCAATTACTCTTTATTCAACTACATAACCCCAAGGTTCCTGAGGACACCTGAACCTCAATACCTTCTTCAGCCTACTCCCAAGTCTAAATCATGTCACCTAGTCAATTCAATTCATATTATAAATAGTTAAAACCATATTCCAATGCCAAAATTTTGGGTTGAGATCACCATGCCTTTGACCTCATGGACTTTTTATGTAGTAGAACATATCCCACACATGAGTATCAATTTATCACTATGGGATTTTGTTGCAATAGGTCTTGTCCCACACATGAATATCAATTTATCATTCTGGGATTTTTATGCAGCAGTCCTTGTCCCACACACAAATATCACATAATCACATGTATCACAAATTCACATATATCATAATATTACATCATATATGATTAATGAACATCAATACTCTTACCACATTTTCCCATCATAATTTCCATTAATTCATTCACAAATTAATTAATCATAATTTCCATTCAATATACTAACAATTAATTCAATAATTAATTGTTATAATTTCATAATCACAATATATCAATAATTAATTAAACAATTAATTATATTAGTTCAATAATTTCACAATCTCAACATTTCTCATAAATTAATTCAATAATTAATTTATATAATTAAAAAATCTCAATATTCTATAATAAACTCAACACTTAATTATTCCTTAAATACCACAATTTCAAAATCTCAATGATTCTCATAAATTAATTCAACAATCAATTTATACAATTAAACAATATCAATATGTATTAATTAATTCAATAATTTATTCTTAAAATCACAATCTCTTAATTAATTAATTCACCAAATTAATTAACTCAATTCGGAAATATAAATACTAAAAAATCCTATAAATTCTATAATTACATACAAATAATTGAAATAATAACTATGGTATTTGAATAATAGACTACCTACCTCAACTCAATGATGAACGATCACCCAATGAAAATTCCAAAAATTTGAGTAGCATAACGATGTAGAATGAGATCCGAATCTAAAACCCTAAATCATGATCAAATAAATTGAGATCCTCTGAATCTAGATCTAGATCCAAAATCTTATATCTCGGTATAATCAAAACAGGAATAACAACCCCTTTCTTGAATGGGAGAATAAAGGAAGAGGAATGAAAAACTAAGTGCGATAGGATTCAATTACCAGGATAGGTGTAGATCTTTGATCTGGGACTCAAATCACAAATAAAGGAGGTTGAAAGGTAATCCATCTGGGAGGATCCATAATTTTTAAATAACATCTTGGTTCTAATGGGGTTCAATGTTTGGTTAATTAAGGGGGTTTGAGAAATTTATAAAAATGGGATAAGTAAATTCTTGGGAATTTTTTACTAGGAAGGGTCACGCGGTTTAACATAAAATTGTTACTAAACCATGTACATACTTTATAGGGGTGCATGGTTACTCCTAAGTGGGAACACAGTTTGAAAAAACCATGCACCCACTGTGCAATTCTCCTCCCTCTAGGGTTGTACAGTTTGTTGGGACGGGGCACATGGTTAGGGTAAACTGTGTGCCACTCATGCACTTCCCTCCTTTTAATTTTTCTCACATTTCACTCAAATATTACCCAAGATAAAACCAAACCAAATTATGCACAAAGATAGAAAAAAATACTTGAAATAGAGTCTGAGTCATCTATAGAAAAGGTTGGGATCTTAAAATCTCCCGACATTATAATAGCTCATCCTTGAGCTATACTCCCAAGAATATTTAAGATCCTAGGTCAAAAATATAATGTCATTAAGCCCTCATATCCACTTCCCTTTCCCATGTTTCCTCTTGAACACGACCATGTTTCCACAATACACGAACTATTGGTTTGGTATTTCACCGCAACACTTTCTCACCATGGTCTAACACATTTATCAGATGCTCCTCAAATAACGTATCTATCTCTAGATCAAAATCATCCAAATCGATCACATGAGAGGGTTCGGGGTAATACCACCAAAGTTTTGACATAAGAAAAACATCATGCACAGAACTATACCTGAGTGGAAGAGCCAATCGGTATGCCACTGTCCTGATTCTCTCCACATCCTCAAACAGTCCAACAAACCTAGGAGACAACTTGCCCTATCTATATATCCAATGGTGACCCAATCTAGGTGACACATGAAGGAATACACAGTCACCCTTTATAAACTCTAGGGTCCATCGACATCTACCAGCATATAACTTCTGTCTACTTTGAGTCTTCTCCATATATTTTTGAATCAGTTGTACCGGCTCCAATGTCTCCTGCATGAGACTCAGACTCACCTGCCTCCATCCAGTATATAAGTGATTCGCGTGACCTACCATAAAGAGCCTCATATGGTTCCATCTGAATAGTTTCCTAATAACTATTGTTATAGGGTAAATCCACTAGTTCCAAGTGTTTCTCCCAAGATCCACTAATGTCTAGAACATAAGATCACAGCATACCCTCAAGAACCTGTATAGTATGCTTTGGCTGCCCATCTATATGTGGGTGAAAATATATAATCAAAAAAACCTAAATACCCAACACCTTCTAAAAGACCTGCCAAAAGAATGAAGTAAAACATGAGTCACAGTCTAAAATGATAGTATGTGGCACCCTATGCAGATGGACTATCTCTCAAACATGTAGTTCTCCCAACTGCTCCACTGAGAAAGTCTCCCGTATTGGTAAGAAATGAGCTACCTTTGTCAAACAGTCTACAACAACCCAAATAGAATCATTATTCCAAAGAATCCTCAAGATACCTACCAAAAAAACATGGAAATTACATCCCACTTATATTTTGTAATGGTTAATGGCTTTAGTAAACCACCAAGTCATTGATTCTCACCCTTAACCTAATAACAGGTGTAACATCATGTCACAAACACTGCAATATCCTTTTTCATGCCCAGCCACCAAAACTGTCATCGAAGGTCAGAGTACATTTTTTCACCCCTGTATATACCTCCCACTTTGAGGCATGAAACTCATGGATCATATCCTTCTACATGATCAAAGGAAAAACAACCCAATTCCTGACATAGATTAGCTCATCCTCATCTATGCTCCAATCAGAAGGTGACTCCCCGCCTTCAAGGATTTCCCTCAAGGCCAAACACTCTAGATCCTCGTATTTTATGTCTCTGGTCTACCTCAAGATCATAGACTCCACTAAAACAAATATTAGGTTCATTTTATCCTAGATTTCATGAACCACAATGTGTATCTCATCTAGTAAAGTCATCATCTTCCATTCACCACAAGGCTTCTAAACCTCTGATGTATTTTTCTTACTACTTAGGGAATCGAAAACACTTTTCCTTTATCGGGTGTATATGCTATATCAAAGTAGAATGACTATATATAATCAAACCATATCTACTGATATAGATTAAAATATCACGGTAAAAATATATACTTTAATCTCTTGTGGTTAGTATACACAGTAAACTTTTTTACCAATAGGTAATACCACCAACACTTCAAATCATAAACCAATTCATCTAACACAAGGTTGTTCATAGGGTAATTTTGTTCATATGGACTCAACTGATGATACCCATACACCAAAAATTGATCTCCCTACACCAACACTACTCCAAGGCCTATACCAGAATCATCACAATATACTATATACGCCTCACCATGATCATGTAGGATCAAGATTGGTGTTGATGTCAAACACTCCTTCAACTCCTAGAAATCAACCTCAGAATATTTTGAACATTAAAATTTTATCCCTTTATTTTTCAATATTGAAATTGGTGTTTTCAAATAGGAAATATTCTTGGTAATCCTCCTGTAATATCCATATATCCCTAGAAAGCTACAAATATTGAATAAGTTCTTGGTCTGCTTCCAAGAAACAACTGCTTGAACTTCTTTTGGATCCAAAAACACTGTAGTACCCAATATTTTTGGTAAGTAACCCTTAATATATGATTTTTAGGTTTATAAAGTGTAATATTTAAGTATGGGAGAGTTTGGAGAACATTCAATAAGTTTTGGGGGCTTAAAGTGAGGTGCATGGGCTGCCCACAGTTTGTCCAAACTGTGCGGAAAGCCTAGAATAAATCGTGTGTAGTTGAAGATTTTGGACAGTAGCTTAAGCACAGTCTGAACAAGGTTAGGGAGAATATGCAAGGAGGCCATGTGTGGTGATATGTAAGGTATTATCTAATTTACGGTTAGTGCACGGGTTTCCTAACCAGGAAGACTAACCGTGTGCGGGTTAAAAACCACCTTCTTAACAAGTTGATCTAGGTCAGACTTGCCTTTAATCTACTCTTTTTTGCCCCAAACTAGCACTAACTCGTGATTTTGAATCTCCTAAGGCCAAATAATGCTCTTCCATTGATCTAGAGGAAATACAAAGTCCTCCCTTGGTGATTCTAAGATAGATTATTGAGGTATGTGATCGTTCTTCATCATTTTTGATCAGTTTACTAGATCTACATAGATCTAATTCTCCTCTCTTCTTGGTTTCTCATATCTATGATTTTTATGGGTAGATCTATGAGTGTGGATTGAAAATTCGTTGAGATTTGGTCTTGATGTTTCTAGTATAATATATCTAATGCGGTTTTATGAGGAATTGACCAAGTTTTCTTGAGCGTTCTTCGTCTGTTGTTGGTTTTCTTAAAAACCTTCTAGTTAGGTAGCTTTACTCTTGAATCCGCTTTGTATAAATGATTGTAATGCTTTAAAATTTAATATCATGTGTTTAATTGATTGTGATTTTCCTGTTGAATAATTTTTGGAAACCCTCTTTTGGGATGGTTTGGTAAATTATGGAAATATGGAAAATTGGGGTTTTAAATAAAGTGCTTTTGATCTTGGTTTTAAAATGTAGATTTTAAAAGGGGGATTTTCTATAATAGTAGAACATGGATTTGATTAATTTTTCTTCTATAAAAGTAATTTTTTATTTAAATGAATTGGTTTTTTTGAATTGGCTTTCTTAATGGTATTAAAAAAATAAATGGTTTTATTGAAAGGATTTGAATTGGTTGAACACACTTAGATTTGGCATGGGTTTAGCATGGGTCGTGGTGTGTGTTCATATGTATTGGAAAAGAATGGATAAGGGTTTGAAGGACAACCATCAAATTTTTTGTCTAGATATGGGTGTGAAGTACCCTTGTCAAAGTGGTCCACTAAGTGAAGGCTTAGTGGAAGGATAACTCAATACTCATGAGTATATGGAGTTTTATTTGCATTAATGTGTGGGTGTGTTGTGATAAATGGAATGGGTATGCCAATTTTATAATGAGAAATGGGTTTAAATCCTTGTTTGGTTGTTTTCCTAGAACTATGACTTGCTGGAAAAAAAATTAAATAGAACTTGGTTTCATTTGGTTACAAATATTTTTTGAACTTGTTTATATTATGATATAAATTGTTTGCACATTTTTTTATATAAATGGTTTTATATAAATGTTGATAACCTTTCTATACTAGTGGATTGAGTAGAGAAGTCATTGGGGAAATCCTAATGAGTTTTATACTCGCCCCTCTTTGTAACATTGGTGATTTTTCAAATGTTGTCTTTTGGGACATGGGAAAAGGTAAAGTATCACACATATTTAGCACCACCTCATGATACTTTGGCTATTTGGTGATGTTGGAGCATGAAGCTTGTGGAGTATGGATTAATATAGTTATCTTGGAGTATCGTGTGGTTGTCTTCCACTATTTTCTTTGTTAGTAGTTTGTCTTTCGATGTAGTACACTTGGTTTGGATTTGGTTATAAAAGAAGTTTTTTATTTTTCTTTCTTAGTTAATGCGTCATATGGTGTTTGGTTGTTGGTTAATGGTTTTACTTATAAAAGGGTAAATCGTCCCCCACTTGTATCTGAAACCCTTAACCATTTATTTCCATCCTTTGTAATCTTGGGGATGTCGCTGAAGGCCTAGTAATTATTCATTGTATTCTAAAGACAATTAGAATAAGTGGGTCATTACAAATGGTATCAGCTTGTTTGGTCCTTTCCTAACAAGTGGTATTCAGTTTTCTTGGTCTTGGAGTTGAAATTCATTCATACATATTCCTTGGGTAGAGATATTATAAAGGATTAGGATTGTTGGAACTTGAAATGTAGAGCATAAAAAGACATAGCTAACCTGTTTATGTTGAACTTTAAGTTACTTGGGAGACAGGTACATAAGTGTTTTGGAGACACTTATAGGATTTGGAATCTTATTGTCATTGGTTTAGCCAATGATATAGTAATCACATGCATTAGAGGATTGACTTCCCACTAGGATTTCATATTTCATTTTGGAGTAATGATTTATGTTTTGTGCAAAGTTGCTGATTTTTGAAAAGTATGGTATTGTTTTCAAATGAAATACTTTAAAAAGAGTTTTGTTGATATATTTTGAAAATTGGTTGATTTTTAAAAATAAAGTTTCAATTTTTACAAGATGGTTGATTTTGGAAAAGAAATGTTGTGATAGTTTATGTGATAGAATTTGAAATGTTAATCCATCAGTTTCTAAGGAGTGAGACTTATCGAGTTTTCTATTTGTCTAGAAAATGGAACCCGATAGGTGTCATAGAAACTAACCCTAAGAAGATGAATAAAATGTGTTTTCACCTGGACCAAAGGTTAACCAAGAGAGGGTTCAAATTATTGTCCAATAATTTCAAGTTTTGGATACAGGGAACTAGAGGGATGACCCAATTCATGTGGATCATTGCATCTAGTTCCTGAAATAGGATCCACCCATCTTCTGGGGTGATTATGAACTGTAAAAGGTAGAGGTGTGGCTGAATAGGATGAATCGTATTTTTAATTTCATCACCACACCATCATAGCTGAAATTCAAGATGGAAACTTATATGATTGATGATATATAATTCTATTGGTGGGATCTAGAAGTGCAAGATAAACTATATAAAGTCCTTAATTGTGAGGATTTTGAGGAATTTTTTAACAAACAATTCTATCCTCATACATTCGGGATCTAGAAAATGACTAACTTTTTCAGACTAAAGCATAAAAATCTCTCTGTCACTGATTATGCAGCTAAATTCATGAATTTAGTTCCCTTTTCACCAAAATTTGTCACTAGTGTGTCCTTGAAGGCACGTATATTTGAATCAAGACTAAGGTAGAAGATTCACTCAATGATTGTGGTGCCCTATATCACGGATTATTCATAGTTCTCTAAGGTTAGGTGTTCAAGACACTTCTCAAGTGTTGCAAGCATCTTATGATTTGACGGGATGAGGACAGCCAAATCAAACTCTTCGGTAGAGCAGATCTAGCCATGGTGATTCTAGGAATACCATGACTCCTCAATAAGGGAAATCTCAGAAAGGGAACAAGGAGCAGAGTGCAGTGGAAAAGTAGTTATATGGAGATGAGAATATGAATGTAGATTAACAGTCTAGACCATATATGGTGATAGGTATGATTATTTGGAATTCTACCCTTATGCAAGTGTTGTTTGATACAGTTGCATCGTATTCCTTCATTGCCTCTCATGTTATTGATCTGATATGTTTAAAACTTGAAATGATTCCTTATGTGTTAAGACTTCAAACTACTCTTAGTGAAAGATAATGTCAAGGCTTTGTGATTAAAGCATGTTCTATTACTGTTGATGGAGTTGAGCTGAAATGAGACTTCTTGATTTTGGATATGGATGTCTCTGATATAATCCATGGTATGTATTAGTTGAAAACATTCATGGATCACATCAACTATTATATAATAACAATTAGTTTCACAACTGATGACAGCGTTGAGTATATCTTTAGAGGATAGAGGGTTATAAAGAAAGGTGTAATGGGCTTGTTGGAACCAATGGTGGGAACTATCTCTTACCAGTTGGCGTTGTTGACTTTAAAATCAAAGGAAGAGATTGAGGATATAATTTTTTCATCAATCGTGGATCAATTTCTATATGTATTTCCCAAGAACTTCTCAGGTTTACCACCTATAAGGGAAGTGGAGTTTACGATTCATCTCCTTATAGGGACCAGTCCTATCTCCTTTTTTCTTATAGGATGAAACCAATATAATTAAGGGAATTGAAATTGTAGTTGGAGGAGCTGTAAATAAAATGTTTCATTCAGCCAAGTATGTCTCTATAGGTAGCACCAATCTTATTTGTGAATAAAGAAGACAGAACTCTCCAGCTATGCGTTGATTATTATAAACTTAACCAAGTTATGATAAAGAATTGATATCCACTTCCACACATTGATGATATATTTCTTCAATTGAGGGGAGCTCAGTGGTTCTTTAAAATTGACTTGGGATTATGATATCACTAATTGAAAGTTTGGAAGGAGGACATTATGAAGACAGCTTTTAGAAACAGATATGGCCACTATGGATATATAGTCATGTCTTTCGATCTTAAAAATGCACCATAAGTCATTATGGAATTTATGAATCAGATATTTCAGTGATATCTAGATTCTTTTGTTGTCGTGTTTATGGATGACATATTGGTGTATTCAAGGGCAAGGGCTAAGCATGAACAAAACTTAGTGACAGTGCTGGGAATCTTGAGTGTTCATCATTTGTATGTTAAACTATCAAAGTGTGATTTTTTTTGATACAAGAGGTATGATTTATTGGCCATGTAATTTCTAAAAAAGTTGTTTCAGTAGATCCTGAAAATATATAAGTTGATATATCTTGGAAACTATCAAATAACTTCTTTGAGATACAAAGATTTCTTGGTCTAGCTAGTTATTACCTATGCTTTGTGTGTGACTTCTCACGACTAGACTGACTAATTATAGCTTTGATATAGAATAATGCTCCATTTCAATGGAGTGAATAATGTGATAATTCCTTCCAATAGATGAAAGTTTGTATCATATTATCACCTATCTTAATTTTTCTAGAATCAGGAGATGGGTACGTTGTGTTATATGATGCTTCGTAATATGGGTTGGGATGAATTCTCATGCAAAGAGACCATGTTGTTACTTATGGTTTAAGGTAGTTGAGAGTTCATGAAAAGAACTACCAAACACATGACTTGGAGTTAGCTACATTTATTCATGCTTTGAAGATTTGGCATCATTATCTCTTTAGTGATAAATTTACTGGGTTTATGGATTATAAGAGCTTGGAACACATTTTCTCACAACAAGATTTGAATATGAGGAAAAGTATATGGATAGAGTATCTTCATATATTTGACATTAACTTAATGTATACACCATAAAAAAGGTAATACGGTGGTAGGTTTATTAAGCAGAAATTCATATTCTTAGTTCGAAAAATAATCTTCAGATGAGTGGTAGTTGATTTCATTCCTAGTTGACATGCATGTAGAATGTGAAGACTGAGGTGATGTTGTGATTCTCTTTTCAGTTGTAGTGGTTCCTAATTTGTTAAAGATGGTTAAATAGGTACAAACATTCAATGAAGTATGTATGGTTATGAGTTAAAAACTTGAGGGTGGGGAGACCATTGAGGGCTGGAAACTTGGTGAGAGTTCAATGTTGGGGTTTAGAAATCGTATGGTTGTACTTATGTATTGTCAAGAGAAACTTCTTCATGATTACCACCATTAGATATGGGTCATACATCCAAGAATACATAAGATATATAAGGAATTTAAGGCATGGTTTTGGTAGAGCGGCATGAAATGGGAAGTGGATTAGTTTTTTTTTGAAGTGCTTAACTTGTCAGTAAGTTGAGTCATAACACTAATGACCAGTAGGTATGTTGTAGTCTTTACCGATTCCAGTATAGAAATGGGAGAAGATATCCATGGATTTTGATACTGGTATCCCAAGAATGGTTTAGAAACATGATTCCATATGGGTGATAGTGGATCATCTCACAAAGTCGTCCCATTTCATTCCTATTCGTGAAAATCATATAGTGGAGGATCCGTCCAAAATCTACATTCAAGAGGTGGTAAGGATATATGGCATACTAGTTTCGATCGTGTCAGATAAAGATCTGTGGTTTATTTCTTGTTTTTGGAAATCCTTATAGAAATCCCTTGGTACTCAGTTGACTATAAGTATGGAATATCACCCTCAGAAGGATGAGAAATATGAAAGGATGATACAGACATTGGAAGACCTGTTGTGGTCTTGTGTAATGGATTTTGGTGGATCATGGAAAGATCATGTGCCTTTAGTGGAGTTCTCTTATAATAATATCTACCAGGACTCAATACATATGGCTATTTTTGAAGCTTTGTATGGTATTACTTATCATTCTCCACTTTGTTGGGTAGAAATAGGTGAGACTTCACTAGTTGGGCCCAGCCTTGTCCAAGAAACAATAGAGAGGATTCAGTTGATCATGAAAATGATGGAGACAACTTAGAGTCATCAGAAATATTATGAGGTTCATCACTGAAGACCGTTATCATTCACGATCAATGATCATGTGTTCTTGAGAATCTCTCCAAGTATTAGACATAATTGTTTTGGGAAGAAGGTAAAGTTATCTCTTCAACATGTTGGCCCTTTTGAGATACTAGAATGGGTTGGAGAGGTGGCATATTAGTTGGAATTTCCACCATGGTTTATTTCAGTACATAATGTGTTCCATGTATCTCAGTTGAAAAAGTGTAGCCTGCTCCTGACCATGTGATCATATGGGATCATTTTGACCTAGAGATGGATGATTCATTGGTACATATCCTGGTTCAGATTCAATATAGGAAAGAAAAGTTCTTACAGGGAAAAGAATCAGACTATTGTGGGTTTTATGGAAACAGGGTCAGATTTAGGAAGAGACTTGGGAATGCGAGAAAGAAATGAAATAGAAATGGAAAGAACTCTTTTAGGGAAATGATGGTTTTCTACTTTACGGAGATATAAAGAACAATGGTGAGGAGAATATAGTACCTCCAATTTCTAGGACCCTTACTCTATGTTTTTTATATTTATAAAGTGTAAGGGTGAATTATGGGAGAGTTTTGTGAACATTCAATATGTTTTTGGGGCCAAAATAAGGGTGTATGGTATGCACACGGTTTGTTCAAACCGTGTGGAAAGACTAGTATAAACCATGCGTAGTTATAGATTATAGACAGTAACTTCAACACGATGTGTGTATAGTTTGGGAGACCATATGAGAAGGTCGTGTGGGTTTATTTGTAAGGTAGTATATAATGAATAGTTAGCACATGGTTTTCTTAACTTTGTGAACTAACCATGCATGAGTTAAAAACAACCTCCTTAAAAAGTGGATCTAGGTCATCCTTGCCTTTAATCCACTTGTTTTTTCCCCAAACCAGCTCTAACTCAGGATTATTCTTCTCTTAATTCCAAAGAAGGTTATCCCATAAATCCAGAGGAAATTTAAAGGCTTCCCTTGGTGAATCAAATATGTATTCTTGAGGTATGTTATCATTCTTAATCGTTCTTGATCGGTTTCATAGATCTACTTAGATCTACTTATCCTCTCTTCTTGGTTTCTCAGATCTATGACTGTTATGGGTAGATCTATGAGTATGGATGACAAATAAGTTGAGATTTGGTCTTGATCTTTCTAAGAGAAGATATATAAGGTGGTTTCATGAAGAATTGACCCAGTTTTCTTGAGCTTTCTTCATCCATTGTTGGTTTTTGTCAAAACCTTTGAGGTAGGTGGATTCAACCTCGACTCCACATAGTGGAACTAATTGTAATGCTTTAAAATATAATATCTTGTTTTGAATTGATTGTGGTATTTCTTCTGAAAAATTAGTGGAAACCTTCATTTTATGGTTTGATAAATTGTGGAAATCTGGAAAATTGGGTGTTTTGAATAAAGTGCTTTTGATCTTAGTTTAAAATGTGGGTTTTAAAATGGGAATTTTTTGAAATAGTGGAACATGGATTTGATTAAGGTGTTTTCAATAAAAGGAATGTTTTATTCAAATGAATTGGTTTGTTTGAATTGGTTTTCTTAATGGTTTTCAATAAATGAATGGTTTTATTGAAAGGGTTTGAATTGGTTGAACAAGCTTGGATTTGAAATCGGTTTAGCATAGGTTGTGGTGTGTGTTCATATTCATTAGAAAGGGATGGATAAGGGTGTGACGACCACCATCAAAAGTTTGGGATAGATATGGGCATGAATTACCCCAATTAAAGTGGTCCAATGAGTGATGCCTTAGTGGAAGGATAACTCATCGCTCACAAGTATAGGGAGTTTTATTTGCATGCATGTGTGGGTGTGTTGTGAACAATGGAATGGGTATGCCAAAGTGATAATGATAAATGGTTTTAAAGAATTGTTTGGTTGTTTTCCTGAAACTATGGCTTGCTATAAAATTGGTTTAAATATCACTTGTTTTCATTTGGTTACAAATGGTTTTTGAACTTGTTTATATTATGATATAAATTTTTTTTCATATTTGTTTTATATAAATGGTTTTATATAAATGTTTTAACCTTTTTATATAAGTGGAGTGAGTAGAGAAGTCATTGGGGAAATCCTACTAAGTTTTATACTCACCCCTACTTTGGCACTTTGGTGATTTTATAGATGTTATCTTTCAGGACATGGGAAAAGTTAAAGTATCACATGTATTTAACACCACCTTGTGATACTTGGGTTGTTTGGTGATGTTGGAGAATGAAGATTATGGAGCATGGAGTTTTATGGTTTTATTAGAGTATATTTTGGTTGTATTCCACTATTTTATTTGTTAGTAGTTTCTCTTCTACTATGTCACACTTGTTTTGGTTTTGGTTATAAAACAATTTGTTGATTTATCTTTCTTAGTTCATGCACCATATGGTGTTTGGTTTTTGGTTAATGGTTTTACTTATAAAAGGGTAAATCATCCTCCACTTGTATCTGAAACCCTTGGGATTTATTTTCAGCCTTTGGAATCTTGGGGATGTCACTTAAGGTCTTGTAATGATTCGTTGTATTCTCAAGAAAATTAGAATAAGTGAGTCATTACATACACATCTTCCTTTGAGATGATGTGACCCAAGAAGTGTAACTGATCAATCCAAAACTAAAACATAGATAGTTTGGAATATAGATGATTCTCTCTCAATGTAATTAGTAAAATTTTAATATGTTGGGAATGATCTTCATGAGTCTTGGAGTATATCAATATGTCAACCAAAAACACTATCACAAACCGATCGAGGTACGAATGGAAAATTCAGTTCATCAAGGCCATAAACACTACTGGTGCATTCATCAACCCAAACGAAATTATGAGGAACTCATATAGGCTATACCTACTTATGAAAGAAATACTCAATGTATCAAAATTTAAAACTCTCAACTAATGATACCTTGATCTCAAGTCAATATTGTAAAACATACAATATCCCCTCAACTAGTAAAATAGATTGTTGATAAGTGGAATAAGATACTGATTCTTCTTGGTCATCTAGTTCAACTTCTATTAATTGAAACACAAGTGCAAGGTCCCATAATCCTTCTTAATAAAAAAATCATAGAACCCCAAGGTGACATACTTGGACGGATAAATCCCTTATCCTCCAACTCTTCTAGCTGAGTATTGAATTCTTGAAGCTCTATCAGTGTCATTTTGTATGGTGTAATAGAAACTGGCTCAGCCTCAGGCATGATATCAATAGTGAATTTCATATCAATTTCAGGTGGAGGCCCCGGGAAGTATTCAGGAAACATATCCTGTAACTGATCCACTACTGGTGGCAAGACACCATGCTTCACTCTTCCATCATCCATCAATAAAATTGCAACCTGGGTTGTGATCTCTCCCAACTGCTGAGTAATTGGCCCTACTTCCATGGTGAATATAATTTTCACCCTTCAGATATGTAAATTTAACTATCATGAGGTAATAATTAATTTAGGCTCAGTATGCTACTAACCATCCCATACACAAAATTAGGTCAAATCCTGACATATCAAGGATATAAAGATCCCACAAAAAACAATACTCCCCCACCTTGAGAGAACACACCTTGCACAAGAAGATGTCTTTATATCATATTTCCAATGGTGTGTTTATCTTCATTACCCCACTCACAAACTCCACTACTAGGCTAAAACCATTAACAAGTTTTTCATATACTAATGAATTGTAGGATCCAGAAACAGTGGCAGCATTGTGGTTGGGAGGGCCCAACTTTGATTTTTCCATAATCAATGACCAATTGGGGATCAATACGACGATGAACGCCAGCATCCATGGATTGAAATCAATGATTTAGAAAAATATAAGAATAGAACCAGATCTAGGAAAGAGGATCTTATGCATCATGTTTATAATTAATTTAATAATTTTGGAAGAAATTAAATACCTGGGTCTTTGGTACTTTCTTCATTGATGATCGTTTATCAACCAAAATGACCCTTTCTAGATTTCCTTCATTGTCCTTACAATGATACAAAGTATAATCCCTCTAGAAGTGATCCACACATGCTCCAATGGTCTCCGATCAATGCCACTCATTATCTGGGTGCTAGCATGGTAGAACGAATGTCTTGCATTGGTCGTTCTTGATCACTCGTTCTTCAGTCTTGAAGAAATTCTCACATTCTTGAGAGGGAGAGATGAGAGGAGTCGAGAGAGAAATTGTTTGTCTCAACAATTCTCAATTCATTGAAAATTGGTCTCACTAGGAGTAATGTCACAATAGACTTACCTGTCTATTTAACAACATGTGGTTTCAATTGCAATATTTAGTTTCATAACAGAAATTAAATACATTCATAACCTTAGATAAAATCCATGATACATAATAAAAACAACACTACCATTATTTGTGGTGCGCAAACTTGTGAAAAACGGAATCATAAATGAAATTTCATGCCACATAATGATAACAACGTTATTATTATTATGTCTAGTGATAACTAGTTAAATAATTATTTACTATCTTGCAAATAATTAATTTACTTCCGGACCGGGCTTGGTCCGCTCAAACTACACTTCCATTTATTGAATACCTGAATAAATAAATAATTTATTCTCTTAAATAAATATTTTATTTACAAATTAGTAAATAAATATTTATTAAATGTTCAATAAAATAAATATATTTTTTTAATTTATATGATCATTTTAACATGAATAAAATTATTCCATGATCTTGAGAATAATATTTATTCAATTAATTAAATTCAAATAGAATTTAATTGAGACCACCAGAAACACCTAGTGTGTGACCCTATGGGATTATTTCTCATTGTAATTAGGTGGTCTTGCCTAAATTATGAGATTACTATCTAGAAATGGGTCAAGTAACATAATAGAAAGAAATTAAAGTCGCAATGATAGAAACCACATACAAATTCTCATTGTGTAATATAATCTCTTTGTCGCAATATCTCATCAACCAGGTTTCATTATAGTGTTATCAACCTATATGCTTGATACGTCATTTTTTGACTACCTGAAAAAGACTCATCGTTACACCATGGACATGGAATTTAGGGTGATAATTCTATTTCAAACAAAGGGTCAAGATATCAACTTCAATAAATTAAAGGGACAAATCCTTCATCGACTTATCCATTAATAACATGTCATTAGTGACACACCCAACGTACCCTACTTCCCGCCAATATATGAGGTGACGATTTCCATCAGAAAATATAAGTGTTTGATTCATGACTCGTATTAATAATAATATTAAAGTCTAAGGACCATTACACATTCTTGCATATAGAAATATCTGATGACACCAAAACATACAGAATTCCTACAGGCAGGTATGTTCTCATAATCTCTCGTCTTAGAGTTTACCAAGTACAAACTTCATGATAATAAGTATCATATGATTATGAGTAATCTCACCTGATGGTCTATATACTATGTGTCCCATCATATCATGTCACTCAACAAGAGAACTATATTTAATAATATTGTCATAGCACTTCAAGTTTCTCATCATAGTGGGGAACTGCTATGACCTTATTAATGTGACAAATACTCTAAGATATTATTACATTATATTAATTAAGAACAATGAAAAATATTTAATAATATGTTTAATATTTAAATACATTAAATATTCATGTAATCAATGTTCAAACAGTTTGTTGTAGGACACAAACTCCAACAAACTCTAACTAGGACTAGATCCAACTTCCTATAACTTTCAGTCTGTTAGACCTCACATAATAATCATGTTTCTACTAAGTCAAGGCTTTAGTAAATGGATTTTCCATGTTGTCTTTTGTGGAAATACTTATCATTGCTACTTCACCTCTTTGAGAAAAATCCCTCAAGAGATGATACTTCCATAGTATGTGCATCATCCGCTGATGTGACCTTGGATCTTTTGTGAGAGCTACCACTGCAGTATTATCACAATAGAGTTTGATGGGATCTTTACTTATAGGTACCACAACCATATCTTGGATGAATCTATGCATCTAAACTTATTCTTTAGCAACAGAAGTGGTTATATACTTGGACTCTACTATAAAATCTACAACCACACCTTGCTTTGAGCTCTTCCAACTCACAGCACCTCCATTCAAAGTAAATATGTATCCCATTTGCAACTTCATGTCATCTTTATCAGTCTAAAAACTAGCATACTCATATCCTATGATGAATAGTTCCTCATTTCCTCCATAAACCAGAAACATATCCTTAGTATGACTTTGATGCTTAAGGATAGTCTTGACTTCCATCCAATAATGGTCACTTAAATCAACATAATATCTTCCTACCACACTCAATGTATAGGCGACATCTCTCCTAGTACATATCTAACATATATGACTGACCCAATTGATGGTGTGTATGGAATCCTTACCATTCTCTTTCTTTCCTCATGTGTCTGAGGACATATTTTCTTGGAAAGATGAATTACATGGGATACTGGCAACAATACCCTCTTGGATTGTTCCATACTGAATCTCTTCAGTATCTTGTCAATGTATGTAGTTTGACATAGGCCCAACAATCTCTTGGATCTATCATGATGGATCTTGATCCCAGGAAAATATGATACCTCTCCCAAGTCCTTCAAGGAGAATAATTTATTCAAACATTCCTTAAGAGACTGTAAGACTGGTATTTCATTTATAATAAGTAATATGTTATCAACATATACTATTACGAAAACAATTTCACTCTTAGTAAACATTTTGTTGACACAAGGTTCACATTTGTTATTTATAGAACCAAATTTCATTAGATATTCATCAAAATGAATGTTCCATTACCTGTATACTTTATTTAATCCATAAATTTATTTCTTTAACTTTTATATCTTTTTGGCATCCTTTGGAGGCACAAATCCTTATGGTTGTGTCATGTAGACATCTTCTTGAAGGTTACGGTTAAGGAAGGCTATTTTAAAATCCATTTTCCATATCAAATTTTCATGGTAAGTAGAAATTTCCAATAGAATTATGATGGATTTTAGCATCGTAATTGGTGAAAGGGTTTCGTCATAGTCAATGCCTTGACACATTTTCAAACCTTTTGAAACCAGTCGTGCCTTATAGGTACTGACTTTTCCTTCCATGTACAGTTTCTTCTTGAATACCTATTTTCAACCAACAAACATTACATCAACTAGAGAATCTACCAAAATCTATACTTGGTTTTGGTACATGGAAACCATTTCAGAAGTCATGGATTCCTTCCACTTTGCAACATCTATCCCACTTACTTCTTCCTTGTAGGTTAGAGGATCATTATTATCAACTAATAATGATTCACCTTTATCAGTAACTAGAAAATCGTACCAGTTCGGTTCTTTAAGCTCTCTTTTACTCCAATGAAGTACTTGTGTCTATGGAATAGATCTTTCTTCCACAGGGTTTTGTGGAATCTATTCCTATACCAACTCTTGTATACCTTGAGCCTTGACTTCATTGAATCCTATCTCGCTCCCACTCTCACTCCCACTATCTCTTTTGGATATGTTCTCCCTCTCAAGGAATATGTCATGTCTTTCCACTATAACATTTTTTCTAAGGGTTCGTATAGGTAATATCCCCTTGTTTCCTTAGGGTATCATATAAAAGGTACACTTTGTGCCTCGGGGTGTGATTTTTTTACCTAAAGAGGCAATAACAAATGCTTCACTTCCCCACACATGTAAATTTGATAACATATCTTTTCTTTCACTCCAAAGATCGTATGGAATACCATTTATCGATTTATTCGGTACTTGTTTTAGTATGTGTGCCAATGTTTTTAACGCATATCCCCAAAAGTAGAATGGAATACTTGCATGACTCATCATTGATCTTAGTATTTCCAACAAGGTGTGGTTCCTCCTTTCTCTTACACCATTCCACTGTGGTGTGCAAGGAGGAGTGAGTTGGTATAGGATCCCAAACTCCTATAAGTAATCAATGATGTATTGATTAAGATATTCTCAACCTCGGTCTGAGTGGAGTTTCTTAATATTTTTACCAAGATTGTTCTCAACTTCATTCTTGTATTCCTTGAACTTATCAAAAGAATCCAACTTATACTTCATTAAGTAGATATATCCATATCTACTGAAATCATTAGTAAAAGTTATGAAGTATGAGTACCCACCCCTTGCTTCAACTGGAAATGTTCCACACCCATCGGTATGAATCAATTCAAGAAGCTCTTTGGATCCTTCACCTTTCCTAGTAAATGGGGATTTGGTCATTTTTCCTTGTAAACATGTGTGACATACACCAAGTGGTTTTAGTTTGAAAGAATCTAAATATCCATCTTGATGTAACATTGTCAAGAATTTCTCATTTACATGAACTAGCTGGTGATTCCAAATTTGGGTGTGGTATGAGTCATGTGAAGTAGTTTCGTTATCGATTTCCATTACTTGGTTTAGGTAATCCAACATGTAAATATCTGTATATAAATGTGACTTACCAAAAAATGTTATATTTATAAAATAAACAACATTCATTTCCAAACATGAAAATAAATCCATCTGTATCTAGTCTATATATAGAAATATAGTTTTTTATTATAGAAGGCACGTAATAACAACCTTTTAATACCAAGATCATCCCAAATGGCAACGTGAGGTGGTAGTCCCCAAAAGATACAGTAGTAAGTCTAGCTTCATTGGATTCTTGTAAATATGCCTCCCCTCAATCAATTTTCTTGAATCTACTTGGATCCTATATTTGGATACATATGTGAGCACCACAACCTATAACTAATACCCAATTTATAGAAATAGATAAATTTCACAAGATAATAAACACACCTAAATCTTACCCTTTCTTCTTGAGCTGGGTGACATTTTTCTTCCAGTGGCCCTTCTTGCCACATGAAAAAAACATCTTCCTATTACCTTCTGTATCCCTTAATCTTCCTTTTCTTAGAAGGGTGTGAAGAATATTTGCGATTAAATATATTCACCTTCCCTTTCCTATTATTCACTATAAGGAAAGAAGGATTTTCATGCTTTGTGTATTTTTCCACTTAGCGAAGGATGATAAGAAGATCTGGTAGAGACTTATCATTGTTGTTCATATAGAAAATCACAACAAAACTAGAGAATTGCATATGGAGTGATGCAAAAATGATATTGGTACCCAGTTCTTCTAGGAGTTTAAACCCTAGAACCTCCAGACGCTCAATGTAGCCAATGAGATTGACTATGTGAGGCCCAACTGGGGAAACCTCTCCAAGATTACTCTAAAAGAGTGCCTTGAAGATATAAAATCGTTCATGTATTACTCTCTCCTAGTAAATATCATTATGGTGGTCAAGAATGATATAATCATCCATGTTTTTGTGAGTCATCATGAGTACACTAGACATTGATGATAACATAAAACACTGAACTTCAACCGCATCATTCATATGTTTTTCATAGACTAGGAACTCTTCATCACTCACCTCTTAGGTATTAGGATTTGGTACTGAGGTCTCCAACATGTAATATTTCCATTCATGGAATTGAATAACCCAAAGGAATCTAAACCATTCTTAGAAGTTACTGTCAGTGTGGATGTTGTCTTTATCCATTATTGATCATAGGGATAGTGTGGTTGAAATGTTTTTTATTTTTATTCTATAATTAAAATAGAATATAATTAGTACTTTCTTGATTACATTTTATGAGAAATAATAAATTAATTTTATTAATTCTCCCACTATTTTAACAAGTCCTAATGGCCCTTTCCATTGAACTCGAAATGTCTAGTTAATTGAGCATTCTGGTGCTAAGGATTCATATTCCCCTTTGAATAACCCCAAAAATGGTTGGTTAAGATATTTTAAGGTATTTAGGTAGGTAGTTATTTTCTAACTGTGGGCTTACAACTCCTTGATCCATTGAGTGGACTCTCCAATCCTGAAATCCTGACTTGGATTTCCTCAACACTTGCCTCCAATATTACACAAAGTATAGAAAGGGATACTCCTCTTGATGTAATATGGTTAAGTCAACCCAAAACTTTCATAAGGGATTCCTATATTAAATTAAGTGTCCCAACAAGGGCTGGTCAAACACATAGTTTTATTGGGTCTTTCCCTTAATCAAGTAACGGAAGGATTTGTCTAACTTAATTTTTTTATTGAGGGATTTTTATATCTTATGTGTAAATTTTTTATTATCTTTATCACATGCTTGTTAATATTAAGTGGAACTTTAAGTGATTAACCATGTATTGATAATATTTACACATAATCTTGGTTTATTTAAGTTCTATCTTTCATGATTGTTTAATTCATTAATTATGTTATTGTGACAACATATCCATAATGATAAACCATGCAACTGATAGAAATAAAATAAAGTAAAAGGCATGATCGTGAGATTTTATAATGGTTATTTTATCTAGAAATTGATAAACTATCCATGACCTAAGGGGGAAACACCGTGAACCTTTTGGGTTCGTGTTTATAGCTTTCCACCTATCCACCTTTTTATCTCCTGGGATTGGTTTAATCTCATCTCCATCTTGAACCACCTCTACTAGCTTGGTAGATCTATCCATTATATATGATTTTTAACTCACATGCAAGTGAGGGGTAAAAGGGGGGTTTACATAAAAGAAACCATGGGAACATAGGCCCTAAATATTAATGAGGATAGATGGCTCACAAACCAACAATTTGATTTAAAATAAAATAAAAGGAAACCAATTACATACAAAGGTCTAGTCTAGCTCATGATCATCCACATACATGTAACAAATTATGCATTTAATAAAACTATAATTCAATTTTATAATCATTCTTTTTAAGATAAATCGCACTTGAATCGATTAATTATTATCTTTAATTAAAAAATATTTTTATCTTAATACTTTTCTAAATTTCCCTAAGATTATCATCCATAACCTTGGAGGTAACATGGTGAACACCCATTAAATCTATATAATATGTAATTATGAACATTACACAAACATTAAAGTTTTAATTCTGTGTAATTTGGAAAATTACACAACGTGTAGTTCCAACTACATAGTGTGTACTACCTTCACGGTCTTATCTGAAGTACGCGCCTAGGGACTCAGTGTGGGAGGCATCCTTCGAAAATATTGGAGTATAGGGCATGTCTAGTGGGTCACAAGCCGTGTTGTCTCTAGGTTACATGGTTACCTATCGGCTTAGCCTTGTGTGGGATACATAGTTTCTCCCTTAACTCGAAGGTACTACACACTATGTCCAGTGGGCCACATGGCATGTAATCTAGATGACCGTATGCCAGTATATCTTGGTCAACATGTGGTGTAAGAATTAACAACACTGTGTTCCATTAACTCACGTGGATTGAGTAATTTTATAATTACTCCCGATGCACTGAACACAACTACACAGTGTGTAATCCAGATTACAGAGTGTGTACAGAAGATTACACGGTTTTTAAATCTGAATAAATGGTATATATTGTCGTGTTACCTAGACAGAATCATCATCACCTCTTGATGATATCCTCAATTTAATTTTAATTAAACAATTATTCATTTCTATTATATTTGAAAGAAACGATAAGAGGAATAATAGATCTTGAAATTCATATTATAATGACGATTAAACATGAATTGAAAAACTAAATTATTAAAGAGTAAATCATCAAATAATTATTTAAATAATTATAATTGATGATGTGACCCCACTGATACCACTTGTAAGATCCGAACACAACGGAAGCATGGCTGTTGGGAGGACCCAACTTTAATTTTTCCATAATCAATGACCAATCCAGGATCAATACAATAATGAACACTAGTATCCATGGATTGAAATCAAAGATTTAAACAAAGATAATAATAGCACTGGATCCAAGAAAGAGGATCTTACGCATCATGTTTATAATTAATTTAATAATTTCTTAAAAATTAAATACATGGGTCTTCGGTACTTTCTTCATTGATGATCATTAATCATCCAGAATGACCCTTCCGAATTTCCTTTGTTTCACTTGCAAGGATCCAAATTAGATTACCTCTACTAGTGATCCACATTTTCTCCAATGGTCTCCAATCAATGCCACTCGTTCACCGGGTGCTAGCATGGCAGAAAAAATGTCTTGCATCGATTGTTCTTGATTTCTCATTCTTCAGACATAAAGAACTTCTCTTATTCTTGAGCGGGGGAGATGAGAGGAGTTTAGAGAGAAATTTTTTGGCTCAAAAATTCTCAATTCACCATAAATATGCTTCTCCAGGCATAATGACACAATAGATGTACCTATCTATTTAACAACATGGGGTTTCAGTTACAATAGTTAATTGTGTAATAGCAATTAAATACATTTATAACCTTAGAGAAAACCCCTGCAACAAAATAACAATAACAACATCATTATTTTTGGTGTGTGAACATGTGAAAAACGGAATCATAAATTAAATACCATGCCACATAATGATAACATCGTTATTATTATTTTTTCTTTTTCCAACTATTTAAATAATTATTTACCATCTTGAAAATAATTATTTTACTACTGGACCGGCCTTGGCCTGCTCAAACTCCACTTCCATTTATTGAACACCCTAATAAATAAATAATTTATTCTCTTAAATAAATATTTTATTTTCAAATTAGTAAATAATTATTTATTAGATGTTAAATAAAATAAATATATATAATTTAATTTATGAGAACATTTTAACTTGAATAAAATTATTCCACGGTCTTGAGAATATTATTTATTCCATTAATTAAATGAAAATAAAATTTAATAGAGACTACTAGAAATACTTAGTGTGTGACCCTATAGGATTCTTTCTCATTGTCATTATGCAAGCTTTCCTAAATTCCAAGATTACTATCTAGCAATGGGTCAAGGCACCCAAGATAAATAACTTAATGTCACAATGAAGACATCCACATATGAATGTTCACTGTGTAATATAATACATTTTTCACAATATCTCATCAAGTAGGTTTCATGATAGTGTCATCAACCTATATTCTTGATATGTAATTCTTTAACTACCTGAAATAAACTCTTTATTAAACCATGGACATGGAATTTAGGGTGAAATTTCTATTTCAATAAAAGGGCTAAGATATCAACTTCTATAAATAGAAGGGACAAATCCTTCCTTGACTTATCCATTAATAACATGTCATTTTTGACGCACCCAATGTACCCAACTTTCGGCAAACATATGGCATGAAGATTTTTGTCAGAAAATATAAGTAAGTGAGTCATGACATGTATAAATGATAATATTAATGTCTAAGGACCATTGCACATGATCGTAGATAGGAATATCCAATGACACCAAAATATGTGGAATTCTTACTGGTGGGTATGTTCTCATAATCTCACGTATTGGAGATTACCAAGTGAGAACTTTATGAGAAAAAGTATCATCTGCTTATGAGTTCTCACACTGGATAGTCTATATAATGTGTGTCCCATCAAATTATGTCATCAAAATGCATAACTATATTTAAGAATATTTTCATATCACTTCAAGGTTCTTACCATAGCAGGGAACCACTATGAACTTATTAATGAAACAAATATTCTAGAACATTATTACATTATAGTCATGTATAGATATGAAGAATACGTAATAAGATGTTTAATATTTAAATATATTAAATAATCATGTAATAAAAGTACAAATAGTTGGTTCTAGGACACCAAATCCATCATGAATTATTGGAACCAATATCGAATAAGGCACTACCTAATATAGAAGCTACAATAATAGCACCTCTCAATATCGATGGTCCAACCTTGTTATCCATAACTATAGGTTGAATGGAATTCAATTGTCTTTCCCCTATTCTCTACGATGCAGTATCGGTTCCCTATGTTGAAATACTTTGCTGATACGTGTGCTCTTGCCCAAAATTTCCACATCCATAGCCTCTACCACCACAACCAATATAACTCGTGTTGCTAGACTGATATAGTGTCGAAGATCCCCTTGCCATACTCTGGATCTATCTAGATCCTCCATCACTATTTTTCTATCACGGGTTCTTGTAGAACCTATGTAGATGTCCCATCTTACAGTAGGCTCAGCACTCTACCGGTGCTCATGGCATTGTCTCTGGAAGTTTCCGTACCTACCACATTGGTGACATCTCACTCGAGTGAGGTCATGTGTAATTGAACCCTATGTCTGGCCACTTTTCTTTCCACTAATCTGGATAAAATTTTTGTAATGATGCTTCATGATCTCGGAAGTTGTACCTCATGACCATCCAATAAGGGCCACCTTCCCTCCACTGTAAGCCTCCTTTAGGTTCCCCTTATATATGAGATCCTAATTCTACACCTCTGAAAACTTCTTCAGCCTGAAGATGTTTTCTTGGGACTTAATTTCACATTTAAGCCCATCCTAAAACCATTTATCCATAGTATATTTATCTCCCACTAATGATGGAGAAAAGTGATGCAAATCTATAAAGCAACTAGCAGAGTCCATCATAGACATAGTCCCTAAATTCAACCTCATAAACTCTATTTATCTCTCCTTCCTTATAGTATCTGGATAAAATTGCTCCAAGAACGTCTCCTGGAACTAATTCCACTCCATTGTCTCTAACTATCCATCCATAGTCTAGATGTCTCACTATCACTTCTCCTGACCACATTACATATAGGAAGCCAATTTGACTCTTTTTCTCAGTAGGAGTCTCCAAGTGGTCATGTATAGTCTTGACAAGATCAATCCAGAACTCATCTCCCTCAAGTCCACCATCTCCAGTAAAAGTCATATGGTGATGCAAATAAAACTCCATCATCAGGTTAGACATGCTTTTCACCAACCACCCTGGGTTAATTTCCATAAATTACATGAATCGAGAAAAATTCTCTTCGAACTTCTCTCTGAATTCCTCACCTGGTACTATCTATGCCTCAGTCTCCACCACTAGAGGATCCTCCCTATCTATATCCTCCTATTTTCCCCTTATCAAGTGTTTTCATGGAGGCATATCTGTACAATTCCAAACATTCACCTTAATACACAGTTCACTAAATTAACATGTTCACATAAGAGGGAAACACAATAAGTCATAACCATTCATTCCCCTAAACCTTAACAAATGTTCAAAACTGAGGTGCTATCACTACCCTTAACCACCCTACACTTAGGTCCTAGTGAACAAGGGTAAACACATTCTCATTAATCAAGTTTCTCATTTAAACACTCATTTATTCACATCATTCTTCATTTTTACAAATTTCAAGTTCATATTAAGAACTTTTTCATTTAAAACACACAAGAAAGGAAAAATATTTCAAGTTCAAAAACATACCAAAAACTCATTTTCCCATGCGTTCCTAAAATAATGCATGTCACAAAATAATATTGACCCAGGTTCTACACACTGGTGCCCCGAGTCGGACCACCACATGACCTCAGGCATGCCTCCCCATACACTAGTGGTTGCTGACTAAAAGCTAGGGTTTAATATCAATCATGGGGAGACTATACCCTCTTTTACCAGACTAATATACCATTGGAAAATAAGAAATAATAACTAAATAAAATATAGCCCGAAATAGAATAGTACCAAGATCACAAGATGATCAAAACTAGAGAAACAATATCAAAACTATAATGTAAATATTTAATGTCAATACGTGCCAAATGTCAATATGAAAACCCGAAAATAAATAAATACACAAACAAACTCCTAAAAAAGGTCCTAAATCACATATGGTTCACTCGTCCATGCTCCTCCCCAAATCATCCATCTAACACAAGGCCTTTTCCGTTATCATGTCCTACAAACATGAACTCTATTCGAGTACTGATCAGGCAGCCCGAGCTGGGTGTGAGAACAACTTAGTAGTTCCCTGCCAATGATGTCTAAAAAATATCCATTCAATATAGTGTATGTAGTTTTATAAATAATAAATAAAGTAAATAAAGTAAATAATTTACATTTATTCAATTAATCTTTATTTTACTACATAACCTCTGAGTTCCTAAGGACACTCGAACCTCAGTGCCTTGTTAGGCCCATGTTGGAGTCTAAATCATGTAACCTATTCAGTTAAATTCATATTATGGGTGATTTAAACCATAGTCCAATGCCAACATTTTTTTTAGGTTTCCATGCCTAGGACCTCGTAGGATTTTGATGTAGCAAGTTGTGTCCCACACATGAATGTCAATTTATCACTATGGGATTTTGATGCAGTAGGTCTTGTCCCACAAACTAATATCACATAATAATTTGTATCAAAAATTCACATATATCATAATATTACATCAGATGGGATTAATCAATATCAATACTCTTACCACGTTTCCCCATCAAAATTTTCATTAATTAATTCATAAATTAATTAATTCCATTTCCAATTCAATATTATAACAATTAATTTAAAAATTAATTATTCCAATTTCATAATCACAATATATCAATAATTAATTCAATAGTTAATTAACCCAATTCAATAATTTCACAATCTCAATATTTCTCATAAATTAATTCAACAATTAATTTATAAAATTAATCAAAATCAATATTCCATAATTAATTCAAAAACTAATTATTCCTTAGATCCCACAATTTCAAAATCTCAAAAGTTCTCATAAATTAATTCAACAATTAATTTATACAATTAAACAATCTCAATATTCCCTTATTAATTCAACATTTAATTATTCAATTTATGATCTCTTAATTAATTAATTCACCAAATTAATTAATTCAATTTAGGAATCTAATTGCTAAAAAAACCCTAAAAATTTTAATATTATATAAATTTAATTGAAATCATGAATATTGGATTTGAATAATATACCAGCTACCACAAGTCCTTGACAAACGATTGTCCAAAGGAAATCCCCAAAATTTGAGCTGCATAATGATGTAGAATGAGATTTTAATCTAAAACCCTGAATCATGATTGAAAAAATTAAGATCCTAAAAATCTATATCTAGATCCACAATATTAGATCTAGGTTTAATAAAAATAGTAAGAACAACCCCTTTCTTGAATGGGAGAAGAAAGGAAGAGGAACAAGAAACCAAGAAAGATAGGATTCACTTTCTGGGAGAGGTGTAGATCTTTGATACATGATTTGAATCATAAAGAATGGAAATTGGGAAGGAATGGAATCTATCTGGGGGGATCTAAAATTGTTAAGTAACATCTAAGGTCTAATGGGGGTCATTTTTTAGATAATTAGGGGGGTTTGAAAAAATTTAAAATAATTTTTGGCTAATAAATTCCCACACATGGTTTGCTGGGTAGGGGTGCATGGTTTTCCCTAACAGTGTGCCTAAACCATGCACATATTTTATACAGTTGCCTAATTACTCATAATAGGGCACACTATTTGACAAATTGTGCACCAACCATGTAATTATCCTCTTTACAAGGTTTCATGGTTTTCTATTACAAAGCGCATGGTTAGGAAAACCCCTGGGCCACTTGTGCACTTCCCTCATTTTAATTTTTCTCAATTTTCACCCAAACTCAACCCAAGGTAAAACCCAACCAAAGTATTATTAAAAAATAAAAATTAAATACTTTAAATCAATCCTGAGTCATCTCCGAAAAAGTTTAGGATCACACACCTCATAGGAAAAGCATCAATTCTTTAAAAAATGTAATTATGTGACCTAAGTATCCACAAAAATAGAACTTTATATGGGGGAAAGTTTTATCACCTTCAATCCACATGTTTTATTCCTTTGAGTATACACTAAGGTTTTTAAAAATACATAAATGTTTTAGAGTTATATATAACCTTTATTTTCCTTAATCATTGATACTTTTTATCTATGTTTTAGATGATTCACATTAAAATATAATTGTAATTTTACTCATATAGTTTGGCCTTTGATCATTCAAACACTTTTCAAAACTTTTTGGGCCTTGTTCAACACTTTCCTCTTACTCTTTATTCAATAACATCCAAAAATAAAGTTTCTTTTTCAAAATTTCACTTTCATTTTAGAATTAGAATTTTTATTTGATGTGACCACTTATTCTTCAAGGGATTCAATCCTATTTTCTTTTTCATGATCCGTCCCCTGGGTCCAGTGTCATGAATACCCCAAGCCTGCCTTCCATAGGCAAGGGGTGGAAACTAGAACCAAAATGAATGTCCCAAAAAGTGAGGGCATTTCCTTTCAACCTGTACACACACACACAACCCATAATGTGGAAAAGTAAACCACAAAGCAAAGAAATTAATAAATCCACCACAAAGTAACACCACTGAGAGTAAAATGTGTAAACTAAAAGTAAAGGGTCTAGAATACAAGCCTAACTGAAATAAAAGTACAGCAAAACAAGTACAAGCTCCAGAGGTCATCCGCCAACGATCCTACCCGAAGGGTAGGTAAAGCTCACTATTGGATGTCCCTACAGCACACCATGTCTATCGATCCACCTATAGGAACTGTCTAGCCCTAGCTCCCCAAAGTCCTGGTCAAAGTTGTACGTCATCTGCACAAGACACAACAGGTGAGGGTGAAGCCCATGTAGGGGTGAGTATAACAATACTCAGTAGGGACCCTGATACCAACTCAGGTATCACATAAATCCACAAAGGAAGAATACCACAAATCAAGGTCCCAAATTAAATCACATATCAAAAGACACAGCTCACACCAGGTATAACTTAAGTACAGAATTAAAGATGATTAGTCATAAAGCTAGCTCATCTTATTCCGTTAAGATGATATGTTGTTGATCCAAGAAGGGTCCCTCTACTACTGATCCATGAAGGTTTCCTTTGCTGCTGATCCACAATGGGTTTATCTACAGTTGATCCTCGATGGGTCACGCTACTACTGATCCACAAAGGGTTTCACTCATGCTGATTCATGAAGGGTCTCTCTTATGTTGATCCAAGAAGGTTCTCTCTTATGATGATCCACAAAGGGTCGCTCTTATGTTGATCCAAGAAGGGTCTCTATTAGGATGATCCACAAAGGGTCTCTCTTATGATGATCTAAAAAGGGTTGCTCTTATGCTGATCCATGAAGGGTTTCTCTTCATTCTTCACGTCACAAACAGGCACTGGATTCCCACAATTAGCACTCTTTATTTCTAGAGGATCTACTCCTCAAGAAATTTTTCATAATTAAACCTCCAAAAATTCCCACAAATATTAACCCAAAGGACCATCTTGTCATAAGGGTCCCAAAAAATTAGACGGCGCGTCGAACAGGCGCCTGGTCTGTAAGATATGAGCATTTTTTTTAAATGGGCTCAGTTAGATTCAAGTATGATCCAACCCAGTCTTATGCCAATATCAACCAAAACTCATGTCGGGTATCTCAAAATAACCTCCTCGTCACAAGGTTTCCCATTCCACAGACGACGTGTCAATCGGTTGCTCAGTTTGAGAAATATCGTCGTTTTTGTAAACAAGGGCTGGTTGTGTTCGAGCTTGGTCTGACTCAGTCGGACAGACCTGACCAATCCCATCATGGGGTCCCGCATGATCCATCTTGTATTCCTAGACCATTGTTCCTCACTGGGTTCGACCTAGGTTGGTCGTGAGTCCAATCCGTCGGGTCACCCAGTAACCCCAAATTACTCGGCCCGGCCCGTACTGGTGGGCCAGTCAAATTTTGAATCGGGCCACTCGATGGCTTAGTCATTTTCCCCCATCCTGATCCGACTCAGTAGGATCAGATCAAAAAACCAATCGGGCCACTCAATCATCCCGGTATACTGGCCAGGCCCAACCTGGTGGGTCGGCCGGTTCGACCTAGATCAGTCGGCTTGGCTGGTCTGATGCAGCCCAGACCGATTTGGTCGGTCTGGTTGGGGGCACGTGTGGTCAGTCAACCCGGCCACCCCCTTCGGCCAAACACGGCCCGCAGATCCGGGCCTCTCTTCCACGCGGTGCCAGATGGCACCACGTCTCCAGCACACCATCGCGGCCACCGGGTCGTGGCCTCCTGCTACTTTGTCGCAGCGCGCGCCGGGCGCATGGCTCCTGCCTACCGCCAACCCACGCCAGCGGCCCTTGTCCCACCACCACAGCACTCCAACACCTACGCCTCTACGGGCCTCCGCTGGAGGTTCCTTATACAGGCCACCGAATTTTCTCTAGTGGTTAGTTTCTTGAACTGTCTATGCTTACGGAGCCATAGGGATGCCACCTTCACTGTGACAGTATTCAACACGTTTTTCCGCCATTTTGGAAAATTATTCACAAAGAAATAAGAAGGTGGAGGGGATTGGGCCTTGTTCATGCTAGCTCATTCCCTTCACATTAGAAGTTTAAAACAGGGGAGGCTTGGGGATGATGTTTCTACAACAGTACTTCAATCCCGAAAAGAAAATACCAGAAATGTCACCCTTTTGTAAGAACGGACGATCTGTAGATCAGCTTGTCTGTGGGTCGTTCTGAGTTAATAGTTTAAAATAAGAATGGGGAAAAAATAAATCAAAACAAACCCCTACCTAATTTGACGTTCGTTTCTATAGTGTTCCATCCTCGAGGATTCAAGAGGTCGACGGCATTCATCGCTTCCCAGCTTCATTCTTCAGGGTATGTCCAAGTCGATGGCGTTCCACTGGCGTTCATCATTCTTCATTAGAGATGAAACTCACCGGAGGTTCATCATGGAATTTCCCACAATTTAATTCCCATCTCTCCAAGTTGTTAGATAATTAAAAATGGAACATTTTGCAGTGTTTCTGTTACACTGCGATGTTGTGTTGTTACGCAATTTCATTTATGAAGAAGCATAGATGTTACACTGCAACTTAACGAACCATTAAGGGGATTCCTTTAATTCACCTTGTTCTTGCCTTGTTGCAGCACCACAGTGCCTCTGTCATCCACTAAACGGCTATGAAAATAAATAAAATAACTTTTTAAAGTTATTTTTATTATTTTCCTAACATTTTGAAAAATAACTCTTCTGTCCGACCCTTGTCAGTCGAAGTTAAGTCCTTTCTAGGTGAATCCCAGCATTTTGAGTTCAATGATGCCCTCAGATTTTTGATCCAAGCACCGATTCAAATTTTAGAAAAACTCACTCCCATGTTTACTTAAGTGAACTCAAAAAAAGTTCAGAATTACATTCTAGGCTCACTGGGCCTCAGAATCACATGCAGTCAGAATGTTCAGTCTCTAAATAATTCCATATAATTTTTAAAAAAATTACATGGAAATTCGGGGACATTATATTCTCCCCACCTTAGGTATTTATGTCCCTGAAAGCCAAAACAAATACTACTCAAACAAATGGGGGTACTCATCATGAATTTGAGCCTCCCTCTCCCATGTGCTCTCATTCAGATTATTGTGTTGCCACCGAACACGCACCAGAGGAATTGACCATCCATAAAGCATATTATTCTATTGATTCTATATCTCCAACAATAACTCTACAAATGTCGACTCATCGTTAAATTATAGCTCGCCCCAGTCGATGGTGTGTGTTGGATCATGCACATACCTCTTCATCTACAAAATATGAAAAACATCTTGCACCTGGTGCATCTGTGGGAAAGAGATAGGAGGTATGACACCTCTCCAACTCTGCTCAGGATTTTAAATGGTCCAATGAATCTCAGAGATAACTTGTCGCCCTGTCCAAACCTCTGTAATCCCCATCAGGGTGAGACTCAAAGGAAAACATGGTCTCACTCCGTAAACTCCAAGGGTCTCCATATCCTATCCACATAAGGCTTTTTTCTCTTCTATGCAGTCCTCATCTACTCTTGGATAATCTTCACCTTCACATTGGTAGCCTATACCAACTCTGGACCCATGAGTGCCGACTCCCCTGGGTCTGTTCGGCATAGAGGTGATCTGCATAGCCACCGGTAAAAGGCCACAAACGGTTCTATTACAATAATGGATTTATAGCTATTGTTGTATGAAAAATAAACCAGTGGTAGGTGGTCCTCCTAACTACGACCAAAATCTAGGACACAAGTATGAATCATATCCTTCAAGGTCTGTATGGTCTGCTCTGTTTGACCATCTGTTTGAGGGTGAAAGGCAGTGCTCAAGCACAACTAAGTCTTGAACACCTCCTACGATCCCTTCCACAACTGGGATGTAAAGTACGTATCACAATCTGAGAAGATCATCAAAGGCACCCCGTGAAACCGTACTATCTCCTAGATGTAGATGTGTCACAATCCCTATATCGATCCCTTCTCCCAGATGGGTAGGAAGTGAGTCATCTTGGTGAGTCAGTCAATGATCACCTAGATAGAATCATGGCACCTGGTCATGCATGGTAAGACTGTCACGAAGTCCATGGAGATATCATCCCACTTCCATTTTGGTACCTCAAGTGGTTGTGCCAATCTTGCAGGGACCTAATGCTCGAACTTTACTTGATGAAAAGTGAGGCATCATAAAACGAACTATGTCACTGCTTTCTTTATCCCTGGCCACCAATACTAACGTCGGAAGTCTTGGTACATCTTCATCACACCAGGATGTACCACCAAAGGGGATTTATGGTACTCCCTCAAAACCTCCTCCCATAATGTCACTAGTACCATGGTGTGTCCTCTAAAAAGGATTACGTTCTCCCCACCTATAGAAAATCTATCAGGAGCCTATTTTGAGGATATCTGAGTATGTTGGGCCTCGCAGTCAATATCCATAAGTTATGCCTCCCTAACTCATTGAAGGAGTGGGGGAGTGATATTCATAGACTGAAGGTAATTTTCTCCATCATCATCCACAAAGGATATCTACATCGCGTCTAGTTGCTCCATCGCCTCACTCAGCAACTATAAACCAGACCTCCAACATAGTGCGTCAAACACCACATTCCCCTTCCCAAGAGTATAGACTATCTCAAATTCATGGTCCTGGAGGAACTCCGGCTATCTTCGTTGTCTCAAGTTTAGGTCCATCTATGAGAAGACATAACTGAGACTCTTGTGGTTGTAGTAGATGGTAAATCTCTCACCCATAAAGTAGTTCTACCACATATTTAAGGAAAAGACCACTGCTACTAACTTCAGGTCATGGTTCGCACAGTTCTGATCATGCTACCTCAACAGCCGTGAGCCATAGGTGATCACTACTCACTCTTGCATCAAGACACAACCCAGTCGAGTTCTTGATGTATCATAGTATACCACATAGTTGATTCCCTCCTCTGTAAACCTTAAGATTGGAGTGTTGTTCAAGCTCTGCCTCAGCTTCTAGAAGATATGTTGGAATTTATCTATATATAGATAGTGTTTTCCCTTCTTCTTAAAATCTTTCAAGGGTTCTATTACTCTAGAAAATTTGGGCAAAAACCTCTGGTATTACACATCCAACCCCAAGAAAATATGCACCTCAGTTGCGCTCCTGGGTGGCTCCCAAGTAAGCACTACATCTATCTTTTTCAGGTCCACTGCAAATCTAGCCTCCGAGATAAAGTATCCCAGAAAGTGAACCTCCCAAATATAGAACTAGAACTTCAAGAGATTACCATAAATCACATGCTCTCTGAGTGTATCCAGGACTATCTATAGGTGTGTAGTGTGTTCCTCCTTCAACACCGAGTACATCAAGATTTCATCAATGAAAACTACCACAAAACAATTGAGGTAAGGATGGAAGATCATGTTCATGAGTCCCATGAACACTATTGGGGCATTGGTCATGTCTAAAGGCGTCACCAAAAACTAATAGTGGTCATGCCAGCATCTGAAGGTTGTCCTCAGTACGACCTCATCCCATACCTGAAGATGATGATAGCCTAATTTGAGGTCTATCTTTTAGAACCACCTCACTCCCTTCAGCTGATTGAAGAGGTCATCAATCCTCGGTAGTGGATACTTGTTCTTCATGGTCACCTATTTCAAGTGCTATAATTTCACACATAGTCTCAATATCTCATCTACCTTCTTGAAAAACAACACTAGGGCTGCCCATAGAGAAACATTGGGTCTTACAAACCCCTTCCTCTTCAAGTCCTCCAATTGTACCCTTAGCTCCTGGAGCTCTGCAAGAGCCATCCAATATGCAGGTGTATAAATCAATTTCACCCTTGGGTACAAGTCAAGGTAGAATTATACCTATTTATGAGGAGGTAGTCTTAGGATGTCTTCTGTAAAGACATCCTCACACTCGTCCACCATTACAAGATAGCTTGGAATCCTCTCATCCACCACATCGAGGGTGAGGCTAGCCAACTAGTGAGTGATCGGCTGCACCATCCTCCGAGAAATTCCATCCTGTGTGGCAAAGGTTCCCTTCTTTCTAGTGAAGGAAACCCTAGTCCCATCCTCGTGGACACACTGTACTTTTCACCTAAAACAGTTGATCTGAGCATGGACTGTAGATAACCAGTCCATATCCAAGATGACACTGTAAGGCATCGACACTACTACTAGGAGATCATAGCTGAATCTATTGCCTCCTAGAGTAAGCTCACACTACCAGCACTAGTGTGTAATCATTTAATCCCCTCCTGTAGGAGTCTCAATCCATAAGGATCGAGCCAACTGCTCTACCAGAATCTCTGAGCCTTGAATGAGGTCCGTGGAAAGGAAAGAGTGATCGGCACCTATGCCTATAATAAATGCATCTAAGGTGTATTAGACATAGATTGTACATTTAATCATATCTTGAGTTCTGTGGTTATAGGCCTCTACTTCCTAAAGTTGAGCTTTCCCCTGTCCGTCAACTCCCTGAGCCCATGGTGGATGACATGGGGGTGGTGGAGGTATTACCTTGAACTGTCATCCACCACATGTTTCTCATCCTACTCCCCTGCCACATCCACCGCCCCACGGACCTCCTATCTCAAACATCTACCTCTATCTTGGAGGTCCCTCGACCATCTACTGATCATCTATGAAGTGGGTTAGGTAGTCACAATCCATGTTTCCCTACCTGTCGCAAAAGTAACAAACTCTATCCCTCGGCTGACCTCCCTTTCCTCATGAGCTCTACATCTCTGACCTTGCATCCTAGGGTCATCCTATGGAAGGTTTATCCCATTTGAACCTATACATCATCTTTCTACTACCTGCTATAGATGACTCAGCCACCTATCGTCTGGTGGTAGCTCTCACTGTTGTTGACTGCTCATATAGGAAGTTCTTCACCATTATAGCTTGCTCTAGCACCCCATCCTATTTCGAGATGCTGAGAAAAATCATTGATGCCCTGATATCTCATTAGAATTCCTACTCAAAGGTATGGGCCCTGAAGGAAGGGTTTTTTATGATGTCAGTGGAGTAATAGGATAGGTCTGTAAACCTTGTCGAGTTCTAGGCCATAGTTAGGTTGCCCTGTTGTAGGTGCAATAACTATTGAATATGCACTGAGTGTAGTTTTTCTGGTACGAACTCCACCATGAAGAGGCTCTTGAATTCCAACTAGGCAGGGGTCACCTCATCATGTGTCTGGAGCATCAAGTTTTACTATCTCCATGTCGTTCCCTGAAAAAGGCTAGAGGCTATAACCACCATCTAGTCTGTAGGTGTCTCTACAAGGTGAAAACCCCATGTAACTGCCTCCAGCCAATCCTCAGATGCCTGAGGATCTATCTCTCCTCAGAAACTCTGAGTCCTCTATCCCTGGAACTCATACAGCGCACTTAGTCGGCATGCACTGTCTGCTAGTGGGGATGGTAGAAACTGCTACTCTACGAGTGGTGGTGCTGCCGGTACACCACCCTAAGGTTCTATCTCTATAAACAATCCCAACATTGATGCCTCGTCACTAGGGGGGAATTGTTGTGATCCATCACTAGAATCCTGGATGGTTGTCTTCATGGATGCATCCTGTAGGAAAACAGATGTGCCATTGTTAATAAGTTATACCTGGTGATCTGAATCAAAAGAGATCAAGATAAAATCATTTACAAAACACATGAAACCAGTGTTATCATGTACTAAGTCAGAAAACATAATTCAAGGTCCTGGTGTATGGATACGTCATCCACTGCACCAACACTGGACTCCTCGGACAGAAATCCGAACTTAAGAAACCTAAAACTATCACACCCATTGAAAATACAGACTCTTAGTTATTCTGGTAGAACCAACCTCCCTTTAATACCACTTTGTCATGAACTACCCCCTAGGTTTTGTTCCATGACTACCCCAAGCCCATATTTCATAGGCTGGGGTCTAGATACTAGCACTAAAAAGGCATATCCCAAAAAGGGAAGGCATTTATTTTCAACCTGTACACACACACAAATCTCATGTGGAAGAAAAGTAAACCACAATGGAAATAAATTAATACATCCACCACAAAGTACCACCACTGAGAGTAAACAGTGTAAGCTGAAAGTAAAGGGGGCTGGAATACAAGCCCAACTGAAAGGAAAGTACATCGAAATAATTAAAAGCACCAGAGTTTTTCCTCCAAGGATCCTACCTGAAGGGTAGGTATAGCTCACTATTGGATGTCACTGCAGCACACCACGTCTATCGATCCACCTCCGACCACCGTCTAGCCATGGCTCCCCAAAGTCCCAATCAAATCTTTATGTCATCTGCACAAGACACAACAGGTGCAGGTGAATCCCATGAAAGGGTGATTATAACAATACTCAATAGGGACCCCAAGGCCAACTTGGGTCTCACAGATATACACAAATAAATAATACAACAAAGAAAGATCCCAAAGTAAAGCACAAAGAAAAAGACACATCTCACACCAGGTATAACTTAAGTATAGAAGTAGATATAATTAGTCATAAATCTAAATCATCTTATTCTATTGAGAGGCTCTATTTTTTATCTATAAAGGGTCTCTCTACTTCTGATCCACAAAGGGTCACTCTGACATTAATCCACAATGGGTCACTCTCTGGTTGATCCTCGATGGGTCGCGCTACTACTGATTCACGAAGGGTCGCCCACATACTGATCCATGAAGTTTCGCTCAATGCTGATCCACAAAGGGATGATATTATGCTGATCCACAAATGGTCTCTCTTATTCTGATTCAAAAATGGTTTCTCTTATGCTGATTCATGAAGGATCGCTCTTCATTCTTCACGTCACATCCAGCCATAGGATTCCCACACTTATCATGCTTGATTTCAGGAGGATATTCTCCTCAATACATTATTCATAATTCAACCACCGATAAGACCCATAAATATTATCCCAAAGGACTGTTTCATCGTAAGGGTCCCAATGCAACAGACAGAACATCAAACGGATGCCCGGTATATAATATATGGGCATTTTTGTAAAATGGGCTTGGTTCGATTCTAGTCCGACCCAACTCGGTTGTATTACAATCTACATAAAAACTCATTTATGGTATCTCATAAGGATCATCTCATTGTAAGGATCCCTGTGTTGCAGATGGAGTGTAAATCGAGCACCCGGTCTGAGAGATATCGTCGTTTTTGTAAACAGGGGCCAGTTGCCTCTAGGCACACTCCGACTCGGTCGGACCGACCCAACCAATCCCACCACAGGGTCCCGCATTACCCATCTTTTATACCTGTCCCATTGGGCCTCACTGGGTCTGGCCCAGGTTGGCCATGATTTCAATCCGTTGGGTCACCCAGCGACCCAAAATTAACTATCCTGGCCCGTACTGGTGGGTTGGTCAAATTATGACATGAGCCGCTTGATGGCCTGATCATTTTCCCCCAGCCCAGTCTGACTCAGTCGGAACGGCTCAAAAAACCATTTGTCCAGCTCGGGCGGCTAGGTCTGATGGCCCGGCCTAGCCCGGTGGGCCGAAAGGTTTGGCCGGTCCGGTTGGCGGAGCGCGCAGCTAGTCAAACCAGCCACCCTTCGTCCAAATGTGGCATGCGGATGTGGGATGCTCCTCCACACAATTCTAGATGGCACTGCATCTCCAGCACACCTATGTGGCCAACAGTTCGTGTCCTCCTGTTTCTCTGCCGTGGCACGCACTGGGCATACCGCTCCCACCTGCTGCTGGCCCTTGTCGCACCGTCGTGGCCAACAGGCCATGGGTTTTTCTTGGTGTCGCGGCACACCGGTCGTTTCTTCTACGGTCCACCGAAGTTGCTCTGATGGTTCATTTCTCAAACCTTCTGTGCCTACAGGACCGTAGGGCTACCACCTTCATTGAAATGGTCTCGAACTCACTTTTCCACCATTTTGAGAAATTTTCCATGAAGAACACACAAGGTGGATGGGCTCGGGCCTTATTTTTGATAGCCTCCACCCTATGCATTAAAAGTTTAAAACATGGGAGTCTTGGGAATGATGTTTCTACAACAATACTTCAATCCAAAAAATGTCTCCCTTATGAAAGAACTAAAAATCCTTGGATCAACCTATTCATGGGTTGATCCATGTTCATCGTTTAAAACTAGAACGGGGAAAACATGAATCAAAACAAACCCCTACCTCATTTTACGTTCATTTCTATATCATTCCTTCCTCAAGGGTTCAAGAGGTAGACGTCGTTCGTCACTTCCCAGTTTCATTCTTTGGGATACATTGAAGTCAATGACATTCCACAAGAATTTTTTGTTCTTTGTTGGAGAGGAAACACATCAGAGGTTCATTAGGGAATTACCCATGATTTAATTCCCATCTCTCCAACTCATTAACTAATTAAAAAGGGAACATGTCACAGCATTTATATTATGATGTTTCATTTATGAAACAACGTATCTATTATGTTGCAATTTAACAAGACATTAAAGTGATTCCTTTAATACACCTCACCATCACCTCGTCTCTGCACCATAGCGTTATCGTCCGCCACTCAACAGTTTAGAAAATAAATAAAATAACTTTTTAAAGTTATTTTATTATTTTATGAAAAGTCTGAAAAATAACTTTTATGTCCGACCCTTGTCGGTCAAAGTTAAGTCCCTTCTAAGAGAATCATGGCATTCTGAGTTCAACGGTTCCCTCAGATTTTTTATCTAAGCACTGGTTCAAAAGTTAGAAAAACTCAATCACACGTTTACTTAATTGAACTCAAAAAAAGTTCAGAATTTTTTTCCGGGCTCACCGGGCCTAGGAATCACGTGGTGTCAAAATGTGTAGTCTCAAAATAATTCCATATAATTTAAAAAAAATGTAAATTCTGGGACCTTAAATTCTTTCTCTACAATACAATCATTAAGTTCATTGATTACCATGGCTTGGTCCTCCATCTTTATCTTGCGGTCAATAGTTTCTCCAAATTTTCCTTATAGAGTAAATTATTCTTCTAAAACTTTATATTACTTAATTTTTTGGACTTTGAGTTGGTTGATATAATATGAAGACTCCTTAAAAATTCCACCTATTTTTTATTGAGTGAAAATTAAATTTTTATTTCAAAATCACTTTTTAAGAAATAGTGGGAAACAAGAAATAAAATCATACATGAATTAAATCAGACCAAGACTACTAGGAACTACCCCTACCTAGAAACTACATATTTATGTCAATTCTCCACCTCACATGACCGCTCGGCATGCTATCTCATACAGGGTTGCATGGGCTTGGTACCGATGGCAAAGCCATGCCCTCTCATTCACCACTTCTTCTGGTTGATTTACTTCTTAATTTTTAGATTGAACTATCTCAATTGTTTCCATCATAGTATCATTTAATCCCTATGTAAACTTGGTTTCACAATCATTAATAAAAATATCATCATTTTTCTATTCCTTTCAAAACAAAATCTTTTTTTGTAACATTCCTCCTATGTGTCTAGATTTGATATTTTATTTTTGGAAAATTTACCATACTATTTTTTTGAGTTGTAAAACTCATTATCATTAGCTTCAATACTTTTTTGATAACTTCTAACTATGTTATTAAATTTTTCATACCTATAACTAGTCAGTGAAATCTTGTATTAGAATCTTCATTTACTGTTTTTGAATTTTATAGAAATGAGTTATAGGAATTTATCACTCACATATTCTTCTCTATCATCTGCTTGATTTATGTCAAGTTTATCTATATATTGGAATTTCATCTCCTTAAATGATTGATTCACCATCTCGTCTAGTTTCACATGCATCTTATAATAAAACAAACTACTTTCAAATCATCTATTAATAGTGCCACTAAATTTATTTCTTTAAGAATTGAAACCTTTGGGTTATATAAAGGTGGAAATTTCCTTAGGATTTTTTTCATGATCTCCATAGACTATATCTTATCACCAAGTCCATGAACTAACCCAGAAATCTCAATGATTTGATTAAAGAAATTATCAATGTTTTCATTGGGGTAAATATTTAAAGCATTGATTTTATTATATAACACATGAAACTTAGATTATTTCACACTGTTTTAACCCACATATATATTATACAACCTATCCAAAATATATTTAGTGGGAATAAAACTCATCACATCCGTATGGACTTGATTTGAAAAGGCCTTAAATAAGGTAATTTTTGCCTTAACATCTATGTTGAGTAACTTCTTGTCTGTTTCTATCAGGGATAACTTTTTAAAGTTGATAATATGAGTTCCATGCACTAAAATAAATAAAAAATTAATCCCAAGAGATCATAGACGTTATCTCGTATGATTATTCTAAATATAATAGTTTCATCCATCAAAGAGAGGAATTATTTTTACGTTGATCATGTTCTATATTTCAAAGATCATATTGATAAAAAATCACCAAATTAATAATCGTGTAACCCTAACACCACTTATTGCAACCATACTGCCTAAAGACACCCTAAGAGGGGGTGAATTAGAGTGCTGATTTCTTCACAATAAATGGATATGGTTGCCATGTTGCAAGAATTTCTTGATCCTGTCAGCACTACTCAAGTAAACACAACATCCAAGTATGAAAGAAAATAAAGTAAAACAATAATTTTACTTCGATCTCCCAAAAAAGATACATCCAATGTGCACATATCGATGATATATTGATATGCAAAAATAATTTTGAATTTTTTATTATAAATTGTAAGTTATGCTTTCTACCAAGAGCTGGATTACTTATTCCTTATACTTATTTTCACATCGATTCAAGATATAGTTTGAGAAAATTCTACATGAAAGTCTCTCACTATGAATTTAAAAATAAAATTATTCAAAACACTATAACAGAATGGGTTCTTCTCATTTTCTCTAGCCTCAAAATCAAATATGAATCATAATGAAGCTATCCATATTAATCCATAGAAGAAACTATATGTGTAATTAATTTTTATTTAAATGTTCTATATTTATTTATATAATCAAAACTTTTAAGTTTACTCCATTAATCTTATTAATCTATTCTTTTAATTTCTTTCTCCATTGAATTTCATATATCACCCCTTCATTGGCTTCAAAATATATCCATTATGATCAATTAAATGGTTTCATAAAGAGTTATATCTCTTTATGAATTGGAATCACAAAAAATTCTATATGTATTCATAATTATCATAAATCATGGTGTGGTTAGGTCCAATGCATCATAGATTTTTTAGTAAAAGAGTGTGACTCTAAAACCCATAACCTTTAAAATCAAAAAGTCTAAGAATTTTGGGCATTTCCATCATTCATATCATTATAACTGAACAAACAACAACATAGTGCTCTATAAAAAAATGGTGCAATAATATTATCAAAAATATCCAATAGCCTCTAATACCTATGCTCAAAAAAAATTAAATGCCACAACTTCCAAAATGACCAGTTTCCCATTTTCTTGAAAAAAATGGTCTCAAAAACACATGTAATTATCTTTTAAATTCACTTTACCAATGTCTCCAAAATATAAAATATCATGAAATGGGTACCACCACAACATGGCCTTTCCAAGATCCTTTTTTTAACCATACTTATAAAACACAATCATTTTCTTCACCATGACCATAATGAATTCCTCTTCTTCTATAGTACCATAACATTGATGACAGCATGGTTTAGTATCTCAAGGCCTACAAGAATTTTTTTAATATTCCTATATAAAAATTAATCCCATCATAGTTGTGGTGTTTGGATTATGACATGGTTTTACATCAAATATAAATTTTCAATCATCATGTTCTTAATTTGACACCAATTTTTCTTTATTTTTATTATTAAATATAACAAAATATTCAAAAAATAATTATAAACATGATGGTGGTGTGATGAACATGACGTGTTCCACTTTACAACAACATGGTTTTTTAGTCTTAAACAAAAACTTATTCAAAATATTAAAATTCAACTATATGATTCTCTAATATCTAGGTTATATCAAATTACTATATTTTATTCCAATATTCTTCCCTTTTAATTCTTAGATTCTAGCACTAATATAAGAAAGAAACTTACATCACAAGGTAAAAGCTAATATTTGTTGGGTATTGTAAGGAAACAAAAGGATATACCATATTCAATTCCCTATATAGAAAGGTTATAGTAGCTTGACTAAAAATAATCCAAAATGGATATAAATATACAAAAAAGATAGTGAGAGCAATAAATAATTAGATAAATTCAAGTCCTATGATGCTAAAGAAACATAAGAATTTTCATGGGAACAAAATTTACATGATCTAATGGAAGAAAAATGTTCTAGAGACACAAATATTGTGAAGGTCAACTAAAAAAGTTAAAAAAAACCAGAGAGATGTGGTTTTATTACCATAAAAAATATAATAATATTCATTGAGAATAAAACCCCATTTTACTTTAAGTAAGTATTAAATTTCAGGTAATATGGATATAAATGGTAAATCTTATTCATACAATGTAAGAATGTTTGTGAAAGGTTTCAGGATGAGTCAAATTATAGACTACAAAGAAACATTTAACCATTTAAAATAGTAAAATTGATACCAACTTACTATGGTTATAAGTTTTGGAAGATATATTTCATTACCACGTTCTTGAAATAAAACTTCTTGAAAATGTTTATATGATATGTTCAGAAGGGTCTTGACATCAAAGGATGCAAAATTAGTTATATAGGGTGTATAAATCAACTTATGAATTGAGGTGAGAATCAGGATCATAGAATGTTCAATTTTATAAGGCTATGAAAATAATTTAGATTCGTTATAAATGAAATCAAATCTTATTTATAAAAAATGATAGTGGTAATGTCATAGTTTTCTTAGTGATACATGGGGAAAATATCACTCTTATTATTAGATATTACTAGGTTGAATTAATGATTCTCCATAAAAGACTTAAGTGAAGTAGTTTATATTCATAGGATCAGGATCAATAGAGATAGATCCAAGAGGCCAATTATACCAAGTTAAATTATATAAATTAAAAAGGTATAAAAAATTTAATATATAACAATTAAACAGAGGATAGTTACCTATGTCGCATGGAATAAATATTTCAATAAGACATGACTTTGAATGCAGGAAGATAAAGATGGAATGAATATAATTTATTACACTTTTGTTATGGAATCTTTCATATATATCATGATATTTATTAATCTTGGTTATATTAGTAAAATTGTAAGAAAACTATAATGAGTGGTAGTTAAAACAATATTTAAGAGTGAAAATGATATCTTCCTAGAATATGGAGTAGATATGGATCCAGTAACCAAGGGATATACATGTGTTAGTGACAATATAAATCAATTTGATTTGGTATTGTAGTTACTAAAGTGCAAAATGAATCATAAAGGTACACTAAGAAGGTGTTGAATTAGTGTATAGAAGTTTTACCAATTTCTTTTCTTTCACTTTATACACCCTTTTAAATTAGAACCTTTACACCTATTATGATGAATAGATCTTCCCTATTAACAAACACAATTATACCATATTTAAGACAAAATGTAAATGAAGCACATCACACAGTATTTTTAAAAATTTCACACCCAATATGTATTGCTGTATTATTTTTGTGTTCAATATTATCCAAGAGATATATTCTTCATTAAAAAAATAAATAATTATAAGTGGGTTGGTTATAAAACATCTTAAAACCATGATGGGTAGGTATCAACTACTTCTTAAATAATATTGGCATCCCACTAGTGTTATTTATACTGAAATATCACCATTGTTATTTATATTAGTATTCCACTAGTGTGAAAAAAACAACACCAACACAATGAGAAAGATCACGCAAACTATAAGTTATCACTGCAACACAAAATCTATCTTCATCTTCAAGCCACTTTGATAAACTGGTTCAAAAATTTATCAATTCCACTGAAATTCTTTTACTTATTATAAATATACTCAATAAAATTGTATGAAATTTATCCTAGTACTATTTTGAATAATTGTAAGATATCACTTCAATTAAAAATTGATGAATTATTAGAATGATCAGTTGAAAGTTCTTTAATACACTGTAAGTTGTCTTCTTCCTCAACTATCTAAATAAGTTGAAGATAAAATTTATAAAATCAAATTACTAAATTCTCATGAAAATAATAATCAAATAATGTTTATTATTTCATGTATGTATATTTCATAACCTTTATTTTGATGCATTAGGTTATTGATTCTTATTTACTATTCTTTTCATAAATCAAATATGCACAAATTGTTTTTTAATATTTATTCTTAATTATACTTTGTAATTCTTTAATTTTAGTTGTTTATGCTCATGCATACTCAAACTAACTCATCCACTATGTATATCCACATAATTATGAAATTATTCTTTTACTCTGCATAATAATACAAGTTCATTTAACTTATTTGGTTATCAAACATGTGTATTGAATGTATCATGCATAGAACCTTCACATAGCTTATAATAACTCATGATACACTTCCTTATTCATGAAATATTATAGTTCATGGTATTGTCTCATTTTATTCAACACTTTCACTAAAAACACACAAACACCATGCACTACATGTGAAGATCATGTAATATAATACACGATATTTTTTATTCTTCTTCACACATCACAAACTGGTGTGACTTTATTCTTATTTTCCCAAAACACTAAGCTAAAACACTTCATATAGGTGTATAAATACACTAGATGGTTTTTTTACTCTATTTTTTGTGATAGGTAGTGTATGAGAATATTAATTGATATCTCACTATAAACATGAAATGTAACATCCCATTAATGTATTTCATGTATGAACCTAGTTTTGTCTTTGTTTCTCTTTGATTTCATGTTTGATTTTTAGATGATTATATTGATAATTGGCTATTATTTTTTTCACATGGTTGTTTCCCCCTAATTTTAGTTTTTATAGTGGTTTGGTAGAGGATCTGAACCTGGTTTTAGTGGCCAATAATTTTTAGCACGGAAGTGGGAATGCTCATGTAGCTTGAAAAGATACATGAGGCCCACTGACTAGTTAGTGAGGGCCATTTGACAATTAGTGGGAGGCTTGAAGTGGTGTATTCTAATATGAATTCCATAGTCCATCCAGTGGGACTTTCAGTGGGTAGTTCATTATTATTAGTGCCATCGAGTATCTAGTGGAGGCCATCAACTAGCTAGTGACACTGATAGATCAATGTTTTAGTAGGTAATTACCATCTTTTTATTTAGTTTAATCTAAATTTTAAGTCTAAAACAAATATATATAATTTTATTTGACCTTTATCTCTTTGGAGGATCTATAGAGATATATTTAGATCTCCCAACATCTTTCTTCATGGATTGAAGTGTTGGTTGGTGTATTGGATCTCATCCAGTAAGTGTAATCTCAATTTGATCATGGATCCTCTTTTCCACCTTTCTCTCCCTCTTTTAGAGTGATAATTACTCATGTAACTAATGGATCTAAACATGTCTTAATGAATTGTGATTCTAGGATTCTTCTTTTAGAATTATAGTCATCGACCCTCCATCAGTGGATCCCATGTGGTTGTCGATAATCTTGGTTGTGGTAGGTAATTTCATAAGGAAATATCTATAAATTGAATCATTTATGCATGTTCAATTTAAATTTTTTTCCAATTAATTTTGAAATATTGAATTGACCCTCTTGATTAATTATTTAGAATCTCATGGTGTACATGTGTGTGATGAATTCCTTTGAAAATAGATTTTAAAACAAAGTGTAATTTTTTGAAAAAATGGCATTGATTTGAAATTAATGAAGTGGAGAACGTATTTGGTGAGATATAAGGTGTGAAATTATTTATTAATTGAAATGAGGTGTTTGAAAATGAAAGACATAAGTTTTTTATAAAAACCATTTTATTCTTGGTTTTTGAAATGGAAGTCATGTTTTTGGAACTTGAACTTGGGGTCAATTAAAATGATTATTTGAAATGATTGAGATTAATTGATTTTAATAATATCCCTATAAAAGTTTTATTTACCTTGAATTAAATTGGATACTGGGTAGTAATGTGGTAATAACACATTCTAGGATATTTTTAGCTCTAATTGGCAATGGATTGATGATGACAATGCTAACTAAACTATCTTGATTGTAGAAAGTATATACTTTTTTATTTTCTCATATTTCACCTAGCCATGGGATATAGGGAGTGTGTAAACACATAAAGACACATATTCATTAATATATTTGAGAATAATTATTCTAATATAACCATGGGTATATTTCCCATGGTGTTATAATCAAAAATGATTTTACAGTCTAATAAATTATTGTAAATTATTTATTCATGTCAGTTTTGATATAATTGAATAGTCATTCCTATTTTAATAAAGATTCTTATATATTCCTAATTTTAGGGAAATTAAATTTGAAACCTATTTTATATTATCTAGGTAAATGTATTATAAATCATGTTTTATTATTAATTATGAAAAGAAACTCATGATATGTTTTATTTAGAATTTAGAAAAGTAATTTTCTTTATTATAGATTTCTAATGAAATACTTAGTGAGATCTTCCGAGGATTTGTTAATGACACCCTACCTTTGATTTGGTAGTTTTTATATTTTCTTATTCTAGGTCTATGAAAATATAAATCAACACTAAGATATAGTGGGTACTCATGAATAGCAGGACCTTGAGAGTTAGTGGTGATCGGTGGAGCGTGTGATCCAATTATTGCATGGGGTTTTTTATGATGATATCTTGATAGATTATATTGATGAATTTGGTTGATATATAGTATTTGAGACTTGTATCAGTAAAATTTTTATTATTTATCTCTGGTCGAGTTTTTTGAATACTAACTATTTATTCATGTATATTCGATGCTTTATCTCGATGAGTTATTATTATGGAGAAATTTTTCCCTCTTGATAGTTTTGATATCATGGTGCTAGTCCTCATCCCATAGGGATAAAGAATACCCTTTAGGACATGTTAAGAATAATTCAAGTAATTTTTATGTGGGTTATCTAGGTCATTTCATGATAAATTGGTATCAAAGGTGGTTGTTCCCCTTCATCGATGTTGGTATGCAGTTTTGGATTTCTTAGTAGAGAGAAGATAGGTTTTTTGGGACTTATGGGGTAGGTTATGAGCTAGTGAATATCCAAATAGAATTTTAATGAGACCTAAGATACAATGGGTTGTTAGGAAATGGTTCCTTTTAGGAGTTTTTTGATCGAATACTATAAATTTTTCAAATCTTTCATATGATTTTCCTATTTCCTAGTTGAATTTTGATTGATAGAGTTGATGATATCATGTCTCTTGACTAACGTTTCCCTCATTTTATATCAATTTTATGTTGTAATATGCCCAAAATAAGATGTTTGAACAGACCTAGGGAGTGTTTTGTTGACAAACCATGCCAATAAAACCTTCCAGTTGATTAAAACCTTGTGGAATACATTGTGTGTGTAGTCCAAGCTTTGGGACAAGTAGTTTCACCTTTCCCCATTTAGGATGTAGAGGTTGTACCGTAGAGAGATGATAGTAGAGGTCATACCAAAACTTTATTCTTATAAATCCACCATATTTATTGGGTTTCAATGATCCTTAAGAGGTAGAGGATTGGTTGAAGAAATTTGAACAAGTCTTTTAGTTTTTGAAGATTCCAAATTCAGTTAAGGTGAAACGTGCCACCTTCAAACTTGAATGGATTAGTATAATGTGGGGAATCAATAGTTTAGATAAGTAAGGATGAGGGAATATATTTTAAAGACTTCATATCTCTTTTAAAAAATCAATTATATCAATAATCTATGGAATTTTTTAAGATGATAGATTTTTTTAACTCAATCAAGGTTACTAAACTATGACTCGTTATGCCAACTACTTTGTTGATATTGTTCATTTATAAATTGAGGTGTTATCCAATGAGAAACTAAAATCATGGAGGTTTGAGATAGTTCATCAACAAAATATTTTATCTTGGGTTTTAATACTGAAACTCACCTCATATAGGGATGTTTTGGATAGATCTTTGATGGTGGAACTTATAACACATCGATATTTTAGAAGATGAACATAATATTTGATAACATATATGACATGAAACACTGAGATTATAAGAGAATGTAACACCATAAAACATTATGATATATTTATTTTTAAATAAATTCAATCTATTTGATAGCTTGTGATGCACGCAACACCAGGTTTAAACAAAACGTTGTATTTTATTAAAATATTATTGTTTAAACATGACCATTATAACCTAGCCATTAAATTAGAATGTATGAATAGGAATAAATAAATTTTTAGACTTATATTTTAAAAATTAATGAAATAAATTTAACATATATTTATTAATTATAAATAAAATAATAACCATTTGATAAAGAAAGAATTGTTTTCGGAAGAATGGTATTTTTATAAAAGCTGGATTAGTCACGCTTTGCGAAAATAAATTAAATTAAAATTTTAACACTTTTAGAAATTTTATTTTAAAAAATATAATTAATTTTTTAAATCTACATGCCAAAATTATATTTGGGTGAATTAATAAGAATTTTCAGAAAATTTTTATTTTATTGATGAATAGTGAAAAATACTGATTTAATTGAAAGTTTACTTTTTGTTTAAATTATTTGAAATAATAAATTATATTTTAAATTGGATTTAAATTAAAATAATTTCAATTATATTAAAATTTAACTAATTTAGTTAATTTTAATCAATTTCATATTTAATTTTTTTATAAAAACTTTTGATAGTTTTTCTTTGGAAAGAATCCTTTTTTCGACAGGTCTGTGGGTTTAATTTTAAATTAAATTATGCCAATTATATGAGTTTAATTTGATAAAATGGATTCTATATTTGGAATAATAATAATTTATATTATCTAATATGGTAAACTTAATTATTTACCATTATGAATAGTGAAGTGGTAAAAATTATTTACTGCATTTAAGGTAAAAACAGGTTTATCAGGGGTAAAACTAAAACGATAATGGTTAAAAATGACCTAAAATTGTATAATTTATATTTTATCATCATATTTAGACATTTTATATTATAAGGTTCTAAAATACACCATATTTTGAGCCTTTTGGGATGAGAAAAATGTGGTTGGGATTCTTTCTTTTCAAAACTTCCTAGTGTGTCCTCTCCCCCACTTATAAAAAGCCACCCATTCTCATCTCCTTTACACACTTAAAAAAACCCATTTTTCTAATAAATAAATTCCAAAATAACTTCCATAATTTATTACCATCATACTATAAGTCTTTTTTATCATAAATGCATCATATGAAGGCTTTTTTGAAAACTAAAAGAAGTTTTCTAAAGAAGCGGTAACATCCTTAACCGAGGGTTTTATTTTATTTCTTCCTCCACCTCCTTAAAATGTTATTAAATCATGATGAAATAATATATTAAATATATTAAATATTTTTTTATTTTTTTATTTTAATTTAATGATCTACAACTATATCTTCTACCCTTAAATGGGTAACGAAACCTTTGATCATGAGTAGGGAGGACTACCATATCGTGAACCGATGTAATTTGTTTTCCATCACCACTTCTCACAGTTAGATATAATGATGTATCTAATGTTTATATATGATATTTATGATATAATTATACTTTTTAAATTATAATATCATATATAACTTCTTACTTTCTATTCTGTAGAGAATGTGATAACGTTGTTCGTGCGTACAGCAGACTACCGCCACACAAAGCGATGTGATTCGATTTTCACTTATGTTTTACATGAAATGTAATAAGGATTAATTTGATGTTTATATATGATATTAATGAAATATAAATATTTCTATAAAATAAATATATCATATACTTTCTTACCTTATCATCCACTGAAAAAATGATAACGTTTTTCATGTTTACGGCTGACTACTGCCTGTGAAGCGATGTGATTCATTTTTCCCTAAATATTTAAATGCAAGGTATAAAAAGATAAATTTAATGAATATATGTGATATATATAAAATTATATTTATTACATAAATTTAATATAAAATCTAATTCATTTCCCTTTCAACCATTAAGTAAATGATAATATCACACGTGCGTGCGTACGGCCAACCATCTCCACAAAACGATGTGATTCATTCTCCATGTTTAAAATTAAATAATGACTCTAAAAAATTATATCATAAAAAATGATATTTATAACATTAATATAATTATTTATATTATGTAACTATAACCTATATTCAATATTTATAATTTTCATGATGAAATGTATAGGAGAAAACAAGGAAATTAACATTTGAAACAATAGTGGTGATAAAATATTATTAACAAAAAGGTAATAAGATTTTATAAAAGGAACATATATGATATTATAAATAATATTATTATTATTTTATAAGTTAATAAAATGTTTAAAACTACTATATATGAGGTAAAATAGTGCTTAACTAAAGGGAATCATGAGGTAAGTGGTTTCTTTACTCAATTTCCATTCATTAGGTTATACAACTACTTCATTGATTATATTATGCAAAAACTATATGTGAAATGAATTTTAATTGATTTATATTTTATTTAAACTTGTATTTTTGTGGATCAAAATCTGTTACACATAATATCCCCATTTATTAACTCTCACATTAATGATATAAACATTTTAAGGGTTTCATCTCAAACTTCCTTATTTGAGACACATGTTTTTTATGAACCTACCTTCTTTTGAATGGTTTATATACTACCCATTTACATACTATATCATTAATCATTACTATATCATGATATTTTAAGTTAAAATTCATTTACTTAATCCATGGGAATTCATGAATAAAAATTTACCAAAGGAGTAAGGGTTTATGTTTTAATCTAATTTTAATCAGGATTACTTATGATTGAATTTCCATTGAAGGTAATTATTTTATTATTTCATAATAAAACCCATTAATTTTATTATAATCTGGTTATTCATGAATTTTTCAAGTAATATTACCATTTTCCTCTCTTTTGTACTTAAAATTATTGATAAAATATTTTTTAAAAATCCGACTTAATTTCTCTCTTTAGTAAAAAATAATTATTCTTCCAAATACACATTTTTAAAATGTTTTCAAGAATGTTTTACTATGATTGTTTAAATTATTTTTGTACCCTTAATTTTATTTTGTTTCTTAAAAGTAATATTCCTATCATTTTCCAAATAAGGTATTTTTGTACTTTTCTTACAAAAATATGAAAGGAATATTTGTTTTTTTAATGTATTCAAAATGAAAGGAAATATTACACTATCATGACCACTAAATGTTTTAAGGATTCGTTTTTAAGTTAAAAAAGTTATTTTAAACAAATATTTAATGTTTGATAATTTTTTATATTTTAAATAAGTTTTTTCAAAATGTAAATGATATTTTTCTCAAGAAATTTTAAAAGTGATATTTAACAAACATTTTCCATCTAAGATGACATCATTTGATGTTATTAAAAGTGAAAAGGGTATTTTTCTTAAGAATGTTTTTAATAATTTTAAAGGTATTTTCATAAATTACAACAAACTTTGATGTTATGGATTTCTAATAAATTCTATATATATGCCTCTCACATGTATACCTAGCCTATTCTCCCTTCCTTTTATGGGGTAATACATACCTTATGTTCATCTCTCAAATGTATTCATTGTGAAATATATTTTGATTATGTTATGAGATAAGATTATGAAACCCATTTCTTTCCATGGGTAATTATTATATTTATGCCTTACAATTAATATATTTATGTGGAACACATATTCATGTACATGAAATTAATGTGATGTGTGGGCTGGAAATTATATAACCCTCCAATGTATTGGTAATGTTATAGTCTCATGGGACATCATTTATTGGGTTGGGGAGTGAAACTAATCCATTATGGGACCCTGTACACTATATGATGTTATCTTAGAAGTTATCCTTGACTTATGCTTATATAATGTTTTATTTTGCTTCCATATTTCCTATGATTATGTGATCATATGATACCATGTTCTTTAAGATATTAATCTATGAAATTACTCATGAACTTTCACTTTTATGATATAATGTTATTCCTTTTACTCACATGTTATGTTTTTTTATCATGTTTATTCCCTTATTACGATTTGTATCTCACCACTTTCTTTATGTATTCCCTAGGTTATTCTATGAATATTTATAATCTCAAATATATTTTAGGATCTAAATATAAAAAAATTTGGATTCCATGTTTTATACATTAAAAACCTTGTCTCCCAAAGACACTAGAACTTTATCATCCTTATGTTGTAATTATTGGATATTTATGTTTAATAATCATGTAATAATATGTGTAAAAGTCTTGGGTCTCCATATTTGGTATAAAAGGAAATGTTTTTTTAGCCTTTAAAACTATTATGATAAAACCTTAGTGAGAACCATAGGGATAAGTCTAAGGATAAAACTAAGTATAGAAAAACATCTTATAATTTTTGTGATGTTTAGAATGAGTGGTTTTTCAACAATTAAATCCATGTCTGGATACTACAAGTTTGCATATTTTAGACACATATATATCTAAGGGTAATAACATTGAAAAGGTTGTATCGATCATGATTCGATTGTTACCTAGTACACAAAAATGGTTCCTACAATGCACCTGGTTTTACACTCCTAGGGGATATGGTTTATAAAATAACAAACTCATTACAAACCATCATGAAGTATTTGAATAGATTATGACCATGAATGAATTATTATAACACTAAGGATTATTAGATTGAAAATAAGGTTTCATGATTTATAAATCCTATAAATGATTTTTCATGATTATGTAGTTTCCCAATATGATTATTATTTATCATAGTATGTATTTTGGATTTAGTCAATGGTTATAACCCAGAGGAATTATGTTAATGATAAATGTGATGGTCACTTTAGTGGTTATGAGAAACTGAATTGTATAATTACTAGATATAAAGATATTGTGATTATACCAAATTATCTATCATGATATATGATTAAAAATTTGAGCTTTAGTGAAATTACTAACAAGTAAAATAATAGGAGGATGGAATTTTATGAAATTTTTTATGGTAATGAACATAAAGAAAAAAATATTCAGCAGCCTACATGTTAAGAAGGTGGGAATAAATATCTATAAGAATATCTCAAATGGAGGGTAATATGTTTTTAATATGGAAATGGAGGTCATAAAGTAGTGAATTTCCAAGTAATTTGATGTCTTATATGTGGGGAACTTGAGAATTATCTAAGTGAATGCTCAAAACTAAGGGTTGGACCCTAGACCAAGGAAGGAAATATGTTATACCAAATCATTAAATCAAAAGGGTTGAAGTATTTATGTATTTGGATTCAAAAACTATGGTGTAGAATTATTTTAACCAATGGTATTTTGGTTATAAAAATCATGAAAAATATAAGTATTGTGTTAATTTTGTAAACATATATTCCTTCATGTTATATTAACTTAATATTTATGGACACCATCATGGGTTTATGAGTTTAAGTTTGATTATAAGTTCAAATTAATAAACACCCCTTTCGATATTATAAGTAAATGGATTCTGAGGTGACTAATGAAATTTCAGGAGATTCTTTATTGGGTCAAAGCATATATATTATTTTGGTTTAACGTAATGGATTATTTAAGAAGAATACTATTAATTTTTTTAAAATTTAAGCTAAAGGGTTTTAAAAATAGAAACTTATGGAATTGATTAAGTTGAACTTTGGGAGTTATAATTATGGTATTATAGGTTAAAAAATTAAATGAAAATTATTGTGCTAACCATTTTGGTTTTAGTAAATACAATAGGAAAATATTGATGTTATTTTAGGGATTATGTTATCTATTATAAGTTTATTTTAGTGCTTAGGACATGAAAAATTCATCTTGAATTGTCATAATTTGGATAAAATATGAGTTTACAGTGGAAAAAAATTAATGGATGAAATTATACATGTCAAGTAAGTATATTTTCTTATGTTCTTATTTTGGATGGTAAATGGTCCCTCAACTTTAAGGAAATTATCTTGAAACAAAAAATTTATCCTAGTACCATTATTTTTGATGAATCAAATTGTCTTTTAACTCATTATATATTTATGATTTTTGGGTCCTTAAATTTATATGAATCATTAAATTTCTTGTAATGAATTATATTTATCACTCTATATTAATACTTGGGCATTAGTATCCTCTTCCATGTCCATGTTTTCATTTCCCACCAATGTTATCCTAAATAGAAACTTAATAATGTGTTATTCTGGATGACCATCATAGATCCCTTTCTCTCCTATATATAGGAAGTTTTATTTAACCCTTTTTATGATGTGGGTTTCCAAAAAAAAATCAAATTTCAAACCCTTGGTTACCAAGATAAAGATTAAATTATGAGGATGCATTTTATTTAAGGGTGTAGAATGTAATACCTTGAGATTTTAAAAGACTAATATCAGGTTTGATAGCATATATGGAACGCAACACCAAGATTAGAAGAGAATTTAACACCCTTAAACTTTATGATATAGTTTTTTTCTTAAAATCAATCTCTTTGATAGCTTTCGATGCATGCAACACCAAATTTAAAAGAAACATGATACTCTATTAAAATATTATTATTTAAACTTGACCATTATAACCTAGATGGTAAATTAGAGGGTATGAATAGTAGTAAATAAATTATTAAAATTAGGTTTTACACATGTATAAAATAAATTCAATGTTTATCTATTTATTAGAAATAAAATAATAACTATTTTAAGGAGATTGAAATGTTTTTTGAAAAACTATATTTTTCTAATAGGTGGATTTGTTGTGCTTTGCACAAATAATTTAAAATTAATTTTTACCAATTTAAGAAAATTTATTTTACAAAATAAAATTTATTTTTTAAATTTACATTCCAAATTATCTATGGGTGAATTTCTGAGAATTTTATAAAAAAGTTTTATTTTTTGATGAATAGTGAAAAATACTAATTTTTATTAAAAACCGCCTTTTTGATTAAATTATTTACAAAGGTAAATTATATTTTAAATTGGTTTCAAAGTAAAATTAGTTCAATTATATTAAAATTTAACTAAATTATTTCATTGGAATAAATTTCATATTGAATTCTAATATAAAAGTGTTTTGAACTTTTGAATGCTTTTATTTGGAAAAAAAATTGTTTTTTGAAACTTTTGCAGGTTTAATTTTAAATTAAATTCTACCAATTATGTGAGTTTAATTTTTAAAAATAGATTATATGTTTGGAATAATCATAAGTTATATTATCTAATATGGTAAACTTGGTTTTTTACTATAATGAAGAGTGGAAATAGTAAAAATTATTTACCACAGTTAAGGTAAAACGAGCTTATCTGGGGTTAAACTAAAAATATAAGGGTTAAAATTTACCAAAAACGTTTCCAATTTAAATTTTATTGTATTATTTTTATGTTATATCTTATAAGTTTTGAAAATGGTCTATTGTTTCCTTTTTTCAGGATAAAAATGTCAGTTGAATTCTTTCTTTTTAAAAATTTCATGTGCGCCCTCTCCCCCACTTATAAATAGTTACACCCTATCCTCTCTTTTACACACTTAAAATCAAATTTTAATGAAAAATATCTACACAAATAACTTCCCTACATCCCTAAACTCATAATATAATCCTTGATTTTGTCATAAATCTAACCTAGGGATGATTTTGGAGAAAACTAAAAGAAGTTGTCTGAATAATAGGTAACATCCTAAACCAAGCATTTTATTTTATTTCTTCATCTTCCTACTTAAAATATTATTAAACCATGTTGATATAATAACATAATTATATTATATATACTGATATGTTTTTATGTTAATGTAATTACCTATAACCATCTCCTCTACCCTCAAATGGGAATTGAAACTGTTGATCGTGTGTATATAGGACTACTATCTTGCGAACCGACGTAATTCATTTTCCATCACAAATTCTCACAGCTAGATATAATGACATATTTAATGTTGATAAATTATATATATGATATTATTATACTTATATAATTATAATATCACATAAACCTTCTTACATTCAATTCTGCAGAGAATGTGATAACGTTGTTCATGCATACGGCGGACTACTATCTCGCGAAGCTATGTGATTCGTTTTTTACTTAAGATTTACATGGAAGGTAATAAGGATTAATTTCATATTTATATATGATATTAATGACATGTAAATTATTATTTAAAATAAATATATCATATAATTTCTTACCTAATCATCCATTGAATAAATGATAATGTCGTTCATTTGTACGGCGAACAACCACTACGTGAAGCGATGTGAATTGTTTTTCACTAACGCTTTACATTGAAGGTAAAAAAAAATAAGGAATATATGTGACATATATTAAATTATAATTATTATTTGAAATTAATATAAAATCCACTTTCTTAACCTTTTACTCGTTTATGAAATGATAATGTCGCTCGTGTGTTTGTACGATCTACCGTCTCAACGAAGAGATTTGATTTATTCCGCATGTTTAAATATCAATAATGATTATAAAGATGTATATAATGAGAAAAAATTATATTTAAAACATTACTATAATTATTAATATCATGTAACTATAACTGTTGGGAAAAAATCCCTTAAGGTAACATTACAGTATTTTTGGGTTGATTGTGTTTGTTGACAAAGCTGGTTTCAATGGTGAATTGTAAAGTTCCAGAGATATTGTTGACAATAAATGTTGACAAAGAACCATGACAAAGGAATGGACTATCTAGAGGTGGTACAAAGGAGTAGTACAAGGTGGCGTTGTTTCCCAGTGTTTGCCAAATTTTTCGGGTCCAAAATTTGGAGGTTGGTGAGCATCGTGAAAAGTGGATATCCTTTAAGATCTTATTTAAATATGGAAAAGGCATGATTTTTGTGAATATAGGCTTCATGGATTGAATTTCGCGAAGACAAGAAGAATGTTGATGGTGTTCTTCTCGATTACGTCAAAGTTCGCGAATGGCGGAGGTTGAAGCGCATTGTGGTGGTGAAGGTCTTTGTGAGGGAGCTTCGCGGCGAAGGCGTGAAGGGATTAACGATGATACTTCGCGATTATGTTAAGCTCTGCGATCATAATATTTCCATGGTGCTTTGCAATTTTGAGAGAATTTCGGTGGGAACTTCAGAGCTTCGTGATTTGAGATGACGTGGCATTGACTTCACATGGAAAGTTTGAGGGTCAGTGGAATCGACTATAAATAGGCCTCAACCCCTTCAAGAGAAGTAGAGAGACAAAGAGAGTTTTCAGAGAAAATATTTTGCTCTCGGTTCGCGAAGGTACTTTGCGAAGGCAGTGTTCTTTGCGAAAGAAGAGCTTCGCAGTGGCTAATCTAGCTCCGCGAATATTGTGATCTCAACGTTGGCTCAGTGAGCTTCACGAGGGAATTCAATCTGCGATGACTTGAGCTTCATCAAAGTGATTCACAAGAGTGCTTCGCGAAACGGCAGGATCTTCGTAAAGTCTTGTTTGAGCTTTGCGAAATTGGGAGCCTCACGAAGTAGGGTGATTTGTGAAGGTATTTCCAAAGGAATTTCTCAGTGTTCAGGGGAAAAGGGGTATTCATCAGTGGATGAACTTTGAACTTCAATAGAGCATCTATCAATAGTTTAGGATGCATTATTTCATGAAAATGAAGAGACCTACAGGTCTATAAACTATGAGTGGATCTTCTGAAGAAGTAGTGAGCTCACTTCAGTTGAGAGAGCACTGAGTTCTCAAATTGTGAGTGGTTGTAAACCAGGAGGGATAGTGAGTCTTCTTAGAACTTGTAGAAAGTAGTGCGCTTATAGTGGAATTGGTACACCGGCACACTTCCGGTGTATTCTCCTTGGACGTAGCCCAGTGAGGGTGAACCAAGTAAAAAATTTTGTGTCATATGCATGCTTTAAGGTTTGTTCATACTCTGCATCGAGAAGGAGAGAGAAGAGGGTTTTGTCTAAAAGAAAAATAAGATCAAAATGGGCATTCGTTTTAATCTGTCATACCCTGATTCACCCCCCCCCCCCCTCTCAGGGTATCTAGCCTAGTAGACCTAGAAATTGGTATTGAGGGAAAGGTTAATATGAGTGTTTCTCTCTCAAATGGAGGTCACTAATCATAAATGGATTCTAATATTCGATGGGAAAAATTTACAACTATGGAAGAGTCGGATGCAACACTACTTTCGATCATTAGGAATGGATGTGTTCACAGTATCAATGAATGGAATAACATCTGATATTAATAGTGGTGTGTTATCAGAAAATGAGCGTAGAGAGTTGGATGTTGATGCCAAAGGAATCAATGCCTTATGGGGATCATTATCCAATCATATCTATATAAAGGTGATGTCATGCAAAACTTCTCATTCCATGTGGGAAAACCTATTGAATATATATGAAGGGGATACAAAGGTCAGAGAGGCAAAGCTACAGGTGTTGTGGAACAAGTATGAAGATATGAGAATGAACCCGAATGAGTTTGTTGATGCATTCTTCGATAGGGTAAATGTTGTAGTGGAAGACATGCGAGGTCTTGGAGAAGTTACTAAAGACATAAATATTGTGAAGCGCATATTGAGGAGACTTCCACCTCAGTTCAATCCAAAAGTTTCGGTTTTGGAAGATAAAGACCCAAAAGAGCTGACGTTGGATAACCTTCACAGCACCCTTGTTGCATATGAAATGAGAAATGATGATAACAATGTTGTGGAAAAGGGGAAATCCAAAGAGGTGGCATTCAAGTCCATGAAGAATCTCACCATTGAAGACTCTCAAGAAGAAGAAGTGACATATGAGGTGATTTCATTCCTCTCCTCAAACCTTCAAAGAGGAAAAGGAAAGTTTAAAGGGAAGCTTCCACTTTCTTGTTTTCAATGTGGAAAGGTTGGACATCTTGCGGCAAGGTTCCCCAAAAATCTTCAAGAGGATGATGATGTTGATGAAATAGAAATTCTCAAGAAGAAGTCTCCAGCCTATGGGAAAGTTAAGAAATAGTTCAAGAGAAATTTCTTTAAGAAGAATAACCTTCTTTCAAAAGAATATGACAGTTCAGATGAGTCTAAGGTTGAGGAGGTTGAAGAGATAGAGAACTGCAGATATCGTGGAGAAAATGCTATGGTGGAAGTTGTCGGTAGTTCTCAAAATAAGAATGAAACTGAAGCTAATGAATAAGAATAAGAAGTTGATGGAATAGTTGATATGCAAGCTGAGTTAGAGGCTACTCTAGAGGAGATAGATGTTTGGAGAGATAAAACAAAGAAACCCAACAAAGTTGTTCGTGACGCCAAACTCTATATGCAGCAGCCGGAAGAAGAGAAGTCTGAGTTGATGGAAGAAATTTAGAAACTCAAGTCATCAATGCCATAGGACTCAGAATCAGTTAGTGAGTGTAAAATAAAACTTGAATAACAGAAAAGGGAGATTGATAGCTTGAAAACACAAGGAAATATCGCGTCAAGCGTATCGAATAGCTTGAAGAGGAAGTTGTCGGTCTATGGAGAAAAGTTAAAGACCAAGAAAAACCTTTGATTCCCAACACATTCTTGGGAAATCAGGTCACTCCAAATACTGAAAAGATAAAGAGGATCTTGGTAGTTCAGCAGGAAAGAAGAAATAATTGAGCTCAGACGTTAAGGCTGATTCAGGGCTTGACCGAAAACAAAAAGCTGTGAAAATTTAGGTCATACCACAAGTTCCCACTCCGAGATTAAAGGTTGATTTGGGCACAAGGAAAAATCAGAATATTTAGAGATCCCAAGGGGAAACTCGTAGTGTAGAAGTCACTCGAAGGAATGCACCTCATATAAGGTGTTATTGTTGTGGAAAGATGGTACATTCACAGTATGTGTGTTCTATAGCCAAGAGATATTTAAGGGCACAAGAAAAAAGGTAGAATCCAAACAGAGAATAGTTATCCATAACATATTTCGAAGGACACTGTTTTTTGTGCGGAAGAATTAGGAAAATGTATAGGTATTGTACTTCGACCATACAGAGGAATGTGTTAAAGGGGAATCAAAATGTTCACAAGCAGCAGATCAATGAATCGACATGTGAGTTGAAAATGCAAAATAAATTTGCAGCTTTTCAAGATGAAGCTGGTCCATCATACTTTGAAAAGGTTCAGAAGTCTCAATCCATATCAATTATGAAGGAAAAAATATGGACCAATAAGAAAAAGGATGAGATGGCAGTGGTGGCAGAAATTGCTCTTAAAGCATCTGATCGCTCTAGTGTGTGGATCCTTGACAGCGGTTGCACATCTCACATGACAGGTAATAAAGATCTCGTTACAGGTGTAAAATATGATAAAGAATGATTTTTCAAGTTTGTATAGACCCAAACCTTGATGTACATGGACATTACATTACTTTTGTGTAATACTTAATACATAACAAAAAAACAGACACCAAAGGACCGTAATAGTTTAGTGTCTTTGGAAACCTAGAACATAATCTTATAATCATGGTGAAAGATATTCAACATCTCCCATAAAGATATTCCCCTTTTTTTCTTACCTAAAACCTTTCTTTAAATACTAGGGAAAATAAAACATATAAAGGGTGAGCTCAAATGCTCAGTAAGGGTAATCATGGAGAAAATAAAACAAACCATATACATTTGAACTTTAAAACATGAACATAAAGTTTACAAATAAAAATCTTGAGTTGTGAAATAAATCTTGGAAGTACGTAAGGCATAGTCATAAAGGAACATCAATCATGATAAAATATCATGGGAATAAAACATTTTAATTGTGGAAAACCATTAAGCACATGATATGATTTCCATAGTAGACAAGGCATTACTACCAAGACCATCTTAGTGGACAAATTCCCTTTCTGAATCGAGTTCACTCCTCGTTCCAGTCCTATATCACTGAACCGGATTAACTTACCATTCCATCCATGTCTATCTCATGAGATATAAATCTGTACCCAATGCATTGGAGGGAGACATAGGTCCCACCCATCTCATAATGAAACCATTCTTACTTGTGCCACAGAATAAACATAAATCATTCATGATAACCCAAATAATAAAATGGGTTTCATAAATATCATCCCACAATAACATAATCCATATAAAACAAATGGATATCATTTAATCATAAGAAAATTAAAACCATTTAAATCATAGATAAATTATACTTGAAACATACACATCTGAAATAATGTCATCTTATATGGAAAATGGTTTTGATAAAACACTTGAAATGAATTCTTGAGGAAAATATCCTTTCTTCTTCAAAATCATTTTCTTTTCAGAAAATGACATACAATTTTAAAGAAAAATGGTTTTGTTGAAAATAGTTATGAAATCTTGTAGATTAAGCTTCATGAAAACAAGGCATTATAAAACCATAAAAATTTGTTCATGCTATATAAGTTAAAAAAAATATTATCCTCGTACTTTTGTCGAAAAAGTCAAAAAGTACCTCGTATGGTGAAAAAAAGAAAGATTCCTTACACACCATGTAGTAAAAGTCAAAATGGGTAAAAAGTACTTTAAACATACATGAAACCATTTTTATAAAATAGGGACATGGATGATAAATATAACCCCAGTAAATACTTACGAATAAACAATCTCGGATAAGAACGAGATTGGAAAAGTTATCCCTTATCTTATGTATAATATGCTTCGTATGTATCTGAACCTCCTGTATAATGATTTAAATAATGTCATTTACTTATTAAATAATCATATTCATTGTTATGATATCATATATGGTTCACTTATGACTTTATATTACTCGTTCTTCTGTAAATTCCATGTTAAAGCAGCATTTTGGGTAAAATCGTTTCTTTTATCATACGTGTTTCGACATGTTGTTCTTGATATTATTACTTATATCCTGATTTACTTAATTCCATAATGTAAAACATTATTTATATATAATATATATTCAGCATATAAATATATATGATAGATCGATAAATGGAATGAAATACACGGTTCACGGAGACGGTAGGTCGTACGTACGCATGAACGCTGTTTTTGTTTCTTTATTGAATTAAATGGAATTAAGTAAATGAAACATATATGTACATAAATCCCGTATCATTATTATGTAATATATTTCATTATTATTTATTATATATACTTTATAACCATACTTTAATGGTTAATCATGGAAAATGAATCTCATCGCGTTCGTGGAGACGGTAGTCTGTACGTACGCACGAGCGATGATATCATTCCCATGATTGTGGAATTGTATAGAAGTGTATGTATAATATTTAAGAATCAATATTACTTTACAATAATCATATATATAGTTATTTATTTACACCATTATACCCATCCAAGTAAGGTGGTGGTGGAAAACAGATTACACCACGACGTGGAGATGGTATTCCGTACGTACGCACGCGCGATGATTTCGCTTTCCGTAGGATGGATAGAAGATGAAATAGGGTTTTTTCATATTTATAATAAAATATCAGTATATGAGTTATATTGATGTTATTAATTTATGATGAAATAAATAAAGAAGAATAAGTAGAAGAAGAAATAAATTGGAAAGAATCGGTAAAGGATATTACCTTTTCTTTGACGCGCCTCTTCTTAACCTCCTCTTAAGGCACTAGAGTTGGTCTTTTGAGGAGACCAGAACCTCTATGATGTTTCTAGGGAAGTTGAGAAGGTAAATGGGCAGGGTTTTTCCGAGCTTGAATGCTCAAAATTGTGTAAAGAGAAGAGGGAGGAGGTGCCCTTTTATAATGGAGGAGAGGGGCACCTTAGGAAAAACTTAAAATATTATTTTATAATAAAGTCATATTCGGTTTATAATAGCTCCAAATTGATTTATTACGAAGATAAAGGGGGGATGGGTCGAAATACTCTCAACAAATAGGTTTTAGACAAGTTTAGGTTACTATTTTAATTTTATCATTTAGATTTAACTCTAAGTTAAATAATTTAACTTTTACCATGTCTTCTTGTTTTCTTACACTATATGGTTAATAAACTTACTATAACAAGCCAAACGAACCCCAAGTGCTTAATTATTAATATATATAACCTTATCTAAGTCATTTGGCCAAACCTTATATTTTTAAGAATAGAATAAAAATTAATAATATAATATTTTTTAAATGACTATTTTATGTCAATTTTGACACTATTTGGTAATTTATTTTTTTGAAAATCATAACAGAATGATTAGTTAAAAAAAGTTAATTAAATCAATACTAACATGTCATATTAACCTATAAAATTATTTTAATTCATAAAAAGTCTCAAATTTCATTTATTTGCTTATTTATAATATCAATTATGTTAATATTTCATTAGTAAGGTAATTATTGCATCATAAATGTGTCATAAATAAATTAAATTATTTAGTGTATAAAAATTATAAATAAACTACCATTATGTAGGAAATATTTTTATATTTCTAATTAATATTTATAGTCGAATTTATCTTATGTATAACCCTATATTAAAAATGTTTTAGTTATTAAACTTTGATTTTAACTCTTTTAACTCTTCTTTAAATAAAATAATAATAAATGTCCTAATCTAATCCAAGTGGACCTAAATGGTCATATTTTATTCCTAAGGTTGTTTTTGGTCGAATTAAACTTATCCAATAGAATTAGTACATGTGTTAGGGTGATAATAATATCATTTTTACACTTAATTACCCTATTTACTTTTAACCGTGGTAAATAAAAGTAAAAAGTTACTATTCACCAAAAAATATTTTTATCTTATTGAACCACATTTTACTCCTTGATATTAATTGTGTCTCTCTAATTTTTTAAATTCCATTCACAGAAGCGGTAAAGTTAAGTTTTATGTAAATTTTCAAATTCTCCTAGGAGGTGGGTAAAAGACGATGAAAAGTTCAATAAAACTTTTATATATCTAAAATTATTATAAAATGACTACAATGAATTACATTGAACTTATATAGGTATTATGTATCAATTTTTACCTAAAATAAATTTAAATAAAATAAATAATTTTTTAAATAAAAAGTCGGTTTTTAAATAGTAACCCAGTGTTTTCACTATTCATCAAAATTTGAATTTTTTCAGAAAAATACCAAAAATTAACCCTAGGCTAATTTCGATATTCCGAATCCAAAAATGAAGTCCATTTTGAAATATAAAATTTATAAAATTTCAAAAAGTGGTTATTACTATTCATAATGGCTAGTTTATATAATATTTTAATAACATATCGTTGTTTAGCGAAACTCGGTATTGTGTACTACACACGCTATCGAAAAAGATCTTGATTGCATGTAATGCAAGCCAAGTCAGGGATGCGTGTATTGAAATCTCCATTTGGTGTTGCGTATAACATAATCAAAACTTATTTCATTTATACATTAAACAAAATCTATAATTAATGTTGCGTACAATAATTTCCACAAAACGAACTTGAAATTGTGTGTAACACGAGCCAAGAATAGTGTTGTGTATACTACAAGATAATATGGTGTTGCGTATAATACAAGCTAATCTTGGTGTAGTGTATAATAGAAGACATCAAGTAAATTAAAAATAATATATCTTGTAAAATCTCGGGGTGTTACAAAGTTTGGAAACGATGAAGGCCTAAAGATAATTGGCTCAGGAAAGGCCAAGTTTGGGGGCAAAGAGATGAGACGTGTTGATATCTTAGTAGTAGAAGGCCTCAATCACAATTTGCTCAACGTCAGTCAACTATGTGACTCATGAAATTCTATAAGGTTTACTAAGAAGGAGTGTATCATCAAAGGAAGAGATGGGATAGTGGTTCTATAGGGAAAAAGGACAAAGGGGAATCTCTACCTGGTAAGTGGAGAAGAAGATATGTGTTTCCTGTCCAGAGAAGAAGAAAAAAAGTTCTGGCATAAACGACTTGGTCATCTATTCCAACCATCCATGGAAGATTTGGTAAAGTTTCATGCAGCAAGAGACCTCCCTAATCTATCACATGATCATACTCACATGTGTAATGCATGCCAATAAGGGAAGCTCATCAGAAAGACGTATAAGGAAAAATAAAATAAGTCAACAAGAGTGCTCGAATTGGTGCATGTAGATGTTTGCGGGCCTATCACACCAAGAGAAATTTATGGAAAGAGGTACTATGTTATTTTCATTGATGACTATAGAATAATGGATTGGGTATTTGTTATTTTCCATAAGTATGGTGTGTTTAGCTTCTTAAAACAGTACTGAAGGGAGTGTGAAAGGATGCTTGGACAGAAAATTTTGAAGATTCATACTGACAATGGTACGGAATTCACAAATAGTCAGGTGGAAGACTATCTCGAGAAACATGGGATAAGGAATCAAGTTTCTTCAGTAAGAACTCTCCAACAGAATAGAGTGGTTGAAAGGAGAAATAGGATCATCAACAACATGGCCAGAACAATGCTCATTGAAAAAGACCTACCAGGTAAATTTTGGAAGGAAGCAGTTTTGACATCGGTCTATATTTCTAACAGGGCTCTATTGTGTCTGAAGTAATTAAAGACTCTGTATGAGATGTGGTATGGAAATAATCCAATAGTAAAATTCTTTCGAATATTTGTAAGTAAGTGTTTTATCCTCAACAAGGAAAAACATAGGAAATATGAATCACGAGGAGATGAGGGGATATTACTTGGATACTTAGGAAAAAGAAAGTCATATAAATGCTTTAAAAAAGGCTGGGAAAAGTAGTTGAGAGCAATGATGTTACTGTAGTGGAGAATGAGGAGATCATTCAATAGCGCAGTGAACAATTTCCTGATGAGAGTGATGAGGAAGAAAGCAACACAGGGGAAGCAGAAGTGGATGATGTTGATTTAGAAGAAGATACTGATGATGAGCATGAGAGAAGTAAAATTTGTATCTGCACAAAATCCAAGGAGTCAAGCTGAAATTTATAGGCAAAATATCATTAGTGATCAGTCATCTTTAGTTCAGAAAATAAGAATGAAGTCACTAAAGAAGACATATTTCCTATCTCAGGTTGAGTTGAAATGCTTTGATGATGCAGCTGAAGATAAAAACTGGGTTCGGGCAATGAATGAAGATCTTGATCAAATTGAAAAGAATCATACATGGGAGATTGTTTCGAGGCCAACAGATAATAATGTCATCGGGACTAAATGGGTCTATTGCAACAATATGAATGAAGATGACATAGTGATTCGGAACAAAGCACGACTAGTGTGCAAGGGATAATCCCATATAGAGGGAATAGATGTTGATGAGACATTTTCACCGGTTGCAAGGCTAGAGACAATTAGACTATTTCTAGCCATTGTAGTGCAACAAAAGTTCAAATTTTTCCAGATGGACATAAAATCTGCTTTTTTGAATGGGGTTCTGGAGGAAGATGTGTATATTGAGCAACCACGTGGTTTTCTCATTCATGAGGATGAGAACAAGGTTTGCAGACTAAAGAAGGTGTTGTATGGGCTGAAACAAGCACCAAGAGCATGGTACTCAAGGCTCGATCAGTACTTGAAGAAGCTTGGTTTCTAGCGTGAGGGAGTTGATTACAATATCTATTTCAACAACAATAGTAATCAAAAGATGATGGTGATGTTTTACATCGATGACATAATATTTGGAGGATCGGATGAAGCTCAGTGTAGGCAGTTCTCCGAATTCATGAAAAGTGAGTTTGAAATATCAATGATTGGAGAAATAACTTTTTTCCTTGGTTTAAAGGTGACACAAGGAAGGAATGGAACATTAATTTCTCAATCCAAATATGCCAAGGAGGTTTTGAGAAGATTTGGCGTGAAAATTTCTAAGGATATGAAGACTCTGGTTGCTACCCAGATGAAACTGTGTAAAGATGAGGATGGCAAGGGAGTAATATCACATAATACAAGAAAATCATTGGAAGTTTATTGTACTTGACTACGACAAGGCCTGATATTGTATTCGCCACATGCCAAGTAGCGAGATATCAGATTAATCCCAAGGAAATCCACATGATTTCAGTGAAAATAATACTTCGGTATATCAAGGGCACAGTGGAATTAAGCTTGATCTATAGTGATAAATCTCAGTCGGAATTATTGGGATATACTAATGCAGATTGGGCCGGTTCAGCGGATGATAGGAATTCAACACCAGGAGGTGCATTCTATCTTGGTGGACTATGTATTTCTTGGTTGAGCAAGAAGCAATATTGCATTTCATTGAGAACCGCAGAAGCTGAGTATATTGCAGCCACCCAATCATGCACATAGTTATTGTGGATGAAACAGCAGCTTGATGATATGGGCGTTGAAGTGAAGTCTCCGATCAGAATCCAGTGTGATAACTCAAGTGCAATAAATCTCAGAAAAAATCTCGCCCATCACTCAAGGACAAATAACATTGAGATAAAGTATCATTTTATCAAGGATAAGGTTGAGCAAGAAATTGTGAAGTTGGAGTATGTGCCTACAGAGCTACAGGTTGCAGACATTCTGAAAAAGGCCTTACCCAAGGAAGCGTTTGAAAGGCATCGAATGGCTCTGGGAGTTCAGTCAACTCCCCACACTTAAAAGCGTGTGAATGTGGAATGACCCCCTCTCCCTGAGGTATGATGTGTTTTTCTCTTATGTTTTAATATGTTTTTTACCCTGTTACATACCGCAAAGGAGTTCCCTTTGATTTCATTGAAAAAGGGGGAGAAAATAGTAATTTTTCAAGGGGTAGACAGTGTGGCTATTTGAGAAATCATGAATGATATGGGGAGAAGCTGACCGGTGGAACAGCGAGATAGGGGGAGAGCATTGAGATAGGGGGAGCGTTTTCAAATATGACGATGCTAAAAGTGATCTATCAACAAATAGATATCACGACAGTTGAGGATCGTGATAAAAGCATAACAGTGATGTTGGAATGGTGAGAGAAGGTTTCCAGCTATCACCAATTGGTATCAGTGTGGTTCAATAATTGGTATCAATTTAGCAATTGGTATCAGTTTGGAATCGACAATTAGTGTCTGACATGAAGTGATTCATTGATGAACTTTACATACTACTCTTTTTTCTCATGTCGAGCATTGATCATGTGGGATTAGAGTATGTGTTAAGTGATTCCTTAAACTCTATCAGAGTCACAAGAGGCAAATGATGGTAGTGGCTAGAAGGAGCTTTAGAGAGGGATCAAAGTGCAGAAAATCATTCTGAGAAGAGTTTTCAAAAAACCCAAAGGGGGAGATTGTTGGGAAAAAATCCCTCAAGGTAACATTGCAGTATTTTTGGTTTGATTGTGTTTGTTGAAAAAGCAGGTTTCTATGGTGAATTGTCAAGTTCTAGAGATATTTTTTAAAATCAATGTTGACAAAGAACCATGACAAAGGAATGGATTATCTGGAGGCGGTACAAAAGAGCAGTACAAGGTGGTGTTATTTCCTAGTGTTTGCCAAATTTTTGGGGTCCAAAATTTAGAGGTTGGTGAGCATCGTGAAAAGTGGATATACTTTAAGAAATTATTTAAATATGGAAAAGGCATGAGTTTCACGAAGATAGCTTCATGGATTGAATTTTACAAAGACAAGGAGAATGTTGACGGTGTTCTACGCGATTACGTCAAGCTTCACGAACAGCAGAGGTTGAAGCGCATCGCGGTGGTGAAGGGATTTGTGAGGGAGCTTCATGGCGAAGGCATGAAGGGATTGATGGTGATTCTCCATAATTTCATCAAGCTCCGTGATTGGAAAATTTCTGTGGTGATTCACGATTTTGAGAGAATTTTGACGGGAACTTCGGAGCTTCGTTATTTGAGATGATGTGGCATTGACTTCGCACGTAAAGTTAGAGGGTCGGTGGAATCGCCTATAAATAGGCCTCTACCTCTTCAAGAGAAGTAGAGTGACAAAGAGAGTTTTCAGAAAAAATATTTTGCTCTCGGTTCACGAAAGTAGTTCGTGAAGGCAGTGTGCTTTGCGAAAGAAGAGCGTTGTGGCGACTAATCTAGCTCTGTGAATGCCGCGAGCTCTACGTTGGCTCAGTGATCTTCACGAGGGAAGTTGCTTTGCGATGACTTGATCTTTGTGGGGGTTCTTCACAATATTTCTTCGTGAAAAGTCAGGAGCTTCGTGAAGGCTTGTTTGAGCTTCATGAAATTGGGAGCCTCAAAAAGTAGGGTGCTTTGCGAAGGTATTTCCAAAGTAATTTCTCAGTGTTCAGGGGCAAAGGGGTATTCATCAGTGGATGAAATTTTAACTTCAATAGAGGATCTATCAACAGTTGAGTATGCATTCTTTCATGAAAATTAAGAGACCTATAGGTCTATAAACAGTGAGTGGATCTTATGAATAAGCAGTGAGCTCACTTCAGTTGAGAGAGCAGTGAGTTCTCAAATTGTGAGTGGTTGTAAACCAGGAGGGACAGTGAGTCCATTTTGAACTTTTAGACAACAATTCGCTTATAGTGGAATTGGTACATCAGCACACTGTCGGTGTATGATCCTTGGACATAGCCCAGTGAGGGTGAACCAAGTAAAAATTGTTGTGTCCTTTGCATGCTTTAAGGTTTGTTCATACTCTGCATCGGGAAGGAGAGAGAAGAGGGTTTTGTCTAACAGCAAAACAAGATCAAAAGGGGTAGTCGTTTTAATCTTTCATACCCTGATTCACCCCCCCCCCCCCCCTCTTAGGGTATCTAGCCTAGTGGACCTAACAATAACCTATTTTCAATATCTTGAACTTTCATGATGAAACATGCAGGAGAAAACAAGGCAATTAACACCTGAAACAATGGTGATAATGTAATATTATTAACAAATGGATAATAAGATGTTATAAAAGGATCATATGTGATATTATAAACAATAATATGATTCTATTATAATTTAATTACTTGTTTAATATCACTATACATTAAGTTAAGGAGCACTCAACTAAAGGGAATCGCGAGATCAAGGGTTTCTTATCTCAATTTCCATCCATTGGGTTAAATGACTAATTCATTGATTGTATTATTCAAAAATTATGTGTAAAATAAATGTTTATTGATTTATGTTTTATTTAAAATTTTATTTATGTTTATCTACATTTTATTCATACAATCACCCCATCGATTAACTCTCACCTTAATGATACAAACATTGTAGGACATTAATCTCAAACTTTCTTCTTTGTGAATCATGTTCTATTATGCACCTAATTTATTTTGAATAGTGTATATAATACCCTTTTATATAATATATTAGTAATCCTTCATGCATTATGATATTTCAAGTCATAATTCATCAACTCCATTCATGGTAAGTTATGAATCAAAAGTTACCAAAGTGATAAGGGTTTATGTTGCAATCTAATTTTATTTAGGATTGTTTATGGTTGAATTTAAATTGAAGGAAATTATTTGATAAGTTTCTAATAAAACCTTTTAATTTTATTCTCTTCTAGTTATTAATGAATTTTTCAAGTAATAGAAATATTTTCCTCTCTTTTGTGCTTAAAATGATTAAGAAAATGTTTTTAAGAAATTCCAACTTCATTTCTCTCTTCAATCAAAAATCCTTCTTCCTCCAACTCCACATTATCTAAAAATATTTTTAAAAATGTTCTACTATTATTTTTTAAATTCATTTTTACCCTTAATCTTATTTTTATGAATTTTTGTAAAAGGAACCTTGCTGTAATTTTATAAATAAGGACTTTTTCACATTTCTTATAAAAATGTGAAAGGAATATTTTTTTAAAGTATTCGGCATGAACAGAACTCATCTTCCATCATGACCACTCAATTATTTAAATATTACTTTTTAAGTTTCAAAATTTATTTAAAAAAATATTTTATTTAATTTTGGGAAATATTTATATTTTAAATAAGTTTTTTCAAAATGGAAAGGATATTTTCCTCAATAAATGTTCAAAGTGATCTTTCAAAATCATTTTCTATTAAAGATGACATCCTTTGATGTTACTCAAAGTGAAAATGGTATTTTCCACAAGAATTTTTAATCTTTTTAAAGGTATTTTCATCAATGAAAAAAAATTTGATATTATGGATTACTTATAAATTTTGTATATATATCTCTCAAATGTATATCAAGCCTATTATACCTTCATTTTATGGGTTAATACATACCTTATGTTCATATCTCAAATGAATTAATTATGAAATATATTTTGATTGAGTTATGAGATAATATTATAAAACACATTTCTTTCCATGCTTAATTCTTATGTTTATTCTTTATGATTGATATCCTTATGTGGGATAAATATTTATGTACATGAAATGAATGTGATAGGTGCACCCGGAATTATATAGACATTGAAAGTATTGGATAATGTTAATGTCTCATGAAACTTAATATATAGGATTAGGAAGTGAACCTAATCCATTATGGGACTCTATCCACCATATGATGTTATCTTGGGAGTTATAATTGACTTATTATTAAGTCATATTTATGTTTATTCCATAGTTATTATGATTCTAGGATCTTATAATTCCATGTTATTTATAATATGCTTCCATGAAATTACTCATGAGCCTTCTCTTTTATGATATCATGTTATTCCTTTGACTTACATGTTATATTTTCATATCATGTTCATTCCCTTATAGGGATTTCTAGCTCACCCCTTCCTTTATATATTCCCTAGGTTATCCCATGTATATTTAGGAGATCTAATGGATTTTTGGATCTCACTATAGAAAATAAAATAAGGATGCAATGTTTTATATATTAAGAACCTAGTATTCCCAAGACACTAGGCCTTTACTATCCTTATGTTGTAATTATTAGATATTTATGTTTAATAATTATATAATAATATGTGTAAAAGTCTTGGGTCACCATATAATTTGACTTGTCTAGTAGGTCAAGTTTGACGGGATTTCCTCCTCTTAGTGGTTTCTCAAGTGTTTCATTTCAAGCGAAGAGGAAGTGGGATGAGTCTCATGGTGGAAATCGTAGTGTTAGATATCAGTAGTATATTTCTTCAAATTCTTTTGTAGTATCTATTAAAGGACCACTGACTTGTTTTCGGTGTGGAAAATTTAAGAACTTGAAGCATTATTTCATAGATACACTAAATATTTATAGCTCTTATGGGATCTCAAGTCACTTATAAATATTATTCCATATTTTTACCACTCCGTATAGTGGTACGGTCTTGACAACATTGAGAGGATTTTCATTGAAGTCAAATGCTTCAAGAACAATGGGGGTCCAAGAACATGCATAAAAAAATAAGTTTCTTCATATAATTTTTGAGTCTCTAGGGGAATATGATGTGGTCCATAATACTATGATAGGTAACATTACCATTTCTTCATTTTTAGTTACTGCTTTAATTGATACTATTAGCTCTAATTTATTTATATCTACCCATCTTGTAGAAATTTTAAATCTTCCTACATATCTCATGACTTATGTTATATATATTTATATAAATCATGATATAAATAGAGATAAGGGTCTTCAATGTCACTCTTGTGATTTTTCTTTATTAGAAGTCAATCTTATTTGTGACTTTTTAGTTTTGGAGTTGAAACATCTGGATATCATTCTCCAGATGGATTGGTTTATCACTCATATGGCTTGTATCAGTTTTTTTCTTTAATGGGTCTCCTTTATATCCCATGATGTTGTGTTCCATATCATTTAGGGAGAATTATACCCATGGTTGAGTTGAACTGGACCTCCTCTTTCAAAGTTAGGTAGTGTAATATCAATGTTTTATTTTAAATAAGAATAAAAATCTTAAAGTGGTAATGTCCCCTTAGTATCTATTGAGTTTCCTAATATATTTCCTTCCAACTTTTCTGGTTTTCCACTAGTGAGGGAGGTGGATTTTTCTATCAACTTGGTACTAAGTACCTAAACCATTTATATTCCTTCCTATTATATAGAACCAGTTGAATTAAAGGAGTTAAAGACTCTATTTATTAACTTGGGGACTAAAGGATTCATTCACCCTTGTGTATTACATTGGGTATTGCATTTTTTTCAATAAGGTTGATAGAACCCTTCACCTTTTTTTGATTATAGGAAGCTTAATCGGGTCATGGTCAAGAACAAGTATATGTTTTCCCATATTGATGATTTGTTTGACTAGATAAAAAGTGAAGTGGTTCTCAAAAATTGATCTTCGGTCTAGTTACCACTAACTTAGGATCAAGGATTACAATATCACTAAGATTACATTTAAGGGTAGGTATTTACATTATTAATATATTGTTATTCCATTTTGTTTGACCAATTCTCCTATGATGTTTATAAAATAAATGAATAGAATTATCCATCAATGCCTTGAATCTTTGGTAGTGGTGTTTGTGGATGACATATTGGTTTAATCCAAGACTTAGGAGGGTCAAGTATGTCACCAAAGAGTAGTTATAGGAATCTTGAGACATCATAGACTCTATGAAAAGATTTAGGAATAAATTTTCTAGATTTGTGAGGTAAAGTTATTAGGACATGTGGTTTTTGAATATGGTATTTTAGTTGATCCTGATAAAGTGAAGGTTTTTATGACCTAATAGGAATAGTGGAAAGAATTTTAGATTAAATTATTCTTGAGATTAGTAAGGTATTACCACTACTTTTTGAATTATTTCTCAAATTTGGCTTCTTAGATGACCATTATTACTTGGAAGGGTGTAAAGTTAAATTGGCATTCAAAATTTCATGCTTCCTTTGATTAGTTGTAGCATCAGTTGAATTTGGATCCTATGTTGACTATTCTGAAAGTTGATCAGGGCTATTTTTTCTTCTTTGATGCATCAGGTTCAGGATTGGGATGAGTACTTATACTGGGTGATCACATGATGGTTATGGATCTTGTCAATTTTGAACTTATGAGAATAACTACCCCATTTATGATCCTGAATATGTAGTTGTGATGTATTCTCTAAATAGTTGGTGGAATTACCTTTTTTGGGAAACATTTAGTTCCTACTTTGATCATAAAATCTTGAGTTATATATTCTCACAAAATGATCTGAATATTCATTATAGGTGATGGGTGGAGTACTTGAAATATTTTTATTTCAACATTATCTATGATCTTAGTAATAAGAATGTCATTACTGATGCTTTGAGTAGGAAACTTCCATATAAAACCATTAAAGAATAATATAATGAATGGAATTTGTTGTCACTATTTTCATGTATTCACTTGGGGGTCTATAATGCTGAAACCTGGGATGTTTTTTCAAGTTTTCAGTTGACATATTCACTTCTTGAGAGGATTCTCCCGGTTCAGTAGCTTGATGATGATTTATAGGGAATTTTATTTTATTTTTATCATTATTATACTTGTTAGTAAATTAAAGATGTGAACCAGAAGCCTTTAGGATCTCTTCATCCCTTTCATGTTCCAACATGGAATTGGGAAAACATATTGATGGACTTTTTTGTTGAGTTTCCACACAAACCTTGAAGAAATAATGCTATAAAGGTAGTGATAAACCAATTGAAAAAATATTCTCACTTTATTCCCATCCATGATATGACCAATGTTGAGGAATTGGGTAATATATATATGAAATACATTATTATATTTCTTGGAGTTCTATCTGCCATAGTTTTCGATAGGGATTCCCATTTCACTTCTTTTTTTGGGAGAGTTCTCCAAGAGGGGATGGGATTCCATGTAAATTTGAGTATAGATTAAAATATTTATACTTATGTTTAGATGTAATGGGAGATACATATTATTGAATACATGTTTCAAGATTTTTTCCTTGACTTTGGGGGAGATTGGGACTTCCACTTGGTGATGGTTAAGCTTTCCTAAAACAACAGCTACCAGTCATCCATTAAGATGGAACATTTTGAGGCCATGTAAGGTTATCCTTGTAGATATCCTCTTTTTGGTTAGAGGTTGGTGAATCTTCCCTAGTTTAACCTAGTTTTGTCCAAGAGATAATAGAAATATTTAGTTGATCTATCAGAGAATGGTAATAACTCAAATTTGTTATAAATCCTAAATTGATCATCACTAATTCTATTTGTAATTCTTGGTTGGTGTCTTAGATTTTTTTATAGTTTTACCTTATTTGTATCACTGAAGAATTGGTAAAGAGGGAAATTTATCAACAAGAGACATTGGATTGTTTGAGGTTATTGAGAAAATTAGAAAGGTGGATTATAGTTTGGTCTTTCAGCCTCATATGACAACAATCCATAATGTGTCCCATGTGTAACATCTTAAAAAGTATCCCTCTAATCTGTCTCATGTCTTGATCTAGAAGGACCTTTATGTGGGAACTGATTTTCTATGACTAAACATCTAGTTTGGAATCTTAATTCTCAAATAAATTTACTTTATGGAAATTTCTTACCCTTTTTGAGGGTGTTATGGTATCATGGTTCTGATTTTCATGATACTTGGGAGATTGAGGTCTTGATGTGGGATAAATTGTCTCACCTATTTGCTATGGAGTCTTCTTGACAGGCTTTCTAGGAGAAGAAATCATTCATGGTGGGGAGACTGAAACATAATGTTACCATATTTTCGGTATGAACCTAGTTTTGTTCATTTTTCTCTTTGATTTAATGTTTTATTTATAGTTTATTTCACCACTCCTTGTCTATGATTGTTATTTCTTGGTTTTTTTCACTCATTTGAGTTTTTAGATGGGTTTGGGAGAGGTTTTGAACCTATTTTTAGGGAAATGAAGGTGTACGGGGATTTTATCATGAGAGTGGTCATGCTCTTATAGAGATAAAAGATACAAGAGGCCCAACAGCTAGCTAGTGGGACTTTTAGTGTGTGGTGAATTCTACCTAATTCCATTGGGTAGCTGGTGGAGGCCACCGGCTAGCTGGTGACACTGATGGAGCCGATTTTCAGTAGGGTGGTATCATATTTTTATTTTTTTAAAATCTCTAATTTAAGCCTAAAACACATTTCTCAAATTTCATTTGACCATTATCTCCTTAGAGGCTCCCAAGAGATAGTTTTGTCTCCCCCAACCTCATTTATTCATATATCAAAGTGTCAGTTGGTGTGTTGGTTCTCATCTAGTGAGTGTAATATCTATTTGATCATGGATCCTTCTTTCCTCCTTTATCTCCCTATTTGAGAGAGATAATTCTTCATTTCATTTATGGATCTAAATATTGACTTAATCGATTTTTATTCTAGTATTCTCCTTTTAATCTTATAGCCATTGACTCTAAATCGGTAGATCCTGTGTGGGTGTTATTGATCATGGTTTAGGTCGGTGGTTTTGTAAGAAAATATATATCAATTGAAACCTTTTATGCTTGTTTAATTTAAATTAGTTTTAAAATTATTTTATAAATATTGAATTTATCCTCTTAATAAATGGTTTGAAATGGTATGGTGTATGTGTTTGTGATGAATTCCTTTGAAAATGGATTTTGAAACAAAGTGTAGATTTTCAAAAAAAATTGATCTTTATTTGAAATGAATAAATTAAAGAATGAATTTAGTGAGATGGAAGGAATAAAATGATTTATGAATTTAAATTATATTTTTGAAAATTAAATACTTGAGTCTCTAATAAAAACCATTTGATGCTTGATTTTTGAAATGAAAGGCATGTTTTTAAAACTTGATCTTGGGGTAAATTGAAATGATTAACTGAAATGATTGAAATTGATTGATTTAAATGATATCCCCATAAAATTTTGATTTACCTTGAATCACATGAGATCCTAGGTATTTATTTTTGAAAAATACATACTATTAAAGTATTAGCTCTGCCTATAATTAGATTGGTGATGAAAATTATAACTGGACTGTCTAGAAAGGTGGGGAGTCTATTCTTTGAGATTTTATCTTATTCCATCTAGGAATCCAATTATTGCTTGGGGTTTTTGATGATGATGTATTGATGAATTATCCTGATGAATAAAGTTGATGTATTTTCCTTGAGACTTGTATCTATCTACTTGTGTTACTTTGTCTCATGTAGAGTCTTTGGAATACCGAGTGTTTATTCATGAATGCTTGTTTCTTTATCTAGATGATTTATTCTTGTGATGAAATTATTCCCACTTGATTGTTTTGATTCCCTAGATCTAGTCTCCATCTTGTGGGGATCAAAAATGCCCTTCAGGCCATGTTATGACTGATTCAGGTATCGTTTATGTGTGTTATTTGGGTCATCTTGTGATATGAAAATAGAAGATATTTCTTCTCTATTTTCTATCTCTTATTTTCAATAAAAATATTGTTCACATAATACTTAAAATGATAAGTTTCAGGGGGTATTTATACACCCACTCTACCGACATACTCTACTACCTCAACTAATATATAAATTTTTCTTCTCTTATACATAAAACTTCATAGAACAAACATGGCCATGAAAAATCACCGTAAATAATATCACACATTCATTACACTTTGGGAACTTATCTCAATTCAAATTTTACTTCACTCGACCATATAAATAATGTTTCATGAATTCATCATACCAATTCATATATCCAATTCAATCAAAATGGAAATAAAATACTCAACTCGATCATCAAATGATGTGTCATGAAGAAATCCTGATGTATAGTATCCTTCTGATTGATCAAGGTAAAAGATGGCATTAATGTAGATCATATGTCCGGGATTTAATAGATTGAATTACCCATTTTATTTATATATCTTTTTAAATAGATCTATAGTACCACATAGTCAAATCCCTTATCAACTTTTTGATTATATTCACAATGTTTAATAAATCTGCACGAACCATGGACTCTTAAGATGCGAGTAATGGGGTACACTCTCAGGATCCTCTACCTCTCCTCCTTGATGTCACCCCAAAAATCCCTCCTTGCCTCTTATGTATTCCTCTTTGTTCACATGCCATCCTGCCTATGTAGGCACCCACCGCCATGAAATCTCTATGAGATGGCTCTCCCATGTCCTGGAGTTATCCTCCCACATGTATGGGATTGAGCTGGTTCCTCGACTTGGATGGTTGGGATATTTTTTAAAACACTTATAAAAAATATCTAAGTGAAATACGTCATATAAAATCCCAAATATAAATTCCAAACCATAATCTCAACTTCAACTCCTTTTTTAAACATGTAATTAAATATTTTAAAATACAAAACTTCTTTAATTATTGAATTTACTAATTTAAATTCAAAATCAATTTATCTTAAAATCATATCTACTTCTCTAATTTCCTTAATTATAATTATGATTGATAAAAAAACATCATCAAATGATTTTATTAAAATTTTGTAAACAAAGTGCATTATCCTAATCTAATTAACACATGTCTTTGACATTTATGAAATATCTTCAATCATCATAATTAATGTTTCTTTATTTAAAGAAACAACTCTTCAAGTCAAAACTTCTTTTCCAGATTATGAATAATTCTCAAGAATAATTAAATGTAAGAAACTCCATACTTAAACCATTTTCACATTGATATTCCATCATATAATCCCATTGATAAAAAATACAACACAATTACTTCAATCCATTTGGGTTATTCAATATCCTTTTTTGGATTTGTTGTCAATACCCAATTCAATACTAAATTAAATGTATTCTTCTCCCCCTTATTGATAATAAATTAAAAGGTCAATAGGTAGGGAAGATTATACTTATCTTCTTTCTTTTACACCTAATCTTTCCATCTTCTCTCTTTCAATCTCTTCATTTAATAATAGATACCACTTGAAAGAAACTCAAATTGATCTACTTGAGAGAAGAATGACATCACTTTTCTTAAATTAATGAGTCATAAATTACTCAACTCTAAGTATATGTGGGATAACCTAATGCAGAAAAAAAATATTGATAAATCTATAAAAAAAGTGTCAATAAAGTTTTAAAATGTGATACCAGCACTAAAACCTTCTTTTAGGTGTTATTCAAAAGTAATTTCAACTAAACTTATATATTCATCTCAACAAATAGATTAAAAATATTCAATTAAAATAAATAATTTTCCATTTTTCAATCCATTTTAATTTTTTCATAAATTAATCATTTTCTCTTCTTCTGATTCATAATTAAAATTATTCACATAAATATAGAATAATAGGCCTCTTCAATGACAAGATTCAATTTCCAAAAATTCAACATTTGAAATCATCAGATATATCCCTTACCATAACTTCAAATATTCATTTTATACCAATTGAGATATTAAAATCTAATGGTTGAAAATATTTAATCCTCCTAAAGGGATGAACTTCATCCATATTCTTCATCAGGGTTTCCTTTTTCAGGAATGAACTCCAAGCACAAATTTGAAATCAATTAATTTTTTTCTATGATACAACATGACACAAATTGAAATAAATTTCTTTGTGATTCATATATTCTTGGATTCAATATAATTATTCATGGAATTTATTTATTTAGGACACCCCTTGAATATATACATCACCTTCTATTCCCTACACAAATAAATGAAAAACAAAATGTACATGAGAATAAGGTGGATATTCAATGATTTTTAGTTAGAATAGTAGAGATAATATTTATTTATCAATAAAAATGATATTTTAAATTTTGTTTCAGATATATTAAAACTCTTCTTGCTTTAAATTTATTTAAATTTATAGATTTTACATTTAAGTATGGAATGGAATTCTTGATATCTCCAGATTTTATCTTATATAAAATAGTATTTTTCAAATTAGAAATCAATTCACATTAATTATTTTGTTCCAACTCCAAATTCTTATCCATTTTCAACTATTATAGAAATATATCTAAATATTATTTAGGTTCATGATCATTATTCTTCTTATGTGTATACTCCTTATTCACAATAGTATTTTATCCTAAGAAGTCATTATTTCTTTCCTTTTAATTTTTAAAAACTTATTCAAACTATTTTTCCTTATCATGAAACTTTTTGAGGTGTTTATAGACATTTTAAACCATCCATGCACATTTTAAATAACATTTGGGTCATATATTTTAGATAACGTCTCATTAAATTCATTCTTTTCATCTTGGTTTTCATGATCCAAATTAATAATTTTCTTCCTTTCTCAGATTGATTCACTTTTATACTTTATAATTCATCCACTAACATTGATATTCATGTAATTTTTTCAAGGTTTCATGATGTTTTCCTTCCTACCATAGTTGAAACATATTTTATTTGACATAGCATCCTTTTCAGTATTCTTTTTGGGTGTAACTTGTTTCACATTATTCTTTATTTTCTTTCTCTAATTATAACCCAATGAAGACTTATCTTATTCTATTCTTTTCTTATGTATTTTTTAGATCTTTTATTCTTATCAACATATACATAGTAATGGTTGGTATATACCATCACTCATCATAATTTTGACCACTTCTATTTCAATAATAAAAAAAGTATTCAAGGAATCTAAATATTTCTTGATAGATAGATTATTCTTTATCTGTTTATTCTAATTCGATTATATAAGATTTATCCTCACAAATGATCTAATACACCTTGATATAGGCCATTTATAATCATTATGTATTGAAAATTTATACCATTAGTAAATTTATAGATGCCCAAAATTCTAACAATACTAAAAATAGATAAAAAATCTTAATATATTCTTTTGTGGATCAATTTTATTGGCTTTGGAATCTTTATTTTTTAGATAATATGGTTCTTAATTTGATATTTTGTGGGGAACAAGAATGAATAATCATTTTCACATCCAAATTTGATGATATTGTAGGTTTTCCAATAGTATTATTCACCCATGTTTGACTATAGTTATTTTTGGGACATGTACTAGAATATAAAATGGTATTAATAAAAAACAGAAACTTATGGGACAAGGGTTACCTATTTCAATGAGCTTGTCATGAATTTATCTTAAGATAATTTCAATCTCTTCATTACACTTGAATGATACTTCTCAAATGTAAGACACTTTTCATAAATACTCTTTGAAGCATTTCTATTCATAGTAGTTTGGGAAGTCTCAGATTATTTTAATCCCATATTTTTCAATTTGACTTCCAAATAAATCCACTCCAAGTTGAGAGCAATATTCTCATCTTCAAATAATTTAAATTATTATTCCAAATAACTTTTCATTTTTTGAATATGAACTTCAGGCATTTTATTTGACTCTAGTAGATAATTATTCAGTTATTTGATTCTCTTTTCTTTAACCGCTAGTTGTGTTTCTTTAACATTCATAGAGGTTATGTTTAGTTTATCTAATTCATGGATCACTTTTGTAAATAGTTTTTCAATCACATAATTTTCACAAAAAATCCAATAATTCATCTTTAATGAGAGTGGATCTCTCATTATAAAGTGATATAGACTATTCTTTTGATTATTCAACTGGGTTGAATAATTATTTATATAATATTAAAGTCTATTTCTTGAATTTAATTTTTAACTGAGAATTATAGACATTAATGATAACCTTATGATATTTTTCAACCATATATATCATCTTAGTAAATAACTTTTCAGTCACTACATTCTCTCACGCATTTCTTTGCAACTTTTATTTAACTTGGGAGATATGTTCATTGAAAATTAATATGGTTTCTTATTTCACTTCATCAATTTATGTGAGAATTTTTCATCTTTAAAACTTCTTAGCTAAAGCTTTTTCTATATTTTTAGCTTATTCTTCCAACTAATATTTTTCATCATATAGTTCTTTGATAAATGAAAACATGTAATTGAAAAAAATTATAGAAACATTATTAATATAGTATTTGACTTCTAAATAAAATTACTAAGTAATTTAACAAACTCTTCCTTGTCATTCATTTCACTAGAATCATCAAAAGGATCATTATCAACTAATTTTGTAGATATCATTGATAAACTACCACTTTAATTGCATTCAATTTTTGGTATATTTTCATTATTATTTAAACTCTTTATCATCTTCCTTGCCTATTTATTTTATTTGTTCTTTATGGTTTTTTCATAAACTTTCTTATTTTCAATAATAGATATGGGAACTGAATTATCCATCTGATAAAACTCTGATACTTCTTCAAATTCAAACCTATACATCATATATGTTTGATTTAAACAACTGGGACAATAATTAGGATTCAATAAAAGGTAGAACCTTTTCTCTGATACCAATTGAAGTTCCTAGTGGATCATGTGGGTGCACTAAGTGTGCGGTGAATCAGTGTACACAATTTTTACCCATTTCTTTTCTTTCACTTTTTACCCCCTTTTATATTCAAACCTCTACATCTGTTAGGATGAATAGATATTCCCTATTAACAAATAAAATTATACCACAAGTAATATAAAAATTAAATAAAGCACAACACATAGTATTTTTACAAGGTTCTCTGCCAATGTGGGTGACTACGACCTTATTGTGGTTGGTATGATTCATGACACAAATTCCACACTAAAAATAAATCAAATATTATAATTGGTTTGTTCAAGAATCATCCTAAAACCATAATGGGTAGATATTAACCCCTTTCTAAATTATAATGGTGTCCCATAAGTGTTCTTTAAATTGTCATCCCACTAGTTTTCTTTATATTGGAATCCCACTAGTGTACACAAACACAAAACCAGCATAATGAGAATGATCACACAAGATCCAAACTATCATTGCAACCCAAAACTGATTTTTCTCTTTGTAGCTATGATAAAATGATTCATCACTTTCTCACTTCCATTAAAAGTATTTGGTTTTCACTATATGTAATTAATAACACTTTATAAAAGTTAATTCAGTAATATTTTTAATAATTATATGATACTAATTATAATTTAAATCAATGAATTATTATAATAATCAATTAAAAGTTCTTTAATAAACTACAATTTTGCTTCTTTATAGACTGTCTAAATAAGTGGAAGATAAAACTTCTAAAATCAACTTCCTAAATTCTCATGAAAATATTGATCAAAGTATGATTTTCATTCCATGAATTTTTATTGTATGGACTTTATTTTTATGCATGATTTTATCAATTCTTATTTACTATGTTTTTCACACATCAAACATGCATAAATTAATTTGCACTGTTTTTTCTTTCTTATTATTTTAAAATATTTAATATTAGTTTATTATGCTCATTCATACTTAAAAAACCTCATCCATTGTGTACATCCTCATACTCAAAAAATTATTATTTTATTTCATGTAATAGTATAAGTTTATTTAACTCATTCAGTTCTCAAACATATGAATTTTATGTATCATGTACAACACCTTTGTATAGCTTAGAACAACTCACATTACACTTCCTTATTTTCACAACACAATATTTCATGATACTATCTCACTTCATGCAACACTATCATTGAACACACGCAAACTCCACACACTAGATGTGAAGATCTGTAATAAAGTGTTTGGTATTTATTTTTCTTCTTCTCACATCTCAACCAAGCATGAATTTATTCTTATTTGCACTAAACAATATGTGTATAAAACTTCATGTAGGAATAAAAAACATGGCATGGTTCTTCTAATTTGTTTCACGTGATAAGAAGAGTATAAGAATATTACTCAATATCTCATTATACACATGAAAAAAGAGGATCATGCTTCTCTATTTTCTCTCTCTAATTTTTTATCGAACTCATGTTTATATCATAATTCAAATGAGGAGGGTTGGGGGTATTTATAGACCCACTCCATTGACATACTCCACCACCTAAAATAATAGGAACATTGACATTTTCTTATATGAAAAACATTAAATAACGGACACAACCATAAAAAATCACCATAAAATATATTGAAAATGCATTCCACTTTTTGAACTTATCTATGTCTCAGATTTGACTTCACTCATTCATACAAACAAATTTACATGCATGCATTAATTATGTTCAAATATCTAATTCAATAAAAATGGAAATAAAATACTCCTCTTGATCATTGTATGATGCAGTGTGAAGAATTCTTAACATACAATTCCCTCTAATGGATCAAGATAGAATACGATGTTGATGTAGATCGGAAAACTCTGATTGAATAGATTGGACATCCTTAATTATTTAAATATATTTTTAAATTGATCTACAGTACCCCACATAGAATAATGACACACCAAATTTGTGTTTGGATATAAAATTATTACTAAACAATCACAAACCAAGGACTTATTAGATATAAGTAATGGGGTCCACTTCTAGCCTCCTCTACCTCTACTCCACACTATTGCCCTGCATCCTAGTCTTTACCTCTTGTGTGCACCTTTGTGTATACACACTATCCCACTTATACGGGAACCCATTTCTATGCAAGATCTATGATCTATCACTTCCATGTGGTTGAGGTATCCTCCCATATGTGTGGGATTGATCTGTTTCCTCATCGTGGATGGTTGGTATCTTTTTTCTGACACTTAGAAAAAATATCTAAGTGAAATATGCCATTAGAATTTCCAAATATAAATGCTAATCCATGATATAAACTTTAAATTCATTTTTTAAACATGGAATTAAATATTTTAATATCTAGAACTTCTTTAATTATGGAATTTACTAATTTAAATTCCAAATACATTTATCTTCAAATCATCTCCACTTCTATCATTTCCTCAATTATAATGACGATGGATAAACAACATCATCAAAATATCATCTTCAAATTTTGTAAACAATGTGAATTCTCTAAATGAAATTGGAAAATGTCTTGGAAATTAATAACAACTCTAAAATCATCACTATTAATGTTTCTTTATTTAAACTAAAAACTCTTCAAGTCAAAACATCCATGTGAGCTTATGAATAATTCAAAATAATAAGTTGATGGTATAAACTCCATACTTCAATCACTATTACATTGACTTTCCATCATAAAAACACATTGAAAAAAAATACAATATAATTACTTAAATCCATTTTGGTTCTTCATTTACACTACAAGAAATGAGTAAAATAAGCAAAAAGTATTATGTGGTTTATAATTATACAAAATCTAAGTATATTTCAATTCATAATTAAATTAAAGAAGTAGTTTTAATATAAATCATTTCCAAGATCATTGTGTAGTTCCTAGTAGTGCAGATCTTATCAAAATATACCATGATAATACTACACCAGTAGTTCATTAAAAAGAACATAGATAACACCAACTGACACAACATATGATTCAAAACTATTATATCATGTGCGATTTTACTCAATGGGTTAAATTCATGGTAAGAAGAGTAAGAAGATAGGATAATTTGGAATACCCATTAACTAAATCTATTTATTAGCGTGAATATCATGTGAGACGTAGTGGGTAGAGGATTGTTAGCAAATGTAACTAGAGTAATTAGGATATTGATAGGGTTTGTTTCCTAGAACTAACATTAATTTATATATTATTGATTACCAAACTATATATTTTACTTCATATGTACATGTTTTTATTATTATAACATATTGATATTTTATAATATATGTTATATATGATAATTTCCTTAGAATACTTTTAGTGTCATTAGGTATAATAGTCCCCGCCATAATGAGAAACTGGAATGTCATGAAAATTTTCTAAAACTTATGTCATATGATCTTGATACATCATTTTGACAGGACATGGCGGATTTTTGAATATCATGTGTTAGGACCCCATAGATATCAGATCTTCTTTTAATGAATTCATTACATGATGATTTCCAAGAATAGTAGATCATGAGGACATATCCATTAATGGGAATTCTACATAATATGTGTATCACCAGATATTATTATTTTTTAGTATATGTATTTTTCCTTAAATTTTATATCATTATTAATATATATCATGGATTTCATATTTAGATGCATAGTGAAAATGATGATGTATATGCTCATAGTAAATTTATTATTTTTAATAAGTGTGAGTAATATGATATTAATTGAGTGATAAATAAAGGATTTATCCATTATGAGTAATGAAAGAAGATATTTATGGCCCTTTAATTGAGATAGAAGTTCCTGGTAAAAAATCATGGCCATAGTGTTTACAACCACGTTCATCTTATAAAGTTTAGAAAAAATAAAAATCAAGCATTAAGGGATAATGAAATGATTATGCATCCCTCTAGATGATATTTTGAAAGGAAAATGGATTATATTACATTGTTATAATTATGTAAAGGTTTTTATTTCTATGAAATTTATATTTATATATGGGGCCATGATGTGTTTCTATATATCACCCTTGGACTATGGGTTTGACCCTATACCATTGAGAAAATAACCTAGAGGGTTTTATACTTAGTGTATATAGAATCTCATTGGATTTAGTTGAATTTGATTTATTATAATAAAAGTAATCTTAGTTAGTTGATTGATGTCTATTTAATTTATGTTGATCATAATTCAACCAAAAATTATTTTTTGATTGGAATAAGGGAGTTGAATTCGAATTTATCATGATATTAATAAGTTACTCTAGTGAGGACAAAAAAAAGATTTATTTATTTATTGGGATAGATATAGGACTAAGTTAATGGTATAAGTTCATTTAATTCTTAAATTATATTATTTTTTACATGGAATTTATTTAATTATGTCACTTAAATTATTCATTTATGAAGGGATAGATTATATAAATAGTAATTAACACCATAATTACCTAATTGAAATTTAATTAATAGTTATTAGTAATTAATTATAATGATTTAAGGGAGGGGGAGAAATAAAATGAAAATCATACACTGCCAATAGTAAATAACTTGAGGAGAATTGAACTCGAGACCTTGATGAGATTCCATAGGACCACTAACATTGAGGTGTGCCCCGGGGGACATTTATTATTAATTAATAATAAATTAAATAATTTTCAATGACACAGAGTTTATTTTAGGAATGGTAAAAAGGGTGAGGGATATTTTTCAACTTCCTATTTATAAACCCAAAATATATTATTCCACTAAATAGGGGTTTATTGAGGAAATTCTCTAAGATATATTATTCACATTTGATATGATTTAGAGTGATCTCCCAATTCTCAAGATCTAAAGAGAAAAAGATGTAAATATATTTGCAATCAACAAAAGGACTTCTTATCAATCTTATTTATTCACAATACAACCTGATGGATTGAAATTGACATCCTAAGATTTATGAAGTCTGTGTTGATATCATTATAAAGATTTAATTTTGGATCCTTGAAGTGATAAAGATGATGAAATCAAGTAGGTATCAGATCATAAAACAATTACTTAAGATAATTGTTTAAATTAAATATTTGATTATAAATCATATGTGTTTATTATGAATTGATGGACATAGGGAAAGTTCATATAAATATTATTATTCATGTTATGATCTAAATGAATTTTTAAAAAATTGAAACATGGCATTCTATTTTCACTGCATTTAAATCCTTAAATAAGTATATATACAATAGATACATGGATTCTAGAGAAATATTGTTTATTCACACTAACAGACGATGTATTGAGACTTACATTCTAAGTTTCATAGAATATTTATGTAAATTAATAGTGGGATTCAATTTTTTATTCTTTTAATAACAACCACAACAACAACATTGAGCAGGATCATATTTGAAAATGATTACATAATGTAATTGTATGAACTATAAATTTAATTGTAAATCATACATGTTATTTATATATTAATAGATTTAGACCAAGTTCATTTAAATAATTTTATTTATATCAATATTTAGATTTAAAAATATTAAATCGAAATATTCATCACCACTTTCACAATGTCTAGATCCATCAAAATGGATACTTTAAAGATTGAGTTAAATCGCGTGTTTTATAAATGATCTTCATGTCAAAAACTAACCTAGATACGCCTAACCTGAGCACCAAAGATGGTATATATAAAATCCTGAAGTGAATTTTTTATCCTTGGAGGATAGAAACCAGTTATTGGATAATGAGAATAATCTTTGGGAATAGTTTTTACCAACAATTAATCAATGGGTTTTATTTGAGAACCGGATACAACCCTGCCATATATTAAAGGGTCCTACATCAGTATCAAAGTCAAAAAAATAATCATTTAAACGTAACATAATATGAATGAAATCACATAAGAAACAAAACATAATAACATATACTAACTAAAATAAAGGGTACCACTAGAGTTATCATAAGAAAAATGATGGGATGGGAAGATGACAAGGAAATACATCATCAAATAAATACACACTATAAGTTGGAAAAAAATTAAACAAAAGAATAATCTAACCATACCATGTGACATGAGGGATCATCCCACCATTATACCTCCATTAACCTAGATAAATCTATCAAGTACATCCACCACCTCTTAGCGGTGATTTCCTATAACGACCCGAACTGTTATAAATTAAGTTTCCCTTTGTGATTTAATTAAATCTATTATTATGTAATATGGTTATAGAAAACACGTGAAATTACCTAGTTATATATTTGGATATAAAATACTATTAATAATTTTTACCATTGTTAATATATCTATTGAACAGTGATCACATGATTAGTATAAATATAGGGCTTTTAACAAATCCAATTGATTCAGACAAAGGAAGTGAAGGCCTTAACCAATAGAATCATGCCCTATGAAGCCCATTTATTAGAGCTTACAAGGGATATAGAATATTTTTTATTTACCCTTGACCAATCCTAAGAATATATCTAATAACTTAAGCATGATCTAAATATTTTATGCGAGAAGTTCAAGCTTATTGATATCACGACCCAAATCATGTTCACTGAACGACCCCATGAAAGTATCATTATCACACAACTTACTCTTAGGGTGTACACTAGTGTAAACAAGGGATATGTATTAATACCATAATAATAATAATATTTATATTTTATATAATAATTAATTTATTTTCATTTTTATTATAACTTTATAAATGATTTTGATTTTGATTCAATGAAACACAAATTGTATTTTCAGGTAATATTCAAATTCAATTAAGGGATTTATTTCAATGAATTAATGTATTTTTAAAATAAATAGTATTTTAAAAAAATATTATCATTAAATAAGTTTTATTAATTATAAATGGTCATATAATTTTTATGAAGTAAAATGTACTTTTTATAAGGGTTCAAAAACTGTTATTTTCAAAAATCCATCATTTTTTCAATAAATGTCGAATCTTATTTTTAAAGTAAAAATGCACATATTTAGAAACTTATTTATATAAAATAAATATTATTTCTATAATTATAATTTTAAAATTATTTAATAGTTAATTTTTCATAATTTTCTGAGACTGTCAAATTTTTTGGGTAAAAATTAAATACCGTATAAATATACATTGTGTCTTATGGCATCATAATGACCCAAAAATGATATAATAAATACTATAATGGGTATCCTCAATCAAATATATATTTTACTCTTTAAATAGTGTGATTTTATATTTATTTTATTATTTTTATTAAGCCTTTATGAATCCTCCGAAACCATTAATATATTTTAGAGTTTTAAATTAATTTCTTTAATGGTGTGGCTCACCTTCACATAAGAAAGGGATTTATTTTAATAAGTTAGGACAATTTCCTAATAAAATAAAATAAACTACCATTTTTCAAAAACCATGGGAAAAACCATTGGAAGGTTTATGGTTTTGAATATTTTATTTTGTAGAGTCCAAAACCTAAATATTAAATAATTCCTCTCTCATTTCCTATATAAACCCACCCAATATCCCACTTCTCTTCACTCAAAATACTTGGAGAACATCCTTACTCTACCCTACCCTATCTATAATCCTCCCAGGGCTCTCCAATCTCTCAATAAAACCCTTTTCAATATTTTGGATCCACACACTCAAGTAAGGGTTCTTTCCTTTCTCATCTTCATCCAAGTTTCTTTATCTTGTTATGTCATTTTATTTTCAATTACTAATGATGGGGTATGTTTTAGAACCTCCTCCATAATTCCCTTATTATTTATAAAATATTATATACCCATTTATATCACATTAAGGCCTCTCATGTACACCTGCTACCATACTGAAATTCCATAAACATTCTTTCCTTACTTTTTTTATTCAAGCTTGTTTATTATCATATTCCTTATTTTTTCTAATTATAAATGTTTGGAAATGTATTTCCATGTAAAAATTACTCTACACTTAATGTAAAAATTATGAGAGATCCATTTCTCTCTCATCAACCCATTTTATGAATTTTTAAGTGATGTTATTATGCTGCTGAATTTTCACCACGATTTTTCATGTTAAACCAATTGTGTAGTGAATGCCATACTAATTTCCTATCATGGATGTTCACTTTTATAAACATGTACTTTTTTATTGGGGACTTACAGTTATTTATTCCACACTCCTTGATCATGGAATAAATTATGATGATTAATGAATCCATCTTTTATGATCTATGTGGAAAACTGAAGCTTGAGAATGAAATGAAAGTGATGGGTGCGCCTGGAATTATATAGTACTTCAATGCATTGGGTAATGTTTAGTATCATGATACATCATGTTGGGATATTGGTGTACCTGATTCCTTTATGGGACTTTGTTCACCATGAAGTCTTGGAAGTTTATCCTTGACTTATGTTTATGATGCATTATTTTAAGTTGTTGCCACATTTCCCATATTATAATTATCATGTTATATCGTGACTTATTATTCACGTTCCTTTATTACTAATTGATATGAATTGTCTATAATTTATTATTATATTCATGTTATGACATTTTTATTCCCTTACTAGGATTTATGGCTCACCTCTTTCTTATGTATTTCCCTATATTATCAAATGTTGTTTTAAGCTCAAGTATATTAATGAAGTTTTCAATAAAGTTCTTGTAATTCATGTTTAAAGTTGTAATAAAATGTAACTATTCCCAAACACACTATACTTATTGATATTTTGGGTTGTATTAAGTGTAATTAAATAATGTATTAATGTGTAATAAAGATAAGGGTTTTTATAGTTGGTATTAGAGGAAAAGTTTAGTTATTTTTTGGACTACGATTATAAAATTATAGAGAAATACTTAGGGATAAGACTAAGTATAATAAAACACCCCTAAAGTTTGGTTAGTATATATTAAGTGGTTTATCAAGTAAATATATCCATGTCTGGATACTAAAAGTGTATGTCGTTCTGGCATAGATATACCAAGGAGTAACAACTTCGATAATGTATTTTGGGGATAACTCAAGGTAACATGGTACATGACAATGGGTCTTACTGTGCACCTGGTTTGACACTCTCAAGGGATATCACTTGGTAAATTCATAATCTTAGTATGAACAATTATTAATGGAATAAAAAAATACCATAAGAATATATGTTATGAAATAGATCATGGATAACATAGATTGAATCCTATAAATTCATAAGTTAAGGAAATACATGTAATTTATAAGTTATCCTTTTAATGTCAATGTATTCTCCTTTATGTGTTTAAAAGTTAATATACTCATCCTTAATTGTCCTTTTATTCTAGACAATGGCCGAAAATAGGAGTTATTGGGTGAACAACCAATATAAAGAGCAATGTGATGACTTCCCCAATGAGATGGCCAACCTGATGGGAATACGAAACGTGAACTTAATGATGATAATATCTCACCTGACTCAGGTTTTTAATAAAAATCTAGATCAATAGGAGAATCCAAATCCCCCTAAAAAAGAAAAATTTGTAATTGAGAGCTTCATGCAACAAAGGACTCATACTTTTAATGGATCATCTGATCCCTTAATCACTAAATAATGGATCAACTACATTGAGAAGATATTCTCCATCCTTCAATGCTCCAAATAAGATAAGGTTCTTTTGAATGTTTATCCTATAGAGTTTGAAGTTGATCAATGGTTTACATTGATCAAAAATACTAATCATGAGAAAAATATCAAAGAAATGGGGTGGAAGGATTTCCAGAAAAAAAAACTGATAAATATTTTCCTCGCACTCTCCCTCTTAAAATGGAATGATATTTCCTTACCCTCAAGAAAAAAATATTATGAATCTATCGGGGCATATGAGGAAAACTTCACAAGACTTTCATGGTATTACTTCAGCTTTATCGTTACCCCTAAATTCAAGTTTGAACACTTCTTTGGTGGGATAAAACTTAGCCTACAGAAAACCCTAGCGATTCATGAATTTGATAGTTGTGAGGAAATTTTTCGATGTGACCTCAAATTAAAAATGGAGATTGGTGAATCTCAGGGGTATCATGGGGATAAGAAGTGGAAAGTGGAGATCAATTCTGGCAGTCTAATAGAGAGATCTAATGGACCAATAAATTACAAAACCCCACTTTTCAAAGGTATGGAAAGAAGCACCTAGAAAATTTCCTAAAGGTAATGAGGAAAGTTTTAGGTGTGGGAAGTAAGGGAACCTAGCCAGTGATTACTAATAGGAAAAACAAACTAATATGATGGAGGAAAGGAATTATCTAGTCAACCCTTAGTGTATTTTTCATTTATACAACTATAAGGAACCATGGAATTTTGAAAACCAATACACCAATACAAGGGTTTTTAAAGACAAACAACAACCTTCAACGTAGTAAGGGAGATCTTTATCCATCACAACTATTGAAGTGGATCCCAACAATGATGTGGTGAAATGTATGCTAGTTATTCATTCAATAATAGTGAAATTACTTTTTGATTATAGTTCTACACATTACTTCATATCATAAAAGTTTAGTATAACTATTCAAACAACATCACAAAGTATGGAGGTGGAGTTATCGGTGAAGATATAAAATGGGGAAATTATTATATCACATGTATATAACTCCTCCCCTATCACAATTCATGGGATGAACTTCCTGATGAACCTTTTCATACTCCCTTTGGTGGAATTTGATGCAATTATGGGCATGGATTATCTTTCTCTATATAGAGCCAACATAAATTTCTGTGAGAAGGAAATCACTCTCCATATTGCGAATCGACCCTCAATTTTGTACAAGTGTAAGGAGGAGGATGAATCTTCCTTAGCACCATCATCTCAAGAATTGATATTATTGCCTTGTGAGAAATCATATCTAGCTCAAATGATTGAGTATAAGGACAAGATCATCCTTTAAGACATTAACATTGTGAGGGAACATGCTAATGTACTTCCTGAGGAATTTCCTAGTCTTACTCCTAGCCAAGAGGTTGAGTTTTAAATAGAGCTTATACATGGAAAATTTCCATTATCCAAGACTCTGTATTGAATGGTTGTTTTGTAACTTGAGGAGCTACAGAAAAAACTACTTGAGAATCAAGATAAAGGGTTCATACGCCCAAGTGCTTCACCATGGGGTGCACCAGTCCTCTTCCTCAAGAATAAGGATGGGTCAATGCATCTTTACATAGATTATTGTGAGATCAACAAGATCACAATAAAGAACAAGTATCATCTTCCATGGATTTATGACATGTTCATTCAGGATATTACCAAGTTTGGGTGAAGAAGGAGGATATCCCCAATACTTCTTTTTGAACAAGGTATGGGAACTATGAATTCATAGTAATACCATTTGAACTCACTAATTTTCCATAAATCTTAATAGACTTTATGAATAGAGTCTTTAGAGATTAAATATAAAAATTAGTGGTAGTATTTATAGATGATATTCTAATATACTCCAAAATTAAGCAGGAGAATGAGGAGTATTTGAGTATTGTTCTAAAGACCTTGAGAAAGGAAAATATTTATGTGAAGTATAGAAAATGTGAGTTCTGTTTTAAGGAAGTATCTTTCTTAGGTAATATCATCACAAGAAATGGGATATCTATAGACCCTTAAAAAACATAAGCAATTAAAGGATGGTAAGGGCCAATATCTATGATAGATATCCATAGTTTCCTTGGGTTAGAAAGGTATTATTGCCGATTTGTGAGAAATTGCTCACGATTTTCAAACTCTCTAACAAAAATAACTCAAAATGGAGTCAAGTTTTCTTAAAATGGTGAATGTGAAGAAATCTTAAAGGAGTTAAAATAGAGTCTTGTCACTGCCCCTATTCTTACACTACCCTCAAGTGGGGGAATTTTCATGGTATTCATTGATGCTTAGAAAAAGGGATTGGGTTGTGTGTTAATAAAAAATGACAAATTAATAGCCTATGATTCAAGGTAGTTGAAATTTCATGAATAGAACTACCCAACGCATGATCTAGAGTTGGCTGAAGTGATCTTTGCTTTGAAAATTTTGTGGAATTATCTCTTTAGGGAGAAGTTTTAAATATAAATAGATCACAAAAGCCTCAAGTATATATTCACACAAAAAAATCTAAATATGTGCCAATGAAAATGGTTAGAGTTGATCAAGGACTATGACTGCTCAATCCAATACCATCATAGGAAAGAAAATAAAGTGGTAGATTCTCTAAGTAGAAAGGATCCATCAATTATTTCATTTATGATAATTGATAAGGATATAATCTTTTTAGATTTGGAAAGTATGGACATGGGAATCATAAAAGAAGGAAAATCATCAATTATTTTAGAAATGATTGCTCAACCATCTCTTCTGGAGAGGTTAAAAGATGATCAAATATATGATGTGGGAATTTAGACAAAAAGTGTAAGATATAAAGAAAGATAAATCCTCAGAATTCAATGTTAATGGTGAAGGTGTTGTGAGATTTGGGTCAAGACTATGTGTACCATCAAATCCTGAGTTAAAGAAGGATCTTTTGGATGATGCAAATAGTTCAACCTTCTACATCCACCCAGGAAGTACAAAGATGTATTGAGATCTATAAGAACACTATTGGTGGGACAATATGAAGAAGGATATCACAGAATATATATCAAGATGTCTTGTATATCAGAAATTGAAAGCTGAAAGGAAAAAATACAAGGGGGTGATGAAACCATTACCCATATCTACATGGAAATGGGAAAACATCACCATAGACTTTTTCACTAATATTAAAAAGACATCAAGAGGGAATAATGATATATGGGTTATAGTGGATCATCTTATAAAGACTAAACACTTCATTTTGATACAAGAATAATTCTCATTGGATCTAATTTTACGGATATACATCAAGGAAGTGGTCAGGTTGCCTGGATTACTACTATCAATTATATCTTATTGAGATCCAAGATTCACTTCTGAGTTTTAAAAAAGTCTTCAGCATTATCTAAACACTGAGTTGAACTTCAGCATGGCTTATCACCCTCAAATTGATGGCCAATCATAGTGAACTATCCATACACTTGAGGACATTTTGAGAGCATGCTCAATTGACTTCAAAGGAGGATGGGATCAACATCTTCCTTTGGTTGAGTTATCTTACAACAACAGTTTCCACTCGAGTGTCCAAATGGATCCCTATGAATCACTTTATGGGAATAGGTGCAGGAAACCTGCATGCTGGGATGAAGTTAGATAATAAAAACTACTAGGTCCTGAAATGGTCAAGGAAATGGTGGAAAAGGTTAAGACTATTCAGAAAAACATCAAGGCTGGTTAGAGTCGAAAAAAGAGCTATGTTGAAAATCATTGACGAGACCTAGATTTTGATGATGGATACATGGTATTACTCCACATATCTCTATGTAATAAAGTGATGTGATTTTGGAATAAGGGAAAGATTAGTCCAAGATACATCATCCCCTTTGAGATCCTTAATCGCATCAGAGTAGTGGCCTATCAACTTGCACTCCCACCTAACCTATCTCGATTTCATAATGTATTCCATGTATCACTATTGATGAAATACATATCTGACCCCTCACATGTACTTAATATAGAGGTGGTACCATTGAAGAATGATTTTTCCTATGAGAAGCTAGTGAAGATCTTAGATTGTAGAGACAAAGTTCTAAAAAATAAGACAATGCACCTTGTCAAAGTGTTATGGAGAAACTAAAAGTTTGAAGAAGCAACATGAGAACTATAGGAAGTGATGAGTCATAATTACCCTCATCTGTTTTAAGGGGGTGAAATGAAAATTTCAACAGCAAAATTTCACAAGGGGGAAGATTTTAACAACCCAAACTGTTATAAATGAAGTTTCCCTTTGTGATTTAATTAAATGTATTATTTTGTAATATGGTTATAGAAAACACATGTAATTTCTTGGTTAAATATTTAGATTTAAAAATCCATTAATAATATTTACCATTTTTAATATATTCTTTTAATAGTGATCACATGATTAGTATAAATATAGGGCTTTTAACAAATCTAATTGAGTCAAACAAAGGAAGTGATGGAATCGACCATTAGAATCATGCCCTATGAAGCCCATTTATCAAAGTTTTTGATGGAGATAGAATCTATGGCCTTTTACCTTGACCAATCCCAAGTTGACATCCAACAACTTAAGCATGATCAAAACCGTTTATGGGAGATGCTCAAGATCATTGAGATCACGGCCCAAACCATGTTGGCCAAACGACCCCATGAAAGTATCACCATCATGCACCTTACTCTTAGGGCATATGATGGTGTAATAAAGGGACAGGTATCGAGAACTTAATAATATGAATATTTATATTTTATAGAATATTGAATTTATTTTCATTTTTATTATTACTTTATAAATGATTTTTATTTTGATTCAATTAAACACAAATTATATTTTTGGGTAATATTTAAATTCAATTAAGGGGTTTATTTTGATGAATTAATGGATTTTTGAAATAAATAGTATTTTAATAAAATTTTATCATTAAATAATATTTATTAATTATAAATGTTCATATAATTTTTATGAAGTGAATTGTACGTTTTATAAGGGTTCAAAAACTGTTATTGTCAAAAACCCAGCATTATTTTCAATAAATGTCAAATATTATTTTAAAAGTATAAATTCACATATTTATAAAATTATTTAGACAAAATTAATATTATTTTTGGAATTTTAATGTTGAAATTATTCAATAGTGAATTTTTCATAATTTTCTAAGACAGTCAAATTTTTTGAGTAAAAATTAAATACGGTATTAATATATTGTGTGTTTTATGACATCATAATGACCCAAAAATGATGTAATAAATACTATTATGGGTATAATAGAAAACATATATGTTTTTACCTTTAAATAATGTGATTTTATTTTTATTTTATTATTTTTATCAAGACTTTATTAATCCTCTAAAACCATTAATATATTTTAGAGTTTTAAATTAATTTCTTTAAAAAGTATGAGTCACCACCACATAAGCAAGGGAATTGTTTTAATAATTTCAGAACATTTTACAATAAAATAATTAAAAACACTCCCATTTTTTATAAACCATGGTCAAGAATCATGGTAAGTTTTGTGGTTTTGAATATTTTATTTTGTAGAGTCCAAAACCTAAATATTAAAGAATTCCCCTCTCATTTCCTATATAAACCCACCCAATATCCCACTTATCTTCACTCAAAATCCTTGTAGAAAATCCTTAATATTACCAACCCCCACTCCTCTCTCTCTATAATCCTCCCAAGTTTATCCAAGCTCTCAATAAACCCATTTTCAATCTTTTGGAGCCACACACTCAAGTAAGGGTTCTTTCTTTTATCATCTTTATCCAAGTTTATTTATCTTGTTATGCCATTTTATTTTCAATTAAAAGTGATGGGGTATGTTTTATAAACTCACCCATAATTACCTTATTATTTATAAATGATTATATAACCCTTTTTCTCTCATTAATCCCTCCCATGTACACCCATTACCATGCCAAAATTTTATACGCATCATTTCCATTCTCTTTTTATTCAAGCTTATTTTTTATTTTTTTCCTTATTTTTTCTAATTCTAAATGTGTGTGCATGTAATTCCATGTACCTATTACTTTATATTTAATTTAAAAATTATTAGAGACCCATTTCTCTCTTATCAACCCATTTTATGAATTTTTATGTGACGTCCTTATGCTGCCGAATTTTCACCATGATTTTCCATGCCAAACCAATTTTATAGTGAATGTCATACCCATTTCCTATCATGGGTGTTCACTTTTATGCATATATATATTTTTATTTGGGACTTAAATGTATTTATTCCACACTCCTTGATCATGGAATAAATTATGATGATGAATGAATCCATGTTTTATGATCTATGTGGCACACTTAAGTGTGAGAATGAAATCAAAGTTATGGGTGCTCCCAGAATTATATAGCACTTGAATGCATTGGTTAATGTTTATTATCATGATATATCATGTTGAGATAGGGGTGTACCTGATTCCTTTTTTAGAATTTTTCCACCATTAAGTCTTGGTATTGTATCCTTAACCTATGTTTATGATGCAATGTTTTAAGTTGTTTCCACATTTCCAATGTTATGATTATCATGTTATATCATGCCTTATTATTCATGCCACTTGGTGACTAATTTATATGAATTGTATAACATGTATTATTATCTTCATGTTATGCCATGTTTATTACATTACTGAGATTTATGGATCACCCCTTTCTTATGTATTTCCCCAGGTTATCCAATGCAGTTTTAAACTCAAGCATGTTAAAGAAGTTTTCAACAAATATATTGTAATTAATGTTTAAAGTTGTAATAAAATGTACTTATTCCCAAATAAACTATACTTATTGATATTTCAGGTTGTATTAAGTGTGATTAAACAATATATTAATGTGTAATAAAGATAAGGGTTGTTATATTTCTCCTTACCTATATCAGTATAAACAAAGTCTAAAAACACCCAATGGATGTATACATGGTGTGAGAATGAAAAGACTAGTTGGATCCCAACAAGTGATTTATATCAATCCTTTTATATAAAAACTAAACATGTTAGTTTGAACATAGTAAATGAAAAATGGTTTTGAACTTTCTATAAAAAACAATAACAAGGTACATTATTACTACTAGAATAAAGAATTCATAAATAAGTTTTGAAAATAAAATTTTAAAAGTAACATAATGGTATTACACCCTATGGTTATAAAGGTTATGACACCTATAGATTCTACATCACTAATTAGGGCAGTTCCCTCAATTCATGTAATAGGTAAAGAACCATTCCACTAGCTAGTGGGGGAACCACATAAACTATTTCACTATCAAAACTTGTGGTGGGGGACCTCATCCAATATCAACTAAACTACCCAAGTACCTTAGTTTTCCCATGAGGTTTAGTTACCACCAAATCAATCACTAAAAATGTAATTTTCATTAAATAATTCATAAGTGGTTTAATTTATATGTAAAAAATTAAATTTCCATTTCCAAATCATGAAGGAAAATTTTAATCACAAGGGAATCTATAAATAAATTCAAAAACTAGCATATAATACCTTCGGTGTCATTTTACAAATCAATTAAGAATTAAAAGAATCAACAGTTAAGCTAACAAAGTAAATAATATATAATCACCTACCTTTAGAGATGAAACCACAAGTAACCAAGTCAAATCCACTAAAAATGAGAGGAAATTTCCGTAATAGGAAAGAAAAAACCCTACACATCAAGATCCAAATCTATAAATTCTAGTAAGAATATCCCTATGTCATCATGTCCTTAGTGTATAACAAAATCCATGAAATATAGGAGGAGGAACTCATAGGAGTGGATATAGAGGATATACCAAGAGTTTACCTTGATGATCCTTGAGAGAGAGCAGAGGGAAGGGAGGGATGGAGGGGGTGGGGAGGGAGGGAGGGAAGGGGAGGGAGGGGAGGGAGGGAGGGAGAGAGATGGAGAAAGGGTAAAAGAAGTGGTAGGGATTTAATTCAAAGGGGGTACATTGGTAATTTCAAGTTTTTTAAAAAAAAATTAAAAACTACATATGGGTACACCATAGTGTAGATCAAGGGGATATGGCATGGTGTCCTTCCCATAGACACCCCTATATACTAGCACTTAGGCTATGTTGTGATTCACCTTTAGGGGATGGAGGTCTGGGTCCCCTCTGTAAGATACCAATATTTCCTATAAGGTATATATCTTTTAAATTTTGTTTTAACTCTTTGGTTTTGACCTAATGTGAGTTCCTAATGAGATCATGGGAGTTTTGGGGGTTTCTAGGGATTGTTCATAGCCTGAAGTCTTAGATTTTGGAAAAGGAAACTAGACCACATGGTTAGTAGAAACCATGTGACTCATGCCACACATTTTGAGGAAATCATTTGGGGATGGAAATAGGTTGGAGGAGGGACACACTTTTTGATGAAACCTTACAACCAGGACCTCAATCCCATGAGATCCACCTAAAATTTTTATTGTAGGAAAAAAGAACAGTAGGTGCTTGGTTCATCTAATCGTGTGCCATGACCATGCAAGGGGGATATGGGATAGTGGCTTATAGAATGGTTTGTGAATAGTTTGAAAAACTGTTCTCATGAACTGTGAGAGGTACCCCTTGAGTTAGATAAGGGAACATGATGGGTGAATGTTATTTTTAAACATGCTTCCAAACCATGAGACCCATTTAAAATGTGTGAAATTTCCATTTTTCCCTTAAAATTTCTTTAAACCTTTTCCTTTCCTTATTTCTTCTTCTCCAACATATTTTTTCTCCTCCCATAACTTTCTTCAATCCTTCTCTTAGGATTTGGTGTGGTTTCATCGTCTGAACGTGGATTCAAACACCCTTAATATCATTGGATCTATATAGGTAATTTATTTGATCATCTTATGTCATTATTTATTTTTATTTATATAAATGAGATTATTCAGGTGCAAGCTAATATGTCTTTTTTCTAGTATTTTCATTCATTCTTTATTTTTCTCTCGATATGGACTAAATCAAATATCTATACTAGATGATTGATCTACTACAGACCTATGGTAGGTGTTTTATACCTTTTCCCATATGGTTTAGGTGTTTTATAGCTTGTCTTAGTTTTTCCGCATGTCGGACCTTACATCGTATCCCCTAAAATTAAATGAATGTCATGATATAATTGTTTGGAATATTTTATGTTACCCAACTATTACCTTTTTTATCATTGTAGGTTGTTATCTCCAACCTATTCCACCCATGGGGTGTGTATTTGTATCTTCCCTATGTTATACCACCCTATTGGGTGCGTGTAAGCTCACTAATTTTAGTGGGAACCTTAATGAGAATTTAATGAATTGTTATGGTTTTGAGAACCTTGTTTTACTTGTTCATTTGTAAATGAAAGGAATGAGGTAAATTTAATTGATAGGATAAATGTTTTTCTTCCTTTTCATGTTATGGGATATGATTAATATTGATGAATGATTTATATAGAAAATGGTGAATGGGTTAGAAGAACTCATTAGTTATAAATGATAATGATTGATGAATTGATAATGGTAGTGGATACCTTGGTTGAGATCCTTGGATTTTGATCCCATTATATGTCATGGACATTTTTATTCCATTTATATTAATTATAGTAGTCGATTCCTTGGAAATGTTTACTCCTTGTATCCAAATTCTATAGGATGCCACAGGCCTTGCTACCCCTTGGATATGTCTTTCTTGGACTCATGTTGGACATGATATTTTGACATGCATCTTATAATCCACCCAATTATTTAATGAGTTTCCATATAGGCACAACTAGGAATCGATGAGGTTGAATTAGTCTTTTATACCTTAGATTTGACACTTTGTGGTCTGAAACTGGATTATATGGAATGGTCATTGTGGATGTTTTTGTTATGCTTTACAAATATCCCTATTAAGGCTATTTTATTACATCTATTATACTAGATAGTATCAAACCTTCTTTATTTATGCTTTATAATTTCACTTGTTTATGGGAGATTGTATTTTTTCACGAGGATCCATGTTTTTCTAAATAGGATCACATTTTCAATTTGACACTTTACTTTTAGTATTGTTATACTTGTGATATATTTTACACTAATTTTGTTTATATTACACATATTAGACTTGTTATGGAAACTGTTGGTGGTTTCATACTAAGTGTTATCTCACACCTTGTATGGGCCACCATTAGGTACCCTTATAGACTTCATGGATATGAGTAGGTACCGAGGAAAGTTCCAACTATTTGACACATGACTTATTCATTGTTTAAGGGTAAGGGAGCATAGGACCAAGCAATGCATGTGATGCTAGCTAGAGATATTCTTTTTTGGTCTTTTTGTACTTCAATACATGTATTTTACTGGGATTCCTGTTACCATGTATTTCCTTCCATTTTGTATAGTGACATGACATGATCATCATGTTGTATATGACTACTTTTGAGTTGTGGTATTATTATAGTATTCTTGATGATTTATCTTTTGTCGTTGAATTATATTATTGTTCTAATATTTACTGATATGTTTACACCACTATTTTACACTCTAAAATAAGGTAATAGTCTCTCCACAAACACACCATAGGCCCTCGCTATTAGTCGGTAGCCTCTGGTGTACGGGGAGGTGTGCTTGAGTCCATGTGACCCACCAGCTCAGGGCACCTTTTAGTGGATTCCAAGTCAGGATGTTGCAAAGTGGTATCAGAGGGTTTTTCATTCTAGATTTACTACATTGAGAAAATATAAATGATATTAGGAAGGTATTGGAATTTTGTATCAAGTCATCCCTGGGAGTAGCTAACCCATGTGTAAGAAAAATCTAAATTTCCTGGAATGGGACATATTTTCTGGATTTTGTCTATTACAGTTGATTTGATTGAACTATTTGGTGACGCACTTGAGATTTTATGTTCCTTGTGATTATAGATTTTATTGTTTCCCAATTATATGAGGGTATTCAATCTCATTCATCATTTTAGGAACCTGTTATAATTCACATGCTACACATTTTTCCATTCTATATAGGATTCATTGCTTGATTGCATGACATTATTATGTGTGTCTTGAGTGATATATCCATTGTTTGATAAATTTTTTGGGTAGGGAATTGAGAAACATAATTGGTAATTAGAGTTTTTTTCATAACCTAAATAGTATTTTCTTGCATAGTCTACAACAGACACCCTAAGTAGTCAATTATGTAATGTTGAGTTATGGACCATTTGTTGCATGGACTGGAATGTGTTATGGTTTGGATTAAGTGAACACCACATTTCAATTCATGAGGTGTATGGGCCCTTATGTATTGGAAGTGGTGATCCATTTGGTTTAAACATTTAAAAGAAATTAAAAATAAATATGAATTAAAATGAAATGGAAATTTTGAAAATAGAGAATTTGAACTAGACCCGACTTTAGAGTGGGAAGTGGGCAGTATTTTACTGATGTAGAATGTTCTTCCTCAGTTGGTTCCGGTCATCGGCTCCGGTGATGGGCGGAAACGGAAATAGTTTCCAAGGGGTACAACGGTGATGATGGCATCGGGTACGCGGCTCGAGGAGGCTGCTTGTGGATCTGTGTCCCGAGGTGGTCTCGCCTCGCAGCGGGCACGTGGAGGTACTGGGCTCGAGGGCGCCAAATTTTGGATGGTTTTGTTTGAATTTTGAGTTTTGAATTTTGAAATCATCTGGATGTGGTATGTTGGGATGTTGATTGAATGTACGGTTTCCACTACCATAAAGTGTCTTTCATAAAATTCAAAAAAAAGGATTTTGAGCATTTTATTACACAGTACTGTCTTTAAGAGTGGGAAAATGGTGTGTCTTGTTTATAGGAAGGATTCAACCTGTCCTATACTTTTATCTATGATATTATTATTATCTATCTTTCCTGAGGTTTTTTCTTTTCATTTGTAGAGATATTCCACTATGACGACCTCCAATCGTGCACTAGGAGGGTGGTGATGACCATACTCCAGAGGTGGTTATCCCTGAGCTACTATTAGATCCTCATATAGTTATAGTTGTAGTTGTGGAACCATGGATTTTTCCATATATGGTTGTTGATTCCCATCTCCACGAGGGGTTATTACATATCATGTAGACCATTTAGGGAGCCCTTCATCCTGCCTCATCTATGGAAGACTTTATGTGTGTCTTTCAACAGAAGCATCCTCCCATGTTTTAGGGGTATGGTAGTCCACATGCTACTAGGTTTTGGATCAAGACTACCTTATCAATCTTTGAGAATATAGAGACACAACTTGAGATGATACTAGAGATCATTACATGTATTCTTTAGGGAGAATTTAATAACTAGTGGGATGTTTTGAACCAAGTTGATATGCTCCAAGATATGTTTTCAGGGATTTTAGGTCTAGGTTATATAATTACTTCTTTCTTAAGGCCCTGATATCTGAAAGATCTAGTGAGTTTATGCATCTAGAGTAGGGATTTATGACCATTATAGAGTATTCATAACACTTTATAGAGCTTTAGCATTTTTCACTGATTTATCTTATTGATGAACTGCTAAGAGAGAGACGCTTTAAGGAAGGTCTCGAACATGTTTTTCAATCACAAGTAAACAAGTTTCATCTGAATACTATTAGTGAGATAGTGAATCATGAAATTATTACTTGGGGTAACCTAATAGAATCTAGGGGCACATAGTAGGTAATTTTATCCTCTTGACCTAATGGTTCAGTGATAGTTGGCAAGAAGTGTTGTTTTGAGGATTATCATGAGGGGAGTATTGGACAGGCTGTTAGTGCTGGTAGTGCTATATTCTATCATCGATGTGGGAGATTGGGATATTGATAGAGATAATATTTTAATAATTTTTTATATATTTTTAAATTATTTAACCCATTCCAATTAATCAATTTGAGCTGATTTGTATCATTTTAGTATTTTGGTGAATTATGGGCTTAATTGTGGAAATTGGTTAATTCTGGAAATTTAGCAGTTTTGTGGAGCTTCTGTATTTCGGGCATATATTTTATAATTTTTATCCAAATTGTATGATTCCTTTTCTTTAGGATTTATATTCTCGTGGGATTCATTTTATCCTTCTGGACCCAAAGCTCAATCCATCATTTGGAAGCTCAAATTCAGCTCACAAGTCAGGTCTCGAAAACTGTGTACAGAACTGCATAATTTTATTGTGGGGACCATATATCATAAATGGTCGAACCATTGGAGATGAACTTTTACATAGAGATATAATAAATCTATAGGAACAACTTTCATTAAGATGTCCGCGTCTGGTTCTTTCATTGTCAAGGTCATTAATTCGTTGGAACTCGGTGTTTTGGAATACGAAGAGTCACCTGGACAGAATTAAATATCTGGAGTCGTTTGGCCATATCTCCTTCATACGTGGACCAATAAGGCTAAACCTTTGTGGGTAGACATAAGAGATCTAGGGGAACAACTCTCAATAAGGAACAATTCCCAAATTCTGTCATTTACTATGCCAACCGGACTCAAACTTTCGGGGGATTAATTTTGGGGGGAAATTTTCTTCTCCCCAAGCCTATAAATAAGAGAGTTCACTTCCATTCAAAGGGGTTGAAGAAGGTGCAAGAAGGGGATGTGCTAGAGGATTAAGTTCTTGAAGTTATTTTTATTTTCTATTTTATTTTTACTTAATTTTATTATGCTCTCTTATTCCCCTTTCAACTCTAATACCCTTCACATGGAGGGGTAAAACCTTTGAGTGATTGGGGAAGGGGGAGTTTATCTTTTGTAATGTCGGAGTTTTGTGCTTAAATGTAAAACCTTATCTTTCTTTTGAATGACATATATTCTCAGTGTTTCCCAATTCTCTTAATGCGATCGTGTTTTGAGTTTGGTGTATTCATTTTTAATAGCTTTGGTTAAAGAATTTTAATCTCCCTCAGCCTAGTGCAATTTGTCTCGATCGAGCAGATTGTGTTAGGTGGTGAGTGTCTAACGATCGTTGGCACATGTTTGGAACTAGTAAACTTTTTATAGAGTTATAAGGAGAAAAAATTCCTGATCGGGACTTACCTTAGTTGTTTAGGTATTGTTTATGAACTTTCATGCACATAGGAGTGAGTTCTATTTTCTTCTTTAACCAAGGGTGATAAATGACTCGATCAAGGAGTCTTTCATTTTTAATTCAAAAAGAAGAGAGGTAAGATGATATTTGTGACTATGATGACATTACAAAAGGTGATCCGACCCTGACACCATCACTATCTTCATCTATTAGTGTTCAACCTTTCTTTTCAATTGCTTTCTTTATTTTTGAACTCAAAAAACTTTCAAAAAAGAACCTCTTCTTCTTTATTTAATTTAAGTGAAAAACATAATTGTTGTGCACTCCTATCTAGAGAAAACTTAGTTTACCCACTTTGCAACATTTTAACTTAGGTTTTATTTGTTTTTTTCACACCCCATGACAGGCACGTGTCAAAACTTGGCACCATTTCTGGGGAGGTAGTGCCAACAGTTTTTTCTTCTTCTTCTTTGTTTTCTTTTTTCTTATTTTCATTACAAAGTTGCATGACTAGAACCTAAAACATTGAACCTTTCCCAATTGATCCTGAAATTGAAAGAACTTTGTTGAATAGACTCAGAAACCTCAATTTACAATCTGAATTTGAGGAAATTTCTCTCATAGACTCGAGTGAAACTTCAAGTGTTCACTCTGAGCCTGTCATAATGGCTGGAAATCAAAACCCAACTCTCATAGACCTTTGTGCCCCACAATTCCTTAATCAAAATAATCAAATTTTCATGTCAGTGTTACAAAATGATTTTGAGATGAAACCTAATATGATACCATTACTTACAAAGTTTCATGGTTTGGCAGGTGAAGATCCCAACAAGCATATTAAAGAGTTCACACATGTCTGCTCAACCTTCAGACCACGTGGAGTAGTTGAGGAACAAGTAAAGTGGAAGGCATTCCCGTTTTCATTGGAAGGAGCTGCGAAAGAATTGTTGTATGGTCTACAACCTGGAGATGTGGATGATTGGAATGACCTAGTGAGATGCTTCCTGCAAATATTCTTCCCTGCCTCTAGAAGCACAGCCATCAGAAAGGAGATCTATTCCATCAAACAATCATCTGGAGAAACCCTTTATGAGTACTGGGAAAGATTTAAAAAGATATGTGCCAGCTTCCCACATCAATCCATCGAGGATCATCACTTTCTTGTCTTCTTCTATCAAGGCTTACTGGATAATGATAGGAACATTCTTGATGCATCATCTAGAGGTGCATTGATTAACAAGTTGCCTGAAGAAGCAAAAGGTTTGATTGAGAAGATTTCTCAAAACTCACAACAGTTTGGTACAAGAGGTACTGGAACAAGAGGTATTCATGAGGTACGAACTTCTCATCCATCACCCTTACTAGAAACTAAGATTTAAGAGCTAACTAGTTTGGTGAGACAGATAGCCTTGAAACAAGTGGGTGACCAACAAGAACCAGCTAAGGCATGTGGTTTATGCACATCACCTGATCATTTCACTGACTAATGTGTTGAAATACAGGGAATGGAAACTTGTGAAGAAACCTTCCAACCAAGGTAGTACCAATAAAATCAAGGATGGGGAGAGCCAAACCATGTTCAATATGGGTTTGGAAATCAGCAGAATCAAGCTAGACCCCCATTCCAGCAACAATTCCAAAACCCCCCACCATTTCAACAAAAGCAATCTTATAGCCAACCTTCTCGTCACCAACCACCCACTTTCTTAAAATCTTATGAGCAGCCATCAACCAGTGCACAACCCATAATTTTGAACCAGCACCATATATCTGATATTGAGGGACTGAAAGGCTCTGTAAAATATTTGACCACCAAGTTTGAAGGTCTTATGGAATTCCTAACCAAAAATACTTGGAAACTTCCTTCCCAAACAATCCTAAACCCAAAGGAGAATGTTAGCATGATAACAACACGATGTGGAAAAGAGATCTCACCACTATAATCCCATGAAACTGAAACAAGAACACTTGAGTTGAGGGAAAATGAAGTTGAAAATTCTGAAAATTCTGTGAAAATTCATTGTGAAGAAGAGAAGAAAGAGGAGGAAGAGAAGGATAGGCCAAGGAAGAAGAGACCAGAAACACCATTTCAAAGGAAACAAAGGGAGAAGAAAGACTTACCCCCTCCATTTCCATCAAGGATGATTGAATCAAAGAAATTGTAGGATGAAGAACTTCAAAAAGAAATTATGGACACCTTCCAGAAAGTGGAAATCAATATCCCCTTACTTGAAGAAGTCAAACAATTTCCAAAGTATGCTAAATTTTTGAAGGATCTGTGCACTGAGAAGAGAAGACTTCAAGGGAATGGAAGGATCAACTTGGTAAGAAGTGTCCCAGCCCTTATCACAGCACAATTTCCAACAAAATGTCAAGATCTAGGGACATTTTCTATTCCATGCACCATTGGTTCTTTAAATTTCTCTAATGCTTTGTGTGATTTATGTGCTTCAATTAATGTATTTTCTCACTCGGTATACACTTCTTTGCAGATGGGAGACTTGAAGCCCACAAGAGTGGTGGTCCATCTTGCAAACAGATCCACAGTTTTCCCTGCAAGAGTTATGAAGGATGTTCTTGTGAAAGTCAAAGATCTATTGTTCCCAGCTAACTTCTATGTGCTCAATATGGAAGAAGAGAGGAGCCTGTCACATTCACCCATCATTTTGGGGATACCTTTCTTGAAGATGGTGAAGACCATCATCAATGTCCATGATGGGACACTCACCATGGAGTTTGGAGAGAGCATGGTCCACTTCAATATTTTTGAATCCATGAGGCACCCATCAGATGATCACTCCCTATTTTCAATTTCTCATGATGTTGGTGCAGAACCCATTTAAGAATCAAGTATGATTTATAAATTATTAGACTTAGGAGAAACTTCTTCCATTGGAAATATCATTGAACATGTGGATGCCCAACATGCTGGAGATTCTAACTTCATGTGGGAGGAAGAGGTAAAATCTGATTTATTTGATGATTTATTAACTGATGAGGAATATGATATGGTTTCTTGTGTACAAGAGGTTCAAAGTTTGGAAGTGAGAGATGTCAATTTAGTTCCATCCCTTGAGCATCCCCCTGATTTGGAACTCAAACCACTCCGCACTGATTTGAAATATGTGTACCTTAGGGAGGGTGAGAAACTACCAGTGATAATTGCTAATAATCTCTCTGAAATCCAAGAGAAATCATTGATAGATCTTTTTAGAGAGAATATCCAAGCAATAGGGTGGAGTTTAGGTGATATTCCTGGAATCAACCCAAATATATGCTCAAATAGAATTTTTCTTGAGGGAGATTCCAAACCTGTCAGGCAACCCCAAAGGAGGTTGAATCCCACTTTAATGGAGGTTGTGAAGAAGGAGGTTGAGAAGATATTGGAAGCTGGGATCATCTATCTTATCTCATATTCCCAGTGGGTTAGCCCAATTCATGTAGTTCCAAAAAAAATGGTCTAACCACTGTGAGGAATGAAAAGAATGAATTAATCCCTGTGAGAATTCAAAATAGCTGGAGAGTGTGCATTGATTTTAGGAATTTGAATCAGGTCACTCGGAAAGATCATTTCCCCATTCCATTCATTGATCAAATGTTATAGAGATTGGCTGGGAGAACTCATTATTGATTTTTGGATGGATTTTCAGGTTATTTCCAGGTACCCATTGCTCCTGAGGATCAAGAGAAGACAACCTTTACATGTCCCTTTGGCACTTTATCATATAAAAGGATGCCATTTGGATTATGTAATGCTCCAGGTACATTTCATAGGTGCATGGTAAGTATATTTTCTGATCACATTAAAGATTTATTGGAGTTTTCCTAGATGATTTCACGGTGTTTGGAAACTCTTTTGACCATTGTTTGAAAAATCTGGAAAAAGTTTTGAAAACCTGAATTAAAAAGAATCTTGTTTTAAATTTTGAAAAGTGTCATTTCATGGTTGAGAGAGGGATTGTTCTTGGTCATGTCATTTCTAGAAATGGCATTGAAGTTGATAAGTCAAAAATTGAAGTGATAAATTCTTTGCTTTACCCAACTTGTGTGAAGCATGTTAGATATTTTTTAGGACATGCAGGATTCTACAGGAGGTTTATCAAGGATTTCAGTAAGATTTGTCTCTATATCTCTAGATTTCTTTTGAAAGATACTGATTTTGATTTCAATGGTTCATGTAAGGAATCCTTTGATGAGCTGAAGAGGAGATTGATTGAACCACCGGTGATGCAGCCACCAAATTGGGAAGAACCATTTGAGCTACTTTGTGATGCTTCCAACCAAGTAGTTGGAGCAGTCCTTTCTCAGTGAATTGAGGGCAGGACACAAGTCATTTCATATTCTTCAAGAACCTTGGATGCAGCTCAATTCAATTACACAACCATAGAAAATGAGTTTTTAGCAGTTATTTTTTCTTTGGAAATATTTAGATCATATCTTCTTGGAACTAAAGTCACTGTATTTTCTGATCATGCAGCTCTTAGGTACTTAATGAAGAAGGTTGAAGCTAAACTAAGGCTGGTGAGATGGATGTTACTGCTACAGGAGTTCAACATAGAAATCAAAGACAAAAAGGGATCTAAGAACCAAGTGGCTGATCATTTAAGCAGACTTCCTAACACTACTGAAGTTGAAATTCCAGAGAAAGAACCATTGAATGATCACCTTCCAGGAGAGCAGTTGTACTTGATTAAAGGAGAAGTGCCTTGGTATGCTGACATGGTCAATTATCTGGTAACATCTCAGGTTCCATCTCATTTAAATTCTCATCAAATTCACAAACTGAAAGCTGAATCTAGATATTACATTTGGGATGATCCATTTCATTGGAAGATTTTCAATGACCAAGTGATAAGAAGATGTTTTCCAGAGAGTGAAATTGGTTCTGTCTTTGACTTTTGTAATACATTAGCTTGTGGAGGGAACTTTGGACCTCAAAGAACAGCAAGGAAGGTTTTATAATCTGGACTTTATTGGCCAACCATTTTTAAAGACTCTCATGAATTTTGCAAAAGGTGTCCAAAATGTCAGTTTTCTAGAAACATCTCAAAGAGAAAAGAAATTCCCCAACAACCACTTAATTTTTGTGATATTTTTTAAGTTTGGGGGATAGATTTTATGGGCCCTTTCCTAATTTCATTTGGAAATTCTTATATCTTGCTTGCGGTTGATTATGTTTCCAAATGGGTGGAAGCAAAAGCCACCAGGACTGATGATGCTAAAGTTGTTCGTGATTTTTTCAGGACTAACATATTTTGTAGGTTTGGAGTGCCTAGAACCATCATCATTGATCAAGGGACTCACTTTTTCAATAGGATAATTGTAACACCCGAGACTTTTATGTTATATAAATCATCAAAGGAATCTTTTTCTACACAACACTTGCTTGGCTTGCTTTACACGCAATCGCGACCTTCCTCGATAGCTTGCATCGTACGCAATACCGAGTTTCACTAAACAACAATATGCTATTAAAACTAGCCGTTATGAATAGTGTTAACTAAATTTTGAATTTTATAACATTATTATTCATCTTACACATTTCTAGAACATGTTATAAGAACAAAATAATTTTTTCGGGTAAAATAAGTATTTTTCAAAAAATGCAGTTTTGCCGCCTTTTGATGGCGCACCCACATTAAATCTAGTTTTTTACATGTTTATATGTTCAATTTGACAAAATAAAATTCTTCATTTGAATCAGGATATAAAAATTTACATTAGATAAAGTTTTGATATTTTTCCGATAACTTTCATATTTTAATGAATAGTAAAAACACGCTATATTTTAATTAAAAACAACTTTTTTCATCATAATATCTTATGTGGTTAAATTATAATATTGAATGGTTTTAAAGTATAAATAGAATATATTTTTACCATTTAATATAATTTATGTCATTAGCATTGATTTTACCTTGAATTCGTAGGTTAAATCAATTCAATCTTTTGCAATGTTTTAAAGAAAAACCCGTTTTCCTTCGACAACGGGATTATTTTTAATTTAATTTCTGCATCTTTTGTGTATTGAATTTGGAAAAATGGATTACATATTTGGAATCAGTGGGTCCAAATTATGTTAATAAGCTACTTTTTATTTTTGGGAATTATGAATAGTAATTATGGTAAATTTTATTTACCGTAGTTAAAGGTAAATCGGGTAATTAAGGGTAAATATAATATTTTAAAATTACCCTAACAAATGTCAAAATCCTATTGGATGACTAAAAGTCGACCCATATCACCTAAGGGTCGGATTAGATTCATTTAATTAAATTTTTTTCAATGAAAATAATTTAATTATTATTAAAACCAAAGAATGTGACAACATGTCACTTTCTTAAATTATATAAGTATAATAATTTTAATCTAGTGATAAACTTCATGAAACTTCGAACATGAATAGTCTCCAGAAAGCTAATACAATTATCTAAATCATAGGAATTTATTTAGAATTTTTATGGATTAAATAATTATCATTTATTATGATACAAAGATGATGCAGTAATTATCTTATTAATGAAATATTGACATAATTGATGTTATAAATACCCAAATAAATGTAATTTGAGACTTTTTATGAATTCCACTAATTTTATAGGTTACTATGATATATTAGTGTTGATTTAATCAACTTGGTTCGAACATATAATTCTGTTATGACTTTCACAAAAATCATATATCAAATAGTGTCAAAATTGACACAAAATAGTTTTTAAATCAAATATTATATTACTAATTGTTATTTTATTCCTAAAAATCTAAGGTTCGGCCAAATGACTTAGATAAGGATATATATATTAATAATAAACAATTTGGGGTTCGTTTGGCATGTTATAGTAAGTGTATTAACCATATAGTGAAAGAAAACAAAAAGACACGGTAAAAGTTAAATTAATTAACTTAGAGTTAAATCTAATTGATAAGGTTAAAATAATACCCTAAACTTGTCTAAATCCTATTGGTTGATAGGATTTAGACCCATCCCCACTTTAGCTTCTAAATAAGACCCTTTGGAACCATTATAAACCGATTTTGACTTTAATATAAAATAATATTTTGAGATATTCCTAAGGTGCCCCTGTCCTCCCTTATAAAAGGACACCTCCTCCCCCTCCTCCTCACACCAAATTGAGCACTCAAGCTCGGCCAAACCCTGACATCTTCTCCTCTCCACTTTCCTAGAATAATCCTAGAGGTCCTGGTCTTCTTCAAAGACCAATCTTAGTTCCCTAAGTGGAGAATTCAAAGAGGTGTTCCAAAGAAGAGGTAATATCCATTACCGATCTTTTCAATTTCTTTCTTCTTCAACTTCTTCTTCTTTAGTTGTTTCATGATAAAGTAATAACATCAGTATTACTTACATACTGATATGTTATTATAAATATTAAACAACCCTAATTCACCTTCTATCCATCCTACGGAAAAATGAAATCACCGCGCGTGCGTACGTACGGAATACCGTCTCCACGCCGTGGTGTAATCTATTTTTCCACCATCACTTTACAAGGATGGTTATAATGGTGTAATGAGTAACTATTTATGATTATTATAAAGTAATATTGATACTGAAATAATATATATACTCCAATACAGTTCCACGATCATAGGAACGATATCATCACTCGTGCGTACGTACGGAATACCGTCTCCACGATGTGATGCGACTCGTTCTAAATGATCATCATTACATAGTAATTATATAAATGAATTGAATGAATAAATATGATATATGTTACACTAATACCATTCTGTATATAAGGTATCTATAACCTTAAAAGAAGAATAAGAATGTATTCGGCAAAACACGCATAAGAACAAAAGGCAATAAAGACTCGAGTAACAAGTAACAATGAAATATTACTAACAAGAAGCTAAGAATATGACCATATATGATATCATATCAATATGTATGATTCTGGAATAAGTCAATAAAATTATTTAAACCATTATACAGGAGCTTCGGACACGTACAAAGCAAATCGGACCTAAGGTAAGGGAAATATCACAATCTCATTTTTATCCGAGATTGTTTATTCGTAAGTATTTACTGGGGTGTATTTTATCATCCACATCCATGTTTCATCAATATGTAATATTATTTCCATCCACCTACAATTGTTTAAATCCATTTTTACCCTTCGGTGAGTTTTTAGTAATATGTATGAAAGGAATCTTTTGTCGTTTTTCGTACGAGGTACTTTTTGACTTTTCTGACAAAAGTACGAAGAATGTTTTTTTTTAACTTATACGGCATGAATGGATTTTTAAAACATTATTTCCAAGAATCTTCCTTTATAAGTCTTCAAGTTTATTTTTAATCAACTTCTTTTATTTTAAAGTTGTATGGCCTGTTATGAAAGGAAAAATGTTTTTGAAGAAGAAAGGATATTTTCCTCAAGAATGGAGTTCAAGTATTTTATCAAAATTATTTTCCATCTAAGATAATAAAAGGGTTCTGTTTTTATCCCTATTATTACATTGGTTTGATTATGTTGTGATGGAAATATTTTTATGAATTCCTTTATCTTATATGAATTGTTTTATGATGTCATGTTGTTTAAGAATCCCATTTTTATTACATGGGTTATGCGATGAAGTATGATTTATGATTATGTGGCACACATAAGAAAGGATTCATTATAAGATGGGTGGGACCTATATCTCCCTCCAATGCATTGGGTAAAGATTTTATATCTCATGAGATAGACATGGCTGGAACGGAAGGTTATTTCGGTTCAGTGATACAGGACTGAAACGAGGAGTGAACTCGGTTCAGAAAGGGACTTTGTCCACTAAGATAGTCTTGGCAATGAGTCATGACTAACAAAAAATGATTTTCCATGATTATGTGTGCATGCCACAAAGTTTCAAGTTTTATGTTATGATTATGGGGATCTCATTTTGACTTCTATGATTTATTCCATGTTAAGATATTATGATCTCTTTTGCAGGTTATGATTTTCAAAAAGATTTGATATGATTTTTATTTCCTTTATTTGCCCTTGCTGAGCATTTGAGCTCACCCTTTTATGTTTTCTTTTCCCCAGGTCAGGAAGATGGATATTAAGTAGAATATGCTAAAAGGGACCCTAGATATGATGAAATAAATGGGAGACACTGTAGAAGATTTATGAACCAGTTGTTTATGTTTCCCAGTTTCTAAAGACACTATACCTATACGGTCCTTTGTGGTTTTGTCATATGTTGTAATAAGTGTGATTAAATTTTGAAGTATTAACAATGTATGTAAAGTATGGGTCGTTATAGTTGGTATCAGAGGAAAGGTATAGTCAACCTTTGGAAACTAGGATATGAAAGCCTTAGTAAGAACCCTAAGGATAAGTCTAAGCATAGAACACAATCTTAGTGTTTTAGAAATGGCCTTGAATAACCTAGGATAAGACCTTAAGCATGAAAATTTTATTCTTGAATTATGTGGTTTCCTATTATAATTAGTGTTGCTCACACTATTCTTCTTGGTTTTAGTCAATGGCTGGAACCCGAAGGAACCGTGTTAATGCGGAATGCGATGGGCAATGCAATGATTGTCCCCCTGAACAACCAAACGATATGGGAGCTGGAATGCAAAATCTTGTAGCCATGCTCACACAACTTTCTCAAGCTATGAATCATGCAGGATTTCCAAACGAGCAAAGGAGGGAGCAACATTCTGTTGAATCCTTCATGAGGCAGCGTCCACCTTCTTTCAGCGGGTCTACTGATCCATTAGTTGCTGAACAATGGATTAGTACTACTAAAAAGATATTTTCAGTTCTCCAATGTTCTGAACATGATAAAGTCATCCTAGCAGTGTATCGTTTGGAAGGAGATGCTGATCAATGGTGGAATCTTGTTAAGAATACGAGGCAAAGGGATGAAATTGAGTCTATGGAATGGGACGAGTTCAAGAACTTATTTTTCAATAAGTACTTCCCTCGTATTCTCCGAACAAAGATGGAGAAAGAGTTTCTTGAACTGAAGCAAAGGGATGATGAATCTGTTGGTACCTATGAAGCAAATTTTACAAGACTTGCAAGGTACGCTTCTGGTATTATTATCCAACCTGAGAGTAAGATCGATCGATTCTTTAGTGGCTTAAAACCAAGTCTTCGAAGGGCGTTAGCCATAAGGGACTTCAATAGCTACGAGGAAATCGTTCGATGTGCTCTCAAAGTCGAGATGGAGATTGGAGTAACCCATCAGTCACATGGGTTTGATAAGAAGAGGAAGATGGAATTCAAAGAAAAATCTAAAGAGCACACGGAAAAGAAGATGAGCTTTTCCTTATGCTCAAAGTGTGGAAAGAAACATGGAGGGAGTTGTCTTAAAGGGACAAGTAAATGTTTTAAATGTGGAAAGGAAGGTCATCGGGCATTTGAATGCCGTGATAATGGGAAGAAGATGTCTAATGACGCAAACAAAGGAAGGGATACACAGAATGAACCTACTACACTTCAATGTTTCAAGTGCAAGGAGATGGGGCATTATGCCAATCAATGCCCAAATCCAAGGGTTTATAATGATGGTCGACGTCAACAAACTCTTAAGGCTAAAGACAAAGGAAAGTCACATGCAATTTCTATCAGCGATGTGGAGTACGATAACGATGTGGTGAAAGGTACACTTACCATCCACTCTAAAGTAGCAAATGTTTTATTTGATTCTGGATCCACCCACTCTTTTATTTCTGAAGACTTTTCTAAGGGTATCACCGTATTACCTCAACAATTAGATGTTGAGTTAGCTGTGACAACACCTAATGGCACATCAATCGCATCAAAAGTTTATAATTCTTCTCCAATCGAAGTTTGTGGGAAAGTGCTTCCTGCAAATCTTGTGATCCTTCCTTTAGTGGAATTTGATTTGATTCTTGGCATGGATTGGCTTTCTCTACATGGAGCTCATATCGATTGCCAAAGAAGGGAAGTCACATTTCATATTCCAGATCAATATACGATCGTCTATCAATGCAAGGATGAACATAACCTTCCAGTGGAAATTTCTTCCATCTTATGGGTATTGATTCCACTAAATGAAGGTTATTTATCTCAAATGGTTGGTGAGAAACTCACGATTAAGAATATGCCCATTGTACGAGAGTTTGATGATGTCTTTCCGGAGGAATTGCTGGGTCTTCCACCAAATCGTGAAGTTGAGTTTTCAATAGAACTCGTACCGGGTGCTTTGCCTATTTCAAAGACACCTTATAGAATGGCCCCAATTGAGTTGCAGGAATTGAAGAAGAAACTCCAAGAGAATCTTGATAAGGGATTCATACGCCCTAGTGCGTCACCTTGGGGAGAACCTGTTCTATTTGTTAAGAAGAAAGATGGATCAATGAGACTTTTCATTGATTATCGAGAACTTAACAAGATCACTATCAAGAACAAATATCCTCTCCCACGCATTGATGACTTATTTGACCAACTACGCGGAGCTCAATACTTTTCCAAGATTGATCTTCGTTCAGGGTATCATCAATTAAGGGTCAAAAGGGAGGATATACCAAAGACGGCTTTCCGTACAAGGTATGGACACTATGAATTTATAGTGATGCCATTTGGTCTTACTAATGCCCCTGCTATCTTCATGGATCTAATGAATAGAGTCTTTAGATACTATCTTGATCAATTTGTGGTAGTCTTTATAGACGATATTCTTGTCTATTCAAAGAGCAAGGAAGAGCATGAAGATCACTTGAGAATTATATTGAAGACCCTGAGAAAGGAGAAGCTTTATGCCAAATTTACCAAGTGTGAATTTTGGCTTCAAAAAGTTGCATTTTTGGGTCATATAATCTCAAAAGAGGGGATATCTGTGGATCCAGCAAAAACAGAGGTTATCGAAAGATGGTCAAGACCAACAACAGTAACTGAGATCCGAAGTTTTCTTGGTTTGGCTGGATATTATCAACGTTTTGTAAAAGATTTTTCACGATTATCTAATCCAATCACCAAGTTGACTCGGAAGGGAGTTAAGTTTGTCTGGACAGAGGAATGTGAAGAGAATTTCAAGGAGTTGAAAAGAAGGTTATCCAGTGCACCTGTGCTCACACTGCCTTGTAGTGGAGAAAGGTTTGTGATCTACAGTGATGCATCCAAGAAGGGATTGGGGTGTGTTCTTATGCAAAATGATATGGTGATAGCTTATGCCTCATGACAGTTGAAAATCCATGAGCAAAATTACCCAACACATGATTTGGAGTTGGCTGCGGTAATCTTTGCATTAAAGATTTGGAGGCATTACCTTTATGGTGAAAGGTGTGATATTTATACTGATCATAAAAGTTTAAAGTATATTTTCACACAAAAGGAGTTGCATATGCGTCAAAGAAGATGGTTGGAGCTGATTAAGGATTATGACTGCTTAATCCATTACCACCCTGGGAAAGCAAACAAGGTGGCAGATGCATTAAGTCGACAAGACCATGCTAGTTTATCCATGATGAGGATCACAAAAGATCCAATATTTATGGATTTACAAAGGATGGATCTTGGAATTATAATGGAAGGGGAAAAATCTTATCTTTCTCAAATGAATGTTCAACCATCTATACATGTGAAGATTAAAGAGGCACAGAAAGAAGATGTCGAGTTACAAAAGAAGGTGAGAAATGTTCCTGAATTCAACCTTGATTGTGATGGGATAATAAAGTTCAGGAATCGGGTTTGCGTTCCTCCCATCCCCGAATTAAAGAATGAGCTGCTGGATGAGGCTCATAGTTCATCATTCTCTATTCATCCTGGAAGCACGAAGATGTATAGGGACCTGAAAGAGTACTTCTGGTGGGATGGCATGAAAAGAGATGTTGCTGAATATGTCTCTCGATGCTTGGTTTGTCAACAAGTTAAAGCTGAGAGATAGAAGTCTAAGGGGATGTTACAACCATTACCCATACCCGAATGGAAATGGGAAAACATCACTATGGACTTTGTCACAGGACTTCCTAAAACATCCAAAGGAAATAATGCTATCTGGGTCATAGTTGATCGTCTTACAAAGTCTGCACACTTCATTGCTATTAGAGAGGATTTCTCTCTAGATCAGCTTGCCAGGATATATGTAAAGGAAGTGGTAAGATTGCATGGAGTACCACTTTCTATTATATCTGATCGAGATCCGAGATTTACCTCGAAGTTCTGGCGAAGTCTTCAGCATACTCTGGATACAGAGTTGAGTTTCAGCACTGCTTATCATCCCCAGACAGACGGTCAGTCTGAGAGAACAATTCAAACCCTAGAAGATATGTTGAGAGCTTGCTCTATGGATTTCAAAGGAGGTTGGGATCAACACCTACCTTTGGTGGAATTTTCTTATAATAATAGCTTTCACTCCAGTATTCAGATGGCTCCTTATGAAGCTCTCTATGGAAAGAAATGCAGGACTCCAACTTGCTGGGATGAAGTTGGGGAAAGAAAGCTATTAGGACCTGATCTCGTTGATGAAATGGCAGAAAAGGTCAGATCTATTCAACAACACATAAGAGCAGCTCAGAGTCGACAGAAAAGTTATGCCGACAACCGAAGAAAAGACCTAGAATTTGAAGTGGGCGATAAAGTGTTCTTACGAATATCTCCCTGGAAGAGGGTTATGAGATTTGGAAAGAAGGGGAAGTTGAGCCCTAGATATATCGGTCCTTTCGAAATACTGGATCGTGTTGGAAAGGTAGCTTACCGATTGGCGCTTCCACCGAATCTCTCTCAAGTTCACGATGTGTTCCATGTATCTCTCCTGAGAAAGTACATACCAGATCCTTCACATGTACTCAGCTCAGAAGTTGTACCGCTGGAGCAAGATCTTTCTTATGAAGAACAGCCGATAGAGATTCTGGATCGTAACGAAAAAGTCCTACGAAACAAGACCACTCGCTTGGTGAAAGTTTTATGGAGAAACCACCAACTTGAAGAAGCTACATGGGAGCTTGAGGATATGATGAGGGAGAAGTATCCTCATCTGTTTGTTGCAAAGTGACGAATTTCGAGGGCGAAATTATTTTTAAGGGGGGTAGAATGTAACACCCGAGACTTTTATGTTATATAAATCATCAAAGGAATCTTTTTCTACACAACACTTGCTTGGCTTGCTTTACACGCAATCGCGACCTTCCTCGATAGCTTGCGTCGTACGCAATACCGAGTTTCACTAAACAACAATATGCTATTAAAACTAGCCGTTATGAATAGTGTTAACTAAATTTTGAATTTTATAACATTATTATTCATCTTACACATTTCTAGAACATGTTATAAGAACAAAATAATTTTTTCGGGTAAAATAAGTATTTTTCAAAAAATGCAGTTTTGCCGCCTTTTGATGGCGCACCGACATTAAATCTAGTTTTTTACATGTTTATATGTTCAATTTGACAAAATAAAATTCTTCATTTGAATCAGGATATAAAAATTTACATTAGATAAAGTTTTGATATTTTTCCGATAACTTTCATATTTTAATGAATAGTAAAAACACGCTATATTTTAATTAAAAACAACTTTTTTCATCATAATATCTTATGTGGTTAAATTATAATATTGAATGGTTTTAAAGTATAAATAGAATATATTTTTACCATTTAATATAATGTATGTCATTAGCATTGATTTTACCTTGAATTCGCAGGTTAAATCAATTCAATCTTTTGCAATGTTTTAAAGAAAAACCCGTTTTCCTTCGACAACGGGATTATTTTTAATTTAATTTCTGCATCTTTTGTGTATTGAATTTGGAAAAATGGATTACATATTTAGAATCAGTGGGTCCAAATTATGTTAATAAGCTACTTTTTATTTTTGGGAATTGTGAATAGTAATTATGGTAAATTTTATTTACCGTAGTTAAAGGTAAATCGGGTAATTAAGGGTAAATATAATATTTTAAAATTACCCTAACAAATGTCAAAATCCTATTGGATGACTAAAAGTCGACCCATATCACCTAAGGGTCGGATTAGATTCATTTAATTAAATTTTTTCAATGAAAATAATTTAATTATTATTAAAACCAAAGAATGTGACAACATGTCACTTTCTTAAATTATATAAGTATAATAATTTTAATCTAGTGATAAACTTCATGAAACTTTGAACATGAATAGTATCCAGAAAGCTAATACAATTATCTAAATCATAGGAATTTATTTAGAATTTTTAGGGATTAAATAATTATCATTTATTATGATACAAAGATGATGCAGTAATTATCTTATTAATGAAATATTGACATAATTGATGTTATAAATACCCAAATAAATGTAATTTGAGACTTTTTATGAATTACACTAATTTTATAGGTTACTATGATATATTAGTGTTGATTTAATCAACTTGGTTCGAACATATAATTCTGTTATGACTTTCACAAAAATCATATATCAAATAGTGTCAAAATTGACACAAAATAGTTTTTAAATCAAATATTATATTACTAATTGTTATTTTATTCCTAAAAATATAAGGTTCGGCCAAATGACTTAGATAAGGATATATATATTAATAATAAACAATTTGGGGTTCTTTTGGCATGTTATAGTAAGTGTATTAACCATATAGTGAAAGAAAACAAAAAGACACGGTAAAAGTTAAATTAATTAACTTAGAGTTAAATCTAATTGATAAGGTTAAAATAGTACCCTAAACTTGTCTAAATCCTATTGGTTGATAGTATTTCGACCCATCCCCACTTTAGCTTCGAAATAAGACCCTTTGGAACCATTATAAACCGATTTTGACTTTAATATAAAATAATATTTTGAGATATTCCTAAGGTGCCCCTCTCCTCCCTTATAAAAGGACACCTCCTCCCCCTCCTCCTCACACCAAATTGAGCACTCAAGCTCGGCCAAACCCTGACATTTTCTCCTCTCCACTTCCCTAGAATAATCCTAGAGGTCCTGGTCTTCTTCAAAGACCAATCTTAGTTCCCTAAGTGGAGAATTCAAAGAGGCGTTCCAAAGAAGAGGTAATATCCATTACCGATCTTTTCAATTTCTTTCTTCTTCAACTTCTTCTTCTTTAGTTGTTTCATGATAAAGTAATAACATAAGTATTACTTACATACTGATATGTTATTATAAATATGAAACAACCCTAATTCACCTTCTATCCATCCTACGGAAAAATGAAATCACCGCGCGTGCGTACGTACGGAATACCGTCTCCACGCCGTGGTGTAATCTATTTTTCCACCATCACTTTACAAGGATGGGTATAATGGTGTAATGAGTAACTATTTATGATTATTATAAAGTAATATTGATACTGAAATAATATATATATACTCCAATACAGTTCCACGATCATAGGAACGATATCATCACTCGTGCGTACGTACGGAATACCGTCTCCACGATGTGATGCGACTCGTTCTACATGATCATCATTACATAGTAATTATATAAATGAATTGAATGAATAAATATGATATATGTTACACTAATACCATTCTGGATATAAGGTATCTATAACCTTAAAAGAAGAATAAGAATGTATTCGGCAAAACACGCATAAGAACAAAAGGCAATAAAGACCCGAGTAACAAGTAACAATGAAATATTACTAACAAGAAGCTAAGAATATGACCATATATGATATCATATCAATATGTATGATTCTGGAATAAGTCAATAACATTATTTAAACCATTATACAGGAGCTTTGGACACGTACAAAGCAAATCGGACCTAAGGTAAGGGAAATATCACAATCTCATTTTTATCCGAGATTGTTTATTCGTAAGTATTTACTGGGGTGTATTTTATCATCCACATCCATGTTTCATCAATATTTAATATTATTTCCATCCACCTACAATTGTTTAAATCCATTTTTACCCTTCGGTTATTTTTTAGTAATATGTATGAAAGGAATCTTTTGTCGTTTTTCGTACGAGGTACTTTTTGACTTTTCTGACAAAAGTACGAAGAATGTTTTTTTTAACTTATACGGCATGAATGGATTTTTAAAACATTATTTCCAAGAATCTTCCTTTATAAGTCTTCAAGTTTATTTTTAAGCAACTTCTTTTATTTTAAAGTTGTATGACCTGTTATGAAAGGAAAAATGTTTTTGAAGAAGAAAGGATATTTTCCTCAAGAATGGAGTTCAAGTATTTTATCAAAATTATTTTCCATCTAAGATAATAAAAGGGTTCTGTTTTTATCCCTATTATTACATTGGTTTGATTATGTTGTGATGGAAATATTTTTATAAATTCCTTTATCTTATATGAATTGTTTTATGATGTCATGTTGTTTAAGAATCCCATTTTTATTACATGGGTTATGCGATGAAGTATGATTTATGATTATGTGGCACACATAAGAAAGGATTCATTATAAGATGGGTGGGACCTATATCTCCCTCCAATGCATTGGGTAAAGATTTTATATCTCATGAGATAGACATGGCTGGAACGGAAGGTTATTTCGGTTCAGTGATACAGGACTGAAACGAGGAGTGAACTCGGTTCAGAAAGGGACTTTGTCCACTAAGATAGTCTTGGCAATGAGTCATGACTAACAAAAAATGATTTTCCATGATTATGTGTGCATGCCACAAAGTTTCAAGTTTTATGTTATGATTATGGGGATATCATTTTGACTTCTATGATTTATTCCATGTTAAGATATTATGATCTCTTTTGTAGGTTATGATTTTCAAAAAGATTTGATATGATTTTTATTTCCTTTATTTGCCCTTGCTGAGCATTTGAGCTCACCCTTTTATGTTTTCTTTTCCCCAGGTCAGGAATATGGATATTAAGTAGAATATGCTAAAAGGGACCCTAGATATGATGAAATAAATGGGAGACACTGTAGAAGATTTATGAACCAGTTGTTTATGTTTCCCAGTTTCTAAAGACACTATACCTATACGGTCCTTTGTGGTTTTGTCATATGTTGTAATAAGTGTGCTTAAATTTCGAAGTATTAACAATGTATGTAAAGTATGGTTCGTTATAATAATGGAGGATTTGCTGAAGAAGTATGGGGTGCATCATAAAACATCAACTCCCTATCACCCACAAACAAATGGTCAAGCTGAAGTGTCCAACAGGGAAATCAAAGGAATTTTGGAGAAGATTGTTAAACCAAACAGGAAGGATTGGAGCCAGAAGCTGGAAGACACATTATGGTCTTATAGGACAACCTACAAGACCCCTATTGGAATGAGTCCATATAGGCTGATTTATGGAAAAAAATTCACCTACCTGTGGAACTGGAGCATAAGGCGTATTGGGCTGTGAGGAAGATGAATTTGGATCTTGAAAGTGCTGGGTAAGAGAGAAGGTTTCAGTTATAGGAGCTGGAGTAAAATAGAAGAGAATCATTTGAAAATGCCAAGATTTACAAAGAGAGAACAAGAGTGGCTCATGACAATCTGATCCAACCGAAAGAATTCCATCCTGGAGATAAAGTGCTGCTATTCAATTCAATACTCAAGCTGATTCCAGGTAAACTTTGTTCCAGATGGGAGGGTCCTTTTATAGTTACTCATGTATATCCTTTCAGTGTTGTGCAGATTGTGAAGGATGGAGAGCAGGATCCATTTAGTATTAATGGTCACAGGCTGAAGAAATTCCATGGGACCATTCCATCAGATCCAGGGGAGGAGATCCCGCTCCTACAAGCTGTCTATCAATAAGATCCATCAGGTTGTACCTCCTTTACACTTGTTTGCTGCTTTGATTCATTCTAAAATCTTCTTACATGTTAAATCCACTTGAATGCATTGAGGACACTGCATCATTTATGTTTTGGGGAGGGAACCTTGGTAGTTTAGGATTTTCATTTTGTATTTTTTTTCAAAAAAAAATAAAAACAATTGCTTGTGTTTCAAATTTTTTTGTGTTTATTTTTCAATTTTTGGTGTGTTTTTGAAAATTTTGAGCTAAAATGATTATCATTGACATTTTTGAAACCCATGTCATTGAGTGAACCAATTTATTCCATGAAACTGATCTTAAATGAATGCTGAAAATGGTTTTGTTTTAATTTCAATTCTTTGGGAATTTCATGAAAAGTACTCAGGTTTTTGAATCTCATGCCACATCTCACTGTCTTTATCTTTGAAATCACTTTCCTATGAGGCTTCTGAACCATTATTTTTATATTATTTTCATTCACCTCACTTCTTGAGAGAACCAGAACATGCTTGTCTTAACCAGAATTTGATTCATTCCTTTCGAAACTTGAGGGTTTGGGGTACATTTGTTTTAAATTATTGAGGCATTTCTTTGGTTTGAATGCCCCATTTTCAAGATAATCCCTTTTATTATGGCCTACCTTGTACAATTAATCCTTGTAGCCCATAGAAGCCATGAACAGCCTGTTAGGCTAGCCACATTACAAGCCAATTTTCCCTTTCCAACCTGCTCTTGAAGTAAAATTGCATGATCTAGTTGAACTTAAGTGTGGGGGAAGATGTCTTGTGTTGTGATACCTCATTTGGTGAAACTTTGGGTGGAAACTAAAATGCTGAAGAGATGTGTGTGATGATGAAAAATCATTATGTTGAAAGTTGTGCCTTTTCTGGAGCTTTCATGATAAAAGAAGTTGTTCCTTTCTGGAGCTTCTAATGGAGGAAGAAATTTGTGCCTTTTCTGAAGCTTTCAAGAAAAAATCATGCTTAAGAAGATTGAATTTTTTGCTGTTGAAATGCTGATATGTTTGAAAATTTCTTTATATTTCATGATGATGGAGCTGAATTTCTACTAAGTGGAGTGAGGAGGATACCATACTTGAGTGAAAATTATAATTGTGCAATTTTGCTTCAAAAGGAGACAAGCCTTCCTCATTCAGCCTCATAATTTTTCACATAAAAATCCTACCAACCAAAATCCATATAACAAAATTGAAAAGTCTGCATGATAAAAAAATTTCCTTGACTCACATCAGGTGGATAATTAGGAGTTTTTCAAACCTATGGGGACCCTTTCATTGGTTTAGATGAGAAAAAATTTGATGAAAATTGATATTTGTGAGATGAGAGAAAATTCATGTGAGGTAGGTGTATTGTGTGCATGGGAGGAGAAATAAAGAGGAAAAATATTGAATGACCTGATTTTATAACTTGTAATAAGTTTTATGTATGAGTAATGAAAACTTTTATTTCTTGGTGTGAAATTGGTGGATTTCAATGGCATGTGTTTTGAATTTGCTTTGATTTGATTTTGATTTTGACTTGTCCGGGAGTCCAAGTGATAAGTGTGGGGGATTTGATAGAGATAATATTTTTCATAATTTTTCATATGTTTTTCAATTATTTAACCCCTTACAATTAATCAATTTGAGATGATTTGTATCATTTTAGTATTTTGGTGAATTAAAGGCTTAATTGTGGAAATTGGTTAATTCTGGAAATTTAGCAGTTTTGTGGAGCTCTTGTATTTCGAGAATATCTTTTATATTTTTTATCCAAATTGTATGATTCCTTTTATGTAGGATTTCTATGATCGTGGGATTCATTTTATCCTTTTGGACCCAAAGCTCAATCCATCATTTGGAAGCTCAAATTCAGATCACAAGTCAGGCATCGAAAACTGTGTACAGAACTGCATAATTTTATTGTGGGGACCATATATCATAAATGGACGCACCATTGGAGCTGAAATTTTACATGGAGCTAGAAGAAATCAAGAGGAACAACTTTAATTAAGATTGATGCATCTGTTTCTTTCATTGTCAAGGTCATTAATGCGTTGGAACTCGGTGTTTTGGAATACGAAGAGTCACCTGGACAGAATTAAATATCCGGAGTATTTTGGCGATATCTCCTTAATACGTGGACCAATAAGGATAAAATTTTGTGGGTCGACAGAAGCGATCGAGGGGAACAACTATCAAGAAGGAAAAATTCCCAAATTCTTTCATTTACTATGCCAAATGGACTCAAACTTTAGGGAGATTAATTTTGGAGGGAAATTTTCTTCTCCCCAAGCCTATAAATAAGAGAGTTCACTTCCATTCAAAGGGGTTGAAGAAGGTGCAAGAAGGGGTTGTGATGGAGGATTAAGTTCTTGAAGTTATTTTTATTTTCTATTTTCTTTTTACTTAGTTTGATTATGCTCTCTAATTCCCCTTTCAACTCTAATACCCTTCACATGGAGGGGTAAAACCTTTGAGTGATCGGGGAAGGGGGAGTTTATCTTTTGTAATGTCGGAGTTTTGTGATTAAATGTAAAACCTTATCTTTCTTTTGAATGAAATATATTCTCAGTGTTTCCCAATTCTCTTAATGAGATCGTGTTTTGAGTTTGGTGTATTCATTTTTAATAGCTTTGGTTAAAGAATTTTAATCTCCCTCCGCCTAGTGCAATTTGTCTCGATTGAGCAGATTGTATTAGGTGGTGAGTATCTAACAATCGTTGGAACGTGTGTGGAACTAGTAAACTTTTTCTAGATTTATAAGGAGAAAAAATTCCCGATCAGGACTTGCATTAGTTTTTTAGGGATTGTTTATGAACTTTCATGCACATAGGAGTGAGTTCTATTTTCTTCTTTAACCAAGGGTGATAGATGACTCGATCGAGGAGTCTTTCATTTGTCATTCAAAATGAAGAGAGGTAAGATGATATTTGTGACTATGATGATATTACAAAAGGTGATCCTACCCTGACCCCATCACTATCTTCATCCATTAGTGTTCAACCTTTCTTTTCAATCGCTTTCTTTATTTTTGAACTCAAACAACTTTCAAAAAGAACCTCTTCTTCTTTCTTTAATTTAAGTGACAAACATAATTGTTGTGCACTTCTCTCTGGAGAAAACTTAGGTTACCCACTTTGCTACATTTTAACTTAGGTTTTATTTTTTTTCACACCCCACGACAGGCACGTGTCAGATATATGAGGAACAAATGTGATCAAGACCCAATAAAGTGTTGATCATGCGGTAGGATGGGTCATGTACATAATTTCTGTGGGATCCTCTCTCTAATAGTTAGTGGATGGGGATCAGCTCTGACTCCAAGTTTAGAATAAGGATCCATAGCTCCACATTAGTCTAGTAGACGGAGTAGTACCGGTCATTCAAGCTAAGGTGGTGGTCGTGGCTGAGGCATCCATACACCAATTGTACCACGAAAGTAGAGTGGACCTACTCTAGGTAGTGAGGTTGTTTCACATGGTTGTAGTTCATGATATATATATTTTTTATAGCCTATACCAATGGATCAGAGTGTTGGGTCATCTATGATGAGAGGTACGATGTTAGTTGCATCTACTCTAGTAGATTATATTTTTGATATAGATGCTTCACATAGCTTCATATATGTGCATGTTGTGAAGATCATTGGGCTTGTTGTTTAGTTTTCTGATGGTGTTGTGACATTGGATACTATGTTGGGGATCAGGACATAGGGTGTACACTAGTACATGGATTTCTCTATTAATATAGGTGTGTGTAACTTCATATGGGGCCTTTTAATCTTTGAGATGACAGGGTGTGACATCATACTTGGGATAGATTGGATAGTTTCTTATCGATCCCATATCTATTTATATCATTGGAGGGTGACCTTCACATCACCAAAGGGTGTTGTTTTTATTCAGAAGGGTGAATGGGAAGTCCAGGTGAACTGAGATGGACCTAGGCCTTGTTGTTTTGGTGGGATGATAGCCTAGATTTCTATTTTATGTATGGATAATCACAGATCATGTCATGTAGATTTCCCTCTAGGGGTTGATCATTTCAGGGATATCTTTATGGATGAATTTTCTAGTTTACCTCCTAAGAGATAAGTAGATTTATCTATTTATCTAGTGCTAGAATCTACATTGGTATCCATTCCTCCTTATAATATCGATACTATAGAGTTTCTGGAGTTCAAGAGGTAGCTAGAAGAATTGTAAGAAAAGGGGTGTATATGACCTGGTACTTCTCTATGGGGTTTTCTAGTCCTTTTGTGAAAAAGGTAGATTGAAACCTCAATCCAAGTGTATATTAATGGAAGTTGAACCATTTGATGATTAAGAACCAATATTGAATTCCATGGATAGTTGACCTCTTCGACCAGCTCTGAGGAGATTGGGTTTTCTCAATGATGGATTTGAGGTCAGGTTATAACCAGGTACATGGTCGACATACAGACAAACCTCATACATTTTTTTATAAAATTCATGGTCTATATAAGTATTTGGTTATGTATTTCAGACTCATGAACATTCCATTAGTTTTCATGGTACTGATGAACCTATTTTTTCATCCTTATCTGGATTTATTTGTGGTGGTATTCATTGAATATATCTTGGTGTATTCTCATAATTGACACGACCATGCCAAATATCTTGAGGTCATTTTGGATACACTGATATAGAATAAATTATATGATAATATCACAAAGTGAAACTTATGGATGGATAATATTCACTTTTTTAGTCATATTATCTCAGACATAGGAGTCTTGGTTGACCTAGAAAAAGTGAGAGCAATATTTTCCTAGAATAAACCCAAGAAAACAACTGAAATACATATTATCATGGAGATTTTTGTATATTATAGAATTTTCATACAGGACTTATCATGCTTAGAATCACCTCTTATGGGCTTTACTGAGAAGGTTTTGAAGTTTGTATGGATAGATACCTTCAAGACAGCCTTTTAGGATCTAAAAGGAAGACTGGATTCAGTGCTGGTCCTAATTCTAGCAGAGTTGGGTAAAAGATAAATAGTGTATTTTGATGCATAAGGTATCAGGATAAGAGTTGTTATAATGTAATAGGAGTGAGTCATGGTGTGCGGGTCTCATCATTTAAGGCCACATGGGAGGAACAACATGACTCGTGATCTCAAGTTGGTCGTTGTTGTACATTCCTTGCACTGTTAGAGGAATTACTTACTAGGAGAGTGTTTTGTGGTGTACATAGACCATAAAATCCTCAAGTATGTATTTACACCATGTGACTTGAAATTGAGTCAGTGAAGGTGGGTGGAGTACCTATAATATTTTGACTTCGAGCTTTTCTATAAGCCCAGGAAGGGCAATACAGTCATTGAGGCATTGAGAAAGATGACTTAGATACAGGATATTAAAGAGTCCAGTATAGAGTGGAAGCTTATGGACTTGTTTTTAGAGATGCACTTGGAGGTGAATGATGGCCAATGTTGGACTTTTCTCACATCATTATAGGTGACATACACTCTCCTGGATAGAGTGAGGATGAGACAGTTATCATATGTTGAGGCCCTAGTCCTATGAAAGAGTGTGGTAGGTGAGGATTCACCTCCTGGTTAGACTATAGTCAAGGATAAAATTATATTTATTAATGTTCATGTTTGAGTTCCAGTAGACATATGTGAGGATATTATGTGGGAGTTTTGTTCCTCATCTAGGATAGTGCATCCCAAAATCACAAATATGTATCATGACTTATTCCATTAATAGTAGTAGTTGGGGGTGAAATGTGAGGTAGCATGTTTTTTCATGAGTTATTCCACCTATTAAAGGGTGAAGGTAGAACACCAGTGACCAGCTAGGATTTTATAGCAGTTACCCATTCCTAAGTGTAAATGAAAATATGTTGTGATGGATTTCATGACTGGATTGTCAAGGTTTCCTTGAGGTAGTGATGTTTTATGTGTTATTATGGATAGGCTCACAAAGGTCACCCATTTTCTAACTATTAGGGAGACCTTATCAGTTGATGAACTTGGGAGACACTATATCTATGAGATTTTGTGCCTTCATGGGGTTTCTCAGACCTTTTTATTGGATAGGGATTCCTGGTTTACATTTTGATTTTGGCTAGGCTTACATAGGTCTTTGGGAACATAGGTTCTTCTAAGCATGTAATTCCATCCTCAGATAGATAGACAGTCAGAATGCACAATACAAGTTATGTAAGACATTCTTAGAGAATAAATCCTTGCTTTCAGGAGCTCTTGGGACAGGAATGTACCCCTGGTTGATTTTTCCTACAACAATAACTATCAGGAAACTATTCATATGGAACCTTATGATGATTTATATGGTAGGCCATGTCAATCGCCCTTGTTCTAGTTAGAGTAATGAGTGGAAGATTTACATGGACCTCATATTATTTAGGAGACTTCAGATTGGGTCTAGTTGATTCAAAAATAGATGGATACTGCATAGTCGATATAGAAATCTTACTCCAATCTCTATCGACAAACTCTATAGTTTGAGTTTGGGGATTGGGTCTTTTTACATATCTCTTCAAGGCTAAGACATAGATATATATATATAGGGTAATATTTCACCATGATATGTCGATCCATTTGAGATTCTAGAGAGATTCAGACTGATATATTATTGGTTGCGGTTACCTCAGAGGTACTAATTCATGCATGATGTCTTCTATGTATCTCAGCTACACCGTTATCATTCATACATGTTTCACACTCTGTATCTGGATGAGGTGGAGTTATAGTTACATGTGTCCTTTGAGAATAATATTATTTGTATCATTGATAATATCACAAAGGTTTTTTAGGATGTTTAGTTCCTCTAGTATGAGTGTTGTGGAAGCACAACCATTTATAGGATGAGACTTGGGAGAAGGAGGCTAACGTACATGCTCAGCGGCTGGATTTATTATCAGGAAGTTATTGATCACCCTTGGAAGGAAAATTTGAGGATGAATTTATTTAAGGGGGGAAGATTGTAAGATCACAGGTTTTCCTATGTGGTATGAATATTTTAAATTTTGGTTTAACTCTATGGTTTTGACCTAATATGAGTTCCTAATGAGATCACTGAAATTTCTAGGTTGTTCGGGGATTTTTTAGAGCCTGGAGGCTTGGTTTTTGGAAAATTAAATCAGGTCACATAGTTATTAGAAACTATGCATCCCATGATGTATGTTTTAAAGAAATTGTGTAGGGTAGGAAAGAAGAAAGAGTAGGTTCACACGGTTTTAGGGAACCATGAAACCAAGGTCGTATTCCCGTGTGAGCCACTTGTAATTTTTAGCATAGGATAAATGCAAACTTAGTGCATGGTTCCTCTAATCATGTTCCATGACCATGTGAGGGGTGACAGGGGACAGTGGCTTATGGCATGGTTTGTGTATAGTTTTCCAAAACGTGTGCATGAACAATTCAAGGTACCCCTTAAGTTAGAGAAGAGTGCATGGTTGCCACATGGTTTGGACAACTATGCATCCAAACCATGTGACCCAGTTAAAATGTGGTAAATGACCATTTTTCCTTAAAATTTATTTAAACCTTTTCCTTTCCTTTTTTATTCTTCTCCAATGTATTTATTCTCTTCTCGTATATTTCTTCAAACCTTCATCTCATTGGTCTTCTATACCTTGGATCCAACTGTTTGTGGTCTAACACTGGATTACATGGTGTGGTCGTTGTAGATGTTATACACTAGATTACATGGCGTGGCCATTATGGATGTTTTTTTATGATTTACAAATAGCTCAGGTATAGGTATTTGATTATATCTTTTAAACTGGATAGTATCATGCCTTCTTGATTTAGGCTTTACAAGTGCCCTTGTTTATGGTAGATTGTCTTTTGTTCACAGGGATCCATGTTTGGTTGGATAGGGTCACATTTTCATTTTAAAAATTTACTGTTAGTACTATTATACCTATGATATATTGCACACTACTTTTTTTATAATACATAGACTGGAATTTTTATTGAAACCGTTGGTGGTGGCCTACTGTTATTATCTCACACACTATTCATGCTACCATTGGGTACCCGAATAGACTTCATGGATCTAGGTAGGGACCAGGGAAATCTCCCACTGTTCAACACTTGAATTGTTCATTATTTAGGGGCAGAGGAACATAGTACCAATCTATGCTCATGATGCTATTTGGAGATAGTACATTTTTATCATTTTGTATTTTGATACATGTGTTGTACTGGGATTCCTATTTCCATGTATTTCCTACCATTTTTTATAGTGACATGACATGATCATAATCTTGTATATGACTACTTTTTACCTATTTTATTATTATAGTCTTTTGGATGATTTATCTTCTATCAGTTATTTATATTATGCTTTCTCTATTGACTAATATATTTACACCACTACATTATACTCTAACATGAGGGAATAATCTCCCATATAGACACACCCTAGGCCCTTTCTTCTATTTGGAGGCCTCTATCATATAGGAAGACATGATTGGGACCATGTGACCCACCAGATCGGGGAACCGTTTAGTGGATTCTAGGTTGATATGTTACACCATGACTCTCATGCCTCTATAGTGTATCTTTTGGTGATGTGTTATGCTACACATAGTAGAATTGGGACTCTAAAAAATATCCTCCTGGGCTATGATGTTTCCTCACTCAGGTTACCCTCCAATAATTACACTGCATCAGGGTAACTAGTGTTACCTTTACATAGTGTGAGCAGGGGGTGATCCATGGCATATCCCCTTGGTCTATGTTGTAACCTCATCCACCAATTAAGTTACCCTTATGTAGGTTTTTCACTATGTAAGGGTAACTATTGTTATCTTTATGTATCCCAGACAAGGGGAGTTCCACAACATAGACCCCTAGGATATGGTGAACCCTCACCTATAGGGGGATATAGTGTGACCATAGTGTTCATTTCATGGCCTCTTGTAGACTCAAAAACCACATAATCCAAATTTTTATGGGGATATAGAACTAAAATACCAACAAAAAAATAAATAATTGATAACTTATAAGAAGAAATTAATAAATAAAATATTCCATACCTGAAAAATGACATTGTGGGTATGGAACTTCAAAGATTGTACATTACATAAAACGTAATGTTCATGATTTATACTAATCTAAATAGATGTTTTGATGTTAAAAATTCAATTTATAATTTTTTCACTACTGCACCATCAAATGTTGTTGTGGTCAAACATTGATAACTTATGTGGAATAAATGAATTGAAAATAATATTTGATATCCAATACCATATGATACAATGAATCATATTGCATGGAACCTTCTTATTGCATGAAGCATTGTTCTATGATGTTCCATGTCATATGAGCTCAAGGGAATAATATCATCAAACTGGTCATCTATGGATCAAGAGATCATGTCATATAATAAATTTATCATGGTCGATAAACTTTTGATTTATCATATCTGATTCGATTATATGTATTTACATGGTAAAAACTAGAATATATCCTCAAAATTTTATTTTAAATCAGTTTTATGCTCATTAGTAATTCTTGTTATATAAAGGTATTTTCAAAACCTTCTTTATCCATAGTCTCAATATGATATTAATTTTCATGAAAATATTTAACACTCAAAATAGTTTTTCAAGATCTAAGAGAAAATGATGAAGGATGTCAAGACCAAAGAGAATAGATAAATTGGATTTTTGTCATGAAAAATGAATAATCTGAGATGTACATGATGAAGGAAATAATGACCAATGTAATTGCTTCAAATTTTAAATGACATATTAATGTCAAAACCAAGAATCAAAAAACATCACATATAATTTATAATTAATTTATAGATAGATTTGAAATTACCTTATCTTGTAATTTTTTCTTTATTGATGATGTGGTTGACTACTCTTATTATATCATTATTTGGTCATAACATCCAAGGGTATAATTACTCTAGTGGTGATCCAAATGTGTTCCAAAATCTTATAACATCATCATAGAATCATTAGGTAGTAGCACAGTCGATCTTGATCACTTGCATCATCCATTATTTATCATGAGAAGAATCTATTTATGGTTGAAGATTCTCTAGGTTATCTTGAATTGTTAAGAGATTATAGGATGATTGTTTCTCTTGTTATTTAGTGTATTCTTAGTAGTTTTCTCTCTTGGGATTGATATAATTCTCTCTAGGTTTTTTGTACACGACTAGCTACTGAACCCAAAAAGTGATATAACCAGGTATTATAGAGCTAGGTTAGGGTAGGTAATTGCACATAGGCATTAGCCAAATATTTATTCCTTAGATAACCCTATGTCTAATAATAATATAAATATTATTATTATTTTCTTAACATGAAAAATACCTGCGGATAAATAAATATCATTTGTTAAATAAATAAATTAATATTTATGTAAATGATATTTACTATATTATTTCCAACCATACCATTAAAATTGGCCCATTTATCTACCTCGATATTATCAAAACTTGAATAATGAAAATTTATTTAATAAATAAATATTACTACATTATTCACTGATAAATATAGTAAATATTATTTTCACTAAATCTTATGAATAAATATTTATTATTATTTAATTCACATATGTATTCTTCTGATAAACTCATGATTAAATATTAGAGATCAGCCAACCCCAAATAATTATTAATCCTAAAAGTGGGAATAATATTTATTTTATCTTATTAAATTCAAATTATAATTAACTAATATTTTAGAGACACTTAGTGTGTGGTCCTCTTGGCCTCTTTCTCAGTGGAATTAGGTAGAATGACCTAAAGTCCAAGGTTATCATCCAGAAAAACATGTCAAAGAACCCATAGAGAATCAAGTTAGTTTCTAAATGACATGCAACATCATATGAATTCTCATCATGTAATATAATCCCTTTATCATGAAATATCTAATCAATCAGGTTTCATGTTGGTGTTATCAACCTATGTGCTCAATTAATCTTTCTTTCACTTTCCAGAAATGAACTTTCCCAATAAAACCATGTCCATGGATTTAATTAGGTTATTATATTTCAATAAAATAGCCTATGATATAAACTTCCATTAAATAACATAAGGGAAAAATATTTTCTCACATTATTCATTAAAGAAATATCACCAGTGATGCACCCAATGTATCCTACTTCAGTGTGAACATATGTTATCACAATTTTCAACAATACATAAAATTATATGAGTCATGATATGAATTAGTAATAATCTTATAGTCTAAGGACCAATACACATATCTTTATATAGGAATATCCAATGACACAAATAAATATGGATTTCCTACTGGAGGGTCATGTTCTCGTAATCTCTTACTCTAAAAATTACCAAGGACATAAACTAGGAGATAATGTCTCAAAGTCTTATGAGTCTCCACCTATGATAACCTATATAATTCACATCCTATCAAATTATATCATCTAGTTATAGGAAATAAATTCAATAATACTCTCATGGATATTCTTTATTATCATCATAGTGGGGGATCACTATAACTTTTTAGTGAAATAATTACTCTTTGGAAAATATCACATAATCTTTTATGTAGAATAATAATTGTGATGCGATAAGAAATTTATCAATATTCAAAAAATGAATAAAAATAATCATAAAGAACATATAATTTGGTTCAATAGAACCAAATCTAATAAACTCTAACTTGAACTAAATCCAACTGCTAAAAACCTTCGGTTTTCTCACTCTCATATGATATTCATGCTTCTGCTAAGATATGGATTTATTCAAGGTGTGTTCCATGTTTTTTCTATGGAAAATATACTGATAAAAAATTCACATCTCTAAGAAGAATACCTCAGGTGGTGATACTTCTAAAGTATGGTTTTCATCTATTTATGTAACCTTATATCATTTATAAGAGTCGCCACTATAGTATTATCACAATATAATGTGATAAGACCTTTACTATTAATCACCACATCAAGCTCTTGTAAGAAGTTATATATCCAAATGGATTATTTAGATGAATCGAAAACCACTATATAATCTGAATCCACTATATAATCCACAACAACTAGTTGTTTTGTACTATTCTAGATCATAGCTCCTTCGTTGAGACTTGAGACATATTTTGGAAGTGACTTTAGATCATTCTGATCAATATGAATGCTAGAATCAGTATAACCCCTAATGACTCACTCCTCATCTCCTATATATACTAGGAACATATCTTTTCTTAAAAGGTTGGGGTCAAATCCTCATTTTATTATTAAATCAAAGAATGTTTTTTGTCTGGGTATAGGGAGACCCATTACATAGCCCGAAGTCCAATGGCCAAGTGGCCTGAATACAAGGCTTGAAAGCCCTTTATTTGGCCTAAAGGGGCCATCGGTGAATAGCACTGATACAGTTCCTCCACCAATATAGTGTCACCACTACTACAGTTCTTCCATTACTATAGTACTTCTACAGTGACCTGCTATAGTGCTGCTACAGTACCCGGAAATTCTTCCCTGCTTGAATTCGATCCTGGGTCTTTTGGATGATAAGCAGAAGCCTTTACCACTTGGGTAGAGACTCATTGGCATACTAGGAACATATCCTTATATAGAATTAATTTTATATCAATATTGTTCACCAAGATCATATTGATATCCAACTATTATGCTCAAAGTGTAGGCAACATCAATCCTAGTACATAACATGGAATATATGATTGATTTTATCACAGAATCGTATGGGGTCAAAGTCATTATATCTCTTTCATGTTGTGTTTGAGGACACATTTTATTGGAAATATATATACCATGTGACACTAAAACCAATCCCCTCTTAGATTGTTCCATACTAAATATCTTTAGTATCTAGTTAATGTTTGAACTTTAACTTAGTTCAAGTAGCCTCTTGGATCTATCATGAATGATATTGACCCCTAGAATTTAAGTTTCTTCACCTAAGTCCTTCATGGAGAATCACTTATTCAACATGTACTTTATTGACTATAAGATTAGTATTTTATTTATAATATTTGATATTTCATTCACATATACTGCTAGGATTATAATTACACTCTCATTGAACCTATTATAAACACATTCTTCATATCTATTCTTAATGAAACCAAATTATTTTATAGATTCATTGAACTAAATGTTTTATAAAATGGATTATTTCTTCAATCCATATATGGATCTCTAAAAATTTAATACCTTTTTGGCATTAATTTTAGTTATAAAACCTTATTTTTTTCATATATACATCTTCCCAAAGGCTCCCATTAAAGAAATATACTTTGACATCCATCTTTCAAATATCACAGTCATGGAAAGATGATACAGCAATTAGAATTCTAATGGATTTAAACATGGCTAATGGAGAAAATGATTTTTCTTAGTCTATTACTTGAAGCTGTTTAAACCCTTTAACCACCATCAATGTATTATAAGTATTAATTTTACTATATATTTATGGTTTTCTATTGAATATCCATTTTCACCCAATAGACTTTACATCAATTAGTACATCGACCAGAACAAAAACATGGTTCTAATACATGGAATTCATATAATAATTCATAAAATATTTCTATCTTGTATCTTATGATATTTATACTACCTCTTTGTATGAAATAGGATCATTATTATCAACAAATAATGATTCACCATCCTCAGTGACTAGAAAACCATATCTTTCCAAAATTTAAAATAAAACCATTTATATCTAGGAAGGATATAGAAATTATGTTCTTAGTATCAGTTAGTACATAATATAAATCTTTGAAAAAAAAAATCCATGATAGCAATAGAAGGTGGTAGTCTCCTATAGCCAAAGCAGCAAGTCATGCCCCATTAGTTGCTTGAACATCCACCTCACATGTAGAAGTTTTTCAGAATCCACTTGGTTCCTACATTTTGATATATATGTGAGAACCATAAGATGTATCTAATACCCAATGTGTAGATATATAAATATTTCCCTCAATAATGAATTCACCATTAGCTTCCCCTTACTTATTTAACTAGGTGAAATTATTCTTCCAATGGAATATCTTTCCACATGAAAAAAATACCACATTTTGTTCCTTTGGTAGCCTTTAGATATCCTTCTTCTTAAATGGATAACGTTCAGGATGCTTAGACTTAGAGTGATTCCAAGGGGCCTATTCCTTGATATTACTTTTCTTATATACCATAATTATTGTAGGATTCTCACACCCCGTGTATTTATAAATTTTTAAAATTAATGTAAGAAGTTATGAAAGAGTCTTCTAACTATTTCTCATGTTATAATCCACAATGAAAGTAGAGAACCCTTCAGGTACTATGGATAGAATGAGATTTGAGTATATATCACTATGGATATTAAATCCTAAGATGTCTAAGAGATCTTTCTAGTCAATTGTATTCACTACATGAGGCTGATATAGATCTTACTCTTCAAGACTACATGCGATAGTGTATTGGAGATCTCATATATCTCTTGTCTAAACTTCTCTTAATAAAGATCATAAAGGTGATATATTATGTTATACACATCCATATCCTTATGTTTATTTAGTAGCTCATTAGAAACAGAGGATATAATGAAACATTGGATACTAGTGGCATCATCCATGTGTTTTGGGTAGAGAGATACTTCTTCCTCACAAGCCTCTTCAGCAAGAAACCCAAGAATTGGGGTTTCTAGTATATATAATTTTCATTCTTAGAATGGTATAACACACAAGAACCAATAACATTTTTATAAATTCAAGATGGTAATAAAGTTATCCTTATATATTATGGATCATAGTGATATAGTTGAAATTTTTTAGCTTTCCATTTTTATAATCAAATAAAATAAAAACATTGGTAATTCATCTAGATTACAAAATTAGATAATAAATTTTAATTTATTATTTTATTTATCACCCACTTATTTTACCAAAACCCAATATCCCTCACCATTGGTGTTAAATTATCATATCACATGAATATTCTGTTTTTAAAGGATCAATATTCCCCTTCTCATAACCCATACTTTGTCTGAATAAGTTATTTAAAGGATTTTAGGTAAGCGTAACTTTCCAACTATATTAAATCGCAACTCCTTGAACTATTAAGTGGACTCCCAAAACCAAAAATACAAGATAGAGTTTTCTTAAACTCTTTCCTCTTAGTTACACCAAATCCTATTTGGGTAGTAAACCCTTGATATGAGCTAATTTTTAGTCAATCCAAAAATCAAGCTAAAATTCTCTGATAATTTAAAGCACCCCAACTTGTGTTGGTCAAGCACATTGAAATATTGTTCGATTTTAAAAATTAGTGGAAGGCTATACAGAATTAATATTGATTTGAGGGATTTTTAATATTTATGCATAAATTACCCATTTTATCTTTTTACATCCTTATTAATATTAAGTGGATTTTACTTAAGTGATTAACCATGTATAAGATGAAATTTACATATCATCCAATTTATTTTAATTACATCATGAATTATTGTTAATTCATTGATTTATGTTATCATGATAAATAATCCATAAATAAATTAACCATGAAACTTGAAAGAAATGAACTAATAAAAGTGATATGATCATGAACTTCTCTAATGGTTAGCTCATCTAGAGTCTAATAAACTAACACTCAAACCTAGGGTAAAACACCTTAAATAATAACTTGGTTCATGCTATAATATTCCACCTATGATCTTATGAACCTCTTAGTTTAGTTTCACTTAAAATTTGAACATAAACCACCTCTACTCACCTAGGATCTCTGTCTATTTGATAAGATTTACTCGCACACAGGTGATGAGAACCTAAGGATTGGTTTAAAATTTTTACATAAAAGAAACCATAGGCATGAATTCCATTATATAATTAGAGGGGATGACATGCAGGACTTTTATTTAATTAACTAATAATAATAAATTAGAAGGAACCACAACACATACATAGGTGTTGTCAAATATCATGATCACCCACACACATGTAACAAATATACGTTTACAATAAAGTTAGCATTTACTTTAAGTCATTATTTAACTAAGATAAAATGGATTGAATTAATCCAATTAATTATCTAATCAATCAATTAATTAAATCTATATTAATTATATCCAAATCATCTTAGAAATTCCCATCATCCATAATTTTAAAAAAAAATAATTAATTTTATTTAAAATTAATAAAGTAAACATGTGTACTTGGATGAAAAGACATGTACCCATCTAAACTACTCAGCATGGTCATTATACTATGTTTTCGCACGGAATCCAGTATATATGGAAAAAAACAAAATTACAAGGCATGTGTTTTCAATAAATGACACATGGTCATATGTAAATTACATAGCATGGGATGTTATTAACGCACGAGGAGTAAACTAAAAGTAAAGACCATACACAACTTCTAGTTTAAAATTTAACATTTAAATTAATTTAATATATATTAAGTAATTATATCACATTATATTCATTTTCAATAAATGGTTCATGGACACATGTTTATTAGGTTTAACTATATCACAAATTTTTATTTTCATGTCAAAATAATCACATTAGGTTTAGTATATTACACGATGTGTACTTGGTCCACATGACATGTAACCTCTTCTAACTATGTTTGTGACACACGCATAGGTATGGGGTGTGTTTTTTGTTTATGGTTGTGTATGAGTTTGTAGTGAATGTATACTAGCTACAAATCATGTGACCTTGATGTTTCATGGTTTATCAGTCCTCATTTCATGTAATAAATGCATGACATGCCTTAGACCCCCATGTTTTCAGCCATGAAAATATGTGGACCATACATAATGTAAGCGAGTTATACAGCGTGTATTCTAGAAAACTATGTGACATCCTAGTCTGATCAATATGTGTTTTGAATTAAATTCATTCTACATGTAGTTAATAAATGATGATACAACTTAATTTAGGATTCATCCTTATGCATTTAACATGGGTACGTGACATGTACATTCAAGTTACATGTAGTGTATACTTTTGTTATCAGACCAAAACCCTTCACACCTCTTGATGGAGTCTTCAAATGTACTTCATATAAATGTAACATTTTATCATTTATATAAGGGATAACTAAGAAGGGGAGAGAATAATTCAATATTCAGATTTAAAAAATGAATAACCCAAAAATGAAAACTAACAACAAATTTATATCATCAATCAATGATTAAATCACTATAAATTAATTATGTATTCCCTTTGATACCACTTAAAGGTTTTTGGCACAGCAGAACTGCCTATTGGGCATAACCAACTCATATTTTTTATGATCAATGAATAATATGATATGTAAATGATAAATGAAATCATGACCAATGAAATTAATAAAAATTTAATTGGCATATTTTTGGCCTCCTCATGTGTTAATCATGTTTTAATGATCACAAATCCTCTACATTCCGATAAACCCTATTAATCCTATTTAATCTATCTCAAATAATGTGTACAGATGAGTAGTATCTTTATTCCTTAAATAATTATTGTAGATTATTTTTAGTTTATAATGGATTTTCGTGATAAATGATTGAGTCTAATACATTATGTGAATATCACTGTTTAAATATGAATATAGATATTTGGCTAATTCTGAGACACCGTGAGTCTACCACTAGTTATGATTTTCTGAAAATGGAACTAGACACTGTGACCCAGACACCGTGACCCAGACACCATGACCAGACACTGTGACCAGACACCGTGACCCATACACCATGACCAGACATCGTGATCCTAACATGCATCTGTGATACCGGTTCCTGGTCTCTATAAAACTATTCCATCACAACTGTCTCACCGCTCAAAGACAAAGAAGGAGAAACTATTTCAAGGGGATGCTGTTTCATGGAGACATTGTTTCCAGATAGACTGTGACACTGTTTCTTAATATATTTTTTTGTTTTTCAATTTGATCTCTAACTATCATATTTGAATCTTTTAAATGCACTGACATAATTAATGTTTCTTTGTATACATGTCACATGACAGTATGAGGTACGAGGTGAAGAATACATGTATCTTGTCGGCTCCAACATATGAACTCCTAGAATAAAAGAGAAGTGTGGCCCAGAAGCAATATAGAGAACGATAATGAAGAAACACTTAGAGCATTCTTGATAAAAAAACAACACATGAAACTTGACATTTCTAAAGAACATGCAAATAATTCTTGAATCCAAAAGGGTGTGATACTTTTGATTAGAGTTGAGTACATATTCGCACTATCAACACCATGAAGAACACAAGCCAGATTTAACTGACTTGTGATACTCTGTTTTTCAGAGGAGGACTCGATTTCTGCATTTGTTTCATCCTAGAAGTCCACAGCTGAATATACTAACACCTAGAGCACTTATAACCTTATCTAATAATTTTTTCTCTATTGTGTATTATTTTTAGCTTTTGAACAGTGTGTATGTGTCTGTATTAAAACACACATTATCTCCTGCATTAAACTAGAAGATATAATATATCCTCCCTCTCACATATTTTTACACTTTTTTATTCCAACGGATAAGTGTGGAAGAGGTCCTTGTGTGACCTGATATTTTTTACCCACGAAGAACTTTGGAAGAGGTCGTGTGACCTGGACAATCCTATATACTGTTGTTTACCCATATCCAGGGTCTAGATCAAGTTTATTAATATAAAATAATTGGTGGTAGGTGATCACCAAGTGGAGTGGATTAGGTCTCGACTTGAGACTGAACCACTTGTTTTATATCCATTGTGATGTTTGATTTATTTTTCTCGGTTTTATTGTATAATTCAAAAATAAATAAAATTAATTTGATAGTTAATCTTGGAAAGAAGTTATAATTGCTTTTCGTTAATAGAATAGCTTCAAAAGTAATATTAATAACCGATATTAAGATTACTAAGATTTAATCAAAATTCTAAGAAGTTATTTAAACAGTCAAACTTTAATAACCATATTACTTTGATTAACTGGGTTGTATTTAAATTTATTAGGGAACCTTTTAAAATACTTTTCAAACATAAATTTTTATTGATACTCAATTCACCCCTGCCCCCCCCCCCCTCTTTAGTACTCTACTATGACCAACATTTGGTATTAGAGGTTATTTTAAGACTCTGTTTTTGACCCTATTCAACTGTGATTTTAGTTGTACTTTAAAGATCTGAAAATTTCTGTTAATTTTAAATTTATAGATCTTTCAAAGTATTTCTTTATTATGGATAATAGATTGGAAGGTGCTACAACAAACAGACCACCATTCTTTAATGAAACCAATTATGTCCAATGGAAAATTAAAATGAAAATACATTTAGAAAGTATGGGTTTTGAAATTTGGTCTTTAATTATAGATGAATATAAGATTCCTACTACTGATGAGTCACTTGGGATGAAACTACCAAGACTTCCTACAATAAAAACTGAAAATCCATGAATTATTTATATTGCTCTTTAGGAGATGAGGAATTTAATAGAGTTTTTTCATGTAAAACTACCCATGAAATTTGGGATACCTTATATGTTTCACATGAAGGAAATTATAGTGTGAAATAAATGAGACTTAATACTTATAATATTAAATATGATAACTATAAAATGAAACTTGATGAGCCTATTTCTGAAATGTATCTTAGGTTCAATGAAATTATCAACACAATGATTTCTCTTGAAATATAAGTCACTGCCAAAGAATAGATCATGCGGATTCTCAGATTCCTACCTGACATATGGAGAGGAACCTTTGTCTCTATTAGAGAGTCATGTGACATCAGCAAGTTACCTATAAAAGAACTAATTGGGAAAATGATTATGCATGAAGAGGAGCTGGAAGTTAATAAGGAAGAGGGGGATGAACCCAAAAGAAAATCAGTTTCATTCAAGACCACCACTTATAAACACAAAGAGATAGGTAAGTTGGAAGCCTCTGTAGAAAGTTCCAACAGTGAACCATCATCACTTGATAGTGATGAGGAGATGGCTCAATTTTCCAGAAGGTTTAAAATATTTTACAAGAAGAATAAATTTTTCATAAATACTAACTTCAAGGGAAAGTATGATCAAAAAGGAAGTTAGAAGAAAGATTGGAAACGAAGTGACAAGTCTGATGAGATTGTATGCTATGAATGTAAGGGAAAGAGACATATAAAGGATGGATGTCTCAAGATCAAGTAAAAAAATAAGTATGAGGACAAAGATAAAAAGTACAAAAAGTCAATGAAAGACACATGGAGTTATTTTGAGGACAGTTCAAGAGACTTAGAATCATCACATGATGAACATGCTAACAAATCCAATATGCGTTATATGACAAACACATCTAAGGTAACACTAGAATCTCCTGTACACAATTCTTATTATTCTGGAGATGAAAGTGAATCTGAAAATATGTCTAATGAATAAATGTTTGAATACTATAATATGCTTGAAGAGACATGCAATGAACTAAAATATAAATACAAGACTTTAAAGAAATATCATGCTCTTACCTCAGCTATTAAATTTGAACTTACAACTGAAAAGGTGAAAAATGCTCAATTAATCAAAGAAAACAATGAACAAAATCTATCTAATGAGCAATTGAAAAAGGATATTGAAAGGTTTATTAATGGTAAAGATACCTTGGTACAAATTCTAGGTAAATATATTGCTCCTAAATATACCACTGGTATTGGCTATCAACCTAGTAAAAGAAATTTTGGAAGAACTAATTTTGTTTCTAAGTCTAGGACATACATATTTACTCCTAGTTCTAGAGAACATTCAGCTAATTCATGTTATGATACACTCTCTACTATTTCAATCTTTTCTGGACCAAATAGAGTTTATTTTTCAATCACATTACATAATGCTTATAGGAAACCTATGAAGCAAATGTGGGTTCCTAAAGCACTAGTCACTAATATTACTGGACCCAAAAAAGTATGGGTACCAAAATCTGTTTTTATCTGACTATTTTGTAAGAAATTTTCTTAAAGAGCTCCTATAAAAGCGTATGGTACTTAGACAGTGGGTGTTCAAGACACATTACAGGAGACTATTCATGCTTTAAGAATTTAATAAAAATTGATGGAGGACATGTCACCTTTGGTGACAATGCCAAAGGAAAGATCATTGTCCTTGGCCAAATCAGTAACTCTAAATCAGTTTAAATTTCCAAAGTACTTTTTGTTGATGGATTGAAATATAATCTACTTAGTATTTCACAACTATGTGATGATGGATTTCTTGTTAAATTTTAAGATGATTCTTGTAATGTTTTCAATTCTAAAAATGAATTGGTATTTTTTTTATTAAGAAAAGAAAATGTATACTCTATTAACTTAGATTCTTTAGTTTCTCAAAATGCTTCATGTTTAAGTGTATTTCACAAAGAGTCTTGGATTTGGCATAAGATACTAAGACACTGTAATATTCACTCCCTTAGAAATATAACTAGAAAAATTTTAGTCAAATACCAACCCAAACTTGAGTTTCTAAATAATAAAGTGTGTAATCCTTGTCAAAAGGTAAATAAACACAAAATTTCATTCAAACCAAAGAAAGCAGTGTCAACCTCTAAACCTCTCGAATTGGTTCACATGGATTTGTTTGGACTATCTAGAGTTTATATATTAAATGGGAAGCACTATGTTTATGTTCTTATAGATGGATTTTCTAGATATACTTGGACTTTCTTTTTGGCTCAAAAAAGTGAATATTTCTCTCATTTTACCAAATATTCCAAAACTATAGAAAATATTAGTGGGAATAGAATTAAATCCTTAAGAATTGATCATGGTCGTGAGTTTGGAAATCAATATTTTGAATCTTTTTGTTCTCAAAATGGATATAGTCATAATTTCTCTGCCCCTAGAACACCTCAATAGAATAGAGTTGTAGAAAGAAGAAAAGAAACCTTGCAAGAAATTTCTAGAACCATGCTTAGTGAATATGACTTACCTATTTATTTTTTGGCTGAAGCTGTAAATACAGCATGCTATATTATCAATAGAGTGTTAATTAAACCTATTATTAAAAGAACTCCATATGAGTTATGAAATAGTATAAAACCCAAAGTAATCTATTTCAAAGTTTTTGGATGTAAATTCTATATCCTTAATACTAAGGAAAATCTTGAAAAAAATTCATCCAAGAGTGATGAAGGAATATTTTTAGGATATCCCATCTCTAGTAAAGCCTATAGAGTGTCTAATAAAAGAACTAAATGTATGGAAGAATATATTCATGTTAAATTTGATTAAACAGATCCACATGAGCCCAAGACCTCTTTAGAGAACCTGGAGAGTGACGTATCAAATCCGGACAAAAATTCAAAATCTTATAATCATCCTGTAAAGGAATCTTTGAAAGCTTTCAATTCTGGAAATTCTTTAGAATCAAGTCACAATGAACCTGAACCTATTGAAGAACCTGAAATCACTAGTCTTTCTTTTTCTAGAGCTATTAGAACTCTTAAGAACCATCCTTTAGATGCTGTTGAAGGAGACTTAGATAAAGGAACTCAAACTAGAGCTTCTCTTAGGAATTAGATTGAACATCAAGCCTTCTTGTCACAACTTGAACCTAAAAACATTAATGATGCTATCAATGATGAATTTTCAGTGATGGATATGCAATAAGAACTTAATCAGTTTGAAAGGAACAAATTTTGGAATCTTGTTGATAGACCCAAAGACACATTCACCATAGGCACTAAACGGGTGTTTATAAATAAGGTAGATGAAGCTGGAAACATAGTTAGAAACAAGGCTAGATTGGTTTCACAAGGCTATAGTCAATAATAATGAATTGAATATGAAGATACCTTTGCACTAGTAGCTAGACTTGACGCCATCAAAATTCTACTTACTTATGTTGCGCATCTTAATTTAAAACTATATCAAATGGATGTTAAAAGTGCATTCCTAAATGGGTATATAGCTGAGGATTTCTTTGTTGATCAACCCCCCGGTTTTAAAAATCCTCATTTTCCAAATCATATTTTTAAATTATCAAAAGCTTTATATGGTCTAAAACAAGCTCCAAAATCTTGGTATGATAGACTGAGTACTTTTCTTATTTTCAAAGGTTTTGAAAAAGGAATAGTCGATCTTTCCCTATTTATATCAATTCAGGCATGTACCTATAAATTGTGACAACACAAGTATTATTAACATCTCAAAAAAAATTCACACTCTAGGACAAAACATATTGATGTAAGAAATCACTTTTTAAGAGATCATTATCAAAAAGGTGATATCACTTTGTAATTCATTGGAACTGAATATTAGCTCAATGATATATTCACCAAAACATTAAATTTTGAAAGAATAGATTACATCACACATGAATTGGGAATGATAAATCTTAAGTAGTAATTATACGGTTTCATAACTTACCATTTTATAGTTTACGGTTTCACAAGTCACTGTCTTAAGATGACTCTAACAAGTTATATAGTGTTACTGTCTTAAAAGTTACTATTTCACAACTTACTGTCTCACAGTTACTATCTCTCTATTACTATCTGGCACTTACTATCTCAAACAATGCGGTCACACAGTTTAGAAATCACACAGTTATAGTCTCACCGTGAAAGCCTGTTACGGTCTCACCGTGAAAGCCTATTACTATCTCACTATGAAATCCAGTTTCAGTCTCACCGTAAAATTTTATTCCGGTCTCACCATAAAGATTCTTTATTTTTTTTATTTGTATATTATAACCCATATCATGGTAATTAATTATTTTATTATTTTTACTTTTCCGCGCATTTTATTTTGCGACGCTTGGTATCCCTAAATGATAAAATGAAATAAGTTTTACTCTTTCTTCGCCCGAGCTCTCTTCTCTCAAACTGAAACCCCAATTTCAACCTTTCTCTCTCTCAAACCATCGTTGAATGCCCAAAATGAAACTCCTATCCTTATAAACTCCTGAGAAGTGAATATCAAAGAATAAGATAAAAATAGTGCGGAAGTTATCACCCAAATGTCCTTTGAATATGAATCTAGTAGATAGAATAGTGGTACATGAAAAGGAAATATACCCTAAGTGGCTTATATCAAGTAAGTATTTGGTATTGAAAGTTATAAAAGAACAATGATGGCTAGATTGGTTCACGAAGGAGGATAGGACTATTTACCTGAAGATAGTTGCACAATTTTATCAGTATGTTCAGTTCTCTTTTGATACAGAAGATGGCTATGTTGTGAGAAGCTGGATAAATGGTCATAGATATACCTTTTCTTCAAGGCTATGGGATGCATGCCTAAGGATATCTCATGAAGTTATTTGTGAGGACTACCAGAGAGTTCTTCCTCCTCTATGTGAGATCTTTGTTTTGGAAGAATCATTGGAAATCTTAACTGGGAATGAAACAGAGCGAAGAGCTATAGCTGCTGAGCTAGATGGTGAAACTAGACTTCTGTTTAAATTTTTTCAAAATATTATTAGCCCCAAAAAAGGTGACTTTTCTATACTCAAGTATTAGGATGTATTTTTAATTCAACTTATGAATAATGGACATAAGATCAACCTATTCAAGTATATCATACTCCATATGTGTGAATTGATAAAGACAACCTCCAAGTCAACCTTCATATTCTATTCAAGGATTATCTCAGCAATGCTTCATGAAAAAGGGTTGGTTGGACTAGATAAAGAATCTATTAAGGACTAAGAATTTTGTCTTTAAAAATTTATAGTAAAGAGAATGAAAATAAGTTGGAATTCATGGAGAAAAGAATGGGTGGAAGAGAATGATACGATTTATGAAAAGTTCAATCTGGTGGAACACTCTTCAAGACCTAAGGATATTTCTGATCTTGGTATGGAACTAGATGAAATTGTTGAGTATTCTGATGAGGAAGAAGAGGAAGAGGTTGTTGTACCAAAAGGGGAAACTGTTTTGGATGAGAAATACAATGAACCTATTCTCCAATACTTAACTGAGAATAAAATTCTTTCTCCTGAAAAAGTTGCTGATTTGGAAGAACAACCTAATGCTGAAGAAGAATCTGTTGATAAGGTAAATTAAAAGGATATTGTAGAAGAGAATATAGAAGAATATATTTCTCTTGTATAGAAAGTTTCTCTTGAGGAACACCCAGAGGAACAATTTGTTCCTGAAATTATTCTATCTGCTAAAGAGAGAATGGAGAAAGTAGTCCAGTTTTCTAGAAAGGAAATGGGTGAGGCTATTGGGGATGAAATCTTGGAAATAGATCAAGGATCTAAATCTCTCATTCCTGAGAAAGATGCACCTATTGAGGAGGATTATCCCCCTAGTTTGGAAAGTTTTGAAGTGCCAAATACAGTTAATCCAAGCTTAGTAGATACATGGTATAAATTCCTTAGTTATTTTGGTGTGAATGACTCCCAGGAAGCCTCAGTGAAAGGTACCGATATGTCTATTGTGTTTAAATTGAAACTAGTATCTACTCTTGATGTTATAGCTACCAAGGAACCTGATCCTATCCTAGATCCTATTTATGATCCTTCACAAGAACCTTAAAACTTAGTTAGTAAAGATGATTTGAAAGAATTTGAAGCTACCCTATCGGCTAGGGTTGAAAAGATCATTAATACCCAACTGGATCCTGTGAATATCACTGTTTAAGTCTGAATACATATATTTGGATAAGTCTGAGACATCGTGAGTCTGCCACCAGTTACACTTTTCTAGAAAAGGAACCAGTAACTATGAACCAGACACCGTGACCTAGACACCGTGACCCAAACACCGTGACCAAACACCGTAACCAGACCTCGTGACCCAGACACCGTGACCCAGACACTATGACCAGACACCGTGATCCTAAAACCACATTTGTACTATCAGTTCCTAATCTCTATACAGTTATGCCATCACAACTATATCAGATCTCAAAGGAAAATAAGGAGACATCATTTCAAGTTGACACGGTTTCATGGAGACACTGTTTCCAGAAATATTGTGACACTGTTTCTTAATTTGTTTTGTTGTTTTTCAATTTAATCTCTAACGGTCATATTTGAATCTTTTAAACACACTGACATAATTAATGTTTCTTTTTAGAAATTTCACCTGATATTACATGGTAGAATGTGTAGAATACATGCATCTTGTCGGCTCTAACACATGCACTCCTAGAATAAAAGAGAAGTACAGCCCAGAAGAAAGATAGAGCACGATAACCAAGAAACACTTAGAGTATTCTTGAGAAAAGAACCAACACATGAAACTTGACATTTCTGAAAAACATATGAAAAATTATTGAATCCAAAAGGTTGTGGTACTTTTTATTAGAGTCGAGGACATCTTCGCACTGTCAACACCACGAAGAACACGAGCCAGATCTAACTGACTTGTGATACTCTGTTTTTCAGAAGAGGACTTGATTTCTGCATTTACTTCATCCTAGAAGTTCAGAGCTATATAGACTAACACTTAGAGAACTTATAACCTTATCTCATCATTTTTTCTCTGTTGTGTATTGTTTTTCACTTTCGAATATTGTGTGTGTGTGTCTATATTAAAACACACATTATGTCCTGTATTAAACTGAAGGATACAATATATCCTCCCTATCACATATTTTTACACTTTTTTATTCCCACAAATAGGTATGGAAAAGGTCCTTCTGTGACTTGATAATTTTTACCCATGAATAACTATGGAAGAGGTTGTGTGACCGGGACAGTCCTGTGTACTGTTGTTTACCCCGATCCAGGGTGTGGATCAAGTTTATTAATATAAACTTCTTGGTGGAAGGTGATCACCAATTGTAGTGGATTAGGTATTATCTTGAGACTAAACTACTTGTTTTATATCCATTATGTTGTTTTATTTATTTTTATTTGTTTTACTGTATAGTTCAGAAATTGCTAAAATTACTTTGATAGTTAATCTTGGAAATAATTTATAATTTCTTTTACTTATTAGAATAGCTTCAAAATTAATATTAATAACTAATATTAAGATTACTTAGAATTAATAAATCTTCTAAGAAGTTAATTAAACAATCAAACTTTCATAACTGTATTACTTTGATTAACTAGGATGTATTTAAATTTATTGGGGAACCTTTTAAAAAAATTCAAACAGAATTTTTTATAGATACTCAATTCACCCCTCTTGAGTAGTCTACTCTGACCAACACATATGAACACTAAATCCAAGAAGATAAGACTATCATATATAATTTATAATTAATTTATAAATAGATGTAGAATTACCTTGTCTTGTAGTTATTTCTTTAGTGATGATGTGGTTGAATAGTCTCATCATGTCATCATTGAGTCATGGGATCCAAGGGTAGAATCCCTATTGTGATCCAAACATGCTCCAGCATATTATAACGTCATCATAGAATCATTGAGTTCTAGAAATATCAATCATGATCACTTACATCATCCATCACTGATCACAAGAAGAATATATTTATGTAAGAAATATTCTTTAGGTTCTCTCAAAGGATTTAGAGGTTAGAGTAGGATTGATGTTCTTAATCTTGAGCATGTTCTTGAGAGGTTTATCTCTTGGTCTTGAAAGAATTATCTCTGGGTTTATTGTACACAACCAATGGCACATAAGCCTTTAGAAATTATCTCTAGGTTTATTGTACACAAACATATAAAGTGATATAACTGTATATTTATAGATCTATGTTAGGGTTGGTAATTGCATATAAGACCTTGAAATTTTTCTTATTCCTTAGTGAAACCCATGTCTAATGATGAAATAAATTATATTATTATTTTATTTACATGAAAAATACCTATATATAAATAAATATCATTTGTTAAATAAATAAATTAATAATTATTTAAATGATATTTAATATATCATTTCAAATCGGATCATAAAACTTGGTTCGTTTATCCTACTCTGTATTTATCAAAACCTAAATAATGGTTATTTATTTAATAAATAAATATCACTACATTATTCATTAATAAATATAATAAATATTAATTTCACTAAATCTTGTGAATAAATATTTATTATTATTTAACTCACATATCTATTCTTACAAATAAAATGTGATTAAATATTAGTGATCAACTAAACCTAAATAATTATTAAACCAAAAATCGAGAATAATATTAATTCTAACCTATTAAATTCAAAATATAAATTGACCAATATTCTAGATACACTTAGTGTGTGACCCTCTAGGCCTCTTTCTCAATTGAATTAGGTAGAACTTCCAAAATTCCAAGGTAAGCATATAGAAACATACTAAGGAACCTATATAGAAAGAATTTAATTTTGAAAAAACATACAACCTCATACAAATTCTCATTGGGTAATATAATCCTTTTATCATGATATCTTTAATCAAGTAGGTTTCATGCTGGTGTCATCAACCTATGTACTTTATGTCTCTTTCTTTGACTTTCTATAAATGAACCTACCCATAGAACACTATGGTCTTGGATTTAATTAGGTTGTTACATTTTCATAAAAGGATCTTAAATATAAACTTTCGTTAAATAATAGAAGGTAAAAATCTTTTCTTTCACTATTAATTAATGAAATATCACTTATGATGCACCCAACATGTCCCACTTCACCATGAACATATGTTTCCATGGTTTTTTCAATACATCAAAGTATGAAAGTTGTGATATTTATTAAAAACAATATTAAATATAAGGGCCAATACACATGTCCGCAGATAGGAACATCCAATGACACATATAAATATGGATTTCCTACTGGAGGTTCATGTTCTTATAATCTCCTACTCTGAAAATTATTAAATGTGTTCACCATAAGATAATGTCTCAAATTACTATAAGTCTCCACCCCCGATAGCCTTTATCATTTTCAACATGTAGAATGATATCATACGTATATAGAACATATATTCAATAATACTATTATGGCACTTCTAAGTTCTCATCATAGCAAGAAACTATTATGACCTTTCAATGTGATGATTACTCTTAGGAAATTATCACACACTATGTCACACATAAAAATAATCATGATGTGATAATAACTTTATAAATATTCAATATAATGAATATGGGTAATCATAAAGTATAGAGAATTTAGTTTTAGGGAACCAAATCCAAAAATAATCTCATCAAACTGATCAATGATGGCTTACGAGATCATTTCATACAATGAATTTTTCATGGTTAGTAGACATATAATTTACCATGTTTGATTCTATTGTATATTTATTTAAAAGATATAAACTATAATAAATATTCAAAAGTTTATTTTGAATAAATTTTTTCTCATTATTAATACTTGTTATATAAAGGTATATTCAACACCTCCATAATCTGTAGTCTCAATATGATATTCATTCTCATATATATCTTTAACACTCAAAATATTTCTTCAAGATATAAGAGAAAAATAATTATTATCTATTAAAAAATTTATACCACTAGGTAGATGCATGTTTTCTATTTTATAATCTTGAATTTATTTTTCACTTCCATTTAATGTACTCAAATGAGAACTTCCCATTTTAAGGTTGAAAAAATATCTATAATATTTAAGCATCTTATGTTTCGTGGAATTTTTAATGAGAAAAATATCTTTGGTGTGTGAATTAATTCCAAGTGACCTATACATAATATCCATTTATAACAATTGAAATGTATATAAAGGTAAAATAAAGAAAAAAATAAATAAAAACATAAAAAAATTATTTAAAACATTATAAGATAAAATAAAATCCCCTTTATGATTATTCACATGATACCATCATGTTCAACATTTTCAAGGTTTATAAAGAAACAATAGATATTGAAATTCACTATATCATCATTATTCTTAATGTTCTAATAATAAAATTGCTTTAATACTTTTATAATTATCATTAATTGATTTCTAATAAATAATAATAATGTATTTTGGATTATTAAAAGGACATGAATAGCACCATTTTATACCACATTGAAAAACATTCACTTTAAAAATGTTTTGATTTCTCTATATGTGATCTTTTTTCATTTGACTATTAAGGGATATTTCCTTTTTTTTATTTTATATATAAACACCTCATACATTATATTTGTCTTAACATCAACCATTATATAACCTTGATATTTAGTAATATATTTACTTAAATAAATATTTTTTTGATATTTTTCTTCAAGAAAAACACTAAATCAAAACGAATCACGAAACGTTATGTAACTGTTAAAATGTTGTCACTAATTTAGTGGGTAAAATATAGAGGTAATGGAATTATTAAATATATTTATAAATAAAAATAAATTTATTTTTTAATACTAATACATTGATAAAATTCAATAAGTATAGATAAATAAAAACTAAAATCATATTATGCGTAAAAATATTTTTTCATAAAAAATTCCTTTTCATGAACAATGAATTTTACTATATTATGGTTAAATAACGTTTTAAATGGAAATTATTAATAATATATAAAATAAAATAAGTTAAAATAAATCCAATAATTATTAGTAGAAAATTATTAAATTTATTTTATGCTTAGAAGATACATGTTTCTCAAAATTATTTTTATACGTTATGTGTTCTTATATTAAAATTGGATTTTTCAATTTTAAAAATTAAATAATATAAAATAAATATTATTTTTAATAATTATTTTAAAATTAGGTAATGGTTTAAATTTCATTTTTATGGTTAAAATTAAGTTACCAAGATAAATATTAGTTTCCATGGTAAAATAATTATTTTTCAAACAAAGACACTTTTCTAAATAGTGTTCATTTTTTAATTAAATTTGTGTATTTTAAATTAATACCTTAATATAATGTTTGTAAATATATAAAATTAAATTATAAATAATTTAATTTATAATTAATTTCAAATGATATTAAGAAATCCTAATAATTAAAATGTTATCTTTTTATAAAAATGGTTTTTCTACACATTATATGTTTTAATTTAAAAGATAATTTTATCATATTTAGAAATTGAATTAGGTTAAATGGAGACAAAATTTAGATTCATAATGTTGAAATTTCGTAATATGGTTCATCCTATACTTTTAGTGATAAAATAATAACCATGATTAATATTTAATCATGTTTAATAAGTGTTAAAATGGGTAATATATTGTTGTTCAAATTTTACCAAATCAATTTGACACTTAGACCTTCTAGAATACCTTTTTTAAGTTATAAATTAATACCTACATCTCTCCCCAAAATTTATCTACCTAATTCATGTAACTTTCAAACCCACCTAACCCCCATGTGATACCATTCTTATCTCTTACCTAACTTTTCTTTCTATGAAAAATTCCCTCATTTTCACCTATCAAAAAAAGATCACTCCCACCCATTATCTCATCAATATCCACCACAAATTAATTTATCATGAATTACCCCTACCTATACCTATATAAATTCTCCCCCCCCCCCAAGGAGTTTATAAGGTTTTAGGGAGTCCTATAAATCTTTAAGAAGCTACTTGTCAAGGTAATGATTCTCCTCCTCCTCCTCTTTTTGATTCAAGTGCTTATTTTGTGATAAGCCCTTTTATTTTCAATTTATTATTGTTTCATGTATTTATAATAAATAATTTACTATATAAATTATTATATATTGATGATATATTACCCTTATCTCTCATTAAACCCATTCCATAATTCTTTTTTGTATAGTATTCATGTTGTCGAAATCACCCCTTGATTTTCAAGGTTATATTTTCATATTGTAAGCCTTTTGATTTCCAAGTGATTATGCTTACATGTATTCATAAAAAATCCTTTATTGTACAAATTATTCCCTATTTATTAGATACAACCCTTCTATCTCATTATACCCATTCTATAATCCCTCTTGTATACCTTCCATGCTACAAAAAACATCCCTTGGTTTTCAATGCCATATCTTCATGTTGTGAGTACCCTCCCCAAAAACAACTATAACCATATTTATATAATGAAATTAGTATAAATTATATTCTTAAATTTTATTATATTTATGTTATAAACATTACCTAATACCATACCATTAAATTTAAAAAATAAATAAAATGGTGTTCATGCACGTGTGCAGACTACTACCTCCATGAGCGACCCGTTTCATTTTTCATCACAAACTTTAAAGGATGGTTCTAGAAGTGGGTTTACTAAATATATATTTTATTTATTTATTGATTTATATTTTTTAAATATAAATTATGCACCCTATAAGTAATAATATTAATAAGCGGTCATTGTAAAACTAACCACTAAAAATGAACATACCAAGAGGAAAATTGATGTATTTATAAGTTAAAACTTCTTTTTCATTTACCTTTTTATTATAGATATTCCAAATTATGATTAATTACCTTAGTAAAATTAAATAATTTCATTATATATTTGTGATTATGATATTATAATAGAATAATTTCTTACATTTTCATACTCACACATAGATTATAACATGTTCTTATTGGGCCAGTTTAACCACATACATGAACAATGAAACAAATTTCTATCAAGAATGTATTTAGAAACATAATATTGGATATTAATAAGTAAATAATAATTTATTTTGGTTATTTATGGGTAATATAAAAATTTAAGTCATTAATTAAGACAACATCATTCGTTCTTTATAATTTACCAAAATAAGATCTTCACCAACTTCGTCATTGTGGATAATAACTATAATACTTATGAAATGAAATTATAACATTATAAATAATTATAAAACATCAATTTAAATACCTTTTATGATCTAGGAATGATGAAATTTTGGTTAATAATAAATAACATCACCACTATTATGAAACTATTTCAAAAAATCATGATTACTCACACCTGATATTGAAAGTAGATAATAACTAATTAATATAAACATAAAATTGATTATAAAAGAATATTATAAATGGTAATAGTTATGAATAAGGTTATTAAATAAGTAATTAATAATGTTATGTTTTTAATATATTAATTTAGAGAGCGTTTGAGGAAATCATAATAAAAGGTGAGGGTTTCTATCTCTATTCATTAAAGAATGTTTTAATAATTTGAAACTATATTATTTTGTATGGTATAACTAATATGCCTTGAATTTTAATATCTTAACTTGTTTTTGATATTATAAACTTAACTTATATTCATTATATTCCATTATATGGACTATATTTGATATATTCCCTAAAATATAATGGTTTTTTATAACTCAATATGATCTCTTGAGTTATAATGTTTCTCTATGATCTTTATGTTTCATTTTGTATGGTATACCCTATTTTTATCTTAGAAGAATACTTTTGATTCAAATCATCCTTATCAATGAATTCGTTTCCTTCTTGAAAATGAAACTATGTTAAGAATAATTATCATCATATTAAATGATGGTTTATAACCAATGTTTATGTTTTCCTCTTCCCACCAATGTTCACCTATGATATTTTGAAACCATATTATGTGTTAAAGTTTATAACTATAATATTTCAATTTACCTATTTTAAAAAATAATTTTTATTAAATCTTTATATGATGTGGATTTCCAACTAATGTATTTTTTAAAATATTAAAATGTTTTTCCTTCCATGATAAAATGTTTTATCTTCCATACCACATTTCCTTTTGATGCCTTTATATATTTTTCAATGATCTATTATTGAATTTTATTTTAAAATTAAAAGTTTTAAAAGTTTTCACTTCAATGTTTTCTAAAGGACTTTTTAAAGTGACCTATAATAGTGTATTTAAATAAAACGTTAAAAATGTTTTCCAAAACTCTCTTACAATTTCACTTACATTTTATTTTTAATTTTCAAAATGATCTACCTTATAGGGAACCATGTTTCATGATTTACCCACTATTTATATTTATACTTTAAGGGATTAGACTCATGGTATTAATAAATCAAATTCTTGATCCCTCTTTATGTGATACTATTTGAAGAATTCTTCTTGTAAGGGTGTTTTTTAATTAATTACAATAACCTTAAAAGTCACTTTTGTTAACTGGGGATATGTTCTTTTAAACCCATTCACCTTATTTCTCTATATGGATTATGGTCATGTTTTGTGGTAATAATCATGAAACCCATTTCTTTCTCAGGTTAATGATTCTTTGATGAAATTTTTTAAGTTTTTATATATGAAAAACTTATGCATATACATAATATTATATGACAGGTAGGCTCAAAATTATATATCCCTCTAATGCATTGGGTAAATATTTATATCTCATGAAATTTTATGGGATTAGGAAGTGAACCTAATCCACTATGGGACTCTGTCCATTATGTGATGATGGGTGGGCCCAGAATTATATATCCCTATAAGGAATTGGGTAAAGATTTATATATCATGAGATGTTGTGTATGGTATTAGGGAGTAAACCTAATCAACTATGGTACTTTATCCACTATGTTATGATGGTCTTGTAATTGAACCTTGAATTATGATAATGATGTCATGTATTATGTTGTGGTCATAATCTTATGATGGTAAGATCCTTTGATATCATTTTTCTTTATGTTAAAGCCTCATGTTGTGATTCTTGGATTATGATCCATGTTTTACTAGGTATGAATTATATAGATTATGTCCATGTTACTTGTTTACATTCTAATACCCATATGATCATTTTATTCTCACTTATGATCTTTGATCATTATAGATCATTTGATCTCTCCCCCTCTTATGTTTCCATTTCCCCAGGTAATGAATTAACATTATACACATGGTATGTATATAATATTATCTTGTATAGAAAATTTGTGGGAGATATTGAATATTGAATATGGTTTAAAAAGTTTTTAGTATAGTGAAAAAAAACTCATGGGATAATAAATACATGGGTTTTTTTAGTTAAAGGTTCTTTTTTTTATAATTATTCCAAAGACACAATACCTCTCGGTCCTTGGTGTGTGTTATTTAAGGACTTTTATGTGTAAAATAATTTAACATTATGTGTTTATGGCTTGGGTCACTATAGTTGGTATCATAGGTGGGTATAGTTATTTTTTGATATTAGGATGAGATAAAATTATAGAAAATCTTAGTAATAAGTATAAGTATAAGATAAAATCCTAAATTTTTTATAAATTAGTGAATTCATGGTTCTATTATAAATAACATCCCTGAATGGATACTGTAAGTGTATGTAGGATCTAGAGCATATGTACCTAGTAGTAATAACCCTAAAAGGGGAATGCAGGGTTTTAACTCATTCAACACCCGATGCACAGAAAAGAGGCATAACTGCACACCTGTTTTGACACACTTAGGGGATATGATTTGGTTAAACACATTATATTTATGATCCATTTTGAAGGATTTATTATTTTAAGGAGTTAGTTCAAAGATTATGAGATAATCCAACCTAAAGAAACCTTGATTGAACTGAAAGTGATTTAGGTTAAACTAAAAGTTAATGTGATAGTTAAATAAAATATAGTGGTGAAAATTTTATGAAATGTATTTAGAAATAAAAATTCTTGTCTTTTTTAATACTAATTAATTATTAAACTTCAATTCGAATAGTTAAATAAAAAATAAAATAATTTTATGCATAAAAATATGTTTTCTTAAAAATTTCAATTTCTTGCACTATAATGTTTATTATATTATGGTTAGATAATGGTTTAAATGGAAGTTATTGATAATATATCCAATAAAATAAGTTATCATCCATCCAATAGTTATTACTAGTAAGTAATATATTCATTTTATTCTTAGAAGATACATGTTTCTTAAAATTGTTTTTGTCCATTATGTGTGCATATATTAAAATTTATTTTTATCACTTTTAGAAATTAAATTGTATAAAATTATTTGAATATTTTTAATCAGAAATTTAAAATTAGTGAATGGGTTCAATTTAATTTTTAGGCATAAAATTAAGTTACCAGGATAAATATTAGTTACAACGGTAAAACAGTTATTTTTCAAAGAAAGATGTTTTTCTAAATATTATGTATTTTTAAAATTAAATAAATATATTTTCAATTAAGACTCTAATATTATTTTCAGACATATATAAATATAAATTAACACGCATTTAATTGATAATTAATGTTAAATCAGATTAAGAACACCTAATAATTAAAACATCATCTTTTTAGAAAAATGGTTTATGTGCACATTATATGTTTTAATTTAAAAGTTAATTTATGATATATAGAAATTTAAATAGGTTTAATAGGTCAAAATTTAAGATTCATCACACCTAAATTTGATAATAAGGGATATCCTATATTTTCAGTGATAAAATAATAATCATTTTTAATAGCTAATTAAGATTAATATGAGTTAAAATTGGTAAGCTAATGTGGCTCAAATTTTATAAATCAATTTGACACTTATACCTTCTAGAATAAATTTGTTAGTTTGGAAATTAATACCTACATGTCTTACAAAAATTTAACAACCTAATTAACCTAACTCACCAAATCTACCTAACCCCAATTTGATATCATTCTTACCTCATACCAACCTTTAGTTTCAATGAAAATTTCCTTTATTCACCTATAAAAGGTGCTTACTCCAACCCATTATCTCATACCTATACACACATAATGAATTGATCATGATTTTACCCTATATATACCTCTATAAATATCTAAAAAGGAGTTCCTAAGTTTCTAATGAGTCCTCTCATGCTTTAAGAATCTACTTTTCAAGGTAAGGGTTCTCCCCCCACTCCTTTTGATTCAAGTACTTATTTTATGATAAGACCTTTTATTTTCAATTGATAATGATTCCATGTGTTCATAATCAATAATTTTATATAAAAAATATTCCCTATTGATGTGATATTACCCTTATCTCTCATTAAACCCATTTCATAATCCTTTTTTTGTAGTCATCATGCTACCAAAATCACTCCTTTATTTTTCATGTCATATTTTCATATTATAAGCCTTCAGATTTCCATGTGATCATGATTCAATGAGTTCAAAATAAATCCTTTACTATCAAAATGATTCCATATTTATGTGATACTACCCATATCTCTCATTATAACCAGTCTATAATCCCCTTGTATGTTTGTCATGCAACCGAAACCATTCCTTGTTTTTCTATAACATATCTTCTTATTGTGAGTAACCTCCCCCAAAACCATTATAATTGTATGTATATAATGAAATAAATATATATAATATAAATAAATTTTATTATATTTATTTTATAACCATTATATATTCCCCTCTCATTCAATCATAAAAAATGAAAATGTTGTTAATGTGTGCGTGAAAACTACCACCTCTACGAACGAAATGTTTCAATTTTTATCACCACTTTTCAAGGATGGTCCTAAAAATGGTTTTATTGAATAGATATATTACTTATGTCATTATTTATATTATAGAAATATAAATTAGTCACTATATAAGTAATATTATCAATAAGCGATCATTTAAAAACTGACCACCTAAAGCGAACATACCAAGAGGAAAAGCTATTTATTTATAAGTGACAAATTATTTTTAATTTAACCTATTCTTAAATATTCCCAATTATAATTCATCACCTTAATAATATATAAATAATTTAATTATAATTTTTTATAGTGATATTATAATAGAATAATTTTTTCATATCCATACCTACACATAAATTGTAGAATGTTCTTATTGGGTCGGTTAAACCACCTACATGAACAATGCTATAAATTTATATTAAGTAGGGATTTAGAAACTTAATATTATATATTAATAATTAAATAATTATTTTTTTGTTGTGTTATTTTTAATATAAAAAATTAACTCATTAATATAGATAGCATCATTTTTTCATTATAAATTATGAAAACAAGTTTGTCACTAACTTCGTCGTCACTGATAATAACTATAATACTTATGAAATGAAATTATAACATTATAAATATTATAAAAAATAAATTTATTTACCTTTTATGATTTTGTAATGATTAAATTTTGGAGGATAATGAATAATAATAATTTTAATATGAAACTAGTTCAAAATGATCTAGATTAGTCACACCTGATATTGAAAGTAGATAATAACTAATTAATATGCACATAAATAATTATTGAAAATGAGAAGTATAAATGGTAATAGTTATGAATAAGTTTATAAGTTGTGTAATTAATATATTTATATTTGTTATAAAGAAGGCTAGATCATGTTTTAGGAAATCAAGATAAAAGTTAAGGGCTTTCATATCTATTCATTGAGGCATATTTTGATATTATACACCAATATTATTTTGTATGGTGTAAATATTACTCATTTAATTATAATATATTAAATTGTTTTTGATATTGGAAACTTCAATTCCATTGATACTCTTCATTTATTTATACTAAGTTTGATATCTTCTATAAAATATGAGGGTTATTCAAAACTCAATCTTCTTTATTGAGTTATAATGTTTATCCTTAAGATTTTTATTTCATTTAATATGGTATACACTATTTCTATATTAGGATATCACTTTTGATTAAAATCATTATTATTAATTAATTATATTCTTTATTTAAAATGAAACTATGTTAATAATAATTCTCATCCTCTTAAATGATGATTTATCACCCATGTCTGTGTTTCCCTCTTCCCATCAATGTTATCCTATTATATTTTTAAACCATATTATGTATTAACACTTTTGATTATCATATTTCTATTTACATATTTTTAAAATAAAGTATTATTACCTATTTTTAGGATGTGGATTTTCAACCAATGTATTTTTAAAAATATAAAAAGGGTTTTCCTTCCATGATCAAATGTTTTATATTACATGCTGAATTTATTTTGGATACCTTTATATATTATTCAATAATCCATCATTGGATATTCTTTTCAAATTAAAATTATTCACTTCAAAAAAAATTAAAGTACTTTTGAAAGTGACCCATTATATTTTATTTTACAAAAATGTTAAAAATGTTTTTGAAAACTATTTTAAAATTTCTATTCCATTTTTATTTTCATTTGAAAAAAAATTACCTACTTGGGATTAATGTTTCAGGATTAATCCACTATTTATATTTATCCTTTGATGGATTAGACTCATGGTATAAAATAATACAATTCTTGGTTCCTCCTTATGTTGTACCATTTGAAGCATTATTTTTTCAATGGTGTTTTTTCATTAATTACAACATCCTTCTAAGTCTCTTTTGTTAACTGGGGATATATTCTTTTATAACTATTCATATTATATCTCAAGATAGTTTATAGTAATTTTTTTTTGTTACAATTAGGAAACCCATTTATTTTTAGGTTTAATTGTAATGTCCCATGTTTTGGATAGGTTGACATTTATAAAGGAATTTTAGATTTTCATTTTAGTAAAGGGTTATTTTTAGAACTGATCTTCAAAAAAAATTCTGAGAGTTGGATCAATTGAAAATTTTGTTTTTGGATGAGGTTTAAAGCAAAAAAAAGTGTATCAGGAGTTCATACAGGTTATAAAATCATTAGGATTTGGAATCTAGGTTTTTTGAAAGGCGTATGGAGGTGTTTAGTTAGCTCATAGTTAGTGTTAACCATGAACCTCAAGTGTACATCCCTATAGGGGTGTCACATAGTTTTTTAAACCATGTAAGGGAGGTCACATGGTGGTGTGAAAAACTATCGATGATTGTAGAGGTGAATCAAATGTTCCATGCACATTTTGTCTAACCGTTCACCTATCCATGATAGAGAGTGAGGACCTTGGATAGTAGCTCTATATGGGTTGCTCACAATTTTTCAAATCATGTGCCTAGCCATGCGAGGCCATGAACCTTTGGTCAGTGATGGCACATAGTTGGCACATGGTTAATCCAACCATGTGAAAAAATCATACGCCCTATTATAAATTGGTGAAATGACTATTTATCCCCACTCTTACTTAAGTTTATTTCCACTATTTTATCCCTCATTCCTCGAGCATAGATTCCTTGCTTGAGATCCATCTCCTAATCCTCTAGTCTTCCATGGTTCTTTGTTCGAACTCAAAATTGAGTTTCATTGGTCATGTTTTATCACCCCCAATAAGACTACAATTTCTCTTGATTATTTTCTTCATTTACCTCGTCGTATTGGATTTTATTTCAATGTAAGATCTTATTACCTATTTTCAGTTTGTTCTCATATTCTTCTAATTTCTCTCCTTTCAAATCAAATCAAAGAATAATAATGGATGAGTGGAGTTTCCTAAGCATGAGGTTGGTTCTGTATATTATTTCCCCTTAAATTTTCATAATTTATAAAATAAACTTTTATGATGCATGTCAGACCTTTTGTGCATCACCACTAAAATGTGAAATTTATTAAGTAAATAATAATGCATTTAATCATATAATCTTTGTGATCCTAATCACAATGTTGGAGGTTTTCCACCTCAACCTGAACCACCCTTTGGTTGTGTTGCCTATATTTCATAACCTCTACACCATGGATATGTAATTAAAACCCCTTTTGAGGTGTTACTTCTTGTACCTTATAAATAAGATGGCTAAATCAATTTAAATGAATCATTATATGGTGTGTCTTGTTAACTTGTCCCTTATAAACACTTGTTAGTGTGTTGGATAAATGAAAAAAATTTACGAATTGTCATATGGAATGTATACTTTCATGGCCTTCCTTATTCCTTATAATTGAGTTGAAGAATATAATGACCATGATAAATTATGTCTATTTTGGCATGGATAATTCTCATATCCTATCATATACCTTTTTACATGTATGGTTCCAGCTATTTATGGATAGTTCACTTGGACCCCTTATTATTACTTACTTTATTATTGGGTTATCCTTTAAAAATGATGTAACTAAGAAGGGTTAAATAAATTATTAAACCTTGAGTAAACCTTGGATTCCCAAGTTGGAATGCCTCGGATGGGATCGTTGGTCAAATGAAATTACATTGTGCCTTGATTGATACATGGGTTTCTCTTTATGCAATGCCTTAGATGGGCTCATAGGGAAATTATAAACACCTTATACTATATTATTATAGATAGACTTTAGTTAGAATTTTTGTACATGATGCTTAACAAACCCTTGGTCCAGGATGTTGAAAATGGAATATCACATCATTTTGGGTTGCTAGACAAGACGTTTCACACCCCTTAATTTGGAGGTTGGACATGGTGATTCACATCATTGATTTAAACTATTAAACATAGTGTTTTTTATCCTCTATTTAGATACTTGGGATTATTCCCCTATATAAAATATGATACCCATATTATATTATTATTTATATAAAACTTTTGGTCATGACTATAGTGACCCAACTTTTCCTTACATGACAATTACATCACTTTTAAGATAAACAACATAATATCATTATAATCCTAGATATAAAGGTTAGGTGTCTTGGAAAAAATAGTCTCATACATCAATTGAATAAAATAAAACTTAAAATTTATTTAAATTTTTCCTATTTATCCTTATATAGTTCTCATAATATCCTTAGTACATGTAGTCACCTAAGGATATACATCAAATAAAGGGGTGGGCTAAAAACCCATTAAGGGGAGGAATAAGGGACCAGAATCAATAGAATATGGGTGAGAATCATCATATCATAAGCATTGTAACATCATAAAAATCATGAGTTAAATATTTGATAAAGGAATGGAATTTGGAATATGAATTAAAATGAAACATCATGTCATAGTGGTCAAATACCACACATGATTGTGAACAAAGCTAGCATCATGATCATGCATAACGTATGTGCATAAATCATAACATCATCATTGTGAAAAAATATAGCATCATGTTCAGGCATAGTGCACATAATATCATGAGATATATCACATTACTAAATTAATTTAAGGTATATATAATTATTTTCCCACCTGTCACATCATAAAATTCTCATAATCATGCATGCCACATGAAAGGATAACAATTATAGTCATGAAATAACCCATGGAATAGAATGGGTTTCATAAAATATTTCACATGTCATAATTCATGAAATGAACTTTAGGATTCCCAAATGAATAAAGGAGATAATACTTGGCATAAAATATCATTTTCTCCTTTGAAAGAAGATACCTCTCAAAAGGATTAAAGAGATGTTTTGGAAATTTTTTTAAAAAAAAAGCATTATAAATGGATTATAAAATATTTTAGAAGGGAATAAACATGTATATCACATTAATAAAAGAGAATTTTATTGAAAGGAAATATTTTTGTATATTATAAGATAATTTATATTGAATTAAATGTGGAATATTAGATAGACCAAAATAAATAGTTTGGGTTTGAGAATCCCCTTACCTTAAATCCTGCTTTATTTCATCATTTTTACGCCTCCTCAAATAAAATTTGGTTTATTAAAACATTAAACCAAAATTTAATTGTGTTAATTTATGTTTATATTTATAAATTATAATCATTTGATTATATTTCTTAATTTCATTGGTTAAAGGGAAAACATTTTGATATCATGTTTTCCTTAAAAATTTCTCATTTTTCTTTGATTTCTCTATTTTGTTTAATGTAATTTATACATTAGTAGAATTAATTACAGAATCATAAAATAAATATTTTATAAATTTATATATCATAAATAATTTATTATAACCAGACATAAGGTTGGTGATAAGGAAATAAGTTGTAATGTCCTTGTTAGCGGTTAACATACACTTATCGAGAATGTTATCCAAAGGAGGAGAAAGAGAGGTATAAAATATAAATAATTAAAAAATATAATTTTTATAATAGGTTAAAAACATTAATATAATGGTAAAATACTTTTTAATTAACCATATAATAGTTGGTTTTGAAATCAATTGGGAAAAAGGAGAAGAGAGGAGGAAAATAAGGGAATAGTTGATAAAAACTTACTCTTTTCTCGGTGTTTCTTCTTTTGTACGACACTATACTTCCTTGATGGATGAATTTTATTTACTCTAGAATGTACCTAATGTTACTAAGGGATTAATATATACGATTTGGGTAGTTATTGGGCTTTGTAAAGTGAGTAAGGATTGATTTTTCAGGGAGAAGGAGAGGGGTTATTTATACTTGAGGATAGGGGTATTTTTATAATAAAATATTGAATAGAATACTATATCCAAGGTAAACCTTCTAATAGTGATATTTTTGAAATAATTAATAATATATAAATATAATAGAATGGTTTTATGACTTTAAACACATTTATAATTCGAATTCATTGGTTTATTAAAAAGGAAAGTGGACAAATGAGAAATTTATTTTTTTAGATGAATACTTTTGACTTTAGACTTTGGAAAGAGATTTTTAGGATTAAAAATAATGTTTACTATATTTTAATGACTCATTTATCAAATTAAATATTTTTTTTAGCCTCAAGTTATAGAAATTATTATTTAATTATTACATCATGAATGATGTAATTCAAGATACACCGGTTACAGAAAAGCTGTATTTTTACTATTCACCTGAAAATTTAAGTATTTCAAAAAAATACCTAAAAATCACCCTTATATATTTTCACTGTGATTATTTCAAAAATTAAATTCATTTTATCAAAATAGTTTTCTTAAAAAATTTATTTTATTTTTCAATATGAAAATTATGATTTTTTTACTAAATACCTTAAAATAAAGTTTATTAAAAATATTCTTATATTTTATTAAATTTTTTAATCTTGATATTTATTTTTTATAATTATAATATTTATATTTAATTAAATTACTCATGAAAAATATTATTTATATTACATTTTATTATTTTGACTTCAAATTACTATTCAACAGTCAGGTTATTATTCCCAACGATAAGGTTACCATTCCAATGATCACATTACTATTCAAATGGTCATATTACATCCTATAAATACTAATTAATTCCTTCATTAAACCTTTACTACAATTACTCATGATCTTCTATACTTTCATTTTCTAATATGTTGATTGGTTTACTAATATTGTTTTCTATAGTGTTGGTCATGTGGTGATGTTTCTAGAAGATTGGGGTGGTCCATATTTTTCTATTTTACTTTTCTTAATTTATATTTTTTGTACCATTATAATGTTTGGAATTTTCATGGGTTTAGTTACTAATTAATTTAATGATATTTATTAATGAAATAAATTTTTTTCTATTTATTTATGGTTTGTATGTATATAATACACATTTATTTCAAATATCATTTATAAGATCTAGGTGTTACATTCATCTCCCTTTATAAATTTAATACTAGAAATTTAAACTCATGTTCTCGGTTGATAATAGTCAAGGGTACTTCTATTTTATTTTTTCCTCTGGTTCCCATGTTGTCACTTCATATTTATGGTTCTACCACAACACTTTGACAAGGTTAGTTTCCTTTTTGTGTAGAACTTGGTCTCTATGATTCATGATATTCACCAGTTGATCCTTATATGGAAGGCCACTCTATAGTTTTACCACCTCTAGATTCAATAAATATGATGGGTCAGGTATGTACACCTTTAGGAGAGATATATTGAACACGTCGTGAACTTGATCCATATTTGGTGGAAGTGGAGGAAGATATGCCACTTATATTATGCAATCTAGGATCTCAAAGGGGCCAATATACCTAGGGTTATGCCTCCCTTACTTTCTAAATCACATTACTCTCTTTCATAGTGATATTTGAAGGGGAAATTTCTCTCCAACTTCAAACTCCAAGTCTCTTCACTGATTGTCATCATAACTCTTCTGCTAAATCTTGTAATCTTTTATATGTTTTTGGATGGCCTGAACGTTATAGGTCATTTCTTGCACAAGACTAGGTCCAAGTATATTTTATTCCCCAAATTCATCCCAATAAGTAAAAGTTCAACATCGTATCCCATACAGAGCTTCATATGGATCCATTTGAATACTTGAGTGGAATTTTTTGTTGTGTGAGAACTCAATTAATGGGAGGTGTTGATGCCATTATCATTTAAATTCCATTGAGAAGTCTCTCAGAATTTCCTTGAGTGTCTAAATAGTATGTTCTCTTTGGACATCAGTTTAGGGGTGATAGGTTGTGCTAAAATCCAATTTAGTATTCAAATAATATTGAATTCTTTACCAAAATTTATAATTAAACCTTGGATCGTGATCAGTTATTATCAAAATTCATTCCCCATATAGCCTTTATACTTATTTTACATATATATTTTAAATCTTTTCAAGTGATAAATCATCCCAAATAGCGACAATGTGGTAAGTATTGGTAATTCAATCCACCATAACCCATATCATATTATTTTATTTAGATGTATTTAGGATACCAGTGACAAAATCCATGGTGATCTTCTCCCATTTACATATGGGTATAGACAATGGTTTTATTATCCCCTTGTACTTTTGTCGCTCCTTATTTAACTTGCTGATATACCAATAACTTTGAGGTGTACTCAGTGATCTCCTTTATGTTTTCCTGCCAAAAGTAACCTTTGAGATCATGGTACATCTTGGTGCTTCTATAATGGATGTTGAAAGATGAGTTATGCACATTATCCAGTAGACCCTTCTTTATCTCATGTGATGAAGTCATATAAATTCTACTTACAAATTGAATGAAACCATCTTCATTGATAAGTAATTCATTAAAGATTCCCTTTTTTTACTTCTTTCACCCTCTTTTGAAGATCCACGTCATCCCTTTATTCCTCCTTGATCTTCTCTTGTATAGATGGTTGGAAAATCATTTGGGAAAGGTATGATTTATTCCCTGTCATTATGATTTCCAGATATATCCTTTTCATATCTATGAAGATAGTTTCTTTCCCAATTCACATCATGGATATATTAGCAGGTTCTTTTCTACTAAGATCGTCAGCTACCTTGTTCACCTTTCCAGGATAGTAGTGAAAAGAGAAATCATAGTCCTTTATTCGTTCTAACTATCTCTTTTTTTTGCATGTTGATATCATTATATGTGAATATATACTTTAGACTCTTATGATTTGTATATATGTCCCACTTCTCACCATGGAGGTAGTTCTACAAAATCTTCAAAGAAAAGGTCATAACTACTAACTCCAGATCATGTTTCAGGTAGTTTTTCTCATGTATATCTAGTAATTTTGAGGCATAGGATATCACATTGTCATTTTACATAAGTAAACAAACTATTCCTTTCTTTGAAGAATCACATTATATCACAATACCATCTTCACTTATTAGTAGAGTGAGTACAAGAATAGTGATTAGCCTCTTCTTGAGTTCATTAAATTTTTCCTCACATTATTTTGTCTAGACATACTTTATCCCTTTCCATGATAACATATTTAGTGGGCTAGAAAATCAAGATAAATTTCTCAAAAAAAATCAGTATTAACCTACTAATCTAAGAAAACTATTGATTTTTGTGACACTAGTAGGTCTAGGCGATTTCTCAATAACCTTTTTCTTTAAAGTGACCATATAAATTCCCTCACTTGTGATCAAATGCCCCAATAATGTGACTTTTTCCATATAAAATTCACACTTACTAAACATAACATACATTTTATCCTTCTTTAATCTCTCCATCACAATCTTTAGATTATCGTCATGTTCCACCTTGATCTTGGAGTAAATGATAATATCATTGATAAAGTCTACCACAAATTTGTTAAGGTAGTCTCTAAATACTTTATTCACTAAATCCATAAATATTTCAGGGGAATTAGTAAGTATTAAGGGAATAACTATGAACTCATAGTGTCTATACCATGTACAGAAGTCTATTTACTGAATATATTCCTTCTTCAATTTCATCTGATAATATCTAGAATGAATATCCACCTTTAAGAAGTACTTATCTCCTCATAATTGATTGAAAAAGTAATAAATACTTGTTCGGGGATACTTTTTATTTATGGTGATCTTTTTTAGATCCTAATAATCGATACAGAACCACATTGATCCATCGTTTTTCTTTACAAAGAGTACCGGTGCACTCTAGGTTATGCAATGGGGCGTATGAACCCTTTATCCAAATTATATTTAATCTTCTTATTTAACTCCTCCAATTTGATAGGTTCTATCTTATAGGGGAATTTGGAGATAGTATTGTCTTCTGGTATAAGATTTATTGATAACTCTACATCATGATGTGGTGGAATTTTGGGAAACTCTTTGGAAAATACATCAATGTATTCCCTCAAAATGTGAATTTACTCAATGATGATACTTTCCTTCAACTCAACCATTTGAGAAAGGAATTATTATTTATATCACATAAATATCCACACCATTTAGGTATTTTCAAAATTAGATTCATAATCTTACTTGAATCTATACATGATCATTGTATGGTTTAGAATATAGTAAGATATTCCATTTACCAAATAGTTGATGTGTTCTCTATATAACGAGATCTAATCCATGACCAGTATAATATCAACCAAATAAAGGATTATAATATTTAATAGAAGAGTCATCCCATGGACACTAACATGAAAAGAGTCCAACACTTGGGTTATAATGATTTCCCCATTAGGTGTTTTTATAGAAATATCTACTTTAAGGTATTGTGTATTCTATTCAATAGTTACAGAAAAATTTCAGGATATAAAGAAATGAATAGAAAAAATTCAAATAAAACTTTTTCCATTCTTGGTTGAATAGGAATTTTACCTTGTATGACTTAATTTTCGCACTCCACTTCAGTAGTATTGATGGCATAAGATTTTCCTTGCTCCTTTGGATTTTTTAGTTATTGATGATGATTACCCTCAAAGACCCAAGGTTTAGTGCTCTAGATTTTATAGTTCCCCTACTCCCTACAGTTGAAACATTGAACTATGGGTGGTACCCTCTTTTCCTCAATCATTTTTTCTGGATTCTTTATGTCTCTTCAATATTCATGAGCTTGGTATCCTTATCTCCTGCACTTAAATCATTTCCCCATCCCTTTAATGAAATTCCCATGATTCTTCTTCCCAAATTTTTTACATTTCAGTGGTTGGATCCACTTTCCTTCATTTTCATTTTACCCACTAGCTTAAAACTCAATTTTTCTCTTCTTATCTCCATAACTATGGGACCATTTACCAAACTTCGTCTCTACTTTTAGATCACATCAAACTAATTCTTCATAACTCTAAAATTATCATATAGATATATCATTTAGAAGGAGTAGTTTTAAACAACTAAATAATATATCTAACATGGTAATATTGTTCATAAAAAAGACCTATGTGTATCTTGAAATCCTTGTGAAATTTTCATTGTAATCCATGACCATTTAACCCTCCTTTTTTTAAGTTCTATGAATTATCTATTCATATTTATTCAGATATTTTGAGCGAAATACTTATTAAGTAATATTTTATTAAATTCTTCACACTCCATATCTTCTATTTCATCCTTTGGATTGATGTTCTTTATCAATTCCCACCATTTATTGGCTTCTCCAACTAAATGATGGATAGCCAGATTTACCTTCTCTAAATGGTGTATCATAGAAAATATCGTCTTCATTGTGTTAACCCTCTATTTAGTGACAAGTGTATCAGAAGATCCATTGAATGATGGTATCCATTGCTGCATAAAATACTTGATAGCAAGTTTCTCTTTATTGGGTAAAGGTATACATTCCACATGGTTTAGGTTATTATTTATATCCTAATATATTTGTTTAATCATATCCATGAGGTTTTTAACTCTATCTCCCATCGCATTTGGAATGTCATTCGAACCATCATTTTAATGTCCCTCGTATAGGTTATTTCCCTAGTTTATCTTGGTTCCCACCATTTTCAAAAATAGAAATTGTTTTATAAAAATGTATGTCAATAAATCATGAATAAACAATTTATTCTTATGTTAAAATTAATTCTAAAGATATATCTTATGGAATCGTTGTGTTTATCTTTTTTTCTAAAAACATTCTTCTAGGATGTTTACCTATAATTTAAATTATCCTAAGGTTTGTCACCAAAATTATCTAATACTAATTCCCAAATTTACTAAACCACATCTTAGATACCAAATATAGTAATCTAGTTTTCCTTATATGACTATTACATCACTTTTAAGATAAACAAGATAATATCATTATAATCAAGGATCCAAAGGTTTAGTGTCTTTGGAAAATTATGACCATACATCAATTTCAAAAAATAAAACATAATAATTATTTAAATTATTATTATTTATCCTTTTATATCTCTAATAATATCCTTAGTATATGTAGTCACTAGAGGATATACCTCAAAGAAAGGGGTGATCTAAAAGCTTAGTAAGGGGAGGAATAAGGGATATCAATCAATAGAATATGGGTGAGAATCATCATATCATAAGCATATGAACATCATAAGAATCATGAGTTAAATATTTTATAAATTCATGTATTTTGTCATGTGCATAAAAATGAAACATCATGCCATAGTGGTTAAATATCACACATAGTTTTCAAAAAAACTAGCATCATGTACACACATAACATATGTGCATAAATCATAACATAATTATTATGAACAAATATAGAATCATGTTAACTCATATTGAACATAATATCATGAGATACATCACATTAACCAATAAATTATAGGGATATATAATTCTAGGCCCACACATCACATCATAAAATGCTCATAATCACGCTTGTTACATGGAAGGATAACAATCACAGTCATGAAATAACCCATGGAATGGAATGGGTTTTGTAAAATATTTCACATATAATAATTCATGAAATGAACTTTAGGATTAAAAAATGAATAATGTAGATCATACTTGGAATAAAATATCATTTTCTTCTTTTAAAGTAGAAACAACTCAAAAGGATTCAAGATATGTTTTGGAAATTGAATTTTTTTTAAAAACTATTGTAAATGGTTTAGAAAATATTTGACAAGGGTAGAGACATATATATCATGAAAGAAAAGATAAATTATATTTATAATAAATATTTTGGATATCATAGGATCATTCATACCAAAATCAATTTTTAATGGGAGATAACTCAAAAGAAAGAGTTTGGGTTAAGAATCCCCTTACCTTAAATCCTGCTTTATTTCTTCATTTTTACATCTCACGAATAATAAACATAGGTTTATTAAAGCATTGAACCACAAGTGGATTATGTTAACTTATATAACTATTTATCAATTATAATAATTTTGTTTTATTTCATAATTTCCTTGGTTAAATGGAAAACATTTTGATATCATGTTTTCCGGAAAAATTTCTCGTTTTTCTTCGATTTCACTATTTTATTTGATGTAATTTATACATTATTATAATTGATTCAAAAATATTAAAATAAATATATTTATAAATTTATATATCAAAAATAATTTATTATAACTATACATATGTTTTGTGATAATTAAATAATTGGTAATGTTCTCATTGGCAGTTAATTAACCGTTATTGGGAACGTTGTCCAAAAAAGGACAAAGAGTGGTATAAAATATAAATACTTAAAATATATATATTTTTCACAATAGTTTAACATAATTAATATAATTTTAACATAATTTAATAATTAATATTACAAGATTTTTTTTTTGAAAAAAATTAGTAAAATGAGAATAGGGGTGATGAGAGAAGAGTTGACAAAAACTTACTAATTTCTTGGTGTTTCTTCTCTTATAAGACACTAGAATTCCTTAATGAATGGAGTTTTTTTAATACATAATGTTCCTAAGGTTGATAAGGGATTAATATATAGGATTTTTAAAAGATATTTGGGTTTGTTAAGTGATAAAGGAGTGGTTTTTTAAGGAGAGGGAGAGGGGTTATTTATACTTGAGAAGAGGAGTATTTTTAAAATAAAATATTGAATAAAATACTATATCCAATGTAAACATTGTAATAGTGATATTTTTGAAATAATGAATCATATATCAATATAATATAATGGTTTCATGACTTTAAACCCATTTGAAATTGGAATTCACTAGTTTATTAAAAAGGAAAGTGGAAAAATGATAAAATTATTTTTTAAGAAATACTTTTGACTATAGACTTTGGATAATATTTTTTAGGTTTGAAAATAATTTTTATTGTATTATAATGACTTATTTATAAAATTAAATATGTTTTGTTCAAGACTAAAATCATAGAAATTATTAGGTCACTATTACATCATGGATGATGTAATTCAAGATACACTGATTACAGAAAAACTATATTTTAACTATTCACCTAAAAATTGAAGTATTTCAGAAAATTGGAAAAAAGTCACACTTGAAAAAATTTGATGGTTTGAATCCAAAAATGAAATTAATTTTACAAAAAAAAATTATAAAATAGGTTATTATATTTTTTAATATAAAAATTATAATTTTTTATGAAATATCTTAAATTACAGTTTATTAAAAATGTGCTTATATTTTATTTGAGTTTTTAATCTTGATATTTAAATTTTCTAACAATAATATTTATATTTAATTAAATTAATAATTATAAATATTATTTATATTACATTTTATTATTTTGAGGAGAAAATACTATTTCAACGGTCATGTTAGTATTCCCTATGGTTAGGTTACTATTAAAATGGTCACATTACTATTTCAACAGTCATATTACCTCTTATAAATAATACTTAATTCCTTCATTAAATATTCACAGTTATTCCTCCCAAGTTTCAATACTTTCATTTTCTAATATTTCAATTGGTTTACTAATATTTTGTTTCATTTCTATAGTGTTGGTCGTGGGGGTGATGATTCTAGCAGAATGGGGTGATCCATATTTTCTAATTCTACTTTTCTTAATTTATATTTTTTGTCCCATTGTAATGTTTGGAATTTTTATGGATTTAGTTACTAATTAATGTAATTATCTTTATTAATTAAATAAATTATATTCAGTTTCTTTATGTGTTGTATGTGCATAATACACATTTATTTCAAATATCATTTATAAACTCTGTGTTTTTATAATGACATCCCTTATCATTCATTAAGATCATTGAGCCTGAAACCCCTTATTTAAAGTATGATACGTGTATGATATACATATGTGAATTTCTAGGTCCTAATACTCGGGTCCTCACTAGTACATATATATTTTTATATACATCCTTTTGTGTATATATATAAATACTAGCTTGTTCGGAGATATTATGGCTTAGGCCGAAGTAGGTATGGTCATCCAGGTGTCTTTTAAGGGACCTGAGCCTGACTTGATTACATTTATTATTTACTATCATGTTTATTTGACCTACACATTGTTGTTTCATTTTATATTCATGGTCTGGATATGCCTTAGACACCATTGGTTGTGGCCTAATAAGTTTTACTCACATTCTATCCAGTCCACCATTTGGAACACGGAAAAACTTTATATATGTAGGTATAGATTTGGGAAGGCTACGAGATATGGATGATTGATATTCTATACTAGGATGGAGTATGAGAGTAGAGGACCAAGCTAATGATCATAATGCTAGTGGAGTTTAGATATTGTATTTTTGTGCATTTATATATCATTTATGGTATGGTATTTCTATTTACCTTATTATACAACATCTTTTCATCATCATTTGTATATGATTCTTATTGTGTATTTTGGTAGGTTACTACTATTGGTATTATTTACTTTTTATTCCTTTCTTTCATGTATGCTTATAACTGTTTATTATTGATCCTGAGAGTATTTTATCCCCATTTTACTACCTTTAGACCCTCACTACTAGTTGGAAGACTATGGAATATGGGGAGGAATGCTTGAAGTCATGTGGAAAATTGGATCGGGGCACCATTTTCAATGGCTTCAGAGTTAGGACATTACAAGTGGTATAAAAGGTCTTTTTCCTTTGTCTTTGTATTTGGGATGGTAGACAAGAAACTAGAAATGTGTCAGCACTTGGTAAATAGCTTGTGTCTAGGGTCTAACCAACCCACACACAGTGGAAAGATCAAGTTTCCTTGGATGGGATTGATGTTCATGATGGTTCGGTATTATAGTTGATTATTATTTCACCTTGAGTGATTGTTGTGTTTCTACTTGAAACTGATTTATAAAATTTTACCCTTGGTCCGCTATAGAAATGAAGTATTGTTACATGCATCATTATAGGCATGTTGAGATTCACATTCCATGCATATGCCATGATATGTAGATTGCATTATTTAATTTTCTAATATTTGATGTATGTGCCTTGAGTGACATATCAGTGATTTAACTAACATTCCTGCAGGATCAAATGAGATAATTAATTGGTTAATTAAAGGGTCAACCTCAACCTAAATGGTTTTTTCTCACATAGCTTTATGTTGGAATCTTAATTAACCAATTATGACATGTTTGAGCCATGTAATATTGGTTAGATGGGCTGAAACATTAGTGGTTGTGATTAAATTAGTTCAAATAGAAATTTAAAAATTTTATGGGCCTTTATAAATTATGAAGGTTAGCCTATATAATCAAACCATCGCAGATATGACTTGTTGTATTTTGAGATCAAAGTTAACAACCTGGTCATAGTTACATGAACTCCAATAGTAACTTATAAATTTAAGTACCTTTATAACTTGGGAATAGTAATTCATCTAAATGGACCAATGTATAAATATAAAAGTTGATAAATCTTGAATCATGGGGAAGAATTTTAAATTAAAAGAAGTTTTCTTTCTTTAATAAATTTAAATTATTTCTTGCGGACTATGCTTAACTCAACCCAATTAGGTCATTATTCACATGATATACTTACATGATAAACCCACTAAGGGTGTGTTTAATCTTTATTAAATTCACTACTATTAGGTTTCACTTAAATGGACCCCATTTGGTATGATAGGACCCTCGTAGGTCACCTTTATCTATGTATTCCCTGATACTTAACCCCATGGGGTGGGATGGTTATAAATACGGGATGGTTATTTAAGGTGTCAATGGCCAAATATACGGTGTTACATATAAATTTATGGTAGCATATTACTAAACTAATTCCCTTTAAAATGATAAAATTCCTTTTATTTTCTTTTGAGATTTATTATTATGGGGCTTTTATTGATTAAAATGACAACTACAACCTAAAGGGTGTTTTAGTCTATATCTTGTAATTGAAATCTTCTTCAACTAAGCCATATATAGGAAATTATGGATGAATAAAGGATTGTTAAAATGAAATAATAATATAAATTTCCTAATATTGCATGGACCCTTCTAAATAAGGTTCTTAGTATGGTTTTCTGTTATATTTGATACTTGATATTCCTTATATATAAGTTGCTTTAAATTTTGTAATAAATGTCATCATTTAAATCCTTAAAATTAAACCATTTTTGGGGTGATTATATTGTGGACCCTTCTATAAGGGTTAGTTTTAAATGTTACCTAGAAAAGTTACCTTAAATGGGAACATGGACATTACCATAGGATTAAGTGGACATTTTATACTGTGTTTGGTCTAAAGTATAGGCTTTAGATCCTAGAGACCCTTTTTGGGTGTGACTCTAGATTAAAATTTGACACCTTATGTTAAAATTAGGGGTTGTCCTAGTTATGGTAACACCCTTAGGAATAGGAATCCAGTGGAATTTTGAGTCATATTCCTAGGAAATTTTAGTGTCATTTTTTGATTTTTTTTTTTTTTTGAGTTGGTTAGGACTCTTAGTTATGTAATTGAAATCCCTAGGTTGGCATGTGGTTGTCTGGTAAGTTGAACCTCAATAGGAATATTACCATATGTAGATAACTAATTAGTTTCATCTCTTGATCTATATACTTTATTATCATGAGCCTCTAGGGAACGGTTCTTTATGATAATTCTTGGAAAGAATCAGGGCCTAGTATATTGATGCTTGGAAGATGATGTCATTATTACTATATTAGTAGTCTTTTACCCTTGTTGTTTAATGATTACCTTGATATCCTTCAGTTATACCTCTTTAGAGAGACCTTACAGGCATATAGGATTTTGTGTAGGAAGTACCTTGAGTGGGATGTGGCTCTCATGCAAGAAACCTTAGAGCTAGGTGTATAGACCTAGTGTCCCTATTTTAAGATATAACAGCAGGGCTAGGTAGGAGAGCTAGAAACCATTAGTTTGACTTAGACCCTAGTAGGTCAACTACTTTTTGTTTGATTGAGGGGAAACTATGAGAGAGGTTGGATTGAGGTTTATGTTTTCCTTGAGGGAAATGAGGTTGGTTTTACACTCGTTTCAAAGATGATGCATGGAAGGTTCTCAGTTTTTTCAATATAGGTATAGTGGTGATTGTGTTTTCCAAGAGAGCACCTAGGGTGATGCATATCTAAACTTACTTCAATTGGAAGGATTATTCGAGTGTCGGTCCCTATTAACTGGTGGTTGCAGTTAATGATTTAATTTCTAAAATGACGTTGTATGATGGGCATTAGTGAGATAAATCGTGGCATAGGTGAGGTTCCAAATTTTTAAGAGGAGTTCTAAGGGATATCATGGAATTTTAATAATGATTTTTTGTATTTAATAGTCATTTTGACCTTTGTAATAGATGACTCGTAGGAGTGTGAGTCAAGTTTTTATCTAGGTGGTACGGGATGTACACCCATTGTGTATATCAAGTTTAGTTCACATTGGTAGCCTGTGGGGACCATTTAGAATTGAGTTTCAGTGAGTGGCTGAGTGTAGGTTGAGGATCTATGGTTTCTAATAGAACTCTTTCAGGCATGGTGACCTGGAGATTTTGGTAAAATAAAGAAAGTTCCCTATGATATGGTCTAATTTGAAAATGAATCAGGTAACATCAAACAGTTGATCGTGGTTGGATCATGACATTAATTGTTTGAAGGAGTGGTATCGGGATATGTTAAGAAAATTGCATCCTAGTTGGATGTAAGTATATCTCAGGGAGATCGATACACACCTAATGATGGAACCCTGACATTATCATGGCTTAGAGGTGATCACTCTCAATATCATGGCATTGCCTTGAGTATGTTGATAGAGTATCGGCTATATGTTTATCTATCTAACTATCTTTCCTGGTTGGATGAAAGGACTCATTGGTAGTTGCACTTGAGGAGTAATTCAAAGTAGTCCAGATGGTTCATAGTACACCATTTTCCATTTGAGGGTAGTGACCCTCATTATGAATCAAATTTCAGAGATCACCATCATTCTTGGAATGTGGGAATAGGTGATGGGTGGATTTTATGTTAGTGCTCAGGGATGTGTCAGTTCATATCCATGACAATAATTATATCCAAGATGGATGGGTCATGAGTTTCAGTAATCATAAAATCATTCCATTGGTGTGATGATGGTATGGATGCTCCGAAGGTGTGGAGTGGGGCGTCAGTCACTAGTGGGAAACCCTCATGTGAGAAGGGTCACGAGACCTTGATATTGTCATTAGATGGTTATTTGAATCATATTTCATTGGATAATTAGAAGTGGATACACCTGTTTTTCTCAATAGATTCTAGGTATAGGTTCAAATATGGTCTTGGGAAAATTTCTTGTGCGACCATAACACCTAGAATATTTGTGATGATCTGTGGGTTTTGGATCACGTTTTCACCAATGATTTTGTTATGGCACGGTGGTGAAAATGAGTTGGATATGGTTCAACCAAGAGACATAACGGAATTCAAGTACTTAATTTGGTGAAAATTATCTGAAAATTTTCAATGTTCCTTGGAATAAAGGACTTTGGAATCTTCTTTAGTGATTAATTGACTATTTAAGATAGGTGTTTTTTAAAATTAGTCAGTAGGGAGTGGTTTGAATTGAGTTTTCTTAAATAGTTCTATGTGGCCGGTGAGGAACCGCATCCAAAACACCATTAGGGTGATATGGGTGCATTTTAAAGGTTGGTAGGATCTTCTCAAGGAAAATTTGGTGAAATTAAGCTAGTTGGTCATTTATAATTTGATCATTTTTTTAATTTATAAACATATTAGGAGTGTCTTTAGAATGCTAAGGATCTGTGTTGGTAGGAAATTTTGACGATGGAAGTGGTTTGGAATTAAATATTGAGATTTAGAACTTATGGTGGGAAGCACCATAGGCTAGTTGAGTAAGGATATGGTGAAATGATCATTTTTTGGGATAAAATAGCTCAAGTAAGTTCTATCTTGATGTTTCTTCAGTGGCTACAAGCATTGGATCTAGTTTTTGTGGTTTAAATATTGTATGCTCAAAATTAATCTTAGAGGCACGTTGGGCATTCATGAACACAAAATGACTATTCTAGTGGAGACTCATTACCCAATTAGGTAAGGTGATGTTTTCACTTTCCAATGAGGATTCTTGAGGATGAGAAGTTCTAAGGTTGGGTGGTTGTAATGTCCTATGTTTTAGATGGTTTGAAATTTCAAAAGGAATTTGTGATTTTCATTTTGGTGATGGGTCATTTTTAGAACCGAGATTCAGAATGAAATTTTGATATTTTGGGTACTTAAAAAAATTTGTATGAGGTTTAAGGCCTGATAAGTATCTTGGTAGTTCAGCTAGGCTCTAGAAGCATTGATCTTCGAAAGTTTAGTTTTTTGAAAGGCAGAGGGTGGTGTATTGTTAGAACACTATAAGTAATAACCATGCACCTCAATTATACATCCATATAAGGGTGTCATGTAGTTTTTTAAACCATGAAATGGAGGATGCATGTATATGAAAAAACACTAGTGCAGAAAATGTTATTTACGTCGGTTATTTTTCATTTTTTACTTCATTTTTTAGCCGACGTTAATACAGATGACGTTATAAATAACATTTTTTATGTCGGTTATTTAAAAACCAACGTAACAAACATAACATCGCGGTGTTTATCACGTCGGTTAATTAATAACCGACGTGAAAAAACCGGGGGGCGGAGTTTATAACATCGGTTATTATATAACCGCCGTGATAAATCGGGGGGGTTTATCACATAGGTTATATAATAACCTACATTATAAACACGTGTGGGGGAGTTTATCACGTCGGTTATTAAATAACCGACGTGATAAACTCCTGGGCGATGGTTTATCACGTCAGTTATATAATAACTGGTGTGCTAAACCAGTCCGGGGGGGGGGGGTTTATCACATTGGTTAATAAATAACCGATGTGATAAATCATTTCCCAGGTCCTTTATCACGTCGGTTATTTAATAACCGACGTGATAAACCATGCCACAGGTGTTTATCATGTCGGTTATTAAAAAACCGACGTGATAAACCCTTCCCTATTTCTTTATCACATCGGTTATAAAATAACCGACGTGCAAGACAAATTTTTTAAAAAAAAAACCGACTACAGTCCTCTGCTCTCCCCCAGAATCAACCAGAAACCAAATCAATAATTCGTACCACAAAAACAGAAGGAGATAAAAAACATGAACTAAATCAAATTTAATCATTTGCATTGATAAAATATAAAACTTACCCCACTTGACAGCCCCCACCCTCATGTATACCCCCTGGACAGCCCTCCCCCACCCCATTGGAGCCCCCACCACACCCCTGGACTGCCCCCCGACCCCCCTGGACAGCCCCAAACACCCCTCGACAACCCCCCCCCCCCCCCCCACCCTCCTAAACAGCACCCCCTCACCCCACTTGACAGCCCCCACCCCATTGGATCCCCCACCATACCCCTGGACTGCCCCCTGACCCCCTGGACAGCCCCAAACACCCCTCGACAACCCCCCACCCTCCTGAACAGCACCCCCTCACCCCAATTGACAGCCACCACCACACCCCTGGACTACCCCCCGACCCCCTGGACAGCTCCAAACACCCCGATACAACCCCCCCACCCTCATGTATAACCCCCCACACCCTGGACATCCCTCCCCCACCCCATTGGAGCCCCCCACCACACCCCTGGAATCCCCCCCACCACCCTCCTGAATAGCACCCCCTCACCCCCTCACCCCACTTGACAGCCCCCACCCCATTGGAGCCCTCACCACACCCCTGGACTGCCCCTGACCCCCTAGACAGCCCCAAACACCCCTCAACAATCCCCCACCCTCCTGAACAGCACCCCCTCACCCCCTCACCCCACTTGACAGCCCCCACCACACCCCTAGACTTCCCCCCGACCCCCTGGATATCTCCAAACACCCCGGGACAACCCCCCCCCCCCACCTTCATGTATACCCCCCCCCCCCCCACACCCTGGATAGCCCTCCCCCACCCCATTGGAGCCCCCACCACACCCCTGGACTACCCCCCGACCCCCTGGATAGCCCCAAACACCCCTGGACACCCCCCCCCCCACCCCACCCTCATGTGTACCCCCCCACCCCCTAGACAGCACTTCCACACCCCTGTACAGCCCTCCCACACCCCTGGACAGCCTGCCCACTCCCCTGGACTGCCCCCCCCACCCCACCGGACAGCCCTCCCAGACCCCTGGACACCCCCCAACCCCACTGAACACCCCCCACACCCTTGTAACCCCTCCCCCCAGACCATAATCCATACCATAAAAACCATCATAAGTAGACCAAAACAAGAAGTGGAGCAAAATTAAACATTCACATATATAACATTCAAAACTTACACTATCAACTTCAAAAAAACTAAATCCAACCTAAACGACTACCAAATACACAATTACAATGACAATATTCAAAATTACATTTTACATTACAAACAACTAAAATTCAATCAAACCTATAAAATAATTTGACCACTCCACTTGTAAGTGTTTGATGTCTTCAGCAGTATAGGGTTGAGGGTCATCAAAAAGCTACAAATGAAAATGATAGTAGTTAACATGTATAATTAATAAATCAAATTGAAATATTATGGAAAAGTTTAAGAGGAAATCTTACCAGGTCAAAATTCACAACTGTCCCAGTTGTTATTATTTCATACATAAATCTTAACATATAATATCCGCATTTGATGACGCCTTGTTGTTTGTGACAATTCTGTTTGAATGATTTTAAATTCAATATATTATTTTTATGTAATAAATCAAAAAGTAAAAATTATAAATGGATATTTACCTTCGCATTTACATATTTGATCTTTTCACTCCTTTTCTTTGTGTTTTTTCAAAATTAGGCCCATGCCCTATTAGAAAATAATACGAATGGGGTAAATTTAAAATTAATTATAATATATAAAACTATTGAGAAATTGAAACTTACTTTTCCAATATATTCTTAAAACTTTCCCACACATCATCATGGACAGAGCATATCCAATAAAGTGCTTTCTCCCTTGGGAAAAAACCCCTAACATCCAATGATCATTGATAAAAGGAAATTTAACGTTAGTGGTTTTTTATGTTAAAAGATAATTAACTCTTTGAGAGAGATGTGTTTCATACCTCTCACAAAAAGGCATCATCCAAAATTGTGTGACTATATTCTTTTCAAGTCTTTCAGCAATATAAAACATTCTTTGTTCCTCATAAAATGAACATGCTTCAGGGGAAATCAATTGCGGGTCCATGAAACCATATACATCTGTCAGCTCATTCCTCTCACAGATTTTATAAAGATACCTAATACAAAACAGACATAAGTATACATTTTTAATAAATATAACACAAGGAAAAGGTGTTAAGACTTACATGGAAAAAAATTTCACCACATTGATGCCCAACTTATCTCCAGTAACAAGCTCCATGATATCAGTTTTCAAAATCCCCACACTTATTTCACATCCACAAACATGAGATTCCATTGGAAACTCATAATGACCCACCAACAAATTTGAATATCCTGACAATCTATCAAGACTACTAGAATCTGTATCTGATTTCATAGCCATTTGTCTTTGTTGTTGTCTATACAGTATTTCTTTACCTTTGAAGTATTCCTGTAAAAATAAATTGAAAAATATATTAGTTTTCAAATGATAAAAAAACTTTAATAAAAAAAATAAAAGATATAACATTCATAACTCTATGGTAATGATTCGAAGAAGTTTGGATGGACAAATTAAAAAATGGCTGATACTATGTCCAATTGTCACCACCTCATCTGTAGGTAATGGTACCTGAGCTGATCTATCTATAATATCCTGTACAGTGACCCTCTGATTCTCTACCTCTAATTGTTGATGATGAACTGTATCTCCTATACAATATACCAACCCATATTCTATTATATGATGTTGAGAATCATCAATATACAACTTGCAATAAGTAGGAAGTTGCGGCGGAGGAGTAGGATAACAAATGGGGTCCACAAGCTGAGGTGGGGGAGTGGGAGCTACTGGCGGAGGTGGAGGATAAATAATAGGGTCTACAGGGGGAGGTGGAGGAGTGGGAGCTGCAGTCTGAAATTGTCTTTGCATGTTTGCAAACATAGACTGCACCGACACTCTAATATTTTCCTCCATCGTCGCATTAATATTATTAACTTCAGACTCCAAGGATTATATTTTTTTATAAACCCCCTCAAAGTTAGAAGTTGAAGAACGTGGCAACACTTTTCTTACTGATATACCTTCCAGATATCCTCTTACATGACCAGAATGTTTGGGCTTTCCCAATGCTACAGATAAAATATCTTCCCTCCCAGTAGTTGTAAATGTCCCTTGTGAACTCTGCTCCTCAAGAGAGTCATGTATTAATTAATTGAACATTTCTGTAATGATTGAAATTATATGAAGAAAATACTTAACTTAAATAAATAAAATATATATCTTACAATCCTCTCATCTATGATTCTCGATTCTTCCGAAAGATATTTCCCTTTTTTCCCTTCCGAGCTCTCTTCCATTTTTCATGTCTAGATGGAGGGGTGGAGGGGCCACCTCTCCAGAGCTTGAATACTCAGCTCTTATTTGTTGAAATTTTTCCGCCATCATTTGTTCTTCCAAAAATGCATACCATCCCTGAGATAAACTATGAGGGTATACATTTTTAGATTTAATCTCCTGATGAGATTTCCTTGTTTGCTGTAAATTAAGAATAATAAATCATTAACAAAACATTAATAAGATCATTTATATAAGAAATCTTATAAAAGTTTACATTTCCCTTACCAAAAATGACTCTTTTCTCATAATTTGGAAAAATTGTCTCCATGTGTCTTCATCTATAAAAGGATATATACAACATGGATTGTCATGACTCCTATAACCATAAATGAAATCAGATGAGAGGGTTGATTTGAAATCCCTCCATCTCCTAGCAGCCAATGATAAGCATTTCTTCCTGACTCCTCCAGTGTCAGGAATATCAAATGTCATATGATAAATAAGAGGTTAAACATATTATATATACTAGAAACATTTAAAGAATAGTCAAAAAATAGCAAAAGATCTTACCAAAATCATCTCCCACAACTGAGAGATTATCGCTTTATCCACACTTCTCTAGTCATCATACAGAATGCTTACTTTTCTCTTAGCCTGAGTTGTTACAAAACTCTTAAAATCTTTTGCATTTGGACCTCTAGGAATATCATCATCATCAAACTCAACGACTATCCTCTGATCCTGTGTACGGTAAAGTGATAATTTTGGTAAACGTGTGCACCCACATTTACTAACCTTTGAACTCTTTTTCGTAATAGGATCTTGTGAATGTTCCTCCCCAGAGGTATGACCAATATGCTCATCTCCAGAATAATGTGGTTGATCAACTAAATGATCTGTCATTATCCTTCAAATCAAAAAAAAACGTTAGTTCAAAAATATACAAATTCAAATATTTTAATACTACTGTAATTAGAAAATAGAAAAGTGTACTAAGTTACATAATAGTAAACATTGGTAATATGGTAAGCATATTAAACAATGGTAAATATGGTAAAGATGGTCAAGATGGTAAACATGGTAAACATGGTAAACCTAGTAAACATGGTAAAGTAATTGTCACTGAACAAAAATAATAGATATATAATTCATGTAATGGTAAACATGATAAAGTAAACTAAAAAAACTTAAAACAAACAAAAACTTATAACTATTTTGTTTTAAAACATGTTTTAATAAATAAAAAACTTACAATATCTAACATTTATGAAAAAAATAAATGTAAACAAGAAATAAACATATTTTACCTGTAATTTTAGGAATGTACAAATGGATTGTTTTCCCAAATTCCTTCGTCGTGATCATTCCTTATGGCACAAACCATGTCCTTAACATGCTCATCATTATGTTCTGTTAATCTTTCCATGGAAGTAGGGATCTCACATAAATCAGCATCTTCATTAAGTTCATCCTCACCAACATATTGTTTTTTCCCTTATAAAACAACAGTCCACTACATATCTGATTGATCTACTACATAGAAAAGTTGTTTTTCATGTGTTTCCATTATAAAAGAATCGGCTATGTCTTCCAATCTATTCAGATTAACAAGTGTCATTCCAAATTCATCGTGTCTGAAACTGTTGTTACCGATAAACCATTTACAGTTAAAAACAGGAAATTTAATTTTAAAGTAATCAACCTCCCATATGTCTTCAATCACTCCATAATATGCACTTGATGCATAAATTGGGTTTTTTTCCTTAGCACTCTAAAAATTCATTGCTTCTGTAAACACCAATACACCACTATTCTAAACTACACTTCTGTTGTCCTGAGCTTTTGTATAAAATGTATAGCCATTAATTTCATAACCGGACCATGTTATCAAATTTAAACATAGACCACCCACTATCCATTTTAATGTCTCTGATACATCTGATCTACCAAGAAAAGTCTTTTTAATCCATGACAAAAAAAATTGTTGTGCTCATTCAAAATCCACATTTCTTTCTTCTTTGGATGACATTGTTTCAACTCATTAATCTGCGATGTGATATATGGTTGAGCATCAGCTATGTTATTCAAGATGTATGATTCTAACTTCTTCATCTATTTAGCTGAAAATGATTTGAATTTCAATCCACGAATCCCCTTTCCCTCATTATTAACTCGTTCATGGAGATATGGAGGCAAACCTATATGTTGCACCACAGCCAAGTAGCTTGTACAAAACTCTACTACCTCCTCAGAAATATACTTTTCAATAATGGAGGCTTCAGGTCGATATGGATTTTTAACATACCCCTTTAATATTTTCATATACCTTTCAAAAGGATACATCCAATGAAGATATACAGGTCCACAAAGCTTTATTTCTCGAACCAGATGAATCATTAAATTCACCATTATATCAAAAAAAATGGAGGAAAATACATTTCCAATTGAAAAGTTATAAAAATTGCATCCTTTTCTAAAATGTTCAAAGCATTCACATCAATCGCCTTATTACAAATTGAATTGAAAAAATAACACAACTTCATTATAGTCTTTCTGACACGAATGGGTAATATTCCACGCAATGCAACTGGTATAATTTGTTGCATCATGACGTGACAATCATGTGATTTCATACCTATCAACTTCAAGTCCTTTAATGAGACAAAAAATTTTACATTTGAAGAATAACCTTGAGGCACTTTGATATCATGAACACACTGAAAAAATCTAATTTTCTCCCTCTTCGATAATGTATGACAAGCCGGGGGAAGAAATGTTCATCTTTCTTTAGGAGTGGGATCTCACTCCAAACGTATTCCCATTGATAGTAAGTCTAATCTTGCATTCAACCCATCTTTTGTCTTTCCTTTAATATCTAACAAAGTTCCAATCAAACAATCACAGATATTCTTCTCCACGTGTATGACATCAATATTATGTTTAACTTCATGATACCTCCAATATGGTAGCTCAAAAAATATTGACCTTTTCTTCCAAATATGTCTATCATTACCATATTTCTGTGTCTTTCCCAATGTCACATCAAGGTTTTTCACCCTCTCAAAATACAGATCAGGGGATAAAGTTTTTGGAGCAGTATCAAATTCTAGTGATCCATTGAATTCCTTTTTTAGTCTTCTATAAGGGTGATCCATAGGAAAAACTTTCGATGAACCATGTACATTGTTTTCCTCCCATGATGCAATTGACAATATGATGTCTGTTGTTCACAAATTGGACATTCTTTATGCCCTTTAACACTATATCCAGATAAATTTCCATACACTGGGAAGTCATTTATAGTGAACAGAAGTAATTCATGCAGTTTAAAATATTCCATTTTATAAGAATCATACACCCTAATACCATCATCCCATAACAGTTTCAAATCATCAATCAACGGTGACAAGTAAACATCAATATCATTGTCAGTTTTATTTGGACTAGAGATCATTATACTCAACATGACATATTTGTTCTTCATACAAACTTCAGGAGAGAGGTTTTAAATTACCAATAAAACAGGCCATGAACTATGTGTGCTACCGAGGGTTCGGTATGGATTCATTCCATTTGTGGACAACCCTAGTCTGAGATTTATAATTTCATTTCCAAATGTAGAATACTACGCATCAATTTTCTTCCATTGTGTAAAATCAACTAGATGACGTATTTTTCCATCACATACCCTCTCATCAGCATGCCATCTTAACCTTTTTTCATCATGTGAATTAGAAAATAAACGTTTGAAACGATGAATTATAGGAAGATACCAAAATACCTTTTAAGGGAGCTTTGTAATCTCTACATCAGCCTGTGATTTTTCTTTCACCTTATACCATGATGTCCCACATTTAGGACACTCTGACATAAATTCATATTCCTTCCTATATATAATGCATTCATTCGAACAGGCATGTATTTTCTTGTATCCCAATCCCATCGGGCATAATATTTTCTTTGCCTTGTAATGTGAATCTGAAAGATCGTTATCTTTTGGAAGAATGTCTTTCATCAATTGTAGCAACTCTGTAAAACTTATGTCACTCCATCCATGTTTCACCTTCAGGTTAATCAATCTTAACACCACCGAAAAAACTGTAAAATATGTACAACTAGGATATAATGGTTTTTCAGCATCACCATATAGACGCGCAACTATCGGTTCTATCTCAATTTGTTCTGCTACAATATCGCGAATCATTTCTTCAATTCCATCGAAGTTACCATCTTGTGAATCATCATTATCAGTGACATTCCATCCAGTTTCACCATAATAAATCCAAGGGCTGTAAATCGGATTAAAACCATGACAAATCAGATGATCTTTTATCTCTCTACTTTTCAACTTCTTCATATTCAAAAATTTCAGGCATGGACAGAAACAAATGTCACTACTTGGAACATTTTGTTTAGAAAATTCCAAAAAGGCATCAACACCTTCCTTATATTCACTGCTCATTCGATGTGCTATAATCCAAATTCAACTCATTATTACCTATAAAAAATATCAAATATATATATATTTTTAAGATAAGACAAATATATTTTTATATGAAAAAAATCATAATTTGAATGTAAAACAATTTTGAAATATAAAACAAATCTATGCATATTTAAAAAAATATTCTTGAATATTATTTTTAAAACAAAATATAGTTAGATATAACAATTTTAAATTCCATTTAATAAAAGAAAACCATGTTGCCTACATGGTTGATAGAAAATTAGAGAAAATGGAGTAAACCTGAGAATCAAATCATATTTAAAATAAAAATTCAGATGGAGAAAATCACAATATAAAGCCAATCATCACAGCACAATCATCATTTCATAATCTCAGAAACCACAATGCAGTAGTCAATCCCCCTGGACACCCCCAACCCTCTGGACATCCCCCCACCCCCCCGAACAACCCCCAAAACCCTCTGGATAGGCCCCCACCCCCGTGGATAGCTACCCACACCCACCCACCCCCGTGGACACCCCCCTGGATACCCCCCAACCCTCTAGACAGCCCCCCACCCCTGGACAGCCCCCCACCCCTCTAGACAGCACCCCCCACCCCTCCTGGACACCACCCCCACCCCCTACCCCTTAGACACCCCCTTGGACACCCCCCAACCCTCTGGATACCCCCCCCCCCCACCCACCCCCCGGACAACCCCCAAAACCCTCTGGATAGGCCCCCACCCCCTTGAACAGCCCCCCCCCCCCCCCCCCCACACACACACACACACACCCCCTTGGACACCCCCCTAGACACCCCCCGACCCTCTGAACAGCCCCCCCCCCCAGCCCACGGCTAACCCCCAAAACCCTCTGGACAGGCCCCACCCCCTTGGACAACCCCCCACACCCACCCACCCCCTTGGACACCCCCCTGGACACCCCCCCCCCCCAATCCTCTGGACATCCCCCCACCCCCTGGACAATCCCCACCCCTCTAGACAGCACCCCCCACCCCTCCTGGACACCACCCCCCACCCCTACCCACTTGGACACCCCGCTGGACACCCCCCAACCCTTTGGACAGCCCCCCCCCCCCCCCCCACCCCCTGGACAGCACCCCACCCCTCCAGACAGCACCCTCACCCCTCTTGGACACCACCCCCCACTCACAACACCCTTGGACACCCCCTGGACACCCCCCAACCCTCTGAACATCCCCCCACCCCCCCCCCCCCCGAACAACCCCCAAAAACCTCTGGACAGGCCTCCACCCCCTTGGGCAGACCCCCACACCCACCCACCCCCTTGGACACCCCCCTGGACACCCCCCAACCCTCTGGACAGCCCCCCACCCCCCGGACAACCCCCCAAACAATGGTTTACATATAAAAACAAGGCATGGTGAACAACTAAAAACACATGCATTTAATATATACTTCATCATGAAATAGATAGAATTAAATATTATTAAATATGGTTACTTAAATGATCGTATGATAATTAAAAATAACCATTGATATTCAACTAGTCAAATGATCACAAGTTTTCTCGATAACTAATATCATAATGAGGTAATGGATAATTCTAGAAATCTTAAACATATTGTCAAGGCCTTGTCCAAGGCCTCAAAAAATACTAGGGTAAGCCCTCAGCAGAACCCATTTTTATTTGGAATCATGAGACATAGCGATGCATCGAAAGGCCATAGAGGTCAACAGCCATTACATTATATGTCTAATAGATTCTCATATAAAAGAGGATAAACATAAGCAGCAACAACACATGAAATATCATTTCCAAATTTGTACATTTAATTAATAACCATTCTATGCAGTAATATAGGTGAATGAGATCGTTAGTTGTCAATGACAACAAAAATTACCATCAATGACGGGCAATCGCGAAACAAAAACAAACTAAATAGAAGTAGTTGAGGCTTATGTGAATATTTCGAGTCGATATAATAGATATGGGGATGATAAATAAGATGATGATGGCAAAAAGAGGTAAGAGGGTTCAAAATTGAAGAATCTTACCTAGTTTAAACACAAAAATCGCAAAACATAAATATAGACTATCCGGGAAAAAAACGAATGAAATAAATTCGTGGAAGGCTTACTTGAGTGATGCGAGTTGAGATGATAGATCCGAGGAGAGTAAAGATGATAAAAAATGAAGGCAAAACGAGTTTAACGCAGCGAGATCGATGAGCCGATTAGGGTTTACCACGTGAGAGAGACGAGCCACCGGATTGTCGATCAAAAAATCGTAAATGACAATCCACGGGGCTTGTTAATTTTTTAAATGTTTTATAACGTCGGTTATTGAATAACCGATGTTATAAACTGTTTTTTTACATTAATAACGTCAGTTATTATAATAACCGGCCTTATAAATGTATCAGATACGGCTTTTTTTACATCAGTTATAGAATAACTGACGTAAAAAATACATCAGAAATCATAGTTTTTTACGTCGGTTATTGTATAACTGACGTAAAAAACTTATGCGGGTTTTTTTGTTACGTCGGTTATCAAATAACCGACGTCAAAAAGGCCTCAAAAGCCGCATTTTTTATGTCAGTTATAAAATAACTGACGTAAAAAACACCGCGCTTTGGTTTTTTAGGTCGGTTAATTTATAACCGACGTAAAAAACAAATGCGCGCGATTTGTAACGTCGGTTATTAAAATAACCGACGTTAAAAATTTACTCACCACATTTTTTACGTCGGTTATAAAATAACCTATGTAAAAAACCACATTTCAAAGATTATCACGTCTGTTATATATAACCGACGTAAAAAATGGTGACGTAAATAATGTTTTCTGCACTAGTGAAACTACATAGGATTATAGAGGTTAACGGATCAGGTTGTGTGTAGTTTGTCTAACTGTGCGCCTAGTCGTGCGAGGTCGTGAGCCTTTGGACAGTGTTGGAACACACTTGGTTCATGGTTAATCTAACTATGAAATCAAATTTTGTTCCCTATTAAAAATGGTTGAAATTACTATTTTTCCCCTTTCTTCATAAAGTTTATTTCCCCTCTTTTATCCCTCATTACTCATGCACAGCAGACCTGTGTAAGATTCATATCCTCCTCCTATAGGATTCCATGGTTCCACTTCATTCAGAATCAGAATCGAATGTTGTTAATCATGTTTATTCACCCTCATTATGGATATGATTCTTCTTCATTATTTTCTTCATTTACCTCACTGTATTGGATGTTATTTTCATGCAAGAACTTACGCCCAATTTTCAGGGTATTTGTCTGTACTTATAATTTTTATTGTTTTGGGTTAAATAAAAGGTTGATAATGGATGAGTGAAGAATCTTAAGCATGATCTGGGTGGTTTATATGCTTTCCATTTAAAGTTTCATCATTTATAAAATGTTTCCTTGCACTACATGTTGGACCTTCTATGTGTTGTCTCTAAAATGTGAAATTTATTAGGTAAATGATAGTTCCTTAAATTACATAATCCCCATGCACCTAATCGCACCATTGGAGGCTTTTCACCTTGACCCAAACCACCCTTTGGGAGCATCGCCTATATTTCATGACCTCTGCACCATGGCTAAGTAATTAAAACACCTTTTTAGGTATAACTACTTATCTCTTATAAATAATATGGATAAATTGATTTTAATGAATCATTGTATGGAATGTATTATTAACTGGCCCTTATCAACACTTTTGAGTGCATTGGTTAAATGAAAGAATTTAATGAATTTTCATATAGAATGTATACTTTCATGGACTTCCTTATTCCTTAAATTTTAATTAAAAAATGGAATGATCATGATGAATCATGTCCATTTCAGCATGGATAATTATCATGGTCTATCATATACCTTTTTTCATATATGATGTCAGCTGTTTATAGACAGTTCACCTAGCCCCTTATTTCTACTTACCTTATGCTTGGTTATCATTTACAAATGATGTCACTAATAAGGGTTAAATGAATTATTATACCTTGATCAAACCGTGGATTACTAAGTAGGAATGCCTTGGATGGGATCATGGTTCAAATAAAATTACATTACGTCTTGAGTGATGCATGTGTTATTTTTTATTGAATATCTTGGATGGGCTCATAGGGAATGTGTAAATACTTATACTAGATTATTACCAAGATACATTGGTTAGGTTTTTTGGACATGATGCTTCACACCCCCTTGGTCTAGGATGTTGTACATGGAATTTCACATCATTTTGGATTTTTGTACATGACTTTTCATGCCCCTTGATTTGGATGTTGTAAATGGAATTTCACATAATTGATTTGGACTATTGGACATGGAGTTTTGTATCCCCTATTCAGATACTTGGTCTTATTACCCTTTATAAAATATTAAAACCTTATTATATTATTATTCATCTAAAAATATTGGTCATGACATCCCTTATCATTCATTCAGATCATTGTGAATGATGTCCCTTGTTTAAAGTATGATGCTTATATGATATGCATATATGGGTGTCTAGGTATTAATCTTTGGGACCTCTCCAATACATATATATTTGTATATAAATCCTTTTGTGTGTATATATACATATATTTTAGCCTGTTTAGAGATATTCCGGCTTAGGCTGAAGTAGGTATGGTTAACTAGGTTTCTTTTGAGGGACCTAATCCCTACTTGACTACATTTATTATTTACTGACTTGTTTATTTTACCTTTAAATTGTTGCTTCATTTTATATTCATAGTTTGTATATTCATTAGACACCATTGGTGGTGGCCTACTAAGTTTAACTTACACCCTTTTTGAGCTACCATTTGGTACCTGGGTAGACTTCCTATACACATGTATGGATTGGGGAAAGGACCCAGCTATGGATAATTGATATTCTGTACTAGGATAGAGAACGGGAGTATAGGACTGAGCCAGTGCTCATGATACTAGTGAAGTTTAGTTTTTGGTCTTTTGTGTATTTTATATAGTATTTATTGTATGGTATGCTTGTTTTCCTTTTTTTACAACATCTTTTCATCATCATTTTTTTATAATTCTAATTGTGACTTTTGTATGGTTATTATTATTGGGATGATTTGATTTTGTTTCCTTTATTTCATATATGATTATCCTTGTTTATTATTGATCTAGAGAGTATATCCTTCTCATTATACCACCTTTAGACCCTCATTTCTAGTTAAAAGCCTTTTTCATATGGGGAGGCATGATTTAGGCCATTTGGTTAGCTATATCAGAACACTGTTTTTAGTGGCTCTCTGGTTAGGATGTTACATTAATGATGCTTTGATGAAATTTTGTTTGTTTTTCTATGTGGAAAAATTATTCATGTGAATAATATGATGTGATGGTTGGTCCCAAAATTATATATCCCTCCAATTCATTGGTTAAAGATTTATATCTTATGACATGTTATAGGATTAGGTAGCAAACCTAATCCACTATGGGACTATATCCATTATGTGATGGCAGGTGGTTACATAATTATATATCCCTCTAATGCAATGGGTAAATCCTTATATCTCGTGAGATGTTATACATGGGATTAGTGAGTGAAAATAATACACTATATGACTTTTTACACTATGCAATGAGGTCTTGGGAGTAAACCTTGATTTATGCTAATAATGACATGTATTATGTTGTGGTCACAATGTTATGATTCCAAGATCCTTTGATATCATTTTTATTTTCCATAAAGCCTCATTATATTATTATAGGCTTATGATACATGTTTTATAAGGTATTAATTATATATATTATGTTTATATTCATTTTTTACATTCTCATACCCATATGTTAATCTTGTACTCACTTAAGATGTTTTATCATTACTGCTTACAATTACCTTTACTAAGAGTTAGATCTCACCTATTCTTATGTTTCCATTTCCCCATGTAATGAATAAAAGTAATACATGTAATATGTATAGAATAATACCTTGTTTAAAAAAAAATTGGAGATATTAAATACTAAATATGGTTTAGCTGGTTCTTAGTATAGTGAAAAAATATCATGGGAAGATAAGATATGGGTTTTGTAGATTAAAGGTTCTTATTTATCATAATTATTCCAAAGACACTAGACCTATATATACTTGGTTTGTATTAATTAAGTAATTCTATGTATAAAATAATTTAATATTGCGTGTTTAAGGATTGGGTCCCTATAGTTTGTATCACGGGTGGGTCTAGTTATTTTTAGAGACTAACATGAGAGAACATTAGAGAAAACCATAGGAATAGGTATAAGTATAAGATAAGATAATAAAATTTTAGTAAATTAGAGATTTTATGGTTCTCTTGGAAATAAAATCCCAATCTATATACAAAAATTGGCTTCAGTATCTATAATATATGTACCTAGGGGTAATAACCCTTAAAATGGATTTTTGGGTATTAACTCACTCATCAGCTAGTGCACAAAAAAGAGGTCTAATGGCACACCTGATTTGATAATCTTAGGGGATATGCTTTGGTCAATAATATTCTACTTATGATCCATTATGAAGAGTTTATTACATTAAGGATTTAGGTTGAGTAGTATTAGAAACCCCAAATTAAATAAACCTATATTGAACCAAAAGTGATTTAGATTAAACTGAAAGCTAATGTGAAGGTTTTAAAAAGAAAGACATTCATAGGTTGAATTTTTTATGAGATAATTTATTGTAATTATCTGATTTTAATTTTTCATCACTCACATTAACCCCTTTTTGTTTTATTAATGGAAAAATCCTAAAGGAATCGAGTTAAGAATAGATGTCATCAATAATCCAAAGATTGTCTCAACGAGTACCAAATGGGATAAGAGAATGAGTTAAAACCCTTGATATTATGAAAAAATAACTATCAATAATTATTATTAAAAACAATAACATATTTGAGTTTCTAAAAACACCAATTAAGAGAATAATGGAGTCACATGTTAGTTTAAGTGATAAAGGTGATGGAGAGAATATTTGATCTCTTTCATGTCAAAAATGTGGGAAGAGATACCTGGGGGAATGTCTCAATGGAATTAGAAGATGTTTTATCTATGGTAAAGGGGGGGATCGAGCAATAATAAAATAAGGAAAAAAATAAAGATTTTGGTAAACATGATAGGTAAAATAATGTTTTTCCTAAGGATCCACTATCAATTTGATGTTTTAGATGTGAGGAATTTTGGCACTATGAAATCCAGTGCACTAATCAAAGGGATTAAGATGAAAATCAACACCAAATACCTCTTGGTCTATGGGAAAAAGTAAAATCATATGAAAAAACTATTATTTTAGTAGATATTGATAATTAAGTTGTGCTAGGTAGATGTATTCAACACTATGTATTTGTGTATGTATTATTTCAGGTAAGTCTTCACCAACTATTAGCTGTTAAAATAAATACACTTAGTGGTATAATTATTGTATCCATGGTATATGAATATTATTCAAGGATTTTTGGGATTATGATTCATGTAAATATTTTTTTCCTTTATTTAAATTTAATTTGATTTTTTGAATTGATTTTCCTCTCTCTAGATAGAGGGAAAATTTATTTTTTGGTATAAGAAAATTACATTTCATATCAACCTATGATATTATATTAATGAAAGGATAATTATGGACACCCTTTAGAAGAAACTATATAATATGGATCTTGATACCAAATAATTATAAACTCTTGGATAAATTTTTAGAGAAAAACTCAATATCAGGGTTAATAATATTCTGAGGAAAAAGATATGTTTTTGAGTTTGTAAGGTTTATGGATCTCTAGAAATTATATCTTCAGACATGTTTATCTTTTAGATGCCCTTAACTAATCTTATTATTGAGTGATAATTAAAATTACAAGGATTAAATTTATTTAATGTGGATAATGTCACATCTTGAGATTTTAGAATTTATTCCCTTAAAAAATATTGTGTTTGATAGAATACTTCACATGCAACACCGAACCAAAAAAATCATGGAACGTTGTGTAACTATTAAAATATATCTATTGATTTGGTGGGTAAAATATAGTGGTAACTGGATTATTAAATGTTGGTAGACACAAAAAATAAATTTCTTTTTTAATACTAATTCATTTATAAAATTCAATTAGTATAGATAAATAACAAATAAATTTATTTTATATATAAAAATATGTTTTCTTAAAAATTTCATTTTCATGTGCTGTGAAGTTTATTATATTATGGTTAAATAATGGTTTAAATGAAAATTATTGAAAATATATACAATAAAAAAAGTTAAAATCAATCCAAAAGTTATTTCTAGAAAAATAATAAATTTATTTTATGCTTTTAAGATACATGTTTATTAAAAAAAAATTATGTGTTACATGTGATTATATTAAAATTGATTTTTACCAATTTTAGAAATTGAATCATATAAAATGACTTGAATATTTTTAATCAGTATTTTTAAATTTTTTTAATGGGTTTAATTTCATTTTTAGGCATAAAATTAAGCTACCAAAATAAATATTAGTTACCATGATAAAACAGTTATTTCTCAAAGAAATAATTTTTTATAAATATTGTGTATTTTTTAAATTAAATTGATATATTTTAAATTAATACTCTAATATTATGTTTTGAAATATATAAAATTAAATTAACACTCATTTTTTTGATAATTAATGTTAAATGAGATTAAGAACACCTACAATTAAAACGTTATCTTTATACAAAAATGGTTTTTCTACGCATTATATATTTTAATTTAAAAGTTAATTTTATCATACTTATAAATTGAATTAGGTTAAATGGAGACCAAATTTTGATTTAGCATGTTAAAACTTGGTAATAAGGTTTATCCTATATTTTTAGTGATAAAATAATAACCATGATTTATATTTATTTAAGATTAATAGGTGTTGAAATGGGTAATCTAATGTGGATTGAAATTTACTAAATCTATTTGAAACATTGACCTTATAGAATACCTTTGTTAGGTTGGAAATTACATAATACATGCCTCACAAAAATTTTCCCACCTAATTTATCAAAATCACCAAACCCACCTAACTCTCATGTGATACCTTTCTTACCCCTTTCCTAACTTTAGTTTCCCTGAAAAAGACCCTCTTTTCACCTATAAAAGGACATCAATCCCACCCATTAACTCATCTCTATCCACCCAAAAAAATTGATTAGGTATTTCCCCTCTCTATAACTCTATAAATCCCTCCTGATGAATTTCTAAGGTTTTAATGAGTCCTCTCAAGATTTAATAATCTACTTAGCAAGGTAAGGGTTCTCCTCCTGCTCTTGAAATCACTCCTTGATTTTCCACGTCATATTTTCATATTGTAAGCCTTTTATTTTCCAAGTGATTATGCTTCCATGTGTTAATAATCAATACTTTATTATCTAAATTATTACCTATTTATGATATACTACCCTTCTCTTTCATTATACCTATTCCATAATCCCTCTGGTATACATGTCATGCTACCGAAATCATTCCTTGATTTTCTATGATATATCTTCATATTGTGAGTACCCTCCCCCAAAATCATTCTAACCATATATAAATAATGGTATAATTATAAATAATATACTTGTATTTTATTATATTTATGGTATATCCATTATCTATTCCCCTCTTATTCAATGATAAAAAATGAAAAAGTTGCTCATGTGTGTGTGCGGACTACCGCCTACATGAACGACGCGTTTCATTTTTCATTAACACATTTAAAGTATGGTTGTAGAAATGGGTTTAGTGAATAGATATGTTAATTGTGTAATGGTTTATATTCTAAAAATATAAATTATCCACTATATAATTTATATTATCAATAAGCAATAATTGTGAAAATAACCTCTAAAAATGAACATACCAATAGGAAAAGCAATTTATTTGTAAGTGATAACTTATATTTAATTTACCTTCATATTATAAATCTTTATGATTCTAATTAATCACCTTAATAAAATATAAATAATTTCATTATAATTTTTGATGATGATACTATATCAAAATAATCTCTTTCATAGCCATACTCGCACAAAGATTATATCATGTTCTTGTTTGGTCGATTTAAACACCTACATGAACAATGCAATAAATTTATATCAAGGATGGATTTGGAAACTTTATATTGGATATTAATAAGTTAATAATGATGTTTTTTGGTTTTTTATTGGTAATATAAACTTTTAATTCATTCATTAAGACAACATCATTCGTTCATTATAAATTACCAAAACAAGCTCATCACTGACTTCGTCATCACATATAATAACTAAAATACTTATGAAATGAAATTATAATATTATAAATAATTTATAAAACATAAATTATAGTAGCTTTTATGATCTTTTAATGATGAAATTTGGGATAACAATGATGAAAAATTCTCCTATTATGAAAATAGTTCAAAAACAATCATGATTACTCACACCCAATATTGAAAATAGATAATAACTAATTAATTTAAATTTAAAAAATGATTATAAATATGGATTATAAATGGAAATATTTATGAATAATATTCTAAGATAATTAATTAAGATAGTTATTTTTTATATAAAAGGTTAGATAATTTTTGAGGAAATAAAGATAAAAGGTACGGGTTTATGTCTCTATTCATTGAAACATGTTTTGATATCATAAATAAATCTTCTTTTTTATGGTGTAACTATATCCCCTTGAATTATAATATGTTAAATTTTTTATTAATCTTGGAAACTTTACATTCATTCATTCTCTTCCTTTCTTTGTAATGTGTTTGATATCTTCCCTAATATATGGGGTTTTTCATAACTCAATATTTCTTTCTTGAGTTATAATGTTTCTCCTTGAGATTTGTATTTAATTTCATATGGTATACCCTATTTATATATTGGGATATCACTTTTGATTAAAATAATCCTTATTGATGAGTTATATTCCTTCTTAAAAACACAACTCTATTAAGAATAATTCTCATACTCTTAAATGATGGTTTATCACCAATTTACATATTTTCCTCTTCCCTTCAATGTTCTAATATCATATTTTGAAACCATATTAAGTATTAACACTTGGTATTATCATATTTACCATTACCTATTTTAAAAAGGACGTTTTATTACCTCTTTTTATGATGTGCATTTTCAACTAATGTATTTTTTAAAATATCAAAAGGTTTTTCTTTCTATTATTAAATGTTTTGTCTTCCAAACCATATTTTATTTGGATAAATTTATATCTTTTTAAATTATCCATTAATGGTTATTAATTTTAAATTAAATGTTTTTAAAAAAAATACTTCAAATTTTTTCAAATGGATTTCGAAAGTGGCCCATGATATTGACTTTTATGACAATGTTAAAAATGTTTTCTAAAAATATTTCAAAAATTTTCTTATATTTTCCTTTTAATTTTAAAAAGGATTTACTTTATTGGGATTAATGTTTTATGATTTACCCATTTTTTATATTTATACATTGAATGATTGGACACATGCTATAAAACAATCCAAATATTGATCCCTCCTTATGTGGTATTGTTTGGAGCATTATTTTTTCAAGGGTGTTTTCTCATTCATGTCAATATGGTTATAGGTCTATTTTGTTAACTAGGTATATGTTCTTTTAAAAACATACAACTTACTTATTTGGATGGTTTATGGTCATATTTTTTTATAATAATCTTGAAACTCATTTCTTTCTTAGGTTAATGATGTTTTGAAGAAAATTTGTATGTTTTTCTATGTGGCACACTTATGTATGTACATAATATGATGTGGAAGGTGGTCTCGGAATTATATATCCCTTAAATTCATTGGGTAAATCTTTATATATCATGATATTTTATGGGATTAGGTAGTTAACCTAATCCACTCTGGGACTTTTTTCATTATGTGATGATGGGTGGGATCAGAATTATAGACCTCTCTAATGCATTGGTTAAAACTTTATATCTCATGAGATGTTATATATAGGATTATGAAGTGAATCTTATTCACCATGGGACTTTATAAACTATGTAATAATGGTCTTGGGGGAAAAACTTGACTTATGCTAATGATTTCATGTATTATGGTGTGGTCATACTCTTGTGATGCCAAGATCCTTTTATATCATTTTTATTTGTATTAAAACCTCATATTGTAATTATTGTCTTATGATCCATGTTTAACTAGGTGTGAATTTTGTATATTTTTTTCATGTTCCTTATTTACATTATCATACTCATATGTTCATATTATACACACTTATGATCTTTGTGTTCGATATGCACTAAAATGTACATGCATGATATGCATGTACACATGAATATGATGCATGAAATATATATATATATATATATAAGATATTATATATATATAGTGTATATTAAATTATCATGAATAATATGCATGAATATGATGTGTGTGTGTGTGTGTGCATGATATTTTCATGTGATGCAACTACTCGCACAGCTTCTCCTAAACGGTTACATCAAGAAAGAACCAAAAGTTGGTTTATACAAAGATTTGAATTTATTCATTGAAGTGAGTTAAATAAATAAATACCCAATAGATAGAAATTCATATGATTAATTATGAATTTTTATCCTTGGTATTTGTCTATAAAAGAGGATAGGATCCTCTTTTTTTGTGGGTGAAATGTATGTGAGACTATAAAAGGTCTATTGAACCTTTATTCTTTATCAATCAATGTTTATCTCACCTAAGAAGGCACTAAAACCCCTTTTATTTCTTGTGTATACTCAGAAAATATTCATGGATCCATTTTTCAGTGTATTACCTTAGAGTTATTAGGCTTTTTATTAACTACTCCAAGTGATCTCCATCAATCATTATCCTTCCCTGATTTAGAAGATGGTTGTTATTGTACATGGTTTACAAGTACTTTATTTTATGGTATGTTATGTGTTTGAATTATTTAAGAATATATCATCCATATTTTGGTTTGTCTTACCCTAAAAATGATAATTATATATTCATATGAAACCCATCAATGGTATCATAGTAATTTTCTTTAATATTTAAATGTGTTTTGATCACTGGTTTTTGAGAAAATCATGACTAGAAATGAAGAAAAACATTTTCATAAATTAAATATAGGTTATAGAACCTTGCATGAGTTGTTTTAAAGTAAATTTTATTTACCCTTACACAGTTTGGCTATGTAAAGGTTATACCGTTATGTAAAAAAAATGTTTAAAGGTAATCTGTGTATTACCTTTATGCGATGAGGTTCCTCGGAGATGCGTAAAGGTAAGATAGTGTCTTACCTTTACGCAGTGATTACAGAAGTTTGTGTAAAGGTATATCAATACCTACCCTTACATGAAGCATTCACATAAAGTTAGTATCCTCAGTACCCTTATGAAGCATGTTATATTTGAGTTGTGTAAAAGAAAGTAGTGACTTAATTTTATGAAAGAGATTTTATATGGTGCTACATAAGGGTCTTACCCTTCCGTGTATTATCTCCATGAAGGTAGAGGGTGGTTAACCTTACGTAGAGCATCTGTGTAAGGTTAAAGGGAGGATACTCTTATGAAAAATAAGGATTTATCGTAAGGGTAAGTAAAGGATTTGTTAAAAATTATTTTTAACTATTGATTTTTTTAATGGTTTATAAATTGTTTATAAATCATGTTAAAATTTATTTTGGGAATATTTAAATTATAGTGATTTTATAAATTATTTAATTAATTATAAATTGTTTATAATTAAATAAATAAATGTTTATGAAACATTTTTACCAAATATTAAAGTTTAATATTTTAAAATAACTTTTGAAAAATTGAATTGCATGCCTTATAATATATAAATAAATGGTTTAATTATAAATCATAAGTGTTTATTTATAAAGTGTTTATAAATTAAAAGATATATGATATTTAGATTATGTAAAATATTTTTTATAAATGAAATTTAATTAAAAATGATTATAATTCATGAAATATCATATAAATTTCATAAAATATAAAATATGAATAAGTTTATATTTGAATGAATATAAAATATTTATAATTTTCATTTATTTATGAAATAGTTTATAAATGTCTCATGCTTTGGAAAATAAATAAATTGTTTATTTATTTGTTAAATTTATTTGATATTCATGTTTAGTAATTATTTTATGAAATATGAATATTTTGTATACCCATTTATATGATAAATTGCTCCTAGGATAGATTCTTGCATGTCATACTAGGTTTGATATCATAGAATTTAGTTTTCATATACCTTGACATCAGTTTATAATTATAGTTATGATCTTGAGAATAGTTGTTGGGAATAGCATGTACATATTAGGTGTTAGAGTTTTCATGAATTGAAGTCTTTCTTGAGTAAAGTCTCCCTGGGTAGAGGGACTTGAAGTCGGACCACCTATCATCCTAAAGGCTATGCCTTGTCTAGAAAGGTTAATGGGGTTAGCTATCTATCACTCTAGGCTTACTCATGTAGAGATTTTCATGTTGATGTTTTTTATGATTTTTGATGTTGTATTACTCTTGTAAATAGGGTATAGTCTCCAAAAATGTTTTATTATACCATTATTTCTATTTGGAATCCTCTAGTCTATAGGGAGTTACACCTGAGGTCATGTGACACATTAGCTCAGGACACTCGTTTAGTAGCTCCTATGTTGAGATGTTACATTCTTGGTCTTTGGAGGATAGGATGAGGTATTTTTAAAGAGTTAAATAGAAGATAGTTTCCAATCTGAAAAAGATGATATAAAATCTCAATCTGGATTTTTTTTCCTAAATGGTTTATAAAATGGTTGGAAGAGTTAAAAACAAGACAACATAAAGGACTCGATAATTGAGACATAATACATCACTGCATCAGATGCTACGAAGGAATCTGTCTGGATTAATAATTTCATTGATGAACTTAGAGTGGTTCCTACAATCAAGAGAGAAATTAAGATATATTTTGACAATAATGGTGTTGTTTCTTAGTCTAATTAACCATGGTCTCATCAAATGACAAAACACATCCTTCACAAATATCATCTCATATAGGATATCATTGGGAGGGGTGATGTAAAGATCTGTTGGGTGGGTATATGAAAGAATGTAGCAGATTAGTTGATGAAACCCTTATCGCAGAAATAGAATGTGGGTCGTGTATAATATACCAGTGTTATACACATGATTGATTGGTTAAAAAGGTTATAAATATATCATTTTATTATAATAAAGGACATCTCCATTATCATTCATTCATGTGTTGTGTAATTAATTTTACATGAATGGTTGAATGATAGTATCCCCTAAAAGTATGACTTTGAGTTTTCTCTAACTGATGATCATTATAGAGTATTATGGGTTATATTGATATGATAAGGTTGGATTGAATAGATTCTTGTAGTTATTAAAAATATTTGTATTAGAGTTACAAAGAATAGATTTATGAGGTAATAAGTAGATACATATTACTTGGATTGATCCACTAAAGTATATCTCATGGAATTTCAAACAGTCATCAATATACTGAAGGGTGTATGATTATCATAAATCCTTCTTACATGAGTTTGATAAGATAGCTAGCATGATAACCTTAATACTTTGATACCCTACTTATGCAATTCTACATGTTGAATTAGATAATATAGGGGGCAGTTGGGTATGTTGTTGATCATGTCATTGTTTAGAGAACATCTAATGTAATGTCCCATAACCCCAAACCACTGACTAGTGATCACTACATACCTCAAACATGACTCCCCATATTCTAGAGGCTACCGACTAGTGGTGAGTCCTATAAGGTTAGTATGGGGTGACTATTCCATCATAACTAGAGTGCACAACATAAAAGTAAATAAATAAATCCAAAACAACACCACAGGTAAATATTATGACAACCCATATCATTTATACTCTTTAATTCATGGTTTATTACATAATGTTTATATATAACAGGTTGAGATCCAATCTCTCTATTATTAAAACAATAAAGGAAATCCCCTTTAAACTGGGTAAAGAGAGGCCTAGAGGCATAAAATCCTAAGAATACATGTCCCAAAGGCCCAAATATGGCCCAAAGGACCAAGTGACTCATAGTCTAAAAAAGTGTTTCCCATGATGGAGATGAACTAAATGCCCAAGAGTAAGCACGCTTCATGCCAAGCACCAATCAGACATCTCCCCCCCCCCTACCAGCACAATTTCACATGTGATGCCAGTAAAAATATTGAGAGACCAAGTGTCTTTGGGTAATTAGATATAAATCATAATAACTTGAAATAAGGATGAAAAAAATTATTTAAAAACTTAATAATATTCCCTTAAATTATATAGCTCTTCTAAAACTGTACGAGATAACCTAATGACATACATAGGAAATGGGTGATCTATAAATACCATTAAGGGAATAATAAAATCATATCATTAAGTAAATAAGTATGTGTGAGTTATGTGGAATAACATGGTGAGATAAAAAGGTGATAATTATAATCATGATCATCAAATAATGACACAAGATGATAACATTAAGGCGCCATAGGAATGTGGTAATGATATAAAGCATGAAATCATAAGCATAAGTCAAGGATAACTATTGAGACATCATAACATTATGGGATTAGGATAACCACCTATGCACCATACATGGTATATCATGAGATAAAAACATTACCCAAATCATTATAGGGCTATATAATTCTAGGCCCGCCTGTCACATTCATATTATGTTCATGAATCTGTGTACCACAACATAAGAACATCTTTCATCACTTTTAATATAATGATTAAGAAGTGTGGGATACATAAATAGAAGTAAAAAAATAAATAAATAATAGGTGAATCTAGGTGAATACCCTAGAGTAGAAATGGGTATGGGTATTCACAACATAAAAAACTATCATGGAAAATCATAGGATAATTTTGGAAGCATAACAGGTGTGGTGTACATAAAGGTGAATGAACGGTTAAATGAGAGTAAAAGGTGGAATATCGTTACTTTAACATCATAAGGACAATAAGGGATGTGTAAAAACAAATTACAACATGAAAATTGGAAATAAAAAGGCTTAGCATAAAGATATTACTTGACTAAAAAGAAAGAGGTGAGAATCCCTTACCTTGAGGGGGTGCTTCTAAAAGCCTGGGAGAATCATCTTAAGTGCTTGTAAACAGCTTGAGAGGGATTTATATAAGGATAGGGAGATTAAATTTGTGATCAATGGGTTTTTAGTGAAGATTAATGGGAGTTTGGTTGGGTATTTATAGCAAAATAGAGAGAAATTGTTTATTAATATCTAAACTTAAGTTTTAGACTCTAAGTCATAAAATAATCAAAACCTGAAACCTTCTCATGGTTTTTTCCAATGGTTTCTTAAAAATAGGATTTTTTTACAATATTTTATTAGGTTAATAATTTAAATAATTAAAATAATACAATCCATGATGTGGAAGTGATTCATGTTTATAAATAATTATTTTTAAAACCTTAAAATATAATATAGGTTTTGGAGGATTCTTTATAGGTTTTTAAAATTAATAAAATAACTTCAAAAAATTATTTTAAATGGGAAATATATTTTTGGTCCTAGATTCCATTTATAGTAGTAATTACATCACTTTTTGGATATTATGATGTCATAATACATATCGTATATTTATATCATATTTAATTTTGACCGAAAAAATTGACTATCTTAGAAAATTATGAACAATTTTCCATTGGATAATAATGGCGTACTAATTTCAAAAATAATATTTATTTTATCAAAATAATTTTCTAAATATGATAATTTACACTTATAAATAAAATCCTTATTTAGTGTAAAATACTAGTTTTTATGACGCTAACAACTTTCTAACCCTTGTAAAAACTAAATTGGACTGCATTAAATTATATTATCATTTAAATTTAAATAAATATTATTTATTAATAATATTTAATGAAATTATAATTTATTTCAAAATTATTGAATTTATCAATAAGAGTGTTTTAATTGAAACTAAATATTTCCCAAAAATAAAATTTTAGTTTCTTTGTATCGAAAACTAATTTTTATCAAAATTATTATATAATAATATATATATAATAATAATAAAAGGGATAAATATAATCATTATTTTATTAAAAATAATATATAAAAATCCATACTAATAGGGTCTATAGATACATAACCCCTTATTTCACCAGCACATGTCCTAATGGTAAGGTGTGGAATGGTGGTACTTTCTTGGGGTGGTTTGGTGAACATAGTTTGGGTATTGATCTTGGTAATATTAAGCTTCTCTCATAAACTGTTTCACTAGATTTTTAATTTTTGAATCCTAGATTTATATTGGTCAAGGTAAAACCCTAGTGATTCTATCTCCCTCAGAATCTTCAATAAATGTGCTCCATAGGGTAAGACCATACTGGTTAAGGCCATCACTTCTTTCATCCTTTTTAATTAGACTTTATCATAACCCATAATATATATTAACATTAATTGTAAATTTATAATGACTATATTATCAACAGTTATTATGTTTAATGGTCTATTAATCCCAATTAACAAATTATGCCCATATCTTATAATGATACAAAATAAAAAAATGAAATATAGTGCGTGTGTTTTCTATAACTACATTCCTTAGTAAGGAATTTATTCATTCAAAATAGATATTAATTTATAAAAGTTTTGGTCATTACATTATTACCCAATTTAGAAACTTCACCCTTTAAATTTCATTTCATACACTAAACAGATGAGGGTGCTTCTGTTTCACTTCCGCTTCCAGTTCCCATGTTGTCTCCTCAAACATTTGGTTCAGCCATAGTACTTTGACTTGGTGAGTTGTATTGTTTCATAGAACTTTGTCTCTATGATCTAATATCTTCACTGATTTATCCTCATATGAAAGATTTTTCTCCAAGTTTACCACCTCTGGATTCACTACATGTGAGGTTTATGGTATATACATCCTTAAGATATATGCATGGGACACATAATGCACTTAAGATAGGTTGGGTGGGAGTGCTAGTAAATAATTCATAGATCAATGTGATCAAGGATATCAAAGGGGATGATGTATATAGGACTAAGATTTACCTTATTCTTAAACCTCTTGAATTTATTCCACAATGATATATTAAGGAACACCTTATCTCCAACCTCAAACTCTAAGTCTTGTCAATGATTGTTTATGTATCTTTTCTTTTTCCTTTTCACAGATTTCATGTGACACTGAATGGTTTGAACCTTCTCTATATTCTCTTGTATAAGATTAAGTCCCATCAATTTTTGTTATCCAACTTCATCATAGTATGTTGGAATGTGACACCTCTTCCCACACATATCCTCATAAGGTTACATTTGAAGGCTATAATGGAAACAGTTGTTATATGATAACTTCAGTAAGCGAAGGTGCTAATACCAACACTTTTATAAATCCATTGAACATGATCTCAGCATATCCTCTAGATTTTTAATGGTTATCTTAGATTGAACATCCTTCTGAGGGTGATAATTACTACTGAAACTCAGCTTTGTATCCAATTATTGTGGAAGGATTCTCCATAACTTCTAGTTAAACTTCGAATCTCGATCAGATATGTTGGTAGGTTTCTCAACAGAGAGGTATTACTTTATCATCTCTATATATAATGTAGAGTGGAAATCCATGTAGTCTTACCAATTCAATTATGTATATATAGGAAAGTTTTTAAAGAGATAAATATTCCTTGATAGGAATGAAATGTGTTGGATTTATAAGGCAATCCACTACCACCCAAATGATGTTTTTGTATTTAGATATACCATGGAGTCCTATAATAAAATCCATGGTTATGTTTTTTCATTTCCATACTATTATGGGAAATGGTTACATCATACCCTTATACTTATATCATTTACCTTAAATTTTTGGCATACCAAGCATTGAGATACAAATTTTACAATCACTCTCTTCATGTTATCCCACTAGAATTTTTTATTTAGATATCTATGCATATTTTTGATTCCTTAATGAATAAAGAAGGATGATTTATGTGCATCATCTAGAAGTTTCTTCTTTAGTTTTGGTTTTTTGGGGCACATATTTGGGTTCCAAACCTTATAACTCCACCTTTAGAAAATTTTAACTCCAAATTTTTTTTACCTTCTTCTTTAGATTCTTATCATATTTTTGGGACTCCTTGATCCTCTCAAGAATAAATGGTTGGTTGGTTATTTGATAAAGGTAGTATTACTTTCCTTTTATGATTATGATATCCATCCTTATTATTCTTAATAATTTTGGATCCCTTTTGATCATAATCATGGATAGTTATGTGGGATCCTTTATAATCATATCATATACCACTTTGTTCACCTTCCCATGATGGTAATGGACTGAACATTCATAATCCTTGATCAGATCTAACCACCTTCATTGGTGCATATTGAGATCTTTTTGTGTGAATATATAATTCATGATTTTATTATATATATATATGTCACACTTTTCCCTATAGAGATAATGTCTCCAAATATTCAATGTGAATATCACTACATCCAATTCCAGATCATGTGTCGGGTAGTTTTTCTCAAGAATATTTAATTGGTGGGAGTCATAGTCTATCACTTTTTCATTCTTCATGAGTAAAAACCCCAATGCCTTTTTGGAAACATCATTTTAGATAACAAATCCTTCCCCACTTATGGGTAATGTGAGAATAAGTGCGGTGATTATCCTCTTCTTAAACTCATTAAATCTATACTCACATTCATTGATCAAAAAAACTTTATTCCTTTTTGAGTTATCTTGATTAGAGGGTTCTAAAATCATGAGAATTTTCTAAAAAATTGAATATAGAACCTAGATAAACCAGGGAAACTACAGATCTCCATCATAGATGTTGGTATAGTTAATCCTTAAACTACTTCTAACTTTTAAGGGTCCACATATATCTCTTTGTTAGTGATAACATACCCTAGGAATGTTACTTTATCCATAAATAAATTTCATTTACTATACTTTGCATAAAAATTTTCCTTTCATAAGTTATTCATTACAACATAAAAAATATCCTCATGTTTCTCCATGATTTTGGAGGTAGATAAGAATATATTATATAAATACTACCCAAAAAAATTCATGGTAATCCCTAAGGACTCTATTCATTAAGTTCATATATATAGCTATAGAATTAGTGAGTCAAAATGTAATCACTATAAACTCATAGTGCCAATACTGTAAGAAAAAAAAGTATACTTGGGGATATCCTCCTTCACATTTTCTTGATAATATCCTAACCAAAGATCCACTTTAGAGAAGTAATTGGATCCACATGGATAATTGAACAAGTCATAAATATAATTCATAGGATACTTGTTCTTTATCATGATCTTATTAAGCTCATGATAATCAATGAAGAGGTACATTAAACTATCCTTATTCTCGATGAAAAGGATCAGCTCACCCCATGGTTAAATACTTTGGTGTATAAACCCTTTATAAGTATTATCATTTAGTTTCTTATTTATCTCTTCAAGTTCAACATTGGTTATTCTATATGGAGTCTTGGATATTGGAAAAACTCAGATTATAAGTTCAATTGAGAACTCAACCTATCATCACGGAGGAAGACCAAGAAATTATTCTAGAAACACGTCGTTATATTCACTTACATAGGGCATGTTATCAAGGATGATATTATCCTTATTCTGAATCATTTGATCAAGATATAATTTCTCATAAGGAAATAATATCCATGCTTGAGATGATGAATCCAAAAGATATTCATCCTCCTCTATACACTTGCATATAATCATAGGGTGATTCACAATATGAAGGGTGATTTCCTTCTATTGGAAATTTATATTGTATCTATACAAGGAAATACAACCCATTCTAAGGATAACATCAAATTTTGTTTAAGGGAGTATCACAAGGTTTTTTGGGAAATCCATCCTATAAATATTAACATGAGAGAATTTATATACTTGGAATGAAATAACTGACCCATTTTTTGCTTTCATTGATAACTCAAATTCTATTTTTTGAGGTGGTTTTTGAATATATAAACTAAACTTGTAAGATATGAAAGAATTCATAGAACCATAATCACATAATACATCTGAAGTTCATGAATAGACAATAATAATGTTATTCACTATTTTATTTTAGTTCTAATATTTTTTTATATAAAAAATGAACTTAGGGATGAGAACTTCCAAATATTAAACATATAAAGGGAAACTATTAATATTGAAGGGATAACCTATAAATGACATGTATTTATTAAAATATGAATTTATAGGTTTCAATATAAGTTATCCATGGTATATTTCTTAACATAAAATTTCATAGGTATTTTTATTCCTTTCATAACGGTTCATAAAGAGCTTGTGAATTTAACAAAGCATATCCCTCAAGATTTTCAAAATAGGTGTTCATCAAGTACGATTTATCATGAATCAGGTGATGATTGATTTAATAACCAGTCTTCCATTTTTTAGGTTTATTACCCCTAGGAACAACTATTCCAAATCCACATCCACTTATAGTATCCATACAGGGATTTAATTTCTTAAAAAATCACTTTATACTTTACAAAAAAAATTAGGAATTTTTTACTATATTAATTATTATCCCTATGATTTTCACAAAGGTTTTATAGTCCTAATCCCTAAGAATAACTAGACGTTACTCTGATTCCAACTATGGAAACTCATATCTCTTATACTCTTTAATTCATGATTTATTACATAAAGGTACACATAACAAAATCCCAAATTATTGAGAGGCCTAGTGTCTTTGGGTAATTAAATACATATCATAATAACTTGAAACAAAAATAAAACAATATTATTTAAAAACTCCATAATATTACCTTAAATTCCATTGATCCTCTAAAACTGCACGGGATAACTTGAAAATGTATATAAGAAAAGGGTGATCTATAAAGCCTGGTAAGGGAATAATATAAATAATAACATGAAATAAAGAAGTATATGTGAGTCAAGAGACATAACATGGTGACATAATAAGGTGATAATCATAATCAGTAACATCAAAGCATGACATAAGATGATAACATTAGGGCATCATAGAAATGTAAAAACAATATAAAACATGACATCATAAGCATAAGTCAAGGCTAACCGTTGATACATCACAACATAATGTTCTTAGGATAGCATCATTTTCACTATACAGGGTATATCATGAGATAAAAACAATACTCAATCCATTGTATTGCTATATAATTTCAGGCCCACCCGTCAAATTCATATTATGTACATGCATTTGTGTGCCATATAGATCATACAACATAAGAACATATTTCATCACTTTTAATATCATGATTAAGGAGTTTGGGTTACATAAATGAAATTAATCAATCAATTAAGGGTAAGTACATCTAGTTGAATACCCATGAGTGGAAATAGGGATGGATATTCACAACACAAAAGTTTGGCATGAAAAATTATAGGATAATTTTGACAACATAATGAGTGTACATAAAGGTTCGTAGAAGGGTTTAATGATAATGAAAAGTGGTATCTCATTACATGGGAATCATAATGATAGTAAATATATGTGTAAAAACACATTACAAAATGAAAAAATGGAAATAAAAAGGCTTAGTACAAAGAAAGTACATGGATAAAAAGGAAGAGGGTATAATCCCTTACCTTGAGAAGATTATTCTAAAAGCTTGGGAGGGAATTATTTAGAGCTTGAGAAAACCTTTTGAGGTATTTAGAGAGGTATATTGAGATAAAATTCATGATTAATTCTTTTTGAGTGAATATGAATGGGATTTTGGGTGGTTATTTGTAGAAAAGAGAAGGAAATTATTTATTAATTTATAAAATTAGGTTTTGGAATATATGTGATAAATAATCAAAACCACAAAGTTTCCTAGTTTTTCCCCCATGATTTCAGAAAAATAGGAGTGGTTTATAATATTTTATTATCTTAAGAACCAAACTCATTAAAATAATGACATACATGATGTGGAAGTGAGTCATGTTCATAAAGAATTTTTTTAAAACCTCAAAATATAATATAGGTTTTAGAGGATTCATTATAGGTTTATAAAATTAATCAAATTTCTTTAAAAAAACATTATTTTAAATGATAGGTCTATTATTTCATGGATTCCCTTTATAGTATTTATTACATCACTTTTGGACTATTATGATTTCATAATACATAATATATATTTATATCGTATTTAATTTTCCCCCAAAAAATCAAATATTTCATAAAATTATGAAAAATTCACCATTGGATAATTTTAACATTATTATTTAAAAAATAATATTTATTTTACCAAAATTATTTTCTAAATATGAGAATTTAAACTTTTAAATAAAATTACTTATTTACTGAAAAATATTTCTTTTTACGACACTAAAAAATTTCTAAACCTTATAAAAATAACATTAGACTTAATTAAATTATATTATAATTTATATTTAAATAAATATTATTTAATAAGAATATTTAATAAAAATAAAATTTATTTCAAAATTCTTAAATTTACAAAAAAAAGTGATTTAAATGAAACTAAATATTTCCCAAAATACAATTTTGGTTTCTTTATATAAAAATATAGTTTTTATCAAACTCATTATATAATCATGTATATAAATTAATAGTGGATGGGGTAAATATAAAAATTATTTTATTAAAAATAAAATATAAAAATTCATACTATTATGTTTTAGATGCATAACCCATTATTACACCAATATGTGTCCTAAGGTTAAGGTGTGTGGTGGTGGTACTTTATTTGAGTGGTTCAAAGAATATGGTTTGGGATATGATATCAATGAACTTGAACTTCTTCAATAAACAGTTTCACTCGAGTTTTAGTTGTTGAATATCATCTTGGGATTGTTCAAGGTAAAATCCCAGTGATTCCATCTCCCTTGGAAGCTCCGATAAATGGGTTTCATAGGGTATAACACTACTGGTCAAGGTCATCACTTCTTTCATCAGTGTCGATTAGAATTTATCATAATACTTAATATATACTAATCTTAATGGTCACTTTAAAATGACTATATTATCAATGGTTATGATTTTTAATAGTATTTTAATCCTAATTGAAAATTTATGGCCATATATTATAATGGTCCAAAATAAAAAAATGAAATATAGTGTGTGTGTGTGTGTGTGTGTTTTCTATAACTACATTACTTAATAATGAATTTATTCATTCAGAAGAGAAATAAATTTATAAAATTTTGGGTCATTAGAAATATCGCAGCTAGGGATAAAATAAATACAACATTATATGCGATAATAAATGAATATTCCATACATAAATTATTGGGCCCCTAGTGGGTGGATCACACCCAGACAGTACTAAAATAATAAAATAAAATAAAACCAAGTCTAACATATCATCCTCATCTGGTTATGATCCTAGCCTGATCCCATCATCCAAACTTTAACCTAGGAATCCAATCAACATACATCAACATCAAGCCTTTCCCAAAACCTATACCATCAAAAAATAGTGGCTTTATCTCAAGTACCCAAAGGTCATGATGGCATAATAAGGGTGTGAGTATAACTCAGTAGGCCACCAAAAACATCATCCCTAAATATAACTGGTCTATAAAAGTTCATGCAGAAGTGTTTAGGATAAATATTTTAATAGTTTAATTTTCAAAACTAATTAAATAAAAGGAACTCATCATTAATCCATAGTTCTGAGGCCCTAATCGACTATACTCGCTTCATCTAGTGTCTGGGTGACTTTGAGCATATCAAATGGATCATGACTCCCATAATACCATGACCAACCTTGTGAGTGTTTTCAGGGTTATCACTAACTACCAGTCTAGGTGTTTTTCATCCAATACATAGCATCACAAAATACCCCTATGTGTGTTTTCTCAGTTAGAGTAAGTAGCACAGACCACCCCCATGTGGTTGTTTTCTCAACCAAGGAATAATCCATCAAGTAACCCAAACCTCCCCTATGGGATTTTTCTCATCCAATAAATTGTAACATGAACCACCCCTATAAATTTTTTCTCACTCAATCCATAGTATAAAAAGTAACATGGACCTCTCCTCAAGAGTTTTCTCATCTAGACCATAGGTAAATAAGTAACACTAATCTCACCTTCAGGAGTTTTTTTAATAAACAAAATCACAACTACCCTAAGGAAATTCTCATTACCTTTAAAACAAGACCATGCTTGATGGGGATTTTCATCAACTTAAAACGTTTCAAAATAAAAAATACCTTTTAATCAAATAATCCACAACCCAAAATTCACCTCTTTATAAAATAAAACTTCAATACACATGTCATCAACACCATTTACAAAATTTAAATTCCTAATACCAAAATTATATCATTAATATTATTCTTGTTTCTATTTAAATAAATAAATCCAATTAATTGTTACTACATTTTCATTTCAAAAACCAAATAAATTTACCATTCCAAAATCCTCATTTTCAAGGTACCTATTTCAAAATATCATTTCTAAGAAAAACGCTATTTCCAGATTCCAATTCTAAAATACCAATTTCGTCTACTATTTCCATTCATCTAAAATAAATAGGAAATTATAACTAAGAAAAAACTCAATTATAACCTTTAATTAAGTTAAATTTAATCACATGATAAACCAATGATACCGCACTACACATGCACTTAGAAAAATAATGCAACACTATGGGCATAATTTTGGGACCACCTACCTCAAACATAATGATTTCTTAAATTTCCCAAAGGTTGTCAGAAACTATCAAGGCCCATCAAGGCTCGCATCACCAAATAGGTACCTAACATAAGACACACAAACCAGAATAATTAATTCTGATTCATTTATAACTAATTATTTAACTTACCTAAACAAATCCAATTAAGTTCAAGGATTAACTTGATAAGGCCTAAATTCTAGAAGATTATCGGTCAATCATATTGCACCAGAACCATGATCAATTCTTACAAAGTACCCATGGTGTACTCAAAACCACATTTTGAGCCAAAACCCTAACCAAAAGTTCCAATACAATCACCAAATAATATTAATTTAAATAAAAAAACTTAAATCGGTGACACAACATATCTCCATCGAAAAAACGTGTGGCAATTAGCAAACATCATCACGGGATCTCCTCTATGAAAGCTACAAAAAATACCCATGATACTTGTTTGATTCCACCATTATTAGGTGGAATTAGCATAAAAAACACTAAACAATGAACTCAAAACTTAGAGAGGTGGAAGGAAAAGAGGAAAAGATGCTATCATAGGTCAATCCTTGCCTCAAAATTTCATAGAAAGGATTCAGAACCACCCAAAATTGAAGAGTGTGGAAGGGGGGAAGAGGGGTTCAAACCCCCTAACCATGGGCCAAAATAGAGAGGGGTGGAGGGGGTTCCCTATAAAAACCCTGAGGGGGGAATTTGGTAAATTTTCCCTTAAACACACCTCATTGTAAAGACGATTATTAAAGGCTACATCCACCTTGTAGCCCATCCACCCCATGCTGCCTATAATGCTTCTCGGTGCCTCTATCTACCATCAGATGCTCCTTCTATGTGTTAAAACACCTATTTCAGGTTTTCAAATCCTTATAATTATCTTCTTAACCCTGGATAAAATTCTAGCCTATCCACAAAATGAAATTCCATATTTCTTCTAAAAATTCAAACACATCCATACACACGTGGTATTACAAACTCTTAAACAAAACACTAATCATCCCTGAAATATATTTTTGGTCATTCATCTACATCACTTAACCTAAGTTGGTTGTCAATTCAAATTTGAACTACCTTTTTCTATTCTTTAATACCCAAAACATGTCAAAGGCACAACCATTAGTTCAAGGAACCCTGACTGCTAAAACCTGATCCAATGCCCTTTATCATGACCAAAGCATTGAGATGATTCTTACTTAATCTCATTTATCCCAAAACACTAATGGTTTCATCATTCTAACACACGTAAAGCCTATGGTGCTCCCCACCATAAGATTCAACTTACAACCGCCAATTTTTATGTTTTTGTGCCTCTAGCATTGGAATTGTCTATTGAAATCCAAAACCCATGCTCCAATGATGTGCCTATCATGGTACCCAACTCACCACACCTGAAAATACATGAAAACATTGATTAAGGTTCAGTACCCATCCTCATTACTGAAATACAAGAAGGGATGGATGTATAAATTTCATCTATAAACAGACTAGAAATATATTATCTTTTCCTCAGAAATCCTAGTGTGATTCCCAAAAGGATTATATTATCTCCAAATTGACACAATGGATGTGGTTTATAACTCACTACATCCAATTCCATATGTGAACACATATTGAACCATCCTCAACTGACTCATCCTGAGAACACTCAGCACCAATTGTCGACATGTTTTCAATTTATTTGGTCATATTTCCCTTAGACTTGGAGCATCCTATGTTTAACCAAACATTATATTTGGATTCTATACCTAAATCTATATGATATCTCATGGTTAGATCCTCAAATATCCAAAAATTTCATTTTTTCCCTACCATACAGACTAACACCCCTCTGATCTAAGAACTCTTGGATCAATTTATCTCCACCCTAAGCCTAAAGCCATTGCTCGATCTCGATCCACCACCACACCCAATTTCCTATTTAGAATTCCCAAATGAATCTAGGCATGCATAAAATCTTTTAAACACTAACATCCCAATGCCACCATGACCATTACATGGTTAGTTCCATGCACCCTCAACCCTTACAGCACAATAGTTGTATGCCCTTGACCATTACATCACTCCCCACCATAGAAGTGTCATAATCAACATTTCATTAGAGTAACTACCACCAATCATGGACCATGATCCATTTATTTTTAAACTCAAATATTGGACATGGTCATTTTTCTCTCACCTGAGTGACAAAAAAACATCAATCACTTCTCATTATTGGCTCCTGAGAAAGAAACCCATAACATTTGCTGATATTTGGTCCATGATGAGGTCCTTACCCTCCAACAGCTGATAGTGGACTCCCCACCATATGTATTCCCTTATACTGTTCCTCAAGTGTAAGTCAATAAGCTTCATGGTTCTAGCTTAAAAAAATGTATGTCACTCTTCCAAGCTAGGTCTGACTCATCCATCAACCCCTAACACCTTCTCTTAGTTCAAACCTGATTGTTTAGGAATGTATCAAAACCAAAATAAAGGCCATAGGACTCCCTTTCCACAAGTTTCTCATCAAATCTAGGTCACCTCACTATAATAGGAACTCGTTATCTAAAACCCACTACAGCCTCGTGACTTTATGCCAAGAATTTTTGGATTGACGTTCATCATGAAACTACCACCACTATATTGCTCGAGCTTCATTGAGACTTGAATGGTTTTGAATGGAATTATACGAAGCTCATTTTACTGATCCAAGTTCAATAAAGTTGTGTAAATACTAGTGTGCATCACCTTGTTCTCACCAAAAATCAATGGGTTCTTGCTCCTAAGCCACCGGATCACACAACCCAACAACACCATGCATCTTCAGCATGCAGCTGCCACCTTGATCTCATCAAAACCTTGGGGTTTCACATTCCATTTGTAACATTTACCAACTCAATTAAAGGTATCATGATTCATGTATTATCATTTCTAGGACCGCATGCTCATCCAAGCATCTGACCATGCCTCTTAGAATGTTAGTCTCATTAGGCTTGAGGAAACCTAGATGCTTTCATCCAATAAGCCTTACATTTCTCAAGAGTCAAGTTTAACCACCCAACAACCCATCATCATGGAATTATTCCAATATCAGAAGAATATACCCAATATTTATCATACTTATACCCATCCACCTAGGGTAAACACTAATTACCACATCAAGATAGAATCATAATAGTAAGATCAAGCATCTGAATGGTCTGGACCCTTTGAAACTAGCCTTAAAATTAAAACACAAGTACTCAGGTGCTTTCCCTAAAAAATATCCAAGTCATAATGGTGCATTCATCAAAACCCTAATGTAACCTTTTGTTCATCTATTCCACACACCGAAGCATTAACCCACTCCTCGTACATAAAAAAACTCCCACAACACTAGGTTAACCCCTATCGCAGACACCATAGATTACTAAAAATGTTGACTCAATACTAATCTGAGACACATTTTAAAGTTCAGTAGGCTCTCACACCTATCCCCCTAAGCCCAATATCACACAAGACACTAATCATGTGTGGAACTCCTACCCTCATTCCAAAACACACAACATTTAATGTTCTAAGTCTAATCTCTTACCTTAAGTCCCCCATGTAGGTTCTAGGGGAAATAGAAGTGTCCTTTGATGGAATAAATAAATCAGCAATTAGTTTTAAATCATGTGTAATATTTTCTTTACATGATCAAAACATTGCGTACAATGAAAAAATTAGATTACTTGACTAGATTAAAACACCAGAACCATGGGAAAAGGATATTCACATGTAATTTATAATTAATTTAAAAGAAGATATAGAATTGCCTTAACTCGGAATTCTCTATTTATTGATGATCGGTGGAATAAATACCATCATATCAATGTTTAGATATAGGATAAATGTAAATAATCCCTCTATTGGTGATCTACACATGAACCATAATCTTTGAAAGACATCGTAGAATCACTGGGTTTTAGCGTGGTCAATCCTAATTGTTATCATTGTTCATGGTTGACCACAATAGAATTATTATTAAGAGAGTAAGAACTCTTGATGGTCTCTCATTGTCTTGGGAGAGGATGGGATGATATCACTCTAGATATATTTATCTCTCTTTAGGTATTGAGAGAGTCTCACTATATTTATTATTCTCTCAAATTGTGTTTTAAGAAAAATATATAATTAGATATTTATTTTTTGAAGGTTTAGGATTGGAAAATCTCACACAAGCCCTTTCCCAATTCCATAATTCTTATTTGAAACCACATCCAATAATAATAATATAAATATTATTTCTAAATTATTGAAATGTGAAATGTATAAACAATATAAATAAATATAATTTATACCATTTCCAATCTGACCATTAAACTCGGTCTTCTTTCCCTCATCCACATTTACCGATCATTAAATAACGATTGTTTATTTAATAAATAAATACCACTGAATCATTCATCGATAAATATAATAAATATTATATTTTACAAAATTTTAAACAAATACTTTTATTATTATTTAAATCACTTATTCTTTTAATAACTTTTGATTACATTATAGAGATCAAGAAAAACTGAATAAATATTATTTATTCTAACTTGTTAGATTCAATACTAGAATTTAACTAAGATTATGGATACACTTAGTGTGTGACCCTTTAGGCATATTTATCCATAGAATTAGGCATGCCCATCTAAATTGAAAGGTTAATGTCTATAAATACATCAAGGCATCCATAGTGAAAGAAGTTAACATTTTAATGATTTCCAAGCTCTTATGAATGTTTACTGTGTAATATAATCCTTTTATCAAAATATCTCAAATAAAGAAGGTTGTATACCAATTACATCAACCAATATGATTGATGTCACTTTCTTTTAATTTATAGAAATGAACTAATCTATTGAACACCATGTCTATGTATTTATTTATGTGGTTCCATTCCCATCAAAGGATATGAGACATTAACTTCTTTCAAGAGACAAGAGGGATAAATCCTTTCTCACATTATCCATTAATGATATATCACTCATGATGCACCCAATGTATCCTACTTTGTTGTAAATATATGTCATCATAGTTTTCATCAATACATAAAATTACACAGGAATTTATATCTATTAATAATAATCTTAAAGTATAAGGATTAATACACATGTCCATATATATATGAATATCCAATGACACGTGGAAATGCGGATTTCCTATTGATGGGCATATTATCATAATCTCCTATCTTGGATATTACCAAGGAGAAACACCATGAGATAGTGTCTCAATGTATTATGATTCTAATACCCTTAATAGCCTGTATTTTATATGTTCTAATAGACAATATCACTTATACATAGAATAAGGTTAAAGAATAATGTCATGGAACCTCTCGGTTCTCATCATAACAAAGAACTTCTATGCACTTTTAGTGTAACATATATTCTCATTACATTCTCAAATACAAATATCACGTATAAGAATGATAAATATGTGATTAAAAAACTTATTCAATAAGAAAAATATGTAATCAAACACTAAAAAAGTTGGTTCTAGAGAACCAACTCCAACAGACTCCCACTTTCACTAGAACTAACTGATAGAAGATTTCAATACAATAGATATCACATGATACTCATGTTTATGCTAAGATAAATCCTTAATTAAGGAGTTCTCCATGTTTTCCTTCATGGATACTCTACTCACAAAAAAATCACTTCTTTGAGAAAAATACCTCAAGAGATAAAATTTATGAAGTGTGTGCTTTGTCCTTTGGTGTTACCTTGGCTCTTTGGATAGAGTCATCACTGCAATGTTATCACAGTCTAATGTGACGGTATCTTTACTTCTAGTTACCACATCAAGCTATTAGAAAAAGTTGTGAATACAAACTACTTCCTTGGCTACATCAAAAGTCTTAATATACTTGGACTCTAATGTTGAGTCAACAATAAATGGATGATTTGAACTCTCCCATATCATAGTTCCTACATTGAGACAAAAAACATGTCTGAAATATAACTTCATATCATTATAATATATCTAAAAACTATAATTTTTATAACCCTTGATGACTAGTTCTTCATATCCTCTATACACCAGAAACATATCCTTAGTATGCCTTAGATACTTAAGGATAGACTTAATAAGAGTCTAATGTTTTTCACCTATATCTTCTTGATATATTACTACCATGATCAACGAATAGGAAATATCAAACCTCATACATAACATGGAATACATGATAGATCCTATCGTAGAAGCATATGGGATCTTACTCATTCTCTCTCTTTCATATTATGTCTGAGGACACATTTTCTTGGAAAGATGTATACCATGTGACACTGAAACTAATCCTCTATTGGATTGTTCTATACTTAAGATCTTAAATATCTAGTAAATATATGTACCATGACTTAGTCTAAGTTTCCTCTTGAATCTATTATGCATGATCTTTAACTCTTTAATATAGGCTACTTCACCTAAGTCCTTAACGGAGAATCACTTGCTCAACCATGCCTTAACCTCTTTTAAAGAAGGTATATCATTTACAATTAGTAATATGACATCAATATATACTACTATGAAAATAGAGATACTACCACTAAAATTCTTGTAAATACATGGTCCATATTCGTTCTTAAACAAACTAAATTCATTTATAGCTTCAGTAAACCAAATGTTCCATGATCAGGATGCTTTATTTAATCCATATATGGATCTCTGAAACTTGTATAACTTTTTGTCATTTCTTAGAGTCACAACCCCTTCTAGTTGTGTCATTTACACATCCTCTTGAAGTTTCCCATTAAGGAAAATGATTTTTACATCCATTTTCCAAATCTAATAGTAATGGTAAGTTATTATATCAAAAAAAATTATAATGCATTTAAACATGGATTATAGAGAAAAGATTTTATCATAATAAAGGCCTTGATGTTTTATAAACCCTTAATCCATTATTAATTCTTTATAGGTATTCAATTTACCTTCCATGTCCAACTTTCTCTTAAATACCCATTTATACCCAATAGGATTTACATCAACTAAAAAATCGATCAGAACCCAAACTTGGTTTTAATACATGGAATCCATCACATAATTCATGACTTCTTTCCATCTTACAGCTTCTAAGATCTCCACTTCCCCTTTGTAGGAGATAGGATTGTTATTTTCAACCAATAATGATCCACCATCATCGATGGCCAGAAAATCATATCTCTCTAGTTCTCTTACCTCTCTAGGTATCCTACATAGAACTTATGTTTTAGGAACAACATCTTATATGGGGACCCTATGGAATTAGTTACTATTCTAAATCTTCTATATCTTAATAATCAACTTCATAAAAGTCAATATTTCTCTAACTTTCCTCATTGAGGATGTGTTACCTCTCAAGAAAGGCGACCTATCTTGTGAAAATTACTTTCTTTTATTAAGTTTTATATAGATAGTATCCCCTTGTTTCCTTAAGATACCATATAAATATACACTTCATTCCTCAGGGTGCTCATTTGTTTCTTGATCTAGCCTTAACAAACACGTCACAGCCCCATGCATGAACATGTGACAAAACAGGTTTCTTTCCACTCCATAATTCAGAGAGAATATTGTTTTCTATTTTATTTGGTACTTAGTTTAGTAATTATAATTTTTTTTTAATGTATATTCCTAAAAGGATAATGGAATAGTTATATAACTCATCATCGACCTTACCATATCCAACAAGGTATGATTCCTACTTTCACTAACACTATTCCATTGTACTGTATAAGGTGGAGTAAGTTAAGATAAAATCCCATGCTCCCATATAAAGTTGATAAAGTTTTGGTTAATATATTCACCGATGTAATCTAATCAATGTTATTTATCTTTTTACCAAGATGATTCTCAGCCTCATTCTTAAACTCTTTAAACTTCTCAAAGGATTTAGACTTGTATCTCATTAAGTAGATATAACCATGCCTACTCAAGTCATCGGTAAAAGTAATAAAGTATGATTATCCAACTCTATCATCTACTTGAAAATGTCCAAACAAATCGATGTGTATCAATTTTAGAATATTTTTGTACCTTTAACCTTGACCATCAAATGGTGGTTTGGTCATCTTTCCTTGTAAACAAGCATGACATATTTCAAGTGGCTTTAGCTTAAAAGAGTCTAAATAACCATCTTGAGAGATATTTGTAAAATTATATTCATTTACATGACCAATAAGGTGCTACCAAAACTTGGTGTCATATGAGTCATTAATATTAGTTTTGTTATCAATTTCCAATATTCAGTTTTCATAATTTAATACATAAATCTCATTATTTAACTGTTCCATACCATAACATATTTTATCTTTATAAAATTAGGAACCCTTATTTCCAAATATAAAAATAAATCCATCTATATTTAAACAAGAAATGGAAATAATTTTCTTGGTAAAACTAGTAACATAATAACATTTCTTTAAAACTAAAATCAATAAAGTCATCAATGTGAGATGGTAGTCTCTAATGGCTAGAGAAAATTACCTCACTCTATTAGCAGCCTGTAGATCCACCTCATCTCTAGTAATCTTTTGAAATCTACTTGGTTCCTATATTTGGATACAAATATGATCACCATAGTAATTATATAATACCTAACTTGTAGATATATAAATATTATAATCAATGATTCATTCACCTAAATATTCCCCTTACTTATTTGGTTGGGTTCATTTCCTCTTCCAATGGTCTTTCTTGCCACATGAAAAAAACATAGGACATCATGTTCCTTTCCTTACCTCTGGGTCTTATCATTTTTAGAGGGGTTGTGATTTTTAAGACTTAGACTTGGAATGAGTCTTCAGCCCCTTTTCATTATTCCTATTCTTTTTATTTACCATAATGATGGTGGGTTTTTCATGCCCCATGTATTTATCAACTTTTTGGATAAGAGTAAGAAGTTCCAATAGTGTATTCTTGTTATTTCTCATATTATAATTCATAATAAAACTAGAGAAGTTTTTTGGTAGTGAGGACAGAATGAGATCTGTGTACAACTCATTAGGGATATTAAAACCCAAGATTTCTAGGTGCTCAATGTATCCATTCATCTTGACTATATGTTCCCCAATTAGTACCAACTCTCCAAGATTTCATGTGAATAGTTATTTAGATATCTCATATCTCTCTAATATCGCATTCTCTTGATATATATCCTTAAGGTGAGGAATAATTTTATACACATTCATATCCTCATATTTCTTTAAAATATCATTGGACATGGATGATAACATGAAACATTAGACATCCATAGCATCGTACACATGCTTTAGATAGACAGAAACTTATTCCTCATTAGCCTCTTTGGAAATGAACTCAGGTTGTGGGGTTTCCAGCATGTACAATTTTCATTCATGGCATAGTATAACATGCAAGATCCTATACCATTCTTATAAATTGATGTTAGTGAGAAGGTTATCATTCACTAGTATGGATAGAATTAATATTGTCTATGTCATTTTATTTTCCATTTTTACAAATTAAAAGTGGATAATTAGTACTTTTTATTAAAAAAATATTTAAATTTTTAAATTAAATTAAATTATATTAATCTACCACTGTTTTTTAAAACCTAATATGCCTCACCATCAGTTGTGGAATATCTTGTCACTTATATATTTTAGTGGAAATGATCCATATTCCTTTTTTATAACCTAGACTTGGCCCTGATAAGCTATTTGAAGGGTTTTAGTTAGTCATAACTTTCCAACTACATTAACTTATAGTTCCTTGATCTGTTGAGTGGACTTCCCAATCCTAAAATCCCATTTTAATATTTCATCAACCTTTTCCTCTTAGTTACACCATGTCATTCTTGGTAATTCAACCCTTGATGTAAACTAAGTTAGTTTAACCCAAAACTTCAAGCTAAAATTTTCACAATAATTGAAAGCACCCCAACATGGTTTGGACAAGTACTTTTAACTATCTAGATGATTCTAACTTAAGTAGTGGATGGATAAGTTCGCTTAATATTTTTATTTGAGAGATTTTTATCCTTATGCATAAATCCCAGTTTTATCCTTTCACATGCCTTGTTAATATTAAGTATATTTTACTTAAGTGATTAAACATGTGTGATAAAACAATTACACGTAATTCAGTTATATTTGATTCCATCTTGTATGCTTGTTAATTCATTTATTAGGTGATCATGTATCGTTAATAAACATAAATAATTAACCATGAAACTAACAGAAATAAAATATAAGTGGTATGATCATGAGATTATCTAATGGTTAGTTTATCTAGTGAATGATTAACTAACCCTCAGTACTAGGGGAAAAAACTTAAACCATAGCTTGTTTCATGTTATAGTATTCCACCTTGGCTCCTATGTATCACTTTGATTGGTTTTTTATCATATCCTTAACTCAGACCACCTCATCTTTCTTGGGATATTTATCCTTACATAAGATTTTACTCACACACAGGTGAGGGGATCAAATGGATTGGATAAAGGGGTTTTACATAAAAGAAATCGTGATCACACAAGCCCTTACATAATAAGGATGAGGGTATGACATAAATGCAATCAATTTTAATTTAATAAAAAAATTCAAAGAAATAAATCATACACAAGGGCTGGTCTAATATCATGATCAACCACAAATCAAGTAATGAGCATACATTTTCAATTTTTTTATCAATTAATTCAATTCATTTTTTTAATTAAGATAATGTGACATAAATTAATCCAATTAGTTAAATTTATCTTAATTCAATCAAACCATCCTTAACTCCCCATCATCTATAATTTAAAACCAAATTAATCTCATTTAAAATTAATGTTGTACACAAGTGTATTTGGAGGTAACCTTGTGTGTTATTCAAAATTTTAACATGAAAATTTATTTAATATATAATTATTGATCCTATGAAATGGAATGTACTATCGAATGAATGACGCACAGAACACATAATAAACAGGTTTAATTATACATTTAATTCTTCTTTTCCTAAAAATTTGAAAACACTGTCAGCAATAGACTATACGATGTGTAAAAAAGTACATAACGTGTACTTTTATTCTACCCATGTCTTAAATTCATGCCTTAGGTATAGTTGTGTTGTATATTGTTGACATGTTTGAGGTTCATGATGTGTACTAGGAATACATGGCATGTAACCCTATATTACATGGAATTTCAGTCCCCGTGTTTTTGTATCTGAACATGTCACACTTGGGACACCCTGTGTACTCAATCGTGTGATAACTTGGACTACACATTGTGTACAATGGTTACATGGAATGTAGTTCTTCATGTTGTGTGTCAGTATGTCTAGATCAACATGCTTTTTCAATATATTCAAATCATAGATCTAATTTTGTTGGATCTGACCTGATAGAAAGAGATATAGGTGGAAAAAAATTACACGATGTGTAATCAAGAAGTACATGTTGTATACTCTGGTTTTTTTCAGGAAGATATTTGGCACATATATATTGTTTAAATCAAATGTTTCTTTATTATTAATCATTAACTGATTACTAGTTATATTATTGATAATGAATAAAGAGAAGAGACGATGACATCATAAATTAAAATGAATCATTTTAAGTAAAATAAAATGCAAACACATTAAATCAATCAAAAAATAATAAATAATTATAAGTTAAACATGTTACCACTTTGATACTACTTTTTGGTTCTGGGTGCATCAGAAGCATCATTTGATAGCATGACTAACTCAACTTTTAGATGTAAATCATGTGTAATCATTTATTTACATGATTAAAACATCATGTTCAATGAAAAATTATATTACTAAACTATATTAAAGTGCCAAAACCATGGGCGAAGTATCTTCACATGTAATTTATAATTGATTTATAAGAAGATAGAGAATTGACTTAACTCAAAATTCTCTCTTTATTGATGATCGATGGAATAGATCTCATCACACCATCATTGTGATATAGGATCCAAGTGCAGAATACCTCTAGCAGTGATCCAAAAATGCACTAAAATCTCTAAATAATGTTGTAGAATCATTGGGTGTTGGAACGGCCGATCTTGATCGCTAGAATTGTTCATGGTTGACTGCAGCATAATTCTTATCAAGATGGGAAGAACACTTTATGATCTCTTGTTGGATTGAGAGAGGAGGGGGGAGAACTCTATATATCTTGATCTCTCTCTAGGGATTGATATAGTCTCACTCTATCTGGTGTTCACACCAATTGTGTTTTAGGAAAGATATATAATTATATATTTAGTTTGGTAGGTTTGGGGTTGGAAAATCACACACAATACATTTCCCAATTCCATAATTCTTAATTGACCCCATGTCAAATAATAATAATAGAAATATTATTATTAAATTCTTAACATGTGAAATGCATAAAGAATATAAATAAATATCATGTATACCATTTCTAATCAGACCATTAAACTCGATCTGCTTTCCCTTATCCACATTAACCGATCCTTGAATAATGATTGTTTATTTAATAAATAAATATCACTATATTATTCATCGATAAATATAATAAATATTATATTCACCAAACTTTAAAAAAAATATTATTATTTAACTAACTTATTCTTTTGAATAACTTGTGATTAAATTATGGTGACCAACCAAACCTGAATAAATATTATTTATTCTAAATTTTTAAATTTAATTATATAACTTAATTGAGATTGTGGAGACACTTAGTGTGTGAACCTCTAGACCTATTTCTTAGTGGAATTATGCATAATCATCTAAATTACAATGTTAGTATCTATTTCATTCAAAAAGTTGAGAACAAAATGGCCTAACAAGCATAAACATACTTTATTTTGTAACTACAATCTTCATATCAGGTTCGCCGTTTTTGTTTCACATAGAAATTCAAGTGGGTTTTGAATGGAATTTTGTGGTGGTGGTGGTACGACCCTTCATGTTACACATGCCTTTTTATTTTCATATCCCTTTTGGGCAGCTTATAATGGGGTTTGTATATATAACTGGAAACACCCAATGATTCCTTTATTCATGATGTTTTACAAACCTACCTTTCAAAGGTAGGTGGCTATTAGGGAATGGGTCGACTAACACTTAGGGACTCACATTAGTCGATAGGATGGTAGTTCAGGATCATTGTACCTTTTGGGGGGGAATTATTTCCTACTTCGGGACTCTCTTATAGATTGAAAACATATTCAAGAATCCTTTATTAAATCCCAAATATAGAATGGGTCACCCTTATATTAATAATAAATTGTTAGCATGTATTGGCTTTAGAATCATCTATTTGTATCTGAGGTTCTTCATCGATGGATACATTTGTATGTATTTGAGGTTCTCCATCGATGGTATCATTTTTATACAAATTAGATATTCTTATGTCATTTATCATCATGATGTTAGTTTTAAGCCATATAGTGGGGTGCTATATAATCTATCATCATCTAGGAAGATAAGAGTTGTTTTGATGTCAGGATCAGGACCATGAGAAGGGATTCCTACATATCCTTGTGAAAGGAATCTAAACTCACATAGTTTGGTACCACTTAATGAGTCACATTATACCTTTTAAGGTCATGTGATGAGGACCAGATCGTGCAGTTTAACATTGTGCGGTAAAGACGTCTAGGCGGAAGGTGCCTAGATAAGGATGGTGTGATACTTACGCTGAAATGGCATGGGGGCTGGAAGGGATATATCCTCCTAGGTTGTATATTACCTTATTGGTAATATGTCCTAATAAGGATGGTGATGGAGGGATATAGAAATAATATGGCCCTCTAGGTTGGATATGACCCTACTAGGAATATGTCCTAGAGAATATTAGGGTGAGTTTGGGGTGCTAGGTTTGGACCTCAGGGAGGCTTCCTATATATCCCATTTAGATAGTAATCAAATCCCATTTAGTTTGAAAGGGTTGTGTTTTACACCTATAGAGGAGACCCAAGGTTACTTAATCGGTAATATGGCCCTTTGAATGTTTTTCTCATAGTGAGTATGACCCTTTGAGAGGATGGTAACATGGTTTTGGGGCTTACACCTAGTTGGAGGCCCACTTGAGTGAGTATGGTTGGGTATTATATGAAATAAGAGGCCCATATTGGTGGTATTTGATTGTGTTGATGAAATTATCATCACTAACTTCTAAGACCATGAAAATCATGCTCAGTGTTAGAAACAAGAGGAAGCAAGAAATCTAGCAATCCTCACAATCTCCTCCGTCTGCTGGTGGGTGAGGGTAAGGATTTGGAAAGTAGTGGAATGCCCCACAATAAAGACTATGGTATTACACCAAGAGGGATTCCCTTGGGTGACCATTTTTATAGGTGAATTTCCATTTGATAGGTGGAGAGTAATACTAGGCATTGACCCTTATAGAGGGGAAATCAAGTGGTTCCCCCACTACCTAAAATGGGGAGGTCCCTAGAACTGCCTCCATGATAGGGGTCCTCTTTACTGAGATAATGCACAATTATAACCATTCTGAGTGCCCTATATATTTTTTAGGCTAAGTTCAAGGCATATTTTACTTAGGGAATTGAAAATAAAATGATAGACATGCCGGTGTATCTTTCCTCCTAATCGTAAAAATATGGAGGCCTCTAGGAAGTTTTTGATTTGGTCTCCCTCAGATAGGAGTCCCAATGAGAGGGGTTCCCTATCATTAATAGTGAAGGAGAGGACTCATAGGGTGTCTCACATAGAGTGGAACTGGGAAATATGAAGGTGTTTCATGTAGGGTGGACCTAGGTGAGATGGAGGTGCTTTACCTAGGTAAGGCCTAAGCGATCTAGAGGTACTTAGCTCAAGTAAGGCCCGGGTGTGCTGAAGGTGCTTCACCTAGGTAAGCCCTGGGAGACCTAAAGGTGTTTTCTTCTAGGTAAGTCTTGGGAAAGCTGAAGGTGCTTCGCCCAGGCAAGGCTCGGGCGTGCTAAAGGTGCTTCTCCTAGGTAAGGCATGGGTGAGCTAAAGGTGTCTCGTGAAGGGTGGAACTAGAAGATATGGAGATGCCTCATTCATGGTGGACCTAGGTGAGATAGAGATACCTCTTTGGTGATTAATAACCTGGGAAATGGTGCTTGGTATATGCCTTACTCTAAGCTCTAAGGGTCTCCTTAATTGTCTTTGGATGACTGGAACTTAATTTTCGATCTATGAAAGGGCCCTTCACCCTAATAGTTTTGACTAGGGGGATAGTTAATATCAAGGTTATTGTTCTTCTAGACCTTTAGGGACCTCAATCCATTGATTTTTTTTATTACCTCTTCTTTTATAGGCTTAGTACACTACCTGAGGTTTTGGATGACTTGGGGGGAGAGACTTGGGTGAGTAAAGCTTCAAATGGTCTCTTCATCTTCTAGTTCTGTCAATAGAGGAGCCTAAGGGACCTATTTTTAGTCAAAAATGGGGACCCTATTTAAAGGATATCATCCTTATAGGTCCATCATGTAGGTATCTCATGCAGGATCCTCATGCAGATATTGGTTTCTTATGTCAGTCCGCATAGGTTGGGCATGTGAAATCCTCTTAGCACATAGGTGGGATATATGTGATATCTACTTAGAAAAAAATAGTTTTATATCCATTTTATCCTCTAATAATTGAGATATTTTCCCCTAAATCGTTTCACCTCCATGTAAAAAAGGAGTGTCAACAAATTCATCCCCCAGGATTGTGTCTAATCGAAAAGGCAGATATGATCCTATGGTAGAGAGGAATATAGATGTTGGTGAATCCTTCATGCATTGATTTCCATGTGCTTTAATACCCATAGGTTATATTCAAACATCACTACTTAATTCTTTAACAAATTAGAGATAGTATATGGAGTACATATATCCACCACATAGGTCATTCATGTTGGTCATTCGTGCTGGTCAGCCACACTTATAAGATCCAGAACTTTCATGGAGGTACGGTATTCTTTAAATTTTGGTTAAACTTCCTTTTTGGATAAATAAGGTATTATTGGGTTTATGAGGAGTTTTGGGGTGTCTTAAGGGTTCAGTACATGAAATGAGAAGTAAAAGAGTCCAAATAGTGTGCAGCGCACAATTGGCATATGGTTAGTAGAAACCGTGCACCTGACCAAGGAAACCATGTGGCCAAACCTCATTTCGGATAAAGTTTAGTGCATGGTTACTGTAGCATTTTCCATGCCATGTGGATGCTTCTAGGAAACTGTGTTGTTTTCCCCCTCTTGGAAAGAGGGAGTCGCACGGTTAGCACACAGTTTGGCTAACCACACAACCAAACCATGAAGCCCTTAAAAAGTGGTAAATTATAGTTTTTCCCTCTTCAAATTTAAGGTTTCTAACCATAATTTATTCTCTATTAATACTCCAATATCTTGGGTGATGAACTAAACACTTTTATACTTCCAAGGAATGATTCTCCTTTGATTCATGTCTGTTTGGAGAGCATTTGGGTACGAATTGAAGATCTGGGTGAGTCTAACCATCCTCTCCTTTCCCTTTTCTTGATTAGGGATTATAGAATCATTCGACTTCTTCCAAAACACTAAAAACCTCACTTTTTCAATAGATTCTAAGTTCGTTACTTAATGGGTGTTTTATTTCAAATCAAGGGTGGAAGCATTCATCAACGGACATGAGGTGGGTGGTATTAAAGCTTTTCCCATAGTCTTGATGTGTTCTATGTGTATGTACTTGTGCTAATTTTCTTCCTTGATGCGTTTTGATGTATTGGGTTAAGTGAAGTAATTTTGGACTTAGATTGAGTTGTGTGACCCTCCACGGACCCTATTGGGTTCGTTGGTGATGTGATACTAAACCTAGAGCTACCCATGGGTTATACCAAACCCTTAAAAATGGTGAAATTAATTGATGAACGTTGAAATAATAGAAATATGAGAGCGAATTGGTTATAAATTGTGATCAGGTTTGTGGGATTGGTTAAAGGGAAAATTGAATTGATTGTATGATGGGTTTTTTGAAATGCATAAGGGGATTTCGAAATGGGTTAAATAATGTGTTTTTTATTTTGATCTGGTTATAGTTTTTAAATAAATATTATGATGTTTTAAAAGTGGGAAACGTTTTAAAAAGGAGGAACTGGCCTCAAAGTGATTTAAAAAGTGTTTTTTTATTTATTTCAAATGATGATTTGGAATAATTGAATGGTACCCCTTTTGTGATAATGCCTTGATGATTATTTTAATTGGTTGGAAATAGAAATTAAATCCTTGAGGCATGGTTTAGTTTTTAAAGAGGAAGACTAGTCTTTAAAGGGTTGGTTTCAAGGTGATTTTAAATGATTATTTTTATTCATGTGTTTTTGTGGATTATGAAATTAATTTGATTTTAACTATTATATAGTTATTAATATAGCATAAGTGTGTGTTTGTTATAATAACATGTTTATTTAATAAGTTTTGGTTTGTAAATGGAATATGTACTGAAATGATTTAAGGCATGTAAATGGTAATTTTTTTATGGTTAAAGAAGCATGTGCACATAGATTGGTGGTATGTGGGGTATTGGATTGAGGATCCTCCAATGGATCAGGTTAGACTGAGTCTATAAACCCCACCCCAAGAATTTATGGGTTAGGGGATCAGATTGATGCTCTAGGATCTTAACGAAAGCATTGGATGAGACTACCTGGACTGAGGCTCCAAGGTAAGTGTGATGTAATTGGGTGAGACTACCTAGACTGAGGATCCAAGGTTTTTTTATGTAATGGATGGTTGGGATGTCTGACTAATGCTCTAAGCTTACCAATGTATGGACATGGTGTGGTTTTGGATGTCATACTGAGGCTCTACACTTCCCAAACACATGGACGTGACCTGTTTACTGGATTGAGGCTCCAGGATATATTGATAAATTATGATTTGTGAATTCCCTTGTGATTTTAAGTGGATGACCCCTTATGAAATGGATTATGCTCTCAGTGTGACCACAGCTAGTTTATTTTAGTTGGTTCATTGACCTTTTATAACTTGATGTATAAAAAGGTTAATTGGTAATTATTAAATGTGAAACATGCTACTTGATAAAATATAGTTAAATGGGTAATTTATAAATTTGAAAATTGATCCTTTTATTTCCATGATTATTTATCTCACTTTATTTCCTTCATACACTATTAAATAGACAGTTTATTTCTTTAGACACTATTGGTGGTGGCCTACTTAGTTTTACTCACACCCTGCTCGGGCTGCCATGGCACTTGGGTACCTGATCAGAAGGTACTTGTTTCTGTTAAAGGTTTAGGATAGGGAATTGATATCTGGTTTATGCATGAGATGTTAGGATGGAGAATGGGATTTAAGGACTGGGTTGGAACTCGGGACTGTGTTTGGGATCTTTTATGGTTTTCGTACTAGAAATTTTATTTGTATGACTGTCTGAGATGTGGTGTATTCATCAAATTGTTATTATACATGTTGATTGGTTACTTGTTGACTATTATTATATGTGGTCCATTTATGTTTCATATTGTATCTTTTATCTGTTGATATTATTTATGCTATGATATTACTCTAATAAGAAGGTATAGTCACCTCAATGTATTCCTCTAGTTTTTCACTGCTAGTCAGCAACCTCTGGCATATGGGGAGGAATGCCTGAGGTCATGGGACAACCTATCCCAAGGAACCAGATATAGTGTCCAATGGGATGGAGATGTTACAAAGTGGTATCAGAGCTGGTTTCTTTTTTATTACTCTTTGAGTCATGGTAGAAATAAGACTAGGGTCTTTTTGGGACTTATAAATGAACTTGTTCATGGGTTCCTACAGCCCCATGTAAAGGAGAAAACCCAAGTTTCCAGAGGTGGGAACTAGAATTTTGTTTTGTGCTTTTATGGTTGATTGATACTTCCACATTGAGTGGTGCACTTGTATATGATTTTTTTGATTTATGATGTTTTATCTCTTGTCCTAGTATTGAAATAGAGGGTGTGTGAGTCCATGCATCATGCTAGGAACATAGGATTGATAGTTCATCCATATGTTTCTTGTGGTTGATAGTTCTTTGGAACTCACATGTTAGTAGTACACATTCTTCTAGTGATTTAATCTTGTTGGTATTTCCTTATAATGTTCGTTAATGAAAATGTTTTGAAATATTAATTTGAATAAAGCTTGTATTTTTTTGAAATATTGGGTTAATAAAAATAATTTTGAAAGTGAAAATGCTTGGATTTTGAAATGGAATGTTTTGAAATGTGAAACCTCAGGTTTTAAATAGTAAAGTTTAATTAGAAATGGGAAATGGGAAAAATTATAGAACCTGTAGGGACACTAGAAATGAGTATACCTAGTTTTGTGTTTTGACCCTATGTATGGGTGGTTTGGATAGTGAGGGTGCCCTAGTTGAGACCCTGTTTATGGTTCATGAGTCCTCATTGGGTTTTAATGCATGGCAGAGATATGTATATGTTCTACTCTCGGTAGGGTTGTGGCCTTTGGTTCATGAGATGATTTTTTCTAGTGTGAGTATGTTAACCCTACAGGTTGTGTTTTTGTGGGTTGTATGTTGGACCTTAAGGTTGGTACCTGGTTTTTGCTGGCCTTTGTGGGGTGAGACCTTGTGAGTTGTGTTTTCGGAACCTAGAGTGGGTGTTTGGATTATGGTACTGATGTGCGTGTGTGGGTATCCTTTTCATGAAACTCAGAGTAAATGGATTCTTGGGTGCATTAGATTCGATGTGTTTTGGACTGGGGGAAGGATTTTTATCTGTGTATAGCAAGTTGTTTGAGGTTTAATGAGTGTGTCTTGAGGGGAGAGATAATAGACTCTACTAGATGTGACCCCATTTTAGGGATTTGGTGTCATTTGGATTCTAAGGTGACCTGTGAGATTGGTCATCCAGGGTTATTAGTGCCTTTTAGTACACATGACACAGGTGGACATTTTTTACGTTGGCAGTGGCACACAAAGAGTATTTCCTAGTACGGGTTTATCCTAGAGGGATAAGTGAAAAAAAGGAGTTTATGGTTTTGGAGATGTGACTCAAGTTGTGGATGTGAGTCTATATTCATGGGAAATCGAGGGTAGCCTTAGGGGGAGGTTAGCCCATTATTTTAGGTCCTTTGGAATTTAAACACTATTGGGTGCTTCGGAAGTGGAATCGGTTCATGGTTGGTGCCATCAAGTTTTGGTAAGAGTGTATAGTTATGCCTTGGTATCGTACCATGGAAGCACTTGAGTGATTATATAACAACACTTCTCTTTATTAAACATTAATACATGATTTAATTACACTTAATACAACCCAAAAGATCAAGAATTTTAGTGTCTTTGGAAATAGGTACATTACATTACACCTTTAAACATGAATTAAAAATTCTTTATTGAAATTTTTTTAACATTCATGAGCTTAAAACTGCATTGGATAACCTGGGGAAATATATAATAAAGGTGTGAGACATGAATCCTAGTAAGGTAATAAACATGGGATAACATAAATATAATAATACATGTTATAAAATTCATATCAATGATTCATAAAGGAACATGAATAATAAGGCATGATATATCATGATAATCATAACATAGGAAATGTGGTAACAACTTAAAACATTTCTTCATAAACATAGGTCAAGTCTAAACTGCCAAGAATTCATGGTGTAAAAATTAACATAAAGGAATTAGGTACACCCATTTCCCAACATAATGTACCATAATACTAAACATTACCCAATGCATTAGAGCTCTATATAATTCCGGGCGTACCCGTCACTTTCATTTCATTCTCATGCTTAAGTGTGTCACATAGATCATAAAACATGGATTCATTCATCATCATAATTTATTACATGATACAGGAGTGTGTGATAAATGCATATAAGTCCCTAATAAAAAGTTATATGTGCGTAAAATTTAACACCCTTGATAGGAAATGGGTATGGAATTCACTACACAATTGGTTTTTCATGGAAAATTGCGATCAAAATTCGGCAGCATAACAACGTCACTTAAAAATTCATAAAATACATTGATGAGATCTAAATGGGTATCTAATCATTTTTACATTAATTTTACAGTAATAGGTACATGGAAGGACATGTACACACATTTATAATTATAAAAAATAAGGCATGTGATAATAAATAAGCTTGAATAAAAAGAGAAAGTAAATGATGCTTACGAAATTCTAGCATGGTAACGGGTGTACATGGGAGGGATTAATGAGATATAAAGGGTTTTATAATAATTTATGCATAATAATGGAAGTATGGAGAGTTTTAAAACATATCCCATCATTATTAATTGAAAATAAAATGGAATAACAAGATAAATAAACTTGGATAAAGATGAGAAAGGAAAGAACCCTTACTTGAGTGTGTGGCTCCAAAAGCTTGAAAAGTAGATTATTGAGATATTTTAGTACCTTATGAGGATTATATAGAGGTGAGGGAAGATTAAGGACATGATACAAGTATTTTTAGTGAAGAGAAGTGGGATCCTGAGTGGTTTTATATAGTAAATTAGAGGGGAATTCTTTAAAATTTAGGTTTTGGACTCTCCAAAATAAAATATTCAAAACCAAAAACCTTCCAATGGTTTTTTCTCATGGTTTATTCACAAGGGGTATGTTTTTCATTATTTAATTAGTAATTTTTCCTAACTTATTAAAATAATTATCTTGCTTATGTGGAGGTGAGTCACACTTTTAAAGAAGTGAATTTAAAACTCTAAAATATATTAATGGTTTTGGAGGATTCATAAAGGCTCCATAAACATAATAAAATAAACATAAAATTAAATTATTTAAATGGGAAAACATATATTTTTCCTAGGATACCCATTATAGTATTTATTATATCATATTTGTGACATTATGATGTCATAAAACACAATGTATATTTATAAAGTATTTAATTTTTACCCAAAAAATTTGAATGTCTCAAAAAATTATAAAACAATAACCATTGGATAATTTATATGTTCTTATTAAAAAATAATATTAATTTTATCTAAATAATTTTCTAAATATTTGAATTTTTACTTTAAAAATAAGATTCGACATTTATTGAAAAAATGATGGGTTTTTTACAATAACAATTTTTAAACCCTTATAAAAATTACATTTCACATAATAAAAATTATATGAACATTTATAATTAATAAAATTTATTTAATGATATATTTTTATTAAAAAACTATTTATTTCAAAAATCCATTAATTCATCAAAATAAATCCCTTAATTGAATTTGAATATTACTCAAAAATACAATTTTTGTTTAATTGAATCAAAATTAAAATAATTTATAAAGTAAAAAATAAAAATGAAAATAAATTCATTATTTTATACAATATTCATATTCATATTATTAATTTCTTTATACATATCCCTTTATTACACCGTCGTACTCCCTAAGAGTAAGGTGTGTGATGGTGATACTTTCATGGGGTCGTTCGACGAACATGGTTTTGGGTCATGATCCTGATGAGCTTGAACTTATCTCATAAATGGTTTCACTCATGCTTAAGTTATTGAATCTCAACTTGGGATTGGTTAAGGGAAAATCCCATAGATTCTATATACTTCAAAATCTCTGAAAAATGGGCTTTATAGGTCATGATTCTACTGGTTAAGGTCGTCACTTCCTTTTTCTGAGTCAATTGGATTTGTTAAAAGCCCTATATTTATACTAATCATGTGATCATTGTTCAAAAAATATATTAAAAATGGTAAATATTCTTAACAATCTTTTAAATCCAAATATATAACCAAGGAATTTCATGTGTTTTCTATAACCATATTACATAATAATACATTTAATTAAATCGCAAAGTAAATATTCATTTATAACAGTTCGGGTTGTTATAGCATACGTTTGGTTATAAAGGTGATTGTGAAGGGAAGGATCGTTTGGAGACCTGGCCTTATGGTTTTGATGATTTGTAGTGTAGAAATTGATGTTGATTTGGGGAAAACAAGGCAAGTGAAACTAAAGCATGGATGGGCATTTTCTTATGGAGGTGAAACTCAGCATGAATGTGGTCACATTTTTGGGATTATTGTAAGAATGTTTGGGTTGTTGGGTAAGAACACTAATAATTTATCTAGTCCAATGAGGCTTATGGGCCAGGAGGCATGGTTGGTGGTGTGAGAAAGTGTTGGGTCTAGCTCTAGTGATGTTCATCTTGTGTTACTTAGAGTCAGGTTGAGTACATGGTTATAGGATGGTGCGATAACCTAAGGGATTTTATGTGGTCTAGATATAAGAATGTTCCTAGAAGGGCATGATTCCATTTGGGATGGGTGAACAAGTGGCTCAGGATAGGAACCTGTTGAAATTTTGTGTGATCGTAGTGGAAAGTTATGGTTATGCGAGGGAAAAACCAGTTGTGGATCAGTATGATGGATCATTGTGTTTCTATTATGATCCACTAGAGTCATGTTGGAAGAACTCGAGAGGTGTGGTAGTGGCAGTTCTATAGGAAGCGTCGATTCACGACAACTTGGTAAAGGGATCACGAAGTGGTGGTGAGTTCAGTTAAAAATCCCACTTGAGTGTGGTGATGTTATTCAATGACTTCTTAACATACTTTTAGCTAGTTAAAATCATGTCCAATATCTTGACATCATCCCGAGTATGCTAGGAGAGCTTTGGATTTATGCCTAGCTACCTAAATTTGATTTGGATGAAAATGAAACTTCTTGGAGGATATGCTCATGGAGCGATGTGTGTGGAGCTGGATGGTGGCAAGTACACCATCAACCACTTGAGGGAGAAGTCCTCGGGATGGACCGGATGTCAACAAATTCCATGAGTGTCATTCTTGGAATCCAGGAATGAATAGTGAGTGATTTTTTTTGTTAGAAGCTGGATGGCCACATCCAAGTTTTTAGGATTATCTTGTGGTTGATGCATGAACCGTGGTGGTTGAAATTTATTTAAGAAAGTACTAATAATGATACCCATAAGGTTTGGAGTGGTATTTAAGTCATGGATGTGTGTATAAGACCATGGAGTAAATGGGGTGGCATCGGTAATCCAATGAGAATCCTATAAGGTACATGTTTGGGTTCCTTAAGGAAGTCCAAGTGGGCCTTGGATGTGGTGGTAGATTGAACTGAGTGATGGCTTTAGTATTAGGCTAGTTTTAGAGGTGTTCTAAGTGTTGGAATCACAGATGTTTCGGTGGGTGTTATAGGACCTGAAAACAGTTTTTGGAGAAGTGGATGCTATGATGATGAAGTTTTACCGAAGGTCAGGAATAGACTCTGATAGGTGTGTGCAGGTGATGGAAGTATTCCTTAAGTAACAAGGCATCATTTCTAGGTAGAGGGGCGGCATGCCAATAGTGGAATTTTGGTTCCAACAAAGTGAGTTGGCCAGAATTACCCAATTCAGTTAGGTTGAAAGGGGAAGGATGTGGTGGATTGTGATCCACCTCCTATTAATGCTGGGATGATAAGTGTGTCCTGATTATGGGAATGGTTTTTTAGGAAAAACCAAATATTCCTTAGTTGAGATATGGATTCCAAAAGTGTGACCATTCTGGGTAGTTTTAGTAGAAAGGCTAAATGCCAGAGTTGGGTGGAGTTCTCATGAAACTTTGGGAATAGTGAGTGGGAAAACATGTCAGGTAAGTAGTTAAGGTTGATTTGAGGTTTTTTTGGTATCCTTTTTTATGATGGAAGTTCTCAACACCGGTAAATGGTTGTGTTGAACTAAGGTATGTGGTGGGAAGCACCATAGTAGGCGGGTAATCAATTAATGACATGATCGGTATTTTGAATTGGATAGTCCTAGGTAGGATCCATCTCATTGTATCGATTTTAATGATGGGAATTGGCTTGGGTTTTGGCTAGTTTAGTACCCCTAGATAAAGGTTATGCTTGGATTGTACTTCTAATGGTCGAATATGGGGTGAAGTTGTTGGGACTTGAGTTGCAGAGTGATTCAGGATGGGAAATGTGGTTGGAATATGTGTGATCCTTCAGCAACACCTTACTTGGGTCGGCATTAGAGTTTTAGAGACTAGGTAATGTGAAACCAACTAATTTTTTCCATGAGTTGTGGAGAGGATTGGACTGAAGTTGTTCTGATTGGGTCTTCTAGGGTGGTATAGTGCTTTTTTGGTATCCTCTTATGCAGTGTTTTAGTGATGCTAATCGAAACTTTCTCTTGTTTTTTATGTTGATAATGATGAGTGGAGGTAGATGCATCCTCAAGGAGCATTGGGTTTGAGATTTTGGATCGTGGTGGGGAAACAATTTCAGGTGGGATGGTTTCCTTTGTCTGAGTGTTGTTACGACATGGTCATGTTCAGGGAGAATCTTGGAAGATGGAAGTAGATGGGTGGAATCATGTACTGACCATTTTCCTTGGGGGTGTAGTGATTCTTGGTAAGTGTAACTTAGGTACAATCCATTATAAGGTGGAGATGTTGTAATATCCCAACCTTTCATGGAGTTACTACATTGTTTAAATTTTGGTTAAACTCCCTTTTTTGTATAATGAAGGGATTCTTGGGTCTATGCATATTTTTGAGGGTGTACTGGGGGTTCAGGACATGAAAGGAGAAGTAAAATAGGAAAAATATTGTCCATCGCATGATTGGTGCACGATTACTAGAAACTATGCGCCTGGATAGGGAAATCGTGCAGCCAAAACTACTTTCAGACAAAGGATGGAATATAATCACCGCACAGTTTTCCAAACTATGTGGTTGCTTCCAAGAAACTATGTGGATTGAACCCTATTAGACATAGGGAGTCACATAGTTGGTGCATAGTTTAGAAAACTGTGCGGCCAAACCATGAAACCCTTAAAAAGTGGTAAATTCCAATTTTTTCCTCTCAAGATTTAAGGGTTATAACCTAAATTTCTTTCTTATTCCTCTTCAAATAGCTTGGATGACAAAGTAACCCCTTTTATAATTACAAGGGATTATTCTCCTTCAATTCTTGGCCATTTGGAGAGTGTTTGGGTGTGAATCTAAGATCTTAGTGATTCTAACCCTCCTCTCCCTTCCTTTTTATGGATTAGGGCTTGTAGAATCATTCTACTTCTTCTGAAACCCTAAAACACTCACTTTTTAATAAATTATAAGTTGGATTCTTAATGGGTGTTTGAGTTCAAATCAAGGATGGAGGTTAGACAATAATTCATCAATAAACATGAGGTAGGTGGTCTTAAAGATTTTTCCCGTAGTCTTAATGTGTTATATCTGTATGTAGTTGTTCTGATTCATTGCCTTATTTTGTTTCAATGTATTGGGTTAAGGAGAGTAATTTTGGATGTATATTTAGGTTAGAGACCCTTTATGGACCCCATTGGGTTCATTGATAGTGTGATACTAAACCTAGGTCTACCTATGGGGTATTCCAAACCCTTGAAAATGATGAAATTAATTTATGAACATTGAGATAAGTGAAATATGATAGAGAATGGGTTGTAAATTGTGATTAGGTTTGTGGGCTTGGTTAAAGGGTAAATTGAATTGATTGTATGACAAATTTTGTGAAAATACCTAAAGGGATTTTGAAATAGGTTAAATAATGTGTTTTGGATTTTGATATGGTTATGGTTTTTAAATAAAGATTGTGATGTTTTGAAATCAGGTAAGGTTTTAAAAAGGAGGCGTTGTCCTCAAGGTGATTTAGAAACTGGTTTTATTTATAGATTTAAAATGATGATTTGAAATGAGGGTGTGGTCCCCCCCTTTTGTGAGAATTCCTTTATGATTTTTTGAAATGGTTAGAAATGGAAATAAAATCCCTGAGTCATGGTTTAGTTTTCAAAGAGTAATACCTATGTTTAAAAGGTTATCTTCAAGATGATTTTAAATGATAATTTTGACCTATGTAATGCATGGTTTGGATGTTGGAGTGAGGATCTAAGCTTCCCAACATATGGAAATGGTGTGATTTGGGATGTCAGACTGAGGCTCTATGCTTCCCAAACACATGGACATGGCCTGTTTACCATACTGAGACTCCGAGATATGTTGATAAATTGTGATTAGTGAATGCCCTTGTTATTTTAAGTGGATGACCCTTTATTCCATGTCTTAGGCTCTCAGTAAAATCATATCTAGCTTAGTTTAGTTGATTGGTTGATCTTTGAGAACTTTATAGATAAAATGGTTAACTAGTAATTGTTAAAAGTGAAACCTTCTACTTGATAAAAGTTGGTTAAATGGGTAATTTTCAAATTTGAAACTTGTTCTTTTTGTTTCCATGATTATTTATTTCACTTACTTCCTTGCATACACTTTTGTAGGCACTAGTTATTACTTTAGAAACCGTTTTTAGTGGCCTACTGAGTTGTACTCACACCTTTTTTGGGATTCTATAGAACTTTGGTACCTAAGTATAAGATACTTATTTCTATTACAAGTTTAGGATAGGGACTTGATATCTGGTTTATGAATGGGTTGTTGGGTTGTATCATGGTATGTCAGGACTGGGTTGGGACTCAGGACTGTGTTTGGGATATTTTATGGTGTTGGTACTAGACATTTTATCTGTATGATTGGATTACATGTAGTGTATTTATCATATTTTTATAGTACATGTTGGTTGGTTACTTGTTGAATTTTATTTTATATTGTCCTTTTATGGTTTATATTGGCTCTTTCATCAGTTGATATTATTTTTTCTTTGATATTACTCTAATAAGCGGGTATAGTCTCCCCAATGTATTCCTCTAGTCCCATGCTAATAATTGACATCCTCTAGAGTATGGGGAGGCATGCCTAAGGTCATGTGATGACCCTGCTCGGGGCACCAGATACAGTGGCCACTAGGCCAGGGATGTTACGGTGCTAGTCAGCCACACGAGTCAACTGCACAGGTAATAGGGCGTCTATAAATAGATACACTTTTCTAAATCATTTCTCCCCACATTAACACCACTTATTCTATCTCACTACACTACTCTTTCACATATCCCTATCACATTAAACTTTTATGCTATTCTAACACACTATTTGTCTCACATACCTTCGATATGTATGCTAAAATGGCCTTGCTAAGATACATCTGCTAAACCACCTGAGTGAGTGACCTGCATGAGGTCACTTGAGTGAGTGACCAGCATGAGGTCACTTGAGTGAGTGGCCTATGTGAGGTCACTTGAGCGAGTAACCTGCACGAGGTCATTCATTTATTATATTTTCTACTTTTTAAAATAGAACTCCAAATCAAATCCATAACGCTAATGAAAATATTGGTGTTTCCTCTATATATTTTCAATGGAAACTCAAAGAATCTCCAATGAACAAGTTGTTGCATGTGTAAAGAAAATGATCATTATAGTTGGGCCAAAATACTATGATATGTGTGACTCCACTCTTCCAAACTTGGAAAAAAATTAAATAAGTACAAATGTGAGTAACCACTAAGTGATCACCTACCACTTTATGACCACAGACTTCTGAAAGATTCATTTATCCTAAATCCACCGAGTTATTTACCAAAGGCCTGGTTCTAGGAGTACACCAACTCTCCTACTACTAATATCTATTCTATAGTGTTCATCAATGAGGGAATAGTACCCTCTGTATACATCATGCATCACAATTTATGTTCCCTGGATCTAAAGCCTCACACCTAGAATTCAAAACCTCACTGTAATCTATTGATATTCTATCCTTATAATGTGGATCACTAAAAAAATGGAAGGAGGTTTGTGACTTCCATTCTAGAGGGGGATTCAAACCTAAATAGAGGTGGGTGTACTGGCTGCACTAAACTTGTGTAAAATTTGGAATCAAGTTGAAAGCGGTTGGAATTTATGAAACTATTTGGGTATCCCATACATATGTGGGAAAGAATTCAAATAACATCCCTGAGCTCTTGATCCAATGGAGAACTCAGAAAAATAATTTTCATCTAACATGCATCAAAGTAAAAATTATTTTATGGTACATCTATAAGATCTCAGGAGTTCTTATTCTCAAAAAAAATGTATGACTAATTTATCCCATAGAAAGAAATGTGGTATGACATTGAATGGATGTCGGCTTTGGCTTATGAGTAGTTAAAGTTGGCCTGGAAGGTGCTAATAAAGGACCCTTTCCCAAGGGGAAATGTTTATTATGAGACATGGATGAGAGACTTCCTAGATCAATAAATAGAGGGTCTTAGTTTCCATCTTCTAGTGGGATGTGCTTTATTAGAGAATTGGGTCATTCCTGGAAAATTTTGGCCTACATTGGAGCAAGGAAAGTATGATCGGTGGGGGGTATACAATCAAGTTTGACGTCCCTATGAGAACCTACCTTGCTGGCTTCCTAGTAATGTGGTTAAGCACCTACCTATTTTCGGTATGTGAATCTAATGCCAATGTGAGGCCAAGAAAGTTTTTCGTAGATGCCAAGTTAGCAAAAGGAAAGAAAATAGGAATGGTTCTCCCTATTTTGGAAAAAAATATCAATTCTTATTACATGTATACACTAGGAAGGACCGATAACTAATTTTAGGGAAATTTAATGTTTTATGGGGGTGGATTGTAGTGCACTTCGGTTATTATGTCATGCTGAGTGGAGTAAAAGTCTCTGGAGGTTGGTTTCATTCATTCATTAAATCTATTTTTGTTATTCAATCATTATCACTGAAGTATGGAGAATATCTAAATAATTTGAATGTACTATGAGAGTTTAACTTCCTCCCTTATGGAGATCCTACTACTATAACTTTCATTGACAATGGATAGGGTAATGATGACTTGATATCATGAATGATCACATTCAGATATTGCATGTTGATAACCCGGATTGACAGTGAGGTTATATGTGAAGCATATGCTCCATACATATTTTTACATCAATTCAAGTTTCTGAAATAGACAAATGTATCTCCCCCCACACATATTAAGTTTGGGAAACACCCAATGGTGGACTAAAAATTCTAGATCCTCATGGATTTAGAGGTATCACAATCAACAATTAAGCTACCTCCACTAGGTGAATCTATTAGGTTAAACTCTGTTTATGTCAATGCCTAAATTTCTTACTACTCTCAAGGGGTGTTAACAGCAGGTATCCCTAGAGTTAGGGCCACAACTAATTCTATACAAGGAAAGTGTGGTAGGAAGTATCATCCTAAGGTAATGATAGTGAAGCTCTAAAATCTTCTAAATAATCTCATACACAGCCCAAGAAGCGAGATAGAGTTGAAAAGGCCACATATTTTGAGCCAAGGTGGTCTATTTGTAACCATTGGGTTGAGACATGAGCTTCAGTTACCCATCCTCCCTCCAAAGTAGAGAGTCCTGAAAGGAAATTAAATTCAATATATGTCAGGTCTTTCTCGTAGCCAAACATATTAACATCTGATTATGTGTGGCCTAATCACCCCGCACCCCGGACAGCCCTCCCCGCACCCTGGACAGCCCCCCCCCCACACCCCGGAGAGCCCCCCTGCACCTCGGACGGCCCTCCCCGCCCCCCGGACAGCCCCCCCGCACCCCGTACAGCCCCCCCTGCACCCCAGACAGCCCTCCCCGCACCCCGGATATCCCTCCCCACACCCCAGATATCCCCCCCCCCCCCCCCCGTACCCCAGATAGCCCCCCCCCCCCCACACACACCCCAGATAGCCCTCCCCGCACCGTCGGGCAAACGACACGTGTCGTTTGACCGCGGTGACCGGAAACGCGTTTCCAGAGTCATAAAACACCAAAACGGCGTGAGACGGTCTAATTCGGAGAAAACATTCTATGAATGACCTTAAACCACATGAAAACAACATGAATATTATTCGTGGTGTGTAGGAAGAGACGGCACTCTCATCGGACGTGCGGTACGACAGATTGTGTCGTTTTCAGCAGTTCAGTGCACGCTAAAAGGGAGCATTGGGGGGGTCAAAACCACCTGAACTACCTTGGAATACCATGAAATCATACGACAACATCCTTTTTGTGAATTGGAAAATGTTCGGGTAGACGGTATGTCAATCAAAGGTGTTGTTTGACCGCGGTGACCAGAAACGCGTTTCCGGAGTCATAAAACACCAAAACAGCGTGAGACGGTCGAATTCGGAGAAAACGTGCTCTGAATGACCTGAAACCACACGAAAACAACATGAATATTATTATTGACATGTAGGAGGATATGGCATGCCCATCAGACATGCGGTGTGCATGGTACGACCGATTGTGTCGTTTTCAGCAGTTCGGCGCGCGCTAAAAGGGCGCGTTGGGGGGGTCAAAACCACCCGAACGACCTCAGAATGCCATGAAATCATAATACAACAGCCTTTGTGTGAATTGTAAAATGTTTGGGCATACATCACATCAATCAGAGGTGTCTTTTGACCGCGGTGACCGGAAACGCGTTTCCGGAGTCATAAAACACCAAAACGGCATGAGACGGTCGAATTCAGAGCAAACGTGGTCCGAATGACCTAAAACCACACAAAAACAACATGGATATTATTATTTATGTTTAGGAGGAGAAGGAATGCCCATCAGACATGCGGTGCGCGCGGTACGACCGATTGTGTCGTTTTCAGCAGTTCGGCGCGCGCTAAAAGGGCGCGTTGGGGGGTCAAAACCACCTGAACGACCTCGAAATGCCATGAAATCATACGACAACAGTCTTTGTATGAATTTTGAAATGGTCGGGTAGACGGAATGTCAATCTTAGGTGTCGTTTGACCACAGTGACTGGAAACGCATTTCTGAAGTCATAAAACACCAAAATGGCGTGAGACGGTCGAATTCGGAGCAAACGTGCTCCGAATGACCTAAAACCACACGAAAAAAACATGAATATTATTTTTGATGTGTAGGAGGAGACGGAACGCCCATCGGACATGCACGGAGAACATTCCTTTTTAGACAACAAAACAATTTCACAAACTAAACCAAATAAGAAAAAAAATCCTAAAATGATAGCATTTCTTAAATTGGGGGTTTCAAATTATTATAGAACCATGATTTGATATCAGATTTAATTTTATTATATATATATATATATAATAACTAAATAAATATGTCTAATTTATGTTTGTTTTGTTTAGTTGTTTTTTTTATCTTATTGTAGGTTTATTGAAGCAGAAGATTGAAATGGATGGACCTGTTCGGATCGTTGAAGCACGTTTATCATTTATTGTTTATAACGATCTTGATGTTTATGCTATTTGAAATTGCTTTCCATTTTTTATTATTTTTACCTTGTTTTATCTCTGATTTTTCACCGTGATTTTTTTTTTAAAAAAAATTCCCCAGCCTAGCGACCCCCATAGGCGGTCGCTATAGGCTGCCTGGTACACACATTAGTGACCGCCATTGGCGGTCGGTAATGTTGACCCATCAATAGCACAGTGACCGACAGGCGGTCGCTATAGGCTGCTGGGTGAAAACATTAGCGACCGCCAGGCGGTCGCTGTAGGACAGAATTTCTGCCACCGACAGCGACCGCCATTGGCGGTCGCTATTGGCCTATTGTGACAAGGCTAAAGTGAACACCAATGGCGGTCGCTATAACTCGAATTTTTAGTAGTGATGAGGATCTATCTGTACTTCAACATATCAAAACATATGTTGAGGAACACCTGTAACTCTTCGAGCAGAGACTCTAACTTATATAATCTTCTACTGTTTTTGATATATGAATGGAAAATATTTTTATCCCTTGTCATTTGTTTCCTTATTAAAACCTATTGAATTCATTAAAACATACTCTTTTAAATAAACTCCCTTGTGTCTATATGTCTAAATCATAATGAAATGAATAGAAGAATGCTCCAATTTTTTCTTAGATCACATGACCTAGAGAGCATAACTCGATTGTTATCAGGGCCTTAAAATTTTCCTCATAGACTTTGTGCCTTTTCCACTAGTAGTTTAAGGTCTTTCAAGAAAAAACAATGAATTTTATGTTTTAGGTAGAATAGATTTGACCAATAGTGGTGGGAGTAACATTCCTGGATGAGGCATACATACCATGAATATCCCAGCACCCCCCCTCCCCATTGAATACAACTTATAGGTCATGATTCCTAGATTTTTGGGTTGTGAGACACATACATAGGGAATGACTATGGACCATGTACAAAAAGAAATTTCCATTATGATAATATGAAGGAACACAGAGATAAATGGATTTACTCCTAAGGATGACAATTCCCATTTTTTATGGGACATGTTTTGGTGGCATGCATTATGAAAATCCAATTTGAGGTGTATTATGAATATTCAAATAAAGGTTTATGTCGAAGTCCAATGCCTTGACTATCAATAGAAAAAGGAAAACCAAAAGTATTTGAGTTCCCTCAAGTCTATGAAGTATGAATCATCAAATTATGTGTATTTGAAGACCTAATGGGGGAAATTTAGGCTTGATTATATCACTAAATGGGTGGAAACAATCTCATTTTTGATTTTGAGTGGATCCCATAAGTATTTCCCTACCCTGATCAAGATCATGGGAGGGTGTAGGGTGTATTTTATATTGTGGTTGATCCAAAATGAAGAATTATGGAATCACTACATGGAGTGTTCCTTTTAAGTCCTTGACTTAAAGATAAAACATTACATGAATTTGATTATGACATTGTTCAGTCATGAAAAAATGGGATGATTTCCCGATATCTCTAAGCTCATGTGAGTCATGCTCAGTGTGAGAAGAAAGAGGATTTGGGGAGATCATGTAGATTATGTAACAACATCATTCAAGGATTTTCTTTGATAAACACCACATGATTTATTATAGTGGTGTTTTCACGTAGTTTATTTTCATGTGACTAAGACCAATAGTTTTATAGTTTATGGTCACCAAAATTTGACCCAATGGTATATAGATAATGAAAAAAATGGGATCTTTTGAGCCCAAAAGGATGTCTTGGTATACCTAGATTTGGATAGGGAGGTTGTCAACCATAATATTGGGGGCTTTCAAATCAAGAGGATTGAGGTGGGACAAGTGTGAAAAGAATGACCGTAGACTGTGTTCAAAAAGTGTCTTTGGTTATGACATTTTTAGAGTGTATAGTGATAAAAGGATTTCCTCCTAAGGATTAAGGAGCCTCTAGTTGACGATTCATTTTGGGACACTCATTATACAAATCCAATTTGAGGTGTATTATACATGTTCAAAACAAAGGTATATGTCAAAGTTAAGAACTCTCATCACCGATAGAAAAATGGAAGATTGTGGAGATCCAAGTTCCCTAGGCTAAGGAGTGTGATCGGTTAAATGGATGTTTTCAAGAATAAAGGAGGTATGTAGATTGGCATTGGCCATGGATATTGAACTCCCTACAAATATATAACTTGTTTATAAGGGATAATGGTAATTTTTCTCTATGTCTAGTCCTAAAATGAAAAATTCAAGCATTAATACATATCCCATCAAAGCGATAATCAATCCATATATATTTATTGAATTTCCTAGACCGATCAAGTTCATGTGTGGGGAGAGGGGTAATTTTTTAATAGGGGTTCATGAATTATAGGGGAACCCATGCTAGGATACTATTACATAGTTATGAATCATGAATAGGAGGGATTTCACATAGAGTCTTTCCTTGAAAATGGGGGGACCCATGATAATGTGTGTTTAAATGTTGAATGATGTGAATTTCAATATTGAATGAAAGAGATACCAACCATGTAGTTTAACTTCATGCAGTGAAGACATTGATTACCCAACGTGAAGAGAAATCATGAGTTGTTATACCATTATAACATATTTGGGGTGGCATGTATATAGTTTAAGGTTATGGTTTTTTGACCTTGATATAACCCAACCATACAGGGAGGCTTCTACCAAGATTCCCAAGACTACGTGAGCTATGCTCAGTGTAGGAAATAAGGAATCATGGGGTTTCCCTTATCGCATGGTGGAAATTTAAAATAAAACCCAACCATGTAATTTAGTATCCTATGGACAGGACAGTTAATATTCCTTTTAAGGTCTTGCAACCATGACCTCTATATAGCTTAGATTCATGTAGAAAAGAATAAATGTTATTATAATTTAAGTTTTTAAATCTTTGACTGAGGTTATGGAAATAATGAACCACATGGGGATTACTGGGCCAAGGATATCCCAATATAATTTGGGTGTGAGTAAGTAAATTATAATCCATGATCATGGGGTCTCTCAGATTAAGAGGATTTGAGATGGGAAAAGTATGAAAAGAATGACCATAGACCATATTCAAAAAAAATATTTTTATTACAACATTGTTAGAGCATACAGAGATAAAAGGATTCCCTCCTAAGGATGAAGGTGCCTCTCATTGACGTTCCATTTTGGGTCACTTTTTAAGTAGATCCAAATTGAGGCGTATTAAGAATATCTAAAACAAAGGTTTCTATCAAAGTCCAATGCTCTTATCCCTAATAGAAAAGGAATACTTCAAATATCTGAGTCCTCTAGGACAAAGGGGTATAATGCGTGGAGGGGATATGCTCAAGTATGAAGGAAGTGCTTGGACCGGCATTGGACAAAATGTATGTAGTTCCTTACATGTATATGTCTCATATGTAAGGAATGGGTTACTTTTCTATGACCCATATTGAAATATCTTATATGATTTTTGTTCATGTAAGAGAGGGATCATTTTCTTTGTTTTATGGTTAGACCTCAGATAGAGGTTTGGGAATCACTACATATCACATTGAAGCGAGAATCAATCCACATATAGTTCTCAGGAGGAATAAGTGTTGATGGTGTGGTAGTAGACTAACTATAAGTCCACAGCCTTAAACATTACATAATCTTGAATTAAGTTAATAATTCACATTGAGTATCTTTTCGGGTTTAGAGTTTTAAATAATTAGGTTGTAACTATTACATTACATCTCAAAATATTACAAAGTAAACACTTCTACTCTATCCAATTTTTTCCATAAAATAAAAACTCTTAAAAATAAAACAAGAATTCTTTTCTTGATATAAATATTCTTGAATTCTTCTTTTCTCTTACCCTTCCTTATACCCTGTGAAAAACATTTCAAAAACATTGGAAGAGCATAAAAATCTCAGTAAGGGTTATAAAATAAGGAAATAAAACATTAGTCCATCAATACATAAAAAACATAATCTCTTTAACATACCTCATGAAATCATAATATTTATGAATAACACATATAAATAATAAATCATAAAGGTATCTTGTGGCATTAATAACATACTTACATTGTAGCTTTCACAGCTACATAGGGAGTTACGTTTGGAATACTCATCATAGTATATTCCTTAAATCTCTTAGGAGAAACATTAATGTTTACCTTCATCATGTTACCCAATTCATTAGAGATCTATCTCGAGCTCAACCACCCTAGGTTTATCACAGAACCACCCATATATGTAAACAATACCCCAAGAACCATAACATAATCATAACTTGTGAACAAGAATAAAGAAAAGATAACATTTCCACATTTCAATCACAAGATATTAGTTCAAGATATTGACATAATCAATCCATTATCAAAACCATTTTCAATACTAAAATATGTAAAAAGGGTATATGGTATTTTTTTTCCTTTTAAAAACATTATGGCTTGTTAAGGAATCCAAACATCAAATAATGCTCGCGGTGGTGGAAAGGTTGTTTTCACCGCATACGTTAAAACATTCTTTTTGTCGTTTAGTAAAACGATTTGTAGAAAAAATATTCCATTTGAATGAAAGTAAAATTCAAAGGGGTTTATTATACACTATGTAAAATCAAGGTGTGTATGAATCAAAATATGCCTCAATGAAAGGAGATTGAGATGAAGTCCCTTACCTTATGTTCGACTTATCTTGTTTATTATTTATCTCCCTAAATAATAAAATTAAGTTAATTATAATTGCTTAAGAAACATTTTCAAGTTTATTATTCCTTTTATATCACATATTACCTTGTTATAACAATCATTTAATTATTCAAGTTCATATCGGTCTTTTTGTCGATGTTCGGTACTTGATTCAAAATGAACTTGTTATAATTAAAAATTGTCCATGTGGTCAAAATTCTATTATCTATATAATGATATTCATGATTTATATATCATATATATCATATATATTTATTATATATTTATTTATAATATTCCATATCATTTTAATATATGAAAATGAAATGCATCGTTCATGGAGACGGTAAGTTGTACGTACGCATGAACGCTACTTTCATTTCTTTTTTTTTCTTTTTTTTTAAGAAATGAAAACCAAATGATATATAGGTATATTATAATTAAATTATAATATCATATTTTATATACATTAAATAATTTCATTAACACCATCCTTTATACATTCCATGTATGGTATGAACGAGTCATATCACTTTGAGGGGGCGGTATTCCGCACTTCCTCAAATGAAATTATATTATTTACCCATTATGGAAACCATAAAGGTATGCTATAAATGAAAAATTAAGAAACATAGAGACAATATAAATATAATATATATCACATATAAATACAGTTCTGTCATAATGAACACCATAATAGGTGGTAGGGGAAATCGAACAATCATCGTTTCATGAGGCAATAGTTCGTCGTCCACAGAAACAGTATGTTCTATACCCATTAGACGGAGGTGTGTGCAAGTGTAGTTCAAATACTTCTCATAAAAAAACCAAGTATATTGAGGATACTAGTTTTTTTATATAAAATAATAATAATAAGAGCATAGGGAGTGGAGAAGAAAAAATAATGGAAATAAACTTGAGAGAAGACGTTACCTCAAATCGGGTAAATTCTTTTGATTTGAGACAAAGGGCTCTCTTGAATTGACTTCTGCCTAATGGAAAGTCTCTAATAGTAATAGGGGGGATATTTGGAGCTTATTGGATTAGAGTTTTTATGATCCAAGGGGCATGAGATGTGTGTGTAATGTGGTAGAGGTGGTGTCCTTTTATAAGAGGGAGGAGGGGATCTTTAGGAAAGTTTGAAAGTATTATTTTATTATAAAATTATTTTCAATTTAAAAAAGGTCCAAAACTCAATAAATTTGAATATAATATGAATATAAGTTGAAATAAAATCATCCAATAATAATTTTATAGGTTTTGGTCATTTTGAATCCTTAACTCTTTTTATTTAACCCTTTTTTACTCTTACGGTTTTATCAAGCATTTAACACTTTGAGAATCAAAATAGTTACCAAAACATGAAAAATATACAAATAAAGAGTCATTGATAAAATTTTAGACTTATTATAACTATTTAGACAAATATTATATTTTTTAGAAGTTTATAATATTTAATAAAATATTTTATATTTTAAACTATGAATTATGTCCATTTTGACACTATTCATATCATGACTTTTTTAAAAATCCAAAAAAACTTGATTAATTCGAAAAAACTTCATTAATACAAATATAACATGTAACTATAATCCATAAAATTATTTTATGATATCAAAATAACAAAATTACATTTATTTTAACATTTATAATATCATTTATTCGAATCCTCTATTAATGAAGAAAACACTACATCATCATTGTGTCATAATTAAATTTATTTATTTAATGTTTAAATTTTTTAAAAAAAATACCATGATTTAGGAAATATTTTTATCTTTCTAATGATTATTTATAGTTTAAAATATCACATATATAAGCCCATATAAAAATTTGTTTACTAAACGATATATGTTTATGTTACATTTTCCTTAACTTTAAATTAATTTTTATAAAATGTCATTTTCACTTACAAGTGGCTCCATGGGGTCCCAAAATATACCCAAGGATGCCCATGGTCGGAAATGTATCATCAAATAGGGTTAAGACACGTTTCAGGGTAATTTAATATTATTATAATATTATTTTTTACCCTTACTTACCAGATTTACTCTTTAACCATGGTAAATAAAATATTTATTAAAGTTACTATTCATAATATCTAAAAATAAAATTTACCTATTTAAAAAACTTGGACCTCATGATTCTAAATATGGAATCCAATTTTCCAAATTCAAAAGACAAAAGTTTCAGAAATTAATTTAAAATTAATTTCCGTTGTTAAAACCAAAAAGCGTGTTTTTAAGAAATAAAAACTGCCAAAAAATTGACATGTGTTTATGTCCAATTTCAAAGTAAAATTAATTCCAATGACCAAAATTGGATTAAATGGTAAAAATATAATCTAATTAAACTTTAAAACCAATTAAAAGTAAAATCTAACTATATAAATAAATTATATTAAAAGACAGTTTTGACATAAAATGCAGTATTTTTCGCTATTCATTAAAAAATAAACTTTGTCAAAAAAATACCAAAATTTTAAAAAAAGTAAATTTTTATGTCCCCCTTCTAAATAAGAAGTTTATTTTGTCAAATGGAACATATAAAAGTGACAAAAACTATATTTAAAAAAGTTTTTCCATCAAAAGGCGGTAAATCGACCTTTTAAAGAATATTAGAGTATTTCATGCTTAAAATCGAATTCATTATTATTTTAATCCTCTAAAATTTATTGGATAAAAGTAAAAACATTTAAAAAACATGTGTAATCATATTTTAGTTAGTTCTTTTCATTCTCTCCAATACAACGGCTATGCATTAACTATCATTTAAAATAATAATATTATTATATTATTTTTTTGGTATAACTCAAAGTCGTGTGCAACGTAATATTTCCAAGAAACTTGTTGTTGAATTTTGAGTACGCTATTGGAAAAAACTTCCCCTTTAATGTAAAAATAATATATTATTCATAAATATTAATAGATATAAAAATATATTATTCTATAAATACCTGGGTCGTTACACTGGCACCAAGATTGGGGACCTCTCATGTGAGGGCCAAATTAATACGCAATTTTATGTCATGAAATAGGGATATAAACCATGCAATTTTAGGTTATAAAATGATTAAGTTGTTATAAATTTTATTATCTTGTGACTAATACATGTAGGAAATTTCTTTTAATTCCATGTAATAAGGAACGTGGTTGCTATTTTTTTTGCGGAGATTTGTATGACACATGAAAGGTAATAACCTGACATGAAGAGGAGGGAAATGGAGGCCCAACATAAAACAAATCTCAAATAAAATTACACATACTGAGGGGATAAAAAATATACTATATGTTAAGATAATTCATGGCTAGACAAAATACAAGAGGTATAGGCACACTACGTATATTTTGTAGATAGGAATCAAGCCACATGTAGTTATATAGTATGACATAGTGAGAGGCCAATGCCAAAAGAGTAGCATCCTCTCTGGTGAGGACCCATGGAATCATGTGGTTTAAAATAATGTGAAGGATATGGGAACTATATAGTTTAACATCTTGTGTCAAGGAGGTTCGAGATTTTTAGTTTAAATTCTCATATCTCAGATTGTGGTGTGAAGAGAGAAAGAAATCTTGCACCACACAAGTGTCTACAAAGTGGTTTAAAACCATTTTAAGGTCGTGATGTTGAGACCACATGTATTGAACATGAAAGAAGGTCCCTTCTGAGATTTCTAATCCCATGTAAGTTATGTTTAGTGTGAGAGACTAGGAATGGTGATGGTTCCTTTATTCCACGGAAGTGAGCACAGGAAAACTGGCAAGGTCAGAGATAATCGCACCCTAGTTTAGGATTTTCGGTTGGTCCTAGGTTAAAGAATCTAGGCATCACTATGTATCCTATATAAATAGGAATAAATACATGTATAGTTATGGAATATGTCATGGTACTAAAAACACAATGGAGGTATCTTATCTAGTTAGGGCCTAAGGTATCACATAGTTTTACATCATGCGATGGGGATGTAAACCATTAATTTTTACATTATGTGGATAGGAGGTTGTCATATAGTTTAACATCTTATTACTAGAGTGAGTTGTTCATGAATTTTAAGGTATGTGATAAGAACCATGGGGTTTCTATTGCTGAAATTCACAAATCCTTAACCGATATGAGGTGAAAAGATATCCTATCCAGCCAATAAATGACAAACCCAACATGAATATGGGCCTTAGGGGACAAAGGTTACTGAAAAAGATATTTTTAAGGGGTGAATTTTGGGTTGGGCCTAAGACAGAGGCCCTAGGTGTCACTATATATCTCATCAAAGTGAGAATCAATCCATACATAGTTCTATATGCAACTCCCTGTATAGATCTGACTCATGTACACAGAGAGGGCATTTTACTTAAGATGATTCTTCCGATGAAAGGACCCATTTTAGAGTCCCCTACATGGATCTTATATATATTTATTTATTTATACAGGATATGAGGGAAAAAAATTTACTCTGTGGTTAGACTCGGGATAGAGGTCTAGGCATCACTACATATCCCGTAAAAGCGAGAATCAAGTCACACATAGTTCTAAGGAAGACTAGGTTCGTGATGTGGTAGGAGACTAGCATCAAGATTGGGGACCTCTCAAGTGAGAAGAAAAGTGATATACAGTTTTACATCATGTAATAGATACATGAATCATAATTTTTTACATTATGTGGCGATGAAATTATTGTATAGTTTAACACCTTGTAACTAGGATGTAAAGGCCATGCCTTTTAAGGTCATGAAAGAAGGACTAATCCATGAAGTTTAACGTCATAAAATAAGGATGAATGGTGTATTGTAGTTTTGGGTCATACTACTAGGACCAATGGTTTATGTGCTTTTGAGAGAATTGCATGACACGTAGAAGGTAATAACCTGACATAAGAAGGGGGGCCAACAAAGGCCCAGTTTCATGAAAATTCTCAAGGAAATTACACATATTGAGGGGAGTGTTGAAAGTAAAAATGTTAAGAGCATTTATGACTGGGAAATAGAAAAGATTCCTAGGCGTCACTATGTATCCCACTAAAATGGTGATAAATTTGTACATAGTTTTGAAACATAGTGTGGTAGATAACTGACACTAAAGGGGAGGTATCCTCTTTGGAGAGGGACAAAGGTATCACACAGTTTAAAGTCATGTGAGGAGGATGTTGTCATGCAGTTTAGCATCATGCAAATAGGATTTATTCCTTTTATGGTCACACCACAAGGACCTATATGTAATTTATATTTATACAAAATGACTATAATGTCTTGTATATTTGGTTCATGCAACTAGGACCATGGTGACTTCCAGTTTGAGGTCTTACGACTAAGACCATAATACCTTGAATTTTAAGGTCTTATTACAAGGACCATGGAAATCACATGAATTATTTATTGATAAGCCTTTCATTGGTAGGGGGAGTAGTACGTTCCCCATCCATTATGATTAATAAGTATGCTTTATTTGGATAGACCTTATGTATTATGTAAGGTCCTTCCCAATTTGGTTCAAGATTTGGGGGTTTATTTCTGAGTATCATTGGAATTTTAAGAACTAAAAGAATTAATGAATACAAACTTTCTTGTTGAAGGCTCATGTGATCTAGTTTTAGCGAACCAACAAGTAGTGTAAGGTATGCAACCTTTTCTCATTGAATCGCTCTAACTCGTCCAACCACTTCTATGATTTTTCATTATCTGATAGTTGTCAACATGTAGATATTAAGAGTGAGGGAAATTGGACCTCAATGGGTAGCACTACCTCTGTTCTATAAACCCACAAATATGGGGTCACTTAAGTAGTAGTGTAAGTTTTAGTATGGTAGGATCTCAAGGCAGGCAGGAGCCTATCGAGCCAAGAATTTTTTTTATATCTACCATTTTTAGAGAATATTTGATATAGTTTTATTGAAATAATTTATCTATACATTTTTCATTGCATGGTATACGGAAGAATGGTTGGATTTGATGTTGTACTCCTGGTACAACTTCTTCGATTCGAAAGAGTAGAAGTGGGTGTTGTTTTCCAGCAGTATTGTGTTAGGGAAACCAAATCTGGTTATTATATTTGACTTTATGAAAATGGTGATACTCTTGGTCTTGACTTCCTTAAGAGTTACCGCCTCATCCCATTTGGAGAGGAAGCTGGTAGCAATAAGGATATATTTAAACTACTTGGCCATAGGTGGAGGGTACAACACTACAAAATTCATTCCCTATATAGAAAACAGCCAGGAGTATTTAGCAGTGTGTGGAAACACTGGGGGTTGATGGATGAATTTGTCATGAACTTGGTAGGAATTAAAAATTTTGACAAATTTTGTGCAATTTTACATCATCTAAGGTAAGAAATAACCAAGCCTCTTAATTTGGTGATAAAGCTTGATTCCTGACTGATGGGAACCACAAGCGCTAGCATGAACTTCCTTAATGGTGGTAGTTTTATACTCTATGTCAATGAATTTGAGGAGAACTCCATCAAATCTTAGCTTATAAATAACCTTATGATGAACCAGGTTGTCATATAGAGTGGAATTGATTACCTGTTGTCGGATATGTTATTTTCTAGATATGTCTATTAAAAGGGTCCTATTTTGGAGGTATTCCAATATTGACATCATCCAACCATTTTTAGAGTTATCTGGTTCAGTGGAGGATTTGACCTTGTTGATCTCTTACATACTACTTTGAACAAACAATGATATTATTCTACGATGGGTGATGTTGATGATTACTTCATCATGATCTAGATCTTCCAAGGCCATAGCAGGGTTTTCTAATGCTTCTATCTGGGTGTTTTTTGAATTTTGGGTGTGAGTTAGTGTTGTCTTGGAGGGTAATTCTGTCATTAACCCTCGAACATAATTAGGCAGGGGGTTATCTCTTCTTTATAATGGCATAATCATCATTGATCTTCTTAATAAACAACTCAGAGTCGCCTTTGATTATCAGGTGAGTAATTGGTATTTTAAAATCCATTTCCAAGATTAAAATGAGGGCTTGGTATTCATCCTTAATGTTATTCCGTACCTCTAATATCAAGAAGGAGTATGGTATACCCGCCTTTGCTGGATAAATGAGAATGACTCCCAGCTTGACTTTGTTAAGCTTGGGGTATTCCATCCTATTTTCAGTTAGGGATTCTGGATTCACCATCAATGTAAATTTCCCATATTTGGGTAGGGTCTTTAATGGAGAATATCTCCTCATATTCCAGTTCAATACTCACCAGAACTTCTTCCACAGAGGGATGTTCTACCATTAAATTTTCTAAGGACTTCCCTTTTATAATCTTCTATGGTATGAACTAGATGTCAAACTATTACAAAATGGTCTCCCATCACACCAAACATCCAGTCAACATTGAACAATTGAGTATAAATTTGAGCGGGTCATTTAGAGATATCAAATAGACCTCATGGTGCTGTTAATAGTGCCTTAATTTCTAAACTACAAAAATTAGTGCCAAGTTGTTCTTCTTAATATCTGAATACTGAGTCTAAATGTTGAGTATGGTATGATTGAGATAATAAAGGTTGTTTTCATTACCAGCTTCAGTTTTCTATGCAAGTAAGACCCCATTGATTGTTCCAAAGTTTTCACATATAAGATGAGTGGATTTCCTTCAATTGTTAGCATTAACATTGGTGGTATCATGAGATATTTCTTGAGGTTGTTTAATACTTCTTGGAAATTATCAGTCCACTGAAATGTGATCCATTTCTTCATAAATCTGGTGAAATGAAAACATAGGCTTGAGAGGTTTTCTATGAAGATTCAAGTGTAGGAAAGGTTTCCTTATAGTCCACTATACTCTTTAAGGTTTTTAGGGGATGAAATACCTAGGATTGACTTAGTATTTTCATGTTCAGCTTCGATGACACAATGGAATACTATAAATATGATAAATTTTCCTAAGGTAATGTCGAAATTATATTTCATGGGATTCATTTTCATACTATGTTGTCACAGTTTATCAAAAATGGTTTCCAAATCAACAAGGTGATCAGAATGTTTTTGTGATTTTACCACAAAATATTTAACATAATACTCAAATTAATTTCTTGGGAAGGGTTTGAAGATGTGATTCATGACACATTGATATGTAGCGTCATCATTCTTTAAAACAAAGGACATCACTCGGTAGAAGAATACTCCCTAGGGGGGATGAAGGCAATGAATTATTCATGTTTTGGGGCCATTCAAATTTGGTTGTATCCTGAATAGCCATCTATGAAAGAGATAGATTGATATCCATATGTTTTATTGATTAGAAGTTCTATAATTGGGACTGGGAAGTCATATTTTAGAAAGTACCGGTTGAGTTATCTAAAATCGATGAAAACCATGATCTTTCCATTCTTTTTCTTGACGAGGATAATTGGTGATCCATTTCAGGTATCGAACTTCCCAAATGAAGTTTTCTTTAATGATATTTTCAATTTCCACTTCAACCTTGGCATTATGAGTTGAATGTTTCCTTCTGGATTCCTATATATAACCATGGTGATCTTCTAAAAATCATAAGTGATGAGTATCCACATTGGGATCAAGTCCTGGAATGTCATGGTAATTTTAAGAAAACAAATCACGATGTAGATTCATAAAAGAGGTGTAAATTTCCTACTCATCAAGGGACATAGCTACACTAATAAACATCAATCGTGGATCCTCCTTTGTACCTTGATTTATCTATCAAAGTTTATCAACAATATTGGAGTCTCCTTACTCAAATGATGGAGGATCATCTTTGAGGTTATATTCTTCCTATTATTCCTCTTTCTCTTCCTCCTCCTATTCCTCTGTGCCCATGTTGAGATGGATGGGAGATAAAGGGTAATTATTGAGGTTAGGGGGGGTTTAAGTGTTTTTGAGATCCATATTCCAATAGTGATATAATGTATTCTTTAGATGTTACTGTTGAAATGGTGACCTGATAAAGTTCTAGGGATGAATTTGGGGGATTTTCATTTGAGGTATCACCACTAATAGAGAAATCAAAGACATGTTTAGTACCCTCATATTCAACTGACATGGTAAATGTCATGAAGAATAGTGATCATATCTTTGAATCTGATCTTATGTCATTGGCATGACTTATGGGAAGCATTTATTCATCACCAAGGTCTTTGAATGAGTTATTAGGGTCATTTCTAGACTATTTAGGGTGGAAACTAAAGCAAAACCATTAGTTATGGGTTTTTTCCCTCTCTTCGGTAAAATTTTGCATCAATATATTGAGATTAACAAGATTAAAATAGAGATTTATCACCATGTAATTCCCTAATCTTCCCATTGCTATAGTATTTGAGTCATTGATGATATGAGGAAGGGATCACTGCATGTTGATGCATCCAAGGCCTTCCTAGAAAGACATTGAAAATTGTATCTTTTTAAATGATCAAGAACTTATATTTGGACACAAAACCTTCAAACTAAGCTCTAAGATTAATGTAGTTAAGGTGTTTAGGTTCACTTTTATCATACTCTTGAATCATTAGAGTGGAAGGGGATAAATCAGCTCCAGCATGTTCTAATTGATGGAGTGTTCTGACTAGAATGAGTTTGACTCCTGATCCATTGTCAATGAAAGCTCACCAGATATCAATGTCATCTAATCTTATAGATATATAAAAGGGTCTGATATGTCCCTATATAACAACATCCATATCCTTCTCCATGAAATAGATGACCAAATGAAATTTTTCAGAGTTGATTTATGCACGATATACCTCGACAGTAGTGACTTCAGCTTCAAATTCTTGAGGTCTCATCAGATCCTCTATAAATTCTTCTCATAAATCCTTTTACATGTTGAGAGCATAAGAAATTGAAATTTTCACTAGAAATATGGACAAATGCTTTAGGATGTCATATTTTTTAGTCAAAGGCCTACATCTTTCTATGGGGATCTGCTCCCTAGTAAGAACTGTAGCGACTGATGTGTATAGGGTAGATGAGTCAGGTGGTTGCAAAAATGTTTAAGGCATCATTACTGATGGATTGGACCATTTCAATTTTCCTACCTATTTGGGATAACGATATTGTTTCACCCCTTCCATTCAATCTTCTATAATAATTGGTCCTAGAAGACTCTTTGGGAAGTTGGGTTCATTTACCTACTCTTCATGTGATCTTTAAAGGTATCCATTGTGAGTCTTGACAACATAAATAGCCATGTTGGGGATGTGGTTGGGATATTGGTTCTAACAATGGTTGCATCTTCCCCTACCTCTCGGGATTATGCTACCCATACCTATGTTTTCCCATCTTGGAATAAGGAATTTGAGCTCATAAGCCTACTTATCGTCAGAGAATGGATCCATTAAGTGAATGATGTTAATGGAACTGAAAATTAATTCTTTATATAATGAGGATTATATCTATTGGGATGATTCTCATAGTACCATTTGTTGGAACGGTTCCCATTGTACCATTTAGCAGGGTGGTGCTTGTACTTCTAAGGCTGAAGGCGTGAAGTCTGAGAGAGTTAAGGCTATATTTGGAATTAGTACAAGTTCATACACCAATATTTTCTTTATACTCTTCTAGCTATGTCACTTATTTTGATATTGTCTCTTAGATGACCAATGTGCCAATGAAGTTGGTATTTCCATGGAATAAGGAACTTGGGACATGATTGATTGATTTAATTTCACCCTAAGGATAGTATGAGTTCGATTGGTTGTTTTCCTAGTCATCCAATCACTAAAATTTTGTGCACCCCTACTTAATTATTTCCATTCTACTTCTTCTTCTAGAGTGGAAACAGAAACACATGCCACTTGTGTCGGTGGTTTTCATAGCTTTACCTGCCCAAAATCAACTATCTTTTACAAAATATATTTAATTAAAAAAACAATATTAGATGGTGTGTCCCATAATTTTATTATAGGAGTAGTATAGACAGTTTCCAAGGCCAAATGTTTGTGGTATCTTGGGCTCTAGAAACTTTAGAAAGTTATTTTGTATAGTTTCAAAAAAGTAATTGAGAACTTTATCATCTCAGAAGGAATAAACTTTATTCTTCCAGTTCTCAAATTGGAAATGTTTAAGTTCCTTACTCCTAGTAGGGATACTACTTCTAACACTATAGTTTAGGAGGAGGTTACACATGAGGAGGTGTGGGCTTTAGAGTTGGAGTTGGCCTAGGGGTCGGTTTTAAAGTAACTGTTGCAGTTTCCACTCTACCCATCCTCTTCCCTTGAGATGTTATCATGGTATGGGAGTTAGCCTTGGTTTGAAAAATAGAATCTTACAACCTTTTTTGTACTATGGTAAGATCTTAAAATCCACTTGGATAGTTTAATAGGATAAGTGATGTTCATAGTTTATCACAAACATTCTCAATACAATGACCCAATAAATATTCTTGAGGAAATTACATGTTTAAGGAATAATTAAAACTCTTCCAGCTGGAAATAAAATCTAACACCCTCTCAATTTATTATTGTCTAAAATTTTAGAGATCAAGGATTATTGTATTATACAGTGTAGAGATAAATTTTCATGACCCGCCTTCACCAAGATGAGGGAAGTGACAACAAATTGCCAGACCCTTCCTTCCCCAAGTTGAAGGAGAGATAATGACCCCCGAGACCCTCCTTCAATAGTCCCCAGAGTGGAGAATATCACCAAGGGTATAAAATCACACATAATATGGAAGTCATTACCCTTTTTTTAGGATCAGGAGATAAGATAGTAAATCCAAAACAACACCAAAACTGGAAGTAAAAGTAAAGCCAAAACAATTCATTCCCATATGCATATTCCAATAATAAGTGCTACAAGGTACAAGAAAACTCCAAAGGTAAGTACCAAAAGAAAAGAAAAACAAAAACTTCAACAGTCCTGAAGTCCGAGCTAATAGGGTCTGGAATGGTCCTCAAAGTCCTCCTAGAAACCTAAAATCATTTTTATATACGTAGGGTGAGCATACAAGTATACTCAGTAGGGAAAACCAAAATCTCTCATGTACAGGTGGGGAGGCATTCTAATGCCCCGTGAGAAAAGGAGATAACCAAAGCACCTAGCAAGGAAACTATCTACCCAACCTCACCAAGTCACACTCCCCAAATAATGCAATTCAGGTAAAATAATAGTAATAACACATCGATTTTTGGGTACCCCGCACCACTTTCCCATTTTTTATTGAAGACATCCTATGCATCAGACCTCCCCCGCCATTCTCATTGCTATCCCAATGTCATACCCTTCCCGCACACACCTAGGCTACCACAACCACACATAACCACACCCGCAGACACCTGGGCCAGAACAACTATCACCATGCCCAAAGACACCTAGGCCAGAACAATTACTGCCACACTTAAAGACACTTGGGCCTCATCCCGAAGACACTTGGGAAATAACATGCCCGTACACACCTAGGAAAACCACCAAAATTACCCTACCCGGAGAATCTTGGGCTATAATGGACCTCAGGTCATCACAACCTGCCTGAAAAGTCTTGGGTTACTCAGTAAAGGGAGCATAAAGGGAGCTAATAACTAGGCACTCATAAGAGTGTTGGGAAAAACACCCTCTCCCATGAAATGGGGGTGTTCATCATGAAGTTCTAAACTTGGGTGGGGTACGAATAAGAAACATAAGAACTAAAGTATACATATAGGTAAACAAGCACTCATCCCAACCTAGGGGTTCCAAAACCAGCCCATATATAAACACTCTCGTTATTATTCATTCATAAGAAGCACAACAGCCACAACCAAGTCACAAATCATTCTTGGAAAACAATTCCCCATTGAACTCATTCTTGTTTTCATATTCAAGTGATTACATTTAAATAATTATTCACTATTGGGCAACTAACAGGAATAGCCATAAGCCAAGGAAGGAAAAACAACCAAGCAGCGAATTAAGCATTCACAACCGGTTCTCTTGTAATGTCACAACAACAAAAGGGATCAGTGAGATCCCTCAAAGTACTGGAACCAAACCAATCCCCAACTTACGGCCTCACACATCCCTAAAATCCATAAACTAACAACTGCACAATAGTTTATCTCATCCCCATCCATGTCACCTCACAAGCATCAAGCAGAACAACCATACACATCACCAGAATAGAGCAAGGGAGTTTCCAGATTTTAAACACACCATTCATTTAGTTCCGTATTTCCATTTGGTTAACCGGGGCGACCATAAAAGGATTATTATTCATTGGGAATCCATTTAATTAACTGAGTTTACGTGATTAACCAGTTTCCATGTTACATCCATTCAATCACTGAATTATCTGGAAAAAAATAGGTTCATTAGTGCGCAAGAAAGGACCACCAATGGACACAATTTTCAGTGTACATAAGACCATAAAATTCACAATATATAAGCAAGGATAAAATAGTACATAATCATAATCAAAAAAACCCCATCATTATTTGGAAAACATTTATTATCTTTATTAAGGCGTGGTTTCATCCATCCCCGAAGGAACATCATCGTACCCACCTCGTATGATGCACAATAAAGATAGACGAAGGAAAAACCCTACCTATATGGTCAATTATCGAAGTTTTTCTCCACACGCCAAGAAATGGGGATGCGTGACTTACAGGGGATGAACTTCTAGGACTCCAAGAGTGAGCAGGAAAGGATCCAGAATAGGCACAACACTATCCTTGGGAAGGGGGACTCCAAAAACACCAAGGAAAAGAAATGAGACTAGCCAAGAATAAGAAAGAATCCCGTGCAATAAATGGTGAGATCCTAGAGTTACAGGATATGAAATATTTAATGGATTTAAAGGAGGATCGTGGTTTCTCCACACAGTTGGATAGTTACATATGATGGAATTAATTGTCATTTAATAATTATCATCAAAGAGGTGGCCATAATAGCTGTGAGTTAAAGGGTTTCCTTTAATCTGAGGAAAATGCATAACAGGGGTGGAACTGGAAAGTATGGGGAAATGGTGTGATATTGAGGAAAATCCAAATGTTTTGGTAAGTCAAGGTTCACCTGGATCTTGGGGGATTTTAGATATCATTTATGGGATTTAAATGGATTTAAAATGGGTATTAAAACACTTTTATGTCAAAAGATATGTTTTGGGAGTGGAAAAAGTCATAAACTGTAAAAAAAAAGGAAGGGTGGGACACCATTTGGTGAGACACTATAATGGTGCTACGGTCACAGTTCCATCGTCACGGTGTCATCATCACAGTGCCACCATTTCGATGTGCAACCGTGACGGTGCGACTGCTACGGTGCCACCATCACGGTGCCACCGTTTCAGTGTGCAACCATGACAGTGCGACTGCTACGGTGCCACCGTTTCATTCTGAAACCATGACGGTGCGACCATTACGGTGCCATTGTTACGATTCCACCTTCATGGTTCAAGACATTACATAAATTGATAGAGGAATTATTGGCGAAGATATTCCACCCCTTGATTGATCTGGCTGGTAGACTGGTATACCAAGAGAATGTTTGTCCCTATAAATTTTGTATGAAACATCTGATCTTAGCTAACTCTTGCTACTCAAGGGTCCCCGTCATGGGTCCACACTGATATATGAAGTGTTTTATATTTTTTTCTAGATCCCCTGAACCATTTGTTGTTGGGAACATAGGATTAACAAAGTTTGGCGGGGGAAGATTTTTATCCACCCATTCAGGGTAAATATTCCTCTCTAGTTATACTGGTGAACATCATCCTTCTACAGCTTCTAACCAATCTTCCATTGACTTAATAGTGTATATGATCTGGGGAGGAATTTTCAGCTGGGTAGGAGCCTAAATAATGGGAATAGTAGCCTGTGGCGGCTCTACTTGTACTCGTGGTGCGGAACCTACAAGGGTTGTCTTATGAGGATTCATATAAAATTACTCTAGTTGTGTGCCCAATGAATGGAACTTGTGATATCTTATTTTCATTAGGTCCAAATGTATTGGTTTTCGATACCCCATGTTGAGATAATGTTCTAACTCCATTTTAGTTTTTGTGATGAACCCTATTTGTTGAGGTACATCAACTAAGAGCATGAGATGTGTATTTTCTTATAGAATATATCTAGAAGGTATTTTTCTTCAAATTAGTTATTCATTGAGTTTATCAACTCCTTCATCTCTTCCTCATACTGATCAAAGCATTCCTCAAGTGTGATAGGTTTAACCTCGTTGGGCAGTGGGTGAGATACAGCTACACCTTTAACCTTTTCCTTGTAATATTCTCACCAAGGATGTGGTAGTGGGGAAGTTGAGGGAATCCTAAAATTCATATCAAGATTCTAGTTTTGGGTATGCACACCTTCTTCAATCATTTAAGTGTGTACTTTATTATAAATAGAAATTTCATCTTCTTGTTCCTCTGTATCAGCCTCATATTTTGTAGCATTCATATGGGTGGTTCTAATGACGTTCACTGATGCAAAATGTATTTCATTTTTCACATTAATACCATAATGATAAGAGGGTTGTTTGTCTCAGGGATATCTGTCGAAAGAGCTGTAATCACTAAGAGTGGTCATACCCTTGAGAGAATGCTTTTGTTTGTGCCCACCATGGGTTCTCATCCTATCCTTTGTTGGTCCTCTTGGAATCATTTGATGATGTATGATCCAAAGGGAATATATGTAAAATATTATTTTGTGTGTTCCTAGAGAGGAAGTTGTGTCACAAGATAGGATAAATTGGGAGGATTCACTTTGTGGAACTCCCCCTAATTGGGAAAGACTTTCTTCCATTGAGGAGGAGTTTGAGGTAAAAATGACACCATCCCTATGATATGGGGATGATTTTTTTCTATTTTCACAATATTTCGGGCTTGATTTGTTGGCCTCGAAGGTTGTGCTAAAAATTCTCTCAAGCCTGCAGGCTGGGGTTTCTTCTGTATTGTCATGGATATGGATTCCCACTTGATTTTATGAATATTTGTTCAAACATGGTGTGGGTTCATTGTATGATTTACACTTGAGACATCTACATCTAAAGATATTGGAACTTTATGACTATTGTCTTCCTTAAGTGAGAGGATTACTCAATATTTTCTAATGCTTGATGCAAGATTCTTTTAATGGATCGCTTTCTTCTAGACTAACATCTCTGAGAGTCATTTAGGGTTAGTTTTTGTTGAGCATGCTGTCTATTGTGAGCATATCCTATTTCTCAAAGCTGGCTTGAGGAAATGACATTACATTATTTCACCTTGGGAAGACTTTTATGATCGGGGAGTGAGTTGTAATGCAATTCCATGTGTTTTCCTCATCCTCATATATAAATGTTGGATAGGGTGTTGGTGATCAGCTAAGGCGACTCTTCTAATTCATTCAGACATGTGCATTGAAGGGCTCCTTTCTATTTTCCCAATCTTGGGTGTTTCACAGCTATAATTATTTTCAATTTAATTTGATGATGAATCTCTTCTATTACCTTGACATGAGTTGGATATTCGTCATAAGGAAAGAATTTTGTTTTCAGATGATGAAAAGTGGTCCATAAATTTAGGTGAATTTCATGCACACATTCTTCCAACAATAACTTCATAATGTTATATTGTGGAGTGTCTAAAGGCTAGAACATGATTGGTATATTATCTTTAGCCAACTATGTCCTCATGAGAAATATGTCTTCTTCATCCTTTTCATGAGGTTCCTCAACCTGATCTGACCAAAGTGGAAATCTCTCTATTGATTTATTATAAACATTAGGGTTGGTAGGGATTTCATCTATCATATTGGATGGAAGGCAATTCAAGGGTGGTTTAGAGAATGATTTTTTCCTTGTGATGACTTCCGGTTGAGAAATAATATCACTTGTCAATGATGAGTCATTATGCATGACTGGACTCATTTTCTCAAGTGCCTCATGATAGGAGGGATTTATGATAGTTGGTTCGAAAAGGGGAGGACCTTCTTGATGAAATAAAGTGTCACTATAGGGAGGACCTTTATAGCAAATGTCATCATGTGGAGGACTACCATCATGGATTGTTGTCTGACTGCAAGGATAATTTCTATAGCGTGTATCCTAAGGAGAACCCTCAGGGAATATGAAAGCAAGGGGGGGGCCTTTTTTCAATTTGATCATCTGGATAAAAGGAGGGTTGTCATGGAAATCATTGATATATGGGCTCTTATGATCAATAATATTGTGAACATGAAGTAATATTTTGTGGTATGATGTCTGGGGAGAACCTCTAGAACTATCGATAGTAAAGTTACAGGTAGGAAATTCAGAATTACAAATGTTATCTCTATAATTTGGTAATGAATGAGTAGGATCATAAGTTTCCATATATAAATTCATGAGAGCTTCAAGAACACCAGTATTGAGTAGAGAAGAGTCATGGACTAGCTCTTTATTTTCCAATCATCTTTAGTGAGGCTTCTTTTTGGATGCTCTCTTGTGGGGAACTAGGGTCGCCTAATGTAGACAGCAGCTTTCATATACGGAGGCCTATTTTAGTATCTTTTATGTTATTTCTAGAACTTTTTGATAGATTTATAGAATTTTGGTAGGGATATTTTCCTACCCCAGAGTGACCATTGGGATGGACCAATGACCTCCAATTGGTACGGGGATATGGGTCTAATTTGGTTGTCCATTTATCATGGGATTTTTTCAAAAAAAACTCTTGAATGGGAGTAGGGATATACGTCTACTCCGGATTGACCCTCACATTATGTTGATGAGTGACCAAAATTGTGAGGGACACAACTAGAAAATGAATCTACTGCCACGGACCTATAGCTACGGTTTTAAAACTGTGGCTATAGGTTTCTATAGTCATGGTTCTACGACCTATAGCCACAGTTTTAAAACTGTGGCTATAGGTCTGTTTTCCATGGCCTATAGCCATAGTTTTCAAAAATGTGGCTATAGGCCAATTTTTTCAAATCCCTATAGCCATGGTTCTCCAAAATCATGACTATAGGGTTCTCGCGCTTCTGTGGGAACAAAAATTACCGCCAAAATTTTGGCGGGAAGCCCTACCACTATGGTTTTGAGGATATTCCTACATTTTTTATTAATATATATATCATAATATATATATATATATATACACACAAATTGTAACGTGGTGTAGTGGTGAGTATGTTAGATCGCAAAGGGGAGGTGTAAGGATCGAAACTCATTGGTGACACTTTTTATTTAGGCTATTTCCACGGTTTAATGAGGCTATTTTCATGGTTTTAACCATGAAAATAGCTACCTATAGACACATTTTAAATCGTGTCTATAGGTCAACCGCCGCAGTGGCCAATTTTGAGGCCTATTTCCATGGTTTTTAAAACTGTGGAAATAGGTCGGGACCTACTTCTATGGCGATAGCAGCCACGGTTGGCCAAAATTGTGTTCGTAGCCTATGGCCATGGTTTTAGGGCCTATTTCCACAGTTTTAAACCATGGTAATAGGCCTTTTTTCTAGTTGTGGGAGGGGTTGTGTTCCCTCACTTTAACAATTATCTCTTTAATCACTATATATTGAAAAGTTTGTAGGATGTGGGTAGGGATTTGTGTCCACCCTTTCATAATTATCAAGATATTTTGGGTGACTTCAGTGGCTAGAATGAGGATATATGCTCATTTTATGGTTAAAGTAGGGATGTAGGTCCGCCGCTCCTGTCCTCTATTTTCAATCAAGATATACTGAAGGCCATTTTGTGTGTGGTAATAGACATTGGTCTTCCCCTATTTTTTATTGAGATTTACTGGTTGGTTTCTCTGATTAATACCAAGCTAGGCTATCAAACTTGGTCGATATGGTCAGGTGTGTGTGTATGCTCATAGTTTGTCACCATATTTGACTGGCATACTTATCTGGAGGTAACAGAGGTATGGTCCTATTCCCTATTACTTGATCACTACCCTCAGTGGGTAGTCCTTGGTACTCATGTCTGAGTGACCTGGGATAGACTCTTGAGGGTGGAACCCTCATCATGCTAAGGTTTTGATGCTACACGATGTTAGTGGCAGTGACTGATGGGAAGAGAACTTTTGTGGGACCCTTGTGTCATTGGAATGAGTTCATTGGTGACCTCTTGATATTACTCCATAAGATAAGGGAGGAACTTGTTGTTTCATTCTAGGGATAGACCCTTGAAATGGTTTGAGACAGTGATGGGTTTTTTCTGCTTATTTACCATCAACCATTATTGGGTGGATGGTTGGTAGGGATTCATTCCTTATATGGCTTCATGTGTAGCCTCTAGGTTTAGTATGGGACTATTTCAATGGTACTTCTAAACTAGCGCATTTGAAACCTAGAATTGAAGATGTTGGGTTGGTGACAGTATCCTTTGATTTGATGAGGATCCTGCTTGTGTAGTTTCTAATACATAAGTTCAGGTTGGTTGGAAGGATTCCATTTGGATTGAATGGAGTTTTTATGAGAGTGACTGAGTATTCACGACAAAAACCAGCAAGAAAAAACCATCAAAGTAGCATCTTAATAAACAAAAACATGTGTAATAAGTTGTTTTAAATCCATGTTTGGCCCACTTTAATTTTTTGAGAGCATGAAAGGGGCCTAACATGTGGGTAACACAATCATTTTGGTTAAGTATTTACATCGGGTTCACTATTTTTGTTTTTTTTGGAAAGGTGAGAACAAAATGGTCCAACATGCGTAAACCTACTTTCTTTTATAACTGTGAGGTTCACGTCAAGTTCACCATTTTTCTTTCACACAAAAAAAATCAAGTGGGGTTTTAATGATATTTTTTTGTGGTAGTGGGATGACCCTTCACATCAAACACACCTTTTTATTTCCATATATCACACAAGTAGTTTCTAATGGGGTTTATTTGTGGAACTGAAAACACCCAACGGTTCCCTTATTCATGATATTTCATGAACCCACTTTACAAAGGTATATGGTCATTGAAAAATGGTTCCAACAACACTTAGGGACTCACATTGGTCAAGATGATGGTAGGTTAATCTCATCATTCCTTTTTGGGGGAAATTATTGCCTACTCCATGACTCTCTTATAGATTTAATACATATCCATGAATCCTTTATTAAATCCCAAATGTAGAATGGGTCAACTTTATATTAACAATAAATTATTTTCATGTATTGGCTTTAGAATCATCTTTATGTATCCAAGGTTCTTCATTGATGGGGATATTTGTATGTATTTGAGGTTCTACATTAATGGTACCATTGGTATACATATTATAGATTTTAATGTTGTATATTATCATGGTGCTGGTTTTAAGCCACATAATGGGGAACTTGGGAATTTATCATCATCTAGGAATATGATAGTTGTTTTGATATCAGTATGGATCCCATGAAAAGGTATTTCTACATATCCTTGTGAAAGGAATCATAACTCACATAGTTTGGTGTCACTTAACGAGACACATCATACCTTTTAAGTTCAAGTGAAAAGTACAAGACCATGCAGTTTAACGTTGTGTGGTAAGGACATATAGGCAGAAGGTTACTAAACAAGGATGGTGTGGGACTTATACTAAAATGATTTGGGGGACCTGGAAGGGATATATCCTCCCAGGTTGGATATGACCGTACTAGGAATATGGACCAATAAAGATGTTGATGGGGGACCCAAAAGGAATATGGTCCTCTAGGTTGGATATGACCCTACTGGGAATATGGACCAGAGAAGACTAGGGTGAGTTTGGGGTGTTGGGTTTGGATCTCAAGGAGGCTTCCTACATATCCTTTTTTGGACAAGAATCAAATCTCACATAGTTCGAAAGGGTTTCATATTAAATCTATGGAGGAGTCCCAATGTTGATTTATTAAAAACATATCCCTTTTAAGGTCTGTATCATAGTGAATATAGCCCTTTGAGAGGATGGTAACATGGTTTTCGGTCTTACACCTAGCAGTAGGCCCATTTGAGTGAGTATGGTTGGGGATTACACTGAATAGGAGGCCCATGCTGGTGGTATTTGATTTTGTTGATGACATGATCATCACTAACCTCTAAGCCCAAGTGAGTCATGCTCGATGTGAGAAATAATAGGAAGTATAAGATCTAGTGATCCACATAATATCCTTCATCTACTAATGTATGAGAGTGAGGATGTGGAAGGTTGAGGAATTCCTCACAAGAAATACTAGGGGATTACTCCCAGAGGGGTTCCCTTGGGTAACCCTTTTGATAGTTTATGACCCCTTTGATAGGTGGATATGAAGACTATGCATTAACCCTTATGGAGGGGAAAATCAATTGGTTCCCCCCACTTTCTAAAATAGAGAGGTCCCTAGAACTAACTCTATGATAGGGGTCCTCATTATTGAGAGAATGCGCAATTTTAAGCATTATGGGGACCCTACCTATTTGGTAGGCTAAGTGTGGGAAATCTTTTACTGAGGGAATGCAAAATTTAATGGGAGACATGTTGGTGTGTCTTCCACCCTAATCATACAAATTTAGAGGCCTTAGTGGAGGTTTCAATTTGGTCTCCCTCATATTAGAGTCCTAGGGATATGGGTTCCTTGTCATCCATAGTGAAGGAGAGGGCTCGTAGGGTGGATCATGTAGGTTAGACCTGGTAAAGTTAGGGGTGATTTTCCTAAGTAACGTCTTGGAGAGCTAGAGGTACTTCACTCAGGTAAAGCTTGGGCGAGCTGAAGGCACTTCGCCTGGGTAAGGTATGGGCGACCTAATGGTGTTCTATTCTAAGTAAGGCTTGGTTGAGCTGAAGGTTATTTTCCCATGTAAGTATTGGTAAAGCTGAAGGTGTTTCTCCTAGGTAAAGTATAATCAAGCTGAAGGTGCTTCCCCCAGGTGAGGCTTGGGTGAGCTGAAGGGGTCTCACGTAGGGTGGACCTGGGCGAGCTAGAGATGACTCACGTGGGGTGTACCTGGGAAAGATGGAGATTCCTCTTGGGAGATGAACAAATTGGATAACAACACTTGGGAGAGGCCTTACTCTAAGCTCCAAGGGTATCCTCAAGTGTCTTTAGATGACTGGCACCCATGTTTTAAGCTACGTAAGGTTCATTCGTCATAGTAGTTTTGACTAGGTGTGAATTGTTTCTCTCAAGGTACATGGTATTATAAACCTTTAGGGACCTCAATCCAATGATCGTTGTTAATTTCCTCTTCTTTTATAGGATTAGATCACTACTTAAGGGTTTGGAGGACTTGGGAGAGCAGAGCTTCGTGTAGTCTATTTGTCTTCTAGTTGTGTCAAATGAGGAGTCCAAGAGTCATATTTATAGGCAAGACTTAGGAACCTGGGTGAAGGAGATCATCTGTGCGGGTCCATTGCATAGGTATCTCATGTAGGACCCTCATGAAGGTATTGGATTCTCATATTGGGCCATATAGGTTGGGCCTTCGTGCGCCTCTTGGCACGTAGGTGGGGTCTGTGTGAAATCCACTTGGGTGAATTATTTGACTCCCTTTTCTCCTCTACTACTTGAGGTATTTTACCATAAATATTTTTACCCCCATGTAAAAAAAGGGGGTTTCAAAAGAGTATATCATCATGTTGAGACATCCGTATAGAAATAAGTTAGCATTGCAATTATTTTCAACCGCCTATGAACGTTTACCCTATAATATAATATATTTATAAAAATATTTCAAATCAAACATGTTGCATGCTTTTTCCATCAAACTATATGCTCGATGTCTCTTTATTTGATTTTCAATAAATGAACTCACCCATAGAACACCATGTCCATGGATTTATTTAGGAAGTTCCATTTTGATCAAAGGATATGAGATATTAACCTTCATCAAGAGACAAAAGGGATAAATCCTTTCTTGCATTATCCATTAATGTTATATCAATTATGATACACCCTGTGTATTCTAATTCACTACAAACATATGTCATCGTAGTTTTCATCAATACATAAAAGTATGTGAGATGTGATATCCATTAATGATAATCTTAAAGTCTAAGGATCAATACACATGTTTGTAGATGGGAACACCCAATGACACATGAAAATGTGGATTTCCTATTGATGGTCCTATTCTCATAAGCTCTTATCTTGGAGATTATCAAGGGAAAACACCATGAGAAGGTGTCTAGATATCTTATGAGACTCATACCCATGATAGCCTATATTGTATGTGTCTCATCAACCAATATCATTTAGTCATAGAATGAAGTTCAAGAATAATGTCGTGGAACCTCTAGGTTATCATCATATAGGGGAACTACTATGACCTTTTAGTATGAAATATATTCTAAAGACATTATCACATACAAATATCATTCATAATAATAATCAATATGTGATAAAAAAAACTTATTTAATATGAAAAACATGTTATCAAGTACTAAAAAATTTGGTTCTAGAGCACCAACTCCAACACCCCACACCCATAAACACTCTCATTATCATTAGAACCATATTCCAAGACACATTCTCTAGGGTCCTTCAAATCCCTCAAGGTTCACCAACCCATAAGGGTCATAAGAAACCATGGTACAAGGAAACACCTCATAGCCCCAAGGTCACATCCCAACTAAATGCACAATGGGAAACATCCCACTATCTAGTGCACCCAAACCCATCAAGGCCTCAAAACTTGGGATATCTCTCTAGCCCAAACTACCCATACATAGGGTTGTTCCATATATTAGCATTCTCATAGGATTCCCCTTTTAAGTCTTCCCATTTTTCATCAAGATTCCAAATTTTACCCATTTATCATTTATTTAAATATCACATTCTAGGTTTGTTTGGATAGAATGTCATTAACAAACTATAAGGGAAAATTACTTATAAGTTTCTTACTAGAAATTTATTTAACCAAAACCACCATTTAATAACTCATTTATATCTGCCCTAAAATCTACAAGGGGTCACTCAAGGATTTGGCCAAGTAGAATGCCACCATACATTTATATGTGAAAACACCATATAAATGGAAACAAACACTTTAAATAAAAAACCCCCCTCTATTATTTAATTCTATAGGAAGATATAAATCATTAGAAATTATAATCCATAAATAGTAAATAAAAAATTAGCATGTCTTAATCTTAGGCATCTATCAATCATATACAACATATGGATGACATATAAATCCTATGTGGCTAACATGATTCATGAACACACACACCCTCATATCATACTGCCCATGAGTAAAAATCGCATAAATCAATAACATCACACCCAAGTGCACCACTCAAGGTGGAAATAAGTCAATAGTAAAAGTGAAAAGCAAAAACAACAATTCTCATCCCTAATAACATGAATTTTCCCCCATACTTGGGGCTAAAACACCCAGTAATGAGATCATTTCCAATATCTGACAATATCTTAGTCTCCTATCTACCATGACCAAATCATGAGAAAAAATAAAATATGTCTTTGATACCACTTTGTAACATCCCACCACCCTAAACCATTGATCAGTGTCTGGACCAACGGTTTCCACATACCTCAGGTGCGCCTCCCCACACGTTAGAAGTTTTCAACTAATGATGAGGGCTTATGAGGTTATCGTGCAGAGACTATTCCATCATTAACAGAGTGTGAAATATAAAATTAAATAAATAAATCCAATACAATACAATAGGTAAATATCACACCCGAGGATAAAATAAATACAACATAGGATGTGATAATAAATGAATGTGCCATATAGAACCTATCGAATCCCCTAAGGGTGGATCATACTCAGGAAATACTAAAAGAATAAAATAAAATAAAACTAAGTCTAATAGTCCATCCTTATCTGGTTATGATCCTAGCTTGATCCCATAATCAAAAATCTAACCTTGGAAGCCAATCAATATACATCAATATCAGGCCTTACCTGAAACCTTTACTTATGAATAAGAACGGTGTCTTCTTGGGTACCCAAGTGTCATAGTGGCTCGAGCAGGGTGTGAGTATAACTCGGTAGGTCGCCACCAATGGTGTCCCTAAATATAACTAGTCTAAAAAAGTGAATGTAGAAGTGATCAGGGTAAAAAATTTAACAGTTTAATGTTCAAAAGTAAATAAATAAAAGGAATAAACCATCAATCCTTAGTTCTAAGACATCGATCATCCATACTTGCTTCATCCAGTGATGGGGTGTCTCTGAACATGTCATGTGGACCATTCCTCACATAATAACATGAACATCATTGTGTGTGTTTTCATAGTTATCATTGAACACCTCTCCAGGTCTTTTCCATCCAATACATAGTAGTACAAACCACCCATATATACATGTGTTTTCTCAATCAGAGAAAGTAGCAAGGACCACCCCCCTATGGATTTTCTCTCAACCAAGGCATAACTCATCAAGTAACCCAGACTACCCCTATAGGAGTTTTATCATCCAATACATAGTAAAATGAGCCACCCCTAAGGGTGTTTTCTCACCCAGGCCGTAGGACAACAAGCAACACAAACCTCACCTTGGGAGTTTTCTCATCCATGCCATTGGGTGATAAGTAACATGGACCTCCCCTTCAAAAAATTAATAATAAATGGAAGCACAGCCACCCTGAGGTCATTTTCATTACCTTTAAAATAATACCACCCTTGATGGGGTGTTTTTATCAACTTAAAACATTTCAAAAAACAAAACACCATTTAATAAAATGATCCACATGCCAAAATTCACGACTTTATAAAATAAAACATTAATACATGTGTCACCAATACCATTTCCAAAATAAAAATTCCAAATATCAAACACATATCATCAATACCATTCTCATTTTGATTTAAAGAAACAAACCAGTTCACCATTTTCAAATTTTCATTTCCAAAACCAATGAAATTTACCATTCCAAAATCCCCATTTCCATGGTACGAATTTCAAAATACCATTTCATAGAAAAACGCTATTTCTATATACTAATTATAAAATAAAAATTCCATGTACCATTTATATTATCATCTAAAATAATGAGGAAATTATAACTAAGGAGAAACCCAATTAAAACCTTTAATTAAGTTCAAGGCCATCACATGAAAAACCAGAAAGACCACAACACACATGCACTTAGAGAAATAATTCGTGACTATGGGCAAAATTTAGGGACCATTAACCTTAAACATGTCACTTTCCCAAATTTTCTAAAGGCCAAAAGAAATTTACAAAGCCTTCTAAGGATCAAATCACCAATTAGATACCTAACTTAAGCCACACAGACCAAAATAATTAATTATTAATCATTTATAATTAATTATTTAACTTATCTAAATGATTCTAATTAATTTAAAGGATTAAATTAGTAAGGACTGCATGCTCACTACTACAAAATATACCTTTAACAATGCTAGAATTGGCATTTATCGGTGCTAAAAAAACTGACTACCAGAGAATGATTAAAATCCATAGGATTTTAACAGCACTAGAAAAGCACTAATAAAGTGGTCCTTTATCAACACTAACAAACACTGATAAAGGAACCCTTTATCGGCACTTTTAGAAGTGTTGATAAAGGCCCAATTTATCAGCACTTTTATTTAGTGTTGATAAAGGGGACCTTTATCAGTGCTAATAAATGTGCTAGTAAAGGGGCATATTGTAGTGTATTGTAACATCACACTGTAGCACCAGAAATAGGGCATACTACGGTGTGTTGTAACAACACACTACAGCTCCAAAAACAGCACTAGAAAGTAGTAAAATCAGGTGCAAATACATAATTTAAATGAAATAAAATTGACAGCACAAACACAAGAAAAAAACACTATATTATAGACATTTAAAACATTGGTTTATATAATTACATGAGTAAGTATTAATTATCACATACATTCAGAAACATCAATGTTCCTTTATATTTTTTCCCTGAACCCAACTCATGTTATTGCTTAACAAACCGCCCATGATTGATAAAAATAATTCACTTGTAAAAGAAAACAATTATTATGTTCATAATAATATAGAGAAATAAATTAAATAGAAAGTGTTGATTTTAAACTAAACGTTGAATCATACCAGGAAAATTGTGTATCGGATTGAGTTGTGGTTGATTCTTACATGTCACACTATTTCTTGTTCATATTCAAGAATTATCCCTATTAAAATTAACAAAATAAGTATAAGATAAAAATGATAGTAAAATTAATTAAGTAATAGTATATATAATGACAAGAAAATAATCTAGGCTTGTTTGCTCAGTTTTGGTGATGTGATGCGCGTTTTAACCTAAAATGACACTTATATATTGAAAAGATACTAGTCACATTTTGAATCTTAATGAGGTGAGTATGGTTCCTACATGTACCAAATGACTTATGGATCATTTTTATAAAGTATCAAAACAATTCGAATGTGTTCTCTCAGTTTTGAGTACGCCCCTTGTGTTTTTTACTAAAATGTCATTTAAAACTGGAAACACGCACTTTGATTCATACTGAACACATCATGTCTAGGTTTCACATGAGACTAATTCCTACATGTCAAAAATAACTTATGAATAATTTTCTTAAATTATCAAGAAAATTTTATCATGTTTGTTCGATTTTCACTAAGTGGCACTTTTTGAACTAAAATGTCAATTTTAAACTGATAACATGCACTTTGAGTCATATCGGGAACATCATGTATCGGATTAAGATTTGGATGATTCCTACACATACCAAATGACTTATGGATCATTTTAATAAAGTATCAAAACAATATAAATGTGATTTCTTAGTTTTGAGTATGTCAATTGTCTTTTTTACTAAAATTAAAGTCAATTTTAATAAAAATATGCACTTTGAGTCATACCGGTCACACCATGAATCATATTGAGGTGTGGATAATTACTAAAAGTACCAAATGACTTATGGATATTTTTTATAAAGTATCAAAACAATCCTAATGTGTTTTCTCAGTTTTGAGTATGCAACTTGTGTTTTTTATTAAAATGTCATTTTAAACAGGAAACATGTAATTTGAGTCATATTGGCCACATAATGTGTAATTTTGATGTGATAATGATTCCTAAACATAAAAAATGACTTATGAATCATTTTTATAAATTATTAAGACAATATGAGTGTTTTTCTCAGTTTTTAGTGAGTGACACTTTTTGAACTAAAATATTAATTTTAAACTGATAACTGGAACTTTGAAGTCATACTAGGCATATCGTGTATCAGAATGAGGTTTGGATGATTCCTACATGTAAAAAATGACTTATAACCCATTTTCCTAAATTATCAAGACAATATAAGAATTTTTCCTTAGTTTTGAGTGTGTCAGTTATCTTTTTTACTAAAATTAATATTAGGTTTAAATAAAAAGATGCACTTTGAGTCATACTGGTAACTATGTGCATCAGATTGAGATTTGGATGATTTATACACATCCCAAATTACTTATTTATTGTTTTCCTAAAGTATAAAAACAAACAGAATGTGTTTTCTAAGTTTTAAGTGTGCCACTTTTGTTTTTTACTAAAATGTCATTTTAAACTAGAAACACACACTTTGAGTCATATCTGCCCCATCATGTGTCAATTTGATGCGATACTAATTCTTGCACATAAAAAATGACTTATGAATAATTTTACTAAATTATAAATACAATAAAAGTGTGTTTTATCAGTTTTTAGTGAGTTATACTTTTTGAACTAAAATATCAATTTTAAACTAATAACGGACACTTTGAGTCATACTGGGCACATCGTGTATCAGATTGAGATTTGGATAATTCATAAATATCAAAAATGAATTATGAATTGTTTTACTAAATTATAAAGACAATATAAGCAATTTTTCTCAATTTTGAGTATGTCAGTTGACTTTTTTACTAAAATTATTGTCAATTTTAAATAAAAAGACACATTGGGAGTAATACCACTCACTCCATGCATCAGATTAAGGTGTGGATAATTATTACACATACCAAATGACTTATGGATCATTTTTATAAAGTATCAAAACAATATGAATAAGTTTTATTAGTTTTGAGTATGCCACTTGTGTTTTTTACTAAAATGGCATTTTAAACTAGAAACACGCACTTTGAGTTATACTAGCCACATCATGTGTCATTTGATGTGAGACTGATTCCTACAAATCAAAAATGAATTATGAATAATTTTAATAAATTATAAAGACAATTAGAGCATGTTTTATTAGTTTTCAGTGAGTGAAACTTTCTGAACTAAAATTTCAATTTTAAACTGATAACAGACACTTTGAGTTATACCGGGAACATCGTGTATCAGATTAAGGTGAAGTGGATTCTTACACATAAAAAATTAATTATGAATAAATTGAATAAATTATCAAGATAATTATATCATGGTTTCTCAGTTTTCATTAAGTGACACTTTTTGAACTAAAATGTCAATTTTAAACTGATAACGGACACTTTGAGTCACATCGGGCACATCATGTATCAGATTGAGGTACGGGTGATTCCTATATGTAAAAAATTACTTATGGAACATTTTAATAAATTATAAAAATAATATTAATTTGTTTTTTCAGATTTTAGTATGTTAGTTTTCTTTTTTACTAAAATTAATGTCGATTTTAAATAAAAAGATGCACTTTGTGTCATATCGGTCACACCGTGCGTCAAATTGAGGTGAGGTTGATTCTTGCATGTCCCAAATGACTTATGGATCATTATTATAAAGTATCAAAATAATTTTAATGTGTTTTATTACTTTTGAGTACGTCACTTGTGTTTTTTACGAAAATGTCATTTTAAACTGGAAACATGCACTTTGAGCCATACTAGTAACATCGTGTATTGGTTTGAAATGAAAATAATTCTTATATGTCAAAAATAACTTATAAATCATTTTCCTAAATTATAAAGATAAACCAATCATTTTTTCTCAGTTTTTAATATGTCACTTGTCATTTTTACTAAAATTAATGTCAATTTTAAATAAAAATACATAGTTGGAGTCATAACGAGAACATTGTGCATCGTATTGAGGTATGTATGATTACTACACATCAAAAATGACTTATGGATTTTTTATTAATGTATCAAAAAAAATCTTTATGTGTTTTCTCAATTTTGAATATGTGATGTGTGTTTTGAACTAAAATGTAAATTATAAACTAAAAACATACAGTTCAAGTCATACTAAGAACATTTTGTATCAGATTGAGGTGTGAATGATTGAGTATGAAATATGTGTTTTTATTTCAAATATTTAAAAAAATCTAGAAAATAGTGAACATGTTCCATTTTGATGGACGATAAACTCCATGCTCTCTAAAAAAATCACGTTTTAGGTAGTATAGGGTTTCCTCTTCCACTAAAAAGGAACATGCTCTTTATTTTCTACCTTGTTGAATATAGTTGAAAGAAAAATATGGATTCTAAGAATATATATGAAAAAAATAAGTATTAGATAAAAAATATAAGGAAATTAACTTACGGATATTAGATAAAATGATGAAAAATTAATTAATTAATTAGTGGGAATTCACCTTTGCATGATGGTTGTATACATTATTTACCAATTTCATTATTGTAGTTATCTTAGTTGTAGCCTCAAAGTCCAATCTCTCATGAGCATGATCAACCTCGAACAAACCACCCCAAATCAAACAAAAGAATCCACCTGTATAAGAAAACAATTATTATGTGGGTAATACTAAAAAGAAATAAATTAAACAAAAATATGAAATAATAAATTACTTTTATGGATAATGATTTTACTTTGAAAACATCAATATTTCTTATGTTATTGATCATAGGTAGCATCGTTTCTCTTCCAGCAATGGTAGTGAAGGGAACTTGAAACAGAGTGATAAATTATAACACTACAAGGGTGAAAAGGTTTTGAGGGAGAATAAGTTTTTGGATGTTTTGGTGTGGAAAGGAAAGAAATATTGATAGAAATATTCTAAAATAAATGAACTCTACAATTAATGATGAAAATTAAATCAATATTTCATTATATAATTTTTTGGTAAAATAGATAAAGTATATCATAACATTACCTTTACATCTTCCTAAAGGGTTTCCTTCATTATAGTCTATTATTCTATGGGATTGGTAACATCATCATGTGTAGAAGACATTATCGGCATGAGTAGTCAAAAATTTAATTTAGATTATGTTAATGCATTAGAGAATAGATAATAATATGGGTAAAAACACAGTATATTAAAAAACACTTTTACCTTATCATTGAACTCTCTTTTTTTCTAATGGTTTTAGGGATCTGGATCCACTATCAAGAATTTTAATCCCCTCTTTGTGGTCCCCTATAACATGCAAGTCATTGTCTACATTAGGATCGGCATGAAATGATTGTGATCTCCCAATGTAAGTTTCATCCTTGATTGAATTTTCACATGACCCTATAATTTTTTTATTCACCAATAGGACAATTGAACAATTCTTGTTTGTCTGATCTGAGACATAAAATACTTGCATTGCTTATGATTCCATTATAAATGGCTCATCTTTTCCCATTCCACATTGAAATTCACCTTTATAAATCCCATTTCATCAACTTTTACTACACTCCTATTGTCAACCCATTTGCAATGGGAAATCAACACTTGAAACATTGTATAATCCAACTTGTATATATGTTTGATAATGCCAAAATATGAAATATTTTCATAAATTGTATTTTTATCCTTATAACCGAATATGTGCATCGCTTCCACCACAAGCGTAACTCCACAATTTTGTATTTTATTACATTAATCATTTTCTTTTGTATAGAATGTATAACCATTGATTACCAAACTAGTGAATGATATAATATTTTAATATGGCCCCCTTGTTAGCCATTGAAGTTGTTCGGTAATTGAATTTTTATTTTCAGATAACTCCTTATTAATTTTATTTCGAAACAATCCTATAAACTATTTATTATGTTTATTTTATATCCATCCTTCAACCCTTGATGTATTCAAATCTCTAATAAGTGCTTTGTGGACTTCAATGTATGGATCAAAATCTTCACTATTATGTAAAATTTAAAGGTGTGCTTGATCCCACTCTATGATGTTAATTGTAACAACATCTCTTCTAGAAATCTCTTCACCCATAAGGCGTTCATTGTGATGAGACTTTGGGAGACCGATGTTGTCAGTATATGATAGGTAATCAGTAACGAATTCAATAGCTTCTTCAACAATATATTATTATGTAATAAAACCTTCTGGATGACTTCAATTCTTGACATACCCTTTAAAAATCTTCATATACCATTAAATGGGTTATATCTATCTATAATGGACAGGACCACAGAGTTGAACCTCTCAAACCAAGTGAACCATCATGTGGACCATTATATCAAATAATTATGGCAGGAAGAACATCTCTAATTCACATAATATGACTACAACCTCCTCATTCATGATTGGAAACTTTTTCGGCTATATAAATTCACTACACATGGCTTTGAAAAAGAACTAGAGTTTGGTTAATGTATGTCGTACATTTTTAGGAAGAATGCAATGAAAAACATCAGGCATAAAATCTTGCATCAAAACATGGTAGTCATGTGATTTCATTACCTATAACTTAAAATTAGTAATTGACACGACATTATTGATATTTGATGAATACCCCTCTGGAACTTTTACACCATTAAGAAAAAGGAAAAATTATAATTTTTCCTATCTGGATAGAGTGTAAGTTGTTGGAGGAAGAAAAGTTTTCCCTACACCCTTCACTGGTTCCAACTCTTACCTTATCCCCATGTCAATAATTTCTAACCTAGATTTGATGTCATCTTTCATTTTTTTAGGAACATTTAGTTTCGTGACAATAACACAATCAAATACATTTTTTATACATGCATGACATCAAGAAAATGTATGAAATACAAAAAAATCTAATATAGTAATTCAAAGAAAATTTATCACTTCTTCTAACCTGATTTCATAAGGCTTTTTTAAAATGGTTTACTAAAAATAGTGTCAATATATTTTACTTTATCAAACAGTTGATCACCTATTAGTGGAGATGGTGTTGTGCCTCATTCGATATTCCCATAGAATGTTGTCCTCCAAGATCAATATTTATATCATCGAGTTAAAAATTTCTGATGTCCAAAAAACACAATCTTTGAGGAATATTTCAACTAAACTAAGTGTGTGCATTCTTCACAAATGGGACACCCCAATATTCCTTTAATGTTATAGTCTAAAAAATTTCCATAAGCAGAAAAGTCATTTATCATCTCATACAACATGGCCCTCAATGTGAATTCTTCACTTTTATAAGCATCATACAGTGGAACACATGTATCCCATATCAATTTTAGATCTTAAATCAATGGATCCAAATAGACATAAATATCATTACCAGGTTTCTTTGGTCCAGATATAAGCATAGACAACATAATGTATTTGCACTTCATGTATAACCATAGTGGTAAGTTATAATTTACCAACATGATGGGCCATGTACTATGAGTATTAATCTGTATACCAAAAGTATTTATTTCATCTGTATATAACATAAGACAAAATTTTCTTAGCTCATTTCCAAATTTAGGATACTCATAATCAATTTTTTTCCACTAAGGATAATATACTGGACGACATAGGTTCCCATATTTAATTTTTGTATCTGCATACCATATTAATTATCTCATGATTTCCTAACATCCATGTAGTCTTTTAAACCATGGAATGATAGGAAATTACCCTACAACTTTTTAAGGACTTGATTTTTTTTTCTTGTATCGATTTGAACCATACATAAGGCATTTTATGAGTGATTCATGGTCCTTGAGAAACAATATGCAATTATTTATACAATAATGTAGTTTTTTAGAGATCATTACTATTGAACGTAGCATTCATTTAGCATCATATGTTCGATAAGGAAGTTCATTTTCTTTTGTAAGTATATCATTCAGGATACCAAGTAGTTTTGTAAAGCTAGTGTTGCTCCATCCACTCCCAGCTTTCAAATTATATAACTTCAATACAACTAACAATGTTGTGTATTTCATACAATCGATATATAATGGTCGCTTAGCATAGTTATTTAACTTCTCAAACAACTTTTTAAAATTGTGAAGGTCATATTCAATTACCATTTTTATTTCTTCTATGCGATCTCCATCATCATTTACATTAGTATTCATGTCAAATGATCTATAAACCATAGTATCATCCCAATCGGCGTGCACGTTCATTTTTTCCCCATGATTATTCCAACATTTATAGCTCTGAACTATTATGTTACAAATCAAATGCTCTTCTAACTATTCTATACTAATTTGTATTAAATAAAAATAATTTAAACATGGACGAAGGATTTGATAAGGGTCGCATGTATGCTCTATTGCAAACTTGATGAACTCTTTAACTCCATATTCATACACTTTTGTCAAATGATTATATTTCATCCATTTTCAATTCATATATATACCATTAGGTTCATAAAATATTAATTTTTTATAATAAATAAATAAATACACATAATATATTCATTATCAAAGGTGAAAGTTGTAGATAATTCTAATAAATAGAACCCAACAATTGATTATTTCAAATAATTTCATTATGTTGTGAAATAAAAGGGTAATTGAATTTAAGAAAATAATTACTCCACTATGGTAGGTGTTATCCTCCAAATTCATCCAAATGTGATAATTATAGACATTATCATACTCATCGGCGTCATCTCTCGAACAGTTATTATTGTATTTTTTTGCTTGAGATTCATCCCCCATCTCTTTTGGACATTCACATATATTTATTGAACTACTCTAAGCAATAGTATTCTATGTGGAGTAGTTCAAGAAACATAGAATACATGGAGGATGAGTCTCAAGGAATAAAATGAAATAATAATTTTTTGAGAGATGAAGCTGATGAGGATGAAACCAAACCTTTATTATCTTAAATAATGGGGGTGCTTAGCATTTTTTAGAGTTTTTATTCCTAAAATAACTAAAACTGAAACTAAAATAATTAAATAAGTTTTTTTCATATGGAAAATAATAATAAATCATACAGGATAATTCACAAAGAAGTTAATGTCATTTTTTAATCTAGAGTTGTATAATTTTTTAAGAAAAAATTTTATATAGATATTAAAATAAAATTGATCCTCATAGTAATAGATCTAGTGTTTCATCTAGTTAATATATAATGGTAGAGAATAAAGATGATTTTTGAGTTGAACCTAAATGGAGTACAAGACCTAGAAAGTAGAAACATTGATATCATGAATTCATATATTAAAAATCCTTTATTTTTCTTATTGATAGAGATCAACATAATAGTACTTTGAAAAAATATATTATGGTGTTTACCATATATGGTGATCTCATGTTATATGTAATGAGCTATCCCCATAAGCCCGGAGTTGGTTCATTACTTATTACATTGGCATGATTAAAAGGAATGAAATCCTAAAGGAACGACCAGTTTAGTAGTATTGAAGAAACTAGATACATACATTGTAAAGACCCGTAAAATTCAAGGAAAATTTTTTCTTAATTTTCTTTGGGATTTTACATGAACGCAATTTTTGACGGCACTTGATTCCGAGGCCCGGTGTGCCCGGAATTTCTATCCGAAATTTAGCTCGGGTACGTTCAGTGAACGAATGAGCGGGAATTCCTATATTTTGAACCGGTGCTCGGAATCGAATTCTGAGGGCACCGATGGAACCGCAGCACTGGTAATTTCTTAGGAACACTTGTTCCGGGGTTGTGTTTCACGAGAGAAGATGATAAAAATTGTGGAAGTTTAATTAATAATTTAACTACAATTTTTATTTCCTCTTGATAGTTTTTAGATTTGGGTGGAAGTTGGGTAACTACCCAACTTCCCAAGGGAGGTTATGAGGGTGGTGGGGCCCACATGAACCCCACCCCTTCACATTCCTTAACTCCCTCAACTCACATTTAAATTTGATAACTTAAGTATTAATAACTTATGTTATTAATGAAGTGAGTTTAATGTGTGTGTGGGTTTGAAATTCAAACTCATGTCTAGTTAATAAATTAAGTGAGGGCTTAATTTATTTTGGGTTAGTTTCTTGTGGTGGAGTCTTGGGGAGAAAAAGGATAAGGATTGAGGAACTTCTTCATCTTCGACGAAGAACACGAAGAACACATTGGTCTCCGATGAAGAACGTCGAGTTCTCGAAAACCGATTACGCGACGTCGTGTACCGCGACGCCGACGACGTCTTCCTTCACGACGTCTCTTTCTGCGACGGTTTTTCCGTGACGAATCCTCGTTCGACGAACCTCCGTTCAAGCTACACTCGAGGTAGGGGTTTATGCGATTTCTTTTCATGATTTACTCCCGTTCATTATCCACGTATAATTGGACCGCATGCTATCAATTAATGGGAGGAGGTCGGACCGCACAAACACGGCCGACCCCCTTCCTTTTATTTTCTTATTATTGCGGTATGACGGGAAGTGACGCGGTGCCATCGTACTGCGTGGGAACGAACGGCAAGAATGCACGATGCCGACGCGCCGCATTTTTAAAAATATGAACCAAGTCGCGGCGCCGTCGCGCCGCGCCGGAGAACCGCAAAAGCACCGCGGCCGGAGAGGGGCCGCGGCGGAGGGGTGCGGCGCCGTCGCGCCGCACCGGACGAATGAAGACCACGGCTGGTACCCGGTCCCGGCGGAGCGTGGAAAACGGCGGCCGGAAATGGGCCGCCGGTGTCGGAGCAGGACCGGCGGCCGGAAACGGGCCGCCGACGTCGGAGCAGGGAGGGGACCGGCCGTCACCGGTCCCGTGGCAGCAGAAACCGGCCGGCTGGGGTGGGCTGGCTGTACAGGAGGGAAGTCGGGGGTTCAAACCCCCGGTCGGCCAGCTAGCGGCCCCCATTAAGGGGGGTTCGCGGTTATAAAACGCGGGGGGCAGCACCCCCCCCCCCCCCCCGCAAACCGAACGGCTCGGCCGTTCGGCCGAGCCAGCTGGCATCGCGCGCCAGCGCGCCGGGTCGCCATGCCGGGCCGACCCGGACCCGGGTCGGGTCAACCCGGTTCGGGCCGGCCCAAGGGGTCTCGGGCCGGGTCAATCCGGGCCCGAAACCCCCGTTTTCGGACCCTTTTGGGTCTTTTGCCCATATCTTGGGCTACAGACCTCCGATCGACGCGCTGTCAGTGGAAATGCGATCCTTGGATTGAGACGGTCGTTTCGGTATATCGCACTTAAGGTTTCAAAGAAATTTGGGTCTGGCCGGGTTGGTTCATACACGAAACCAACCGGGCCCTCGGAGCGGAAACGCTTATAACTTGAGTTTCGTACGTCCGATTGACGTGTCGTCGACTTGGTTGGTTTCCTCTTAGTGAGACGGATCTTTTGGCTTACTCCGCCCGAGGTTTGGATGCAGGTGGAGTACGGTCGGGTTGGTTTTGACTTAAAAACCAACCGGACCCCTGGGACGAAAAAGCCAATAACTCTCAGATCGGGCGTCCGATTGACGCGCCGTCTGCGACGTTGAGTTCCTATTGACGATATGGAACTTTTGGATACATCAACTCTGGACTATGTGTCAGTTGATGTATCAGCCTCTCAGCTCGTGGAGCGGACCCTTCCGAACGAGCTTGTTGTGTGCGGGAACCCTAGAGCTGGCTGCGTTTGCTACTGTGATGACGACGACGATTGTACAGAGATCCTCAGTGGATTCGACGGCGACGACTACAACACTCAGCGATCCTACGTGGATCAGTGCTACCGATCTTGTGTGGGTCCGATCCTGTGTGGGTCAGTGCTCAGCGGTTCTGTGTGAGCCAGCGCCTACAGATCCTGTGTGGGTCCGATCCTGTGTGGGTCTTTGCAGGGGTTAGTTACCTATCGATCCTTTGTGGGTCAGATCCTATGTGGGTCATTGTAGGGGTTAGTACCTTTCGATCCTTTGTGGGTCCGACAACTTAGATGAATCAGTGGATATATCTGATCATCTCTATTGTCATATGAAGAAGTATACCTGTGTGAGTTGAATCCTGTTTTGCTTTCCTTTGTGGATTGTGTTGTGCTATCCTGTGTGGATTACGTTTTGCTTTCCTTTTTGGATTGTGTTGAGCTATCCTGTGTGGATTACGTTTTGCTTTCCTATGTGGTCTGGGTTGTACTTGGGCTCGGATATTGGATCCGAACGAGAATTGATGACTTAGGTATATGTATGTTCATATACCTAAGTAGTTTCGGATGTTACTTCGTGATTGTATCCTTCCTTTGTGGATTTTGGGAGACCTACGGGGGTCTCGGGGTCCCTACTGAGTAGCTTATACGCACCCCTGCACGGGCTATGCCCGCACTACGTTGTGTTGGTTGCAGACGATGGACAGCGTTGATCGTGGTTGAGGCTTGTGGAGCAGGATGGTACATGGAGGTGGACCACTAGGCCGAACGTACTCGGAGCAGTCGGCTGGACCCGAGGAGCAGTGGAGGCTATCTGTACCCACCCTTCAGGTGGGATATCCAGTGGACAGCTCGACGTTGTGGCTTTACTTTTCAGTTGTTGTTTTCCCTTCCAATTGTACTTTACTTTCAGTTTGGGTTTGTATACTGGCCCACTTACTTTTCCACACTTACTGCTGTACTCAGTTTTTACTTAGTGTTTACTTATACTGCTTGCTTGCTCTGTGGTGGTTATTTACTTTACAAAGGCAATGCCTTCCCTTTTACCGGAAGTTACGCCTTGGTGCTAGTCTCCAGCCCCTGGCCTATGGAAGGCGGGCTTGGGGTAGTCACGGCATGGGCCCCAAGGACGGGTCTTGACATACATGTACCTCATATTACATTGGGAAAGGTAACATAATACAATACATAACAAAAAACAAAAAAATACATCCATGGGAACTCAATATATTATCTTCTCCTCGTAACTTGTTAAAGGTAAACAAATGAAAGGGGTGAGATCAAATGATCAGTAATGGTTACTAATAGAGGAAGCATGAATCAACAATAACTGAATTATAAACAAACTGGCATAGTCAATATGGCATGGTGAATAAATAAAAAACACATGCCATTAATAAACTGATAATGAAACTGCGTCTATAGATTTTGTCATATTGAAAAACTCATGGATAGTAATAACTAAAAATGAAAAAAGAGAATCCTTATTAGTTGGACATCATGTATCTGGAACATGATATCACTATATCGTCGAAATGGTTTAGTTCTACGTGTAGAAACTTGTCTAATTTTTAGAACTCTAAGGGTTTGTCACCAACTGATTTTTCTCATGATACCTGTCGATGCATCGAGGGGATATAGAGGGCCCCACCCATCGCTGAAAGTCCAAATCATTCTTTATACATAGATTTAATATAAGTACAATATGCCTTATCAATATCTGTATAGAGTAGAGGATATAGATTCATCAATATTTCCATAGTTAAAACAACATTCCAAACTGTTGGAGTTGGTGGCCTAGAACCAAATACTTTGTACTTTATTCATTAATAAATACCTTATCACATATTGATTATTCTTCTGTGTGACAATGCATGTGATAATGTCCTAAGGATAATTGTTGCATTAAAGGGTCATAGCGGATCCCTGCTATGATGAGAACCCCGAAGTGCCATAACGTTGTTCTTGAATATATGTTCTATGGTCAGATGATGTTATTTGATGGACACAAATAATACAGTCCATTAGGGGTGAGGACTCATAAAACTTTGAGGCACCTTCTCATGGTATGCACCCTTGGTAATATCCATGAGGATATTATGAGAACGAGACCCACTAGTAGGAAATCCACATTTCATAGTGTCATTGGATGTTCCTATCTGTGGATGTGTGTATTGGTCCTTAAACTTTAAGATTATTATTAATGGGTATTACAACTCGCGCACTTAGATGTATTGACAAAAACTATAATGACACACTATTTGTAGTGAGTTGGGATATGTTGGGTGCATCACGAGTGATACTACATTAATATATAATGCGAGAAAGGATTTGTCCCTTATGTTCAATAATGAAAGTATATATCTCAGGCCCTTTGATGGAATTGATATAGCCTAAATAAGTCCATGTCCATGGTGAGGAATGGGAAAGTTCAATTCCGGAAAGTCAAAGAAAGAATAATCGAGCACATGGGTTGATGGAACTATCATGAAACCCGCTTGATTTGAGATATCGAGACAAAGGGATTATATTACATGGTAAGCATTCGTAGGAGGTGACACGTCATTGCAATGTTAACTTCTTTCTTTATGGGTTCCTTGTCGTGTTGCTAGACGCTAACCTTGGACTTTAGGCAGGCTCCAACTAATGCAACTGAGAAATAGGCCTAGAGGGTCACACACTAAGTGTGACTAAGTATATCAGTTAAATATTAGTTTAAGAAGTTGAATAAATATTATTCCCGGCTGTGGTTTAATAATTATTCAAGAATTCATGATCGCATTTATTTCGACACTAGTTATTTGAGAGAATATATTTTGGGTGAAATAATATATTTATTAGCGAGTAATGTAGTGATATTTATTTTAGAAATAAATAGCCATTATTCAAGGTCTAATAAATGTAGTGGAGAAAATAAAAAAATTACACACCGTGTATCTTTTCTGGGAATTTATGAGAAATAATATTATTTATTTAATTAAATAATATTAGTTATAATTCGTTGGGCACATGTCAAGTAATAATAATAGTAAACTGTTATTATTAGACATGGGGTATTACTAAGAATTAAATGAAATGAATAAATGCTTTCGGGTAATTAATTCATTTTATTATTCTATGTAATTTAAATCTGAATTATATATTTCTCATTAGCCTAGCCTTTTTTGTGGGTTGTGCAAAACGGATTTGGAAAAACTCTCAAGCCAAGAGAGAATTCTTTTTCCACTAAGAATGCTCTCAAGCTACGAGAGAGAGAGATCCACCTCCACCGAATCAAGGTGATTTAAGGCAGACATCGCAAGAGAAAGCTCTTCCATGCTAGAACCTGGAGATCCCTTCAGCGATGTCCAGAGATACGTGGAGCATGTGTAGATCACTGATAGAGGAATCCTACACTTGGATTCCACGATCCAACGACGGATCACATCGGATCATGACCGAAAACATCAACGGATAAAGAATTCCATCAAGGTAATTCTAGTCAATTAATTAAATTAATTATAACCAACATATGATGATCCTATCTATGATTCCAGTACCCTGCTCTTTATTTTTCGTTCATCATTTTATTCTGAATATCCGGAGTTTTATTATCATTACAGATCTCGGATTGATCGTTGTTAACGCTAAAATTAAAGTTGGGTACACCCACCAATGCACTTCCATTGCACCCAGAACCTACAAGTGGTATCAGAGGGGTCATATCGTTGATTATAATTATTTAGTTTTTTTTCATTGGTGATTTATGCATTTAATAATTTAGTTGTTTCAATTCAAGTTAATCGTTCTTTAAAACTGAATCTTGAGATCTATTCCTCCTCTATCATTTCTTATTCACCTTATAGAAACGTATTTTTTCTATTAATTTTGATTAAAATAAAAGAGAGCAACTCATCCGGAGGTGCCAAACGTTCCTGGTCATACAACACCAGAATACACGGCGTGTATTCGAAAGTACACGCCATGTAGTCTAGGTTCAATGCATTGGATTGGTCCGCTAAATCAGGTCGTGTAAATGGGTCATATCTAAGTCTTTAAGACCCCATGTATTGACCAGGAATAGGTGGCACACGGTTTCTGGATTACATGATGTGTGGCCCATAGAACACGGCGTGTAGTCCCTTTGGGTTAGGGTTGGACCGTGTACCCCGTACACGGCTTGCCCGGCTGGAAACTATGTAACGCAGATACTGCATGGCGTGTGTCCCACTGAACACGTCGTGTATTCCAAAGATTTCTAAAGTACATCAACATGCCATGTCCCTGGGTGTGTACTTCGAATGGATGGTGAACAAAAATACATGTCGTGTAGTTGGAACTACATGTCATGTACTCATCCAAATTATATAGATTTATTAAAATTTATTATTATATTATACAAACCCTTGAGACGTGTAACATAGTGCAGGCATAAAGCTGAGGCACAACACGTGATAGGTGTTTTATATATGTGTGTTTAATTTAACATTTGTGTAATGTTCATCTCTACTCATTGGGTAGTTATGAATGGGAATTCACCGGTTTTCTTCCAAGGTACAAGTTATGTACAAAGATAATTTTAAATGAATTTATTTGTTTAAAATTATGATGGATGAGAATCTCAAGGAAATTCAGAAAAGGGTTTAATTAAAGATAATTAATTGATTCGAGCATGATTTATCTTAAACAAAAATGATTAAAGAATTTAATGCTAGTTTTATTATGCATAAATATCATTTCATGTATGGATGATCATGAGCAAGACCAAGACTTTTGTATGTGAATGGTTTCTTTTAATTTAAATTAAATTTGTTGGTCTGCGAGCCTTCTCCACATTAATATGTACGGCCTGTGCACCCAAGGTTTCTTTTATGTAAAACCCCCTTTTTACCCATCACCTGTGTGTGAGATAAATGCATATGTAATGGATAGAGTTACCAAGCTAGTGGAGGTTTTTCAAGTCAGGAGCCAAGGTGAAACCAATCCAAGGAGATACAAAGGTGGACAGGTGGAGATTTGTAAACACGAACCCAAAAGGTTCAAGGTGTTTCTCCCCTAGGTCATGGGATAGTTTATCAACCGCTAGATAAACTAACCAATAGAAAAAGTTCATGATCATACCATTTATTTTATTTCTGTCAGTTGCATGGTTTATTTATTGTGGGTGTGTTTTCACGATCACACAATTAATGAATTAAACAAGCATACAAGATGGAACTAAAATAAAACTGGCTTATGAATAAATATTATCTTAGACATGGTTAATCACTTAAGTATGTCCCACTTAACATTAATAAGCATGTAATCAAAGATAATAAATTAGAAATTTACATATAAGGATAAAATACATCAAAGAAATATTAAGTCGGTATAGCCTTCCATAATCTTGGTTAGAATCGAATCATAGTTCAAAGTACTTGACCAACCCTAGTTGGGGTGATTTCAATTATCGAGGAATTTTAATTCAAGGTTTTGGGTTGACTTGACTTGGTTCGCATCAAGGGTTGACTGCCACGGTAGGACTTAGTGTGACCAAGAGGCAAAGGTTGAGGAAATCCAAAAGGATTTCAGGATTGGGGGTTCCACTCAACGGATCAAGGAGTTGCGAGTTAATGCAGTTGGCATTTGGAATGACTACCTAAAACCCTTCAAGTTTCTTGACCAACCCTAGTTGGGGTAATGCGAAGGGTAATATGGATCCTTTCTACTAGAATATTCAAGCAACTGAATATTCCAAAGTCAATGGTGAGGGCTATTGGATTTCGATAAAATAGTGGGAGACTAATAAGTATCAATTTATTTATTTGTCTCAGTTTTATCATAATAAAGTACTAAACCATTGATCATCTTAATTTGTTTGTATAAACGACAAAAAAAATGACTTCAAACATATCATTGTGAACCATACTCGAGAAGAAAAACCTTCTCACCAACACCAATTTCCAATAATGGCAGAGGTGTTTACGCATCATCCTTCGCCACAAGAGGAAATTGTATTTGCTGGAAGAGATCATTTCAGTTGTGCCTGGAAAAGAGGCCAGTGATGAGGAACTATCTCTCTATAAGAAACATATGGATGATTCCATATATTTCTAATGTTTCATTCTATCGACCATGTCTAATGAGCTCTTAAAGCAACATGAAAACATGGACACATATAGAATGATGTATCACCTTAAGGATCTATATCAAGAGAAGGTGAGACAAGAGAGATATGAGATCTCCAATGCTTTGTTTACAACTAAACTTGGAGAGTCTGCGCCAGCTGGACCTCATGTAGTAAAGCTTATTGGCTACATTGAATGATTGGACATCTTAGGTATTAAGTTCCTGGATGAGTTGCGTACATCTCTCATCCTATCATCACTACCTAAGACCTTCTCTAGATTTATTGTCAACTACAACATGAGAAACAATGAGAAGAGTCTATTAGAACTTTTGGCCTTAATTATCCAGGTAGATAAGCACATGAGATGTGACAAACCCATAGTCCTTATGGTGAATAAGAAAAGGAAGGACAAGGTAAAGGGGCCAAAGACTTATAAACAGTCTGAAGCCCCCGAGCACCGTCCCTCCAAGAATGGGAAGATCTAGAGGCAGGGAAAGTAATAGGAAGTGGTGTGTTTTGCATGTTTCAAGCAAGGACACTAGAAGAGGAACTACACCCATAAGCATGGGGATGATAAAGGTGTGTTTGTTATTGAGTGTAATCTTTCTATTTCAACACATTGGGTATTAGATACAGCTTGTGGGGCTCACATATATATTCAAATGCAGGAACCAAGTAGATTTAGAAAGATTTCCAGAGGATAGGTGGATCTTCGAGTTGTCAATGGCATGAGGCTGGATGCATTGGCCATTGGTGATTACCACCTCCCATTGTTGACTGGGATGATTTTGGTTTTACATAACTGTTATTATGTGCCTATTGTTACCAAGAACATAATTTTTGTATCTTGTTTGGCTATGGATGGATTTATTTTAAAGTTTGGAAATAAGGGTTGTCTCTTTTATAAGAACAATGTATGTTATGGTATGGCATATTTAAATAATGGTTTTTATGTATTAAATTATGAAAACCAAGTGCTGGAAATCGATAATGAAATAGACTCACATGACTCATACATCACCCAGTTGTGGCATCACCGTCTCGGTCATATAAACAAGAAGCGCTTGACCAAGCTCTGCCAAGATGGCTATTTAGACTCTACTGAGCTAAAACCACTTGATAGATGTCACGCCTATTTACAGGGTAAAATGACTAAGCCTCCTTTTGGTGGACAGGGTGAAAGGTCCACAGAGCTTCTAGGATTGGTGCACACTGATGTGTGTGGACCATTTCTAATAGAATCTAGAGGTGGATATTCTTACTTCATTACTTTTACTGATGATTTGAGTAGATATGGCCATGTCTACTTAATTAGGTATAAGTCATAATCCTTAGAGAAATTTAAGGAATTTAAGAATTAAGTAGAGAATCATCTTGGTAAGAAGATAAATAAGATTCAATCAAATCGAGGCGAAGAATATCTGAACCAAGATTTCATCGATCTTCTAAGGGAGTCTAGGATTCTATCTCATCTCACTCCTCCTTATACACCACAGTGGAATGGTGTTAGTGAAAGGAGGAACCTCACCTTGTTGGACATGGTGAGGTCAATGATGAGTCATGCAGATCTTCCATTATCCTTTTGGGGATATGCATTACAGACTGCAGAATACACATTAAACCAAGTACCAACCAAGGTGGAAAATGGAATTCCCTCTTAGTTATGGAATAGAAAGAAACCCATTTTGTCACACACACATGTATGGGGATATGAGGCATTTGTTAAGGCCTTCTCAGGAAACAAACTAGCACCCCAGGGCACGAAGTGTATCTTTATAGGATATCCTAAGGAAACGAAAGGATATTACCTATATAACCCTTAAGACAAGAAAGTGGATGTCGCCAGACAAGTCGTATTTCTTGAGAGGGAGTACATTCTCAAAAGGATAGTGGTAGAAAGATTGACTTCGATGAAGTTGATGCTCAAAATACACAGTATTTGGTGCAAGAACAAGTTCCACAGGTCCCTGTGGAAGAGTTTATAGAAACACAAGTACTGCGTAGGAGCTCAAGAGAGGTAAGGGAACTAGAGAGATTTGGTTTCCTAGTAACTGAGGATGGTGAATCATTATTTTTGGACAATGATGAACCTCTATCCTACAAGGAAGTAGTAGAAATCTTAAAAGCTACAAGATGGCTAGAAGCTATGAATTCTGAGATGGATTATATGTATCAGAACCAAGTCTGGGTTCTGGTTGATGAGCCAGTTGATGTAAATCTTGTTGGATGCAAATGGGTATTCAAGAGAAAACTGGACATGGAAGGTCAAGTTAACACCTATAAAGCAAGGCTAGTGTCTAAAGGATTCAGACACCGTCAAGGAATTGACTATGATGAAACCTTCTCGCCAGCTTCCATGTTTAAATCCATAAGAATCATACTTTCCATAGCAGCTTACCATGACTACGAGATTTGGAAAATGGATGTCAAAATAACATTTCTTAATGGGAAACTTCAGGAAAATGTCTATATGATACAATCAGAAGGTTTTGTGACACTAGGTGAAGCCAAACGAGTTTGCAAGTTGGAGAAATCCATTTATGGATTAAAGAAAGCATCCAGGTTGTGGAACATTCGATTTGATGAAGCTATAAAGGAATTTGGTTTCATTAAGAACGAATGTGATCCATGTGTTTATAAGTGGTTTAATGGGAATGTGATAGTTATTCTAGTAGTATATGTTAATGAAATATTGCTTATTGGAAACGATGTACCAGTCTTACAGTCAGTTAAGGACTGGTTGAATAAGTGTTTCTCCATGAAGGACTTAGGTGAAGCAGCCTACATTCTAGGGATCAAGATCATTCGTGATGGATCTGAGAGGTTTATTAGACTAAGTCAAGGTACATACATTGACCAGATACTAAAGAGATTTAGTATGGAAAAATCCAAGAGGGGATTGGTTCCAGTGTCACATGGCCTACATCTTTTTAAGAAAATGTGTCCTCAAGCACAACAAGAGAAAGATAGAATGAGTAAGATCCCATACACTTTGGATATAGGATCCATCATGTATGTAATGTTATATACCAGGCTTGATGTTGCCTATGCACTTAGCATGGTAGGAAGATATCAAGTAGATCTAGGATAACATCATTGGACTATTGTTAAGACTATCCTTAAGTATCTGAGAAGAACTAAGGATATGTTCCTGTTGTATGGAGGAGAATAAGATCTTGTCATCAGAGGGTATGTTGATGTTGGTTTTCAAACAGATCATAACGATCTGAAGTCGCAATCTAGATATGTTTTCTGTCTCAATGGAGGAGTTGTGAGTTGGAAGAGTTCAAAGAAACCAGTTTTTGTCGATTCTACAACAGAGTCCGAATATATAGCGGCTTCTGATATAGCCAAGGAAGCCATCTGGATTCGGAACTTTGTCCAGGAGCTTGATGTGGTGTTTATTAGTAAAGATCCTATCACGGTGTATTGTGATAATACTACAAGGGTGGATCTTGCAAAATAACCAAGGTTACATCAACGGACAAAGCACATACTCTGTAAGTATCACCTCTTGAGGGATTTCTATCAAAGGGGTGAAGTCGCAGGGAGCAGATCATCCACAGAAGAGAACGTGGAAAACCCCATAACTAAAGGCCTATCTCAGCAGAAGTATGAATATCACGTGAGAGATAGCGGGATAAAGTTTGTTAGCAGTTGGCTCTAGTCCAAGTGAGATTCTGTTGGAGTTGGTGGCCTAGAACCAACTACTTTGTACTTTATTCATTAATAAATACCTTATCACATATTGATTGTTCTTCTGCGTGACAATGCATGTGATAATTTTTTAAGGATAGTTGTTTCATTAAAGGTTCATAGCGGATCCCTGCTATGATGAGAACCCATAAGTGCCATAACGATGTTCTTGAATATATGTTCTATGGCCGGATGATGTTATTTGAGGGACACAAATAATGCAGTCCATTAGGGGTGAGGACTCATAAAACTTTGAGGCACCTTCTCATGGTGTGCGCCCTTGGTAATATCCATGAGGCTATTATGAGAATGAGACCCTCCAATAGTAAATCCGCATTTCATAGTGTCATTGGATGTTACTATCTGCGGATCTGTGTATTGGTCCTTAAACTTTAAGATTATTATTAATGGGTATTACAACTCGTGCACTTAGATGTATTAATGAAAACTGTGACGACACACTGTTCGCAATGAGGTAGGATACGTTGGGTGCATCACGAGTGATACTACATTAATAGATAATGTGAGAAAGGATTTGTCCATTCTGTTCCATAATGTAAGTAGATATCTCAGACCCTTTGATGGAATTGATATAGCCTAAATAAATCCATGGCCATGGTAAGGAATGGGCAAGTTCAATTCTGGAAAGTCAAAGAAAGAAAAATCGAGCACATGGGTTGATGGAACTAGCATAAAACCCACTTGATTTGAGATTTTGAGACAAATGGATTATATTACATGATAAGAATTCGTAGAAGGTGACACATCATTGCGGCGTTAACTTCTTTCTCTATGGGTGCCTTGGTATGTTGCTAGACGCTAACCTTGGACTTTAGGTAGGTTCTGCCTAATGCCACTAAGAAAGAGGCCTAGAGGGTTACACACTAAGTATGTCCAAGTATCTCAGTTAAATATTAATTTAACAAGTTGAATAAATATTATTCCCGACTGTGGTTTAATAATTATTCAAGAATACCTGATCGCATTTATTTTGAAACTAGTTATTCAAGAGAATATATTATGGGAGAAATAATATATTTATTAGCGAGTAATGTAGTGATATTTATTTTAGAAATAAATATACATTATTAAAGGTTTAATAAATGTGGTGGAGGAAACAAAGAAAAATAAAAAATAAAAAAAGTACATGTTGTGTATATTAATATATACACGCCGTGTATTTTTTATGAAAATTTATGAGAAATAATATTATTTATTTAATTAAATAATATTAGGTATAATACGATGGTTTCATGTCAAGTAATAATAATATTCAACTGTTATTATTAGACATGGGGTATTACTAAGAATTAAATAAAATGAATAAATTATTTCAGGTAATTAATTCATTTTATTATTCTATGTAATTAAAATCCCAATTATTTATTTCTCATTAGCCTAGACTTTTTTTGTGGGTTGTGAACAACGGATTTGGAAAAGCTCTCAAGCCAAGAGAGAATTATTTTTCCACCAATAATTATCTCAATCTATGAGAGAGAGATCCACCTCCACCGGATCAAGGCGATCGAAGGCGAACAACGCAAGCGAAGGCTCTTCCGCGCTAGCACCCAGAGATCCCTTCGGCGATGTCCAGAGATACGTGGAGCACATGTGGATCACCGCTAGAGGAATCTTACACTTGGATTATACGACGCAATGACGGATCACATCGGATCGTGACCGGAAACATCAATGGAGAAAGAATTTCATCAAGTTAATTTTTGTCAATTGATTAAATTAATTATAACCAACATATGATGATCTTATCTATGGTTTTGGGACCCCGATATTTCTTTTTTTTCATAATTATATTACAAATATATGGTGTTTTATCATCGTGAAGGATCTCGTATTGATCGTTTTTAACGCTAAAAATAAAGTTGGGTACACCCACCAATGCGCTTCCGCTGTGCCCGGAACCTACACAAACAAACACCGTATGTGAAAGGGTATAGGGATTATTACAATAATCATATCCATTAAAAAAGAATATGGATATATAATATATTTATAATTTAAAATGAAAAATGATCTCAAATGGGTAGTTGATACACCACATAAGAAATATTGGGTGCACAATACCAAGTAACTGACAATGAAATGAAAATTGAGACAAAGTCCCTTACCATGTTGTAATCAATCGAGTCGTATGACCAAAAATTAATCACAGAATAACATGAATATAAAGATAATAAGGATAATATATATCAAATGTAAATACATAATACACCACATACAAGAAATAAGTGACAAACAATTGAAATCTCACAGAATTAAAAGTTAGATTAGAAACCCCTTACCTTAAGTATGAAAGTGTTCTCGATTGATCTTAATGACCTAAATAATAAAATTTAGATTCATTAATTAATAATTAAAGAATATCATCAACATTTAATTTATTTATTATAACCTTATTAAGTTCATTCATGCCCTTTTTGATGGGTTTAAGAGGTTAAATTTTATTGTTTTGGAAGCATTTTTTCCCTGATTTTCATGATCGGTTTACTTGTATTCATGAATGGAAGTTTTTTTGAAATGTGTTTAAATATACAGAAATTTTAATATGTATTATTAGTTAAATTTAAATATATATAAATTATATTATAATTATTTTGGTTACATACTATGAGGATGAATTTTTTGATAAAAGATAATGATAAACGCTTGGTTTACTTGGCAGTTTTGTGCATAATGAACTTGTTTTGTATCATTTTTTATATTATGAGTGTGTAAGTATTATAGAACATTTAATAAGATGAAATTAATATATTATTATATTTTTTAACCATAAAAATTGTCTCATGACCAGATTTTGAAGATGGTAATAATAATTGAGAACATGTCGTCCTTGAATGTGATAAATTAATGCATCTCAGATAGTGTTTTCAATTTTAGTATAAGAGGAGGGGGAAAGAGAGATGATGATGAAATATTACATTAGAATAATAAAATTACAGTTCATTTAAGGTACTATAATTATCATAGCATTTGGATGAGGTGATATGAGTAAATAAAATAAAAGAAAAGAACTCGAAATAAAAGAAAAATTGAGAAATCCCTCACAAAAATTCGGCAGCCTAACAGCTCACTAAAAAATTCATAAAATAGTTTGATAAGAGAAAGGGGGTATATAATCACTCCTACATAATATGGACATAAATAGGAATATTTAATTACATATCCCAATATAATCCATTTTGAAAATAAAAGAGAATAATAAAAAATGTAATCTTTAAAAAGAGAAGGGTGGTAGATTCCCTTACCTTGTAGAGTAACTCCCAAAACTTGAAGGTTGGGACCTTGGGGGATTGAGAACACATTGGGAAGAATAATAGTGAGGTAAAACTACCAGATATTAGAGGATAATTAGTTTTTAATGAAAGAAAATGAAGGAATGAGTGGGTATTTATAGTAAATGAGAGAGAGTTTTTTATTAATTTCAAAGGACACCTCATTAGTGGTTTTTGAAAAACCATGGGATTTCCTATGGTATTTTCCCATGGTATTATCCACTTGGGACACCTAATGTCATATTTTACTTTAAAAAAAGTTGATCAGCCTTTTATATTAATTATTACATCATTATGATGTCATTAAACATACCAAAAACTCAAAACTGTATTTTTACTATTTACGAAAAAATCAAGTATTTTAGAAGAATTCCAAAAATTCACCCAAACCATTTTTCAACGTATAGAATTAAAAAAATTATATCCATTTTTAGAAAATAATTTTCTAAATATTATTAATTTAATTTTTAAATAAAATCATAATTTATTCAAAAATAACAATTTTAAATCTATAACTCATTTTTAATACCTTGAAAATTTAATAAACATCTCATAACCTTATAACCTCAATAAAATAAAATAATGATATTATTTACTATTTATAAGGGTCATATTACTACTCATATTACTATTCATAAGGTTATGTTACTATTTATCAAAAAAACAAGTTGATTCTATCAGAATCCAAATAACTTACTGATCACAGTCGTAGATGACTGTTTTTTGAAATTCAAAACACATATGTGGAAAATTTATGTCTAATGGCTAGGTTATAACTTTATCCTATAAATAAACAAGTGTTGTTTCATAGATACTTAGTTCTTCATTTAATATAGGTTATATAATGAATTTAAAGTATTTAAGAGAAACATACCATAAAATGTTTGGGGTGTTGTATTATTCCCACCTTCGGAAATTTCATCCTCGAAATGTTTTTCATGTGTAAATCCCTTCAAAAAGATGTGGGTGGTTCTTATTCATAACATCCTTAGGTTCCCACATTGCTTCCTCTATTTTATGGTTTCTTCAAAGAACCTTTACTAGACGAGTTGTCTGATTTCTAAACTCTTTCTCCCTTGTGTCAAGAATCTCGATAGGCTCTTCATAGTATAACAAATCAGGTTCCATCTATATTTATTCATAGGTGAGTACATGTGTTGGGTCTGGTATGTATTTCTTTAACAATGAGATGTGGAACACATTATGAACTTTGGAGAGACATGGCAGCATTGCTAAATGGTAAGTTATAGCTCTGATCCTTTCTAGAATTTCAAACGGTTCAATGTACATGGGGCTCAGTTTACCTTTCTTACCAAACCTTAATACACCCTTCCATGGAGATAATTTCATAAATACATGATCTCCTACTTGAAATTCCAAATCATTTCTCCAGTTGTCAGCATAACTCCATTTCCTACTTTAGGCTGCTTTAATATGGGTCTGAATTTTCTTTACCTTTGCAGTTGTCTCTTTGATAAGTTCTGGGCCTAAAAGTTTCCTCTCGCCAACTTCATCCCAACAAGTTGGAGTTCGACACCTCTTACCATATAATGCTTCATATGGCTCCATTTTAATGCTATAATGGAAACTATTATTGTAGGAAAATTTCACTAAAGGTAAGTATTGATCCCACATACCTTGAAAGTCAAGATATAATGATCTCAACATGTCTTCCAGTGTTTGAATAGTACTTTCAGGCTGTCTGTTGGTTTGGGAGTGATAAGTAGTACTCATATGAAGCTCAGTATCCAAAGCCTTCTGGATACTTTTTTATAATTTTGATGTAAACTGGGGATCTCAATCAGACACAATCTATAGAGGTGCACCATGAAGTCTTACAACTTCATTAATATAAAGTCTTGTTAGGTACTCAAGTGGTAAATCCTCTTTATAGCAAGGAAATGTGCTGATTTTGTGAGACGATCAACAATTACCCATATTTCATCATTCCTTCTAGGTTCCTTTGGGAGTCCTGTGAAAAAATCCATCGTAATGCCATCCCACTTCCACATAGTAATAGATAGAGGTTGCATCACCCCTCTAGGATGTTGTCTCTCTACCTTCACTTGTTAATAAACTAGACACCTTGACACATAGTCAGCAATTTCTCGCTTCATATTATCCCACCAAAAATGTTCCTTTAGATATCTATACATCTTAGTGCTACGAGTGTGTATATAAAAATTTGAGATATGAGCATCATCTAATAGTTCCTTTTTTAGCTCAGGAACTTATGGAATGAATAACCTCTTCCCAAATTTCATAACTCCTTCCTTATACACAAAGTCTGTCAATCTCCCATCCTTAACAGCATTAATTTTCTTATGTAGATTCTCATCATTAGATTGAAAGATTTTTATCTTCTCTAGTAAATATGGTTTAACAATCATTTGAAAGAGGAGAGATGTTTCCCCTTAAAAAATCCCATATCCATATTTAGTAGATCCATGAATATAGGATCTCTCTCAATCCACATTTGGGTTAGAAGTCTATGATCTTTACTTATTAATGAATTTTCCACCTTATTTGCCTTTCTTGGGTGATAGTGTATTGAATAATAATAATCTTTGAGTAACTCGAGCCATCTCATTTGCCTCATGTTGAGTTCTTTCTATGTAAAAATGTATTTCAAACTTTTGTGATACGTATATATCTAACATCTTTCACCATAGAGATAATGTCTTCATATTTTTAGAGCAAAGATTACGGCTGCTAACTCAAGATCGTGAGTTGGGTAATTTTTTTCATGAGTCTTAAACTACCTTAATGCATAAGCAATAACTTTATCATTTTTCATAATAATGCAACCTAGTCCATTCTTTGATGCATCAATGTATATCACAAATCCATCATTTCCAAATGGAAGAGTTAAAATTATAAAATTAACCAATATTCTTTTCAATTCTTCAAAGCATTTTGTACATTCTTTGGTCCATTAAAATTTAACCCCTTTATGTGTGAGCTCGATTAGCAGGTTAGCCAGTCGGGTGAAATTCTGAACGAAACGTCGATAGTAACCTGCTAAGCCAATAAAATTGTGTACCTCAGTTATGTTTGTTAGTGTGGTCCATTATTGGATTGCCTTTTTCTTCATAAGATCAACTAAGATTTCATCATTATAGACAATATAGCCAAGAAAAGAAACCGATTGAAGCCAAAATTTACACTTTCTAAACTTCTCATATAATTCATTTCTTCTAAGAGTTTTCAGAATAATTTTCAAGTGATTCTCATGGTCTTCATAGATTTTGGAGTATACCAGGATATCATTGATAAATACCACAACAAATTCATCAAGATATTCCTTGAAAAAAATATTCATTAAATACATGAAAATAGAGGGTTCGTTAGTCAATACAAAAGGCATCACTGTAAACTCTTAATACCCATACCTGGTTCGAAATGTTGTCTTTGGAATATCTTCATTCCTCACACACAGCTGATGATATCCAGATCAAATTTCAATATTTGAAAAATATTGTGATCCATGAAGTTGATCAAATAAATCATCAATTCGTGGAAGAAGATACTTATTCTTTATTGTAATAACATTTATTTCACTGTAATCAATACATAGCCTCATGGATCTATCTTTCTTTTTAACAAAGAGAACATAGACTCCCAATAGAAAAACACTAGGTCAAATAAATCCTTTGTCACTCAATTCCTCTAGTTATTTCTTTATCACCACTAATTCCATAGTGTCCATTCTATAGGGAGTCTTTGATATAGGTCTTGCACCAAGAATTAAATCAATAGAGAACTCAACTTCCCGCTCTAGAGGATGTCCAGGTAAATCCTCAAGAAATACATCAATATATTCTTGAAAAATATGTACATCTTCAATTTGAAGATTTATTTCCTCACCCATAGATATTGTGTTCTCTTCCTCTCTAAGAATTTCATTTATTAGAGATACTAGGGGTGGATCTAAATAAGAATCATATGGTGAGGTTTCTACTCTAAAGATAAGGAATTATACACCATTTTCAAAAATTATAACTTCCTTATTCTTGCAATAGATCTTCGCATCATAATTTGACAGCAAAGTCATACCGAGAATTGTATCAAAGTCAATCATTGGTATGATGATAAATTTAACAACTAAAGCACTTTTATGTGTCATGAGGAGGACTGATCAACATGCCTTTGTTGCAATGATACATCCCCTAGATGTTTTGATTGACAACTCCTTTATTAAATCAAATTGGACATGTCTAATTTTCTTGGAAAACTGGGAAGATATAAATGAATGTGATGATTCATAATCAAATAATTCATTAGCTAAGTGTGAGGAAACAATTAAAGTACATGTCACCACATCATTAGGAACTTCAACCTCTACGGTTGTAATCACATAATCTTTCCCTTGCTCTCGTGACCTTTTCTAAGGAAATTTTCTTTGGCGCTGAGGACACTCATTTTCATAGTGTGCCATATCTCTATAATTATAGCATTGAATATCATTGAATTGTTTATTCCCCTTATATTCATTAGATCTATGACCCTTTTCTTCACACTTATAGTAGACTCTCATGCCTTTCAAGCATTTCCTAGGATGATTCTTTCCACAGTTATCGCATAATGGGAATTGATTTTTTCCTTTATTCTTCTTTGGTGATTCACATTTTCCATGGTTATTAGAGTTTTTCTTCTTATCTTGGTTTCCCTTGAACAAATTTGATCTATAAAATTACTTCTCTATTTTGATGGCACTTAATACAATTTCATCATATGATGAAAATGTTTGATAAGACAGTGCCCTTCGAAGACTTGGCTTAAGACCTTCAAAGAAATGATCAATCTTGTCTTCTGAGTCATATATGTAATTTATAGCATACATGGATAGTCTTATGAAGGTAGCATCATACTCTGCAACATTGTCTTCTTCCCTTTTCTTTAAGCTAAGGAATTTCCTCTTCATTTCGGTTCATTGCTCACGACGGAAATATTTGTCGAAGAATACTTCCTTAAAAATCCTCCATTCCATATCTTCTATTTCTTCTTCCTCCATGGTATTATGGATCAAGGACCATCATTTATCAGTGTCACCCTTGAGAAAATACACTATCATCACTACTTTTTCATTTTAATTGCATATTAATGCTATGAATATCTTTTCAAGGGAATTGATCCACTACTCAGATACCACTGGATTAGTAGTCCCACTAAAATATGGGGGCTTCTGCCACATGAAACGATCCAACACAGGTGTAGCATGGTTATTCATCACAACCTGAGTAAGTTGTCCCAATATGGTCATAATCTGATTCTCTCCAACATTGATTGTGTTGACTTGCTCAGTGAGGAAATACCTACATTGTCCACGAGTATTGATTCCCCCTCTTCAATTAGGCTCCATTTCTAAATAATGGAATACACTAGATTATGTTATAAATCATAATTTATAATCTCAACTAGAAAATTACTTGGCATAAATTAAAATTCTCTTCATAGCTAATCTCATAAACATTCTCTGAGGAAAAATTTACATTCAAATTCTTCATAATAGATTGTAAATAAAATGTAAATTATCCTAAGCATATCCCTAGATAGTGTCAAACCAATAGTGCAGTAAGGCCCATTTTCGTGCACATGGATACCCCAGGTCAAGATCGTAACTTCTTGTTGGAGCTTTCACTCCTAGGTACATTTGTGTCAGAGCCACCTCTACTTGTTTGTATCTATATAAGGATGTATTTGATAAAAATATCCACATAATCTATTCATTACCAAAATACCAGGATACTCTTGTATGTTTATCCTCAAAGACTATCTTATGGGTTTGTTTCTTAATCTAAGTTCTCTAAATTTAGTTTTCAAGATTGCTACTAAACTTTCTCTGATACCAACTATAACACCCCGACCCCAAAAGCCCAGAGCTAGTGCATTACTTATTACATTGGCATGATTAAAAGAAATTAAATCCAAAAGGAATGATTAGTTTAGTAGTCTTGAAGAAACCAGATACATACCCGTACCTCATATTACATTGGGAAAGGTAACACAATACAATACATAACAAAAACTAATAAATTTCATCCGTGAGAAGTCAATATATGATCTCATCCTCGTAACCTATTAAAGGTAAACAAATGAAAGGGGTGAGCTCAAATGCTCAATAAGGGTTACTAATAGTGGAATCATGAATCTACAATAACTGGATTATAAAAAAAGTGGCATAGTCAATATGGCATGGTGAATAAATTAAAAACATGTGTCATTAATAAACTAAGAATGAAACTGCATTCATAGATTTTGTCATAGTGAAAAACTCATGGATATTAATAACTAAAAATGAATAAATAGAATGTTTATTAGTTAGAATTCATATATCCGGCACATGATACAACTATACTGTCAAAATGGTTTAAGTTTGTGGGTAGAAACTTGTTTGATTTTTGGAAACAAACTCTAAGGGTTTGCCAGCAACTGATTTGTCTCATGAGACTTGTCGATGCATCGAGGGGATATAGCGGGCACCGCCCATTACTGTAAGTACAAATAATTATTTATACATAGATTTAATACAATTAAAATATTCCTTATAAATATCCTCATAGAGTAGAGGATACAGATTCGTCAATATTTATATAGTTAAAACAACATTCTAAACAAACACCGTGTGTGAAAGGGTATACGGATTAAGAAAATAATTATATCCATGAAACCAGAATATGGATATATAATATATTTAAAATTTAAAATTAAAAATTATCTAAAATGGGTAGTGGATACACCACATAAGAAAGATTAGGTGCGCAATACCAAGTAACTAACAATGAAATGGAAATTGAGACAAAGTCCCTTACCACGTTGTAATCAATCGAGTCGTATAACCAAAAATTAATAACCACCAAATGAATCACAGAATACCATGAACATAAAGAGAATAAGGATAATATATATCAAATGTAAATACACAATACATCACATTAAAGAAATAAGTGGCAAATAATGTAAATCTCACGGAATTAAAAGTGAGATAAGAAACCCATTACCTTAAGTTCGAAAGTGTTCTCGATTGATCTTAATGACCTGATAATCAAATTTATATTCATTAATTAATAATTAAAGAACATAATCAGAATGTAATTTATTTATTATAACATTATTAGGTTTATTCATGCCCTTTTTGATGGGTTTAATAGGTTCAATTTTATTGTTTTGGAAGCATCTTTTTCCTTGGTTTTCATGATTGGTTTACTTGTATTCATGAATGGAATTTCGTTTGAAATGTGGTTAAACATCCAGAATTTTTAATATGTATTATTAGTAACATTTAAATAGATATAAATTATCTTATAATGATTTTGGTTACATACCATGAGGATGACTTGTTTGATAAAAGATAATGATAAACACTTGGTTTACTTGGCGGTTTTGTGCATAATGAACTTGTTTTGTATTATTATTTATATTATGAGTGTGTGAGGATTACAGAACATTTAATAAGATGAAATAAATATATTATAATCTGGTTCAACCTTAAAAATAGTTTCATTTCTAGATTTTGAAGATGGTAATAATAATTGAGAACCCGTCGTCCTTGAATGTGATAAATTAACACATCTCGGACGGTATTTCCACTTTTAATATAAGAGGAGGGGGAAAGAGAGATGATGATGAAATATTCCATTATCATGATAAAATTAAAATTCATGTAAGGTACTGGAATTATCATATCATTTGGATTAAGGGAGATTAGGAGAGAAAGGAAAAGAAAGGAACTCGAAATAAAAGAAAAATTGAGAAATCCCTCACGAAAATTCGGCAGTCTAACGATGTCACTTAAAATTTATAAAATAGTTTGATGAGAAAAAAGGGGTCTCTAATCACTCATAAAAAATATGTAAAGAAAGGGGAATATGGAAATAAATATCCCAATATAATCCAATTGAAAATAAAAGAGAATAACAAAAAATGTAAGCTTTAAAAAGAGAAGGGTGGTAGATTCCCTTACCTTGTAGAGTAACTCCCAAAACTTGAAGGTTGGGACCTTTGGGCCTTGAGGACACCTTTGGAGGACTTCTAGGGAGGTAAAACTACCATAGATTTGAGTATAATGAGTTTTTAATTAAAGAAAATGAAGGAATGAGTGGGTATTTATAGTAAATGAGAGGGAGTTTTTTATTGATTTCAAAGGGTACCTCGTTAGTGGTTTTTACAAAACCATGGGCTTTCCCATGGTATTAGACACTTGGGACAACTCATGTCATATTTTACTATAAAAAAGTTGACCAGAATTTTATATTAATTATTACATCATTATGATGTCATTAAACATACCGAAAACTCAAAACTGTATTTTTACTATTCATGAAAAATTCTAGTATTTTAGAAAAAATCCAAAAATTCACCCTAACCATTTTTTGACGTGTAGAATTAAAAAATGAACTCCATTTTAAAAAAAAATAATTTTCTAAATATTATTAATTTAATTTTTAAATAAAATCATAATTTATTCTAAAATATCAATTTTAAATCTATAACTCATTTTTTAATACCTTAAAAAATTAATAAACATCTCATTACCTTATAACGACAAGGAAATAAAATAATAATATGATTTACTATTTATAAGGGTCATATTACTATTCATATTACTATTCAAAAGGGTATATTATTATTCATCAAAAAAACAAGTTGATTCTATCAAGCTCCAAATAACTTAGTGATCACAACCGTAGATGACCATTTTTTGAAATTCAAAACACATATGTGGAAAATTTAAGTTTAATGGATAGGTTATGAATTTATCCTATAAATAACCAAGTGTTGTTTCACAGAGACTCAATGATTCATTCAATATAGGTTATCTAATGAATTGAAAGTATTTAAGAGAAACATACCATAAAATGTGTGGGGTGTTATATTATATAAAGAAGCATTGTTTTTAAAATATGTTGCATTATATAAAGAATAATTTAATTATGAAATAGATTATATTATGAGAAATAATACTTGTATCTTTACAAATTTTCTAAAATATTCAAATCATATTGCTTGTAAACATATATTTAGAAGCATGTATGACTCTAATGATAACATTCAAGCTTTTAAAGCTAGATCAATAATCAAAGGTTTCAAAAAAAATGGAATGTATTGGTTATTTTGATACGTGTACTCATTTAGTTAAAATTATAAAAATAAGGATATTATTTTCCTTTAAATTCGATAAATCATTTGTGTATTCATTAAACAAATGTTAAAAATGTATTTTTAAATGGAAATTTAAATAAAGAGAGTTACATGTAATAATATAAAAGTTTTCTATATAATATATTTAAAATAAATTATATAAATTAGTTAAATATACTTATGGTCTTAAAGAAACACCTAAAAAATAGGATAAGTATGATTCTATTATTTTATCTAATGGTTTTTTACATAATAATGTTGATAAGTGTACTTTTTTAATGTTTATAAACTAATAATAAGTTATTATTCATATCTATGTCGATGACATATTAATTTTTAAAAACAACATGACTGGTATTAATGAGATAAAGAAATATTTATCCTCCATGATTAAAATGAATAAAATTTGAATAATAGATACTATACTAATTATTAAAGTAGGAATACACAACAGGGGTTATTATTTATGTCAGCCTCATTATATTGTGAATATATTGAATACATTAAGTATGCACTAATTCAAGTCGAAATACCATCATGGGATATTAACAATCCCAATTTAGATGGATATTTACTCATAAGGATAGTGTCATTTATGGGGTGGGAAATAAACAGGCATTTCACATTCGACATTAGAGTCATAATTTGATACTTTAACAACTTGTAGAATGGGAAAAAATGAACCATAAACTTATTAATGGAATTTAAGTTATATAATGTTCCAATGCCTCTAATTTCCATTAACTATGGGAGTGAATCAATAATGTAAAAAGATTATAGTTGCGTGTATAATATAAAGTTTGAACATATTACTTTTAGGCATGATATGTGAGACAATTATTATAAAATGGAATCATAATAATTGCTTATGTAAAATCATATAAGAACCTTGAAAATCCATTTATAAAATATATATATCAAGGGATATTGCTAGAAAAATTAATAGATAAATTAGGCTAAATCCTTAAAATGAACTATTTAGTGCAAAGCGTGATCATACACTAGTGTAATACTCATCCCTAGAATTTAATTTAGATTAAAAATGGATTTAAAAGATACAAGCATCCATGGTTCCATGTTTAAAGGAAAGTGAATTGAGTCACCTACCATAATGGATGAAATCAGTGTGTGGAAGTCTTAATACGCTACAAGGAAGCAAGAAAACTCCTTAAAGGGCCAATAAAAACCCAAAATCATAAAAACCCCCCAATTAAAAATTAATTCTAGAAGGGAAACAGCGATGCGTAATGAATAGTAGTAGATAATAAAAAAAACATAAAAAGATATCCCCAAACAAGCAATCAACGAGTGAGGAGGATGATGAAAATAAGCATACCTTGGATTAAGCTTTGATTCATCCGAGTGAAAGTAGAGATATCACCATAGTTTGTATTCGTTCAAGGTTTGAATTCATTTGAGCATTGGATTCTAGCCTTGGATTTGTCCGAGCCTTAATTCGATAAGGATGAGCATCGACAGCAGGTGCCTTCCACGGAAAGATTCAAATATCATGACTAGTTCTGAATAGTTAGGGTTCTTTAAATTGATCAGGATCACTTTTATCAGTGCTTCCAAAAAAGCGTTAAACGCTGATAAAAGACATCCTTATCAGCGCTAAAACTTTAACATCGATAGAGGATTTATAATTATAATTATAAATATAAAATTTTGTAAATATATTTATATATTTTATAATTTTATAATTATTTAAATATATAATTATTCATTTATAATTATATGAATACTTTTTAAAAAAATATTTATAATTATAAATATATAATTTTATAAATATATTTATAAATATATTTATAATTATTTGTAAATATATTTATAAATTTATATTTCTATATACATTTATAAATATATTTGTAAATATGTTTATTTATAATTCTAAATATAAATATAGTAAATATATTCATTATTTAAATAAATTTCTTATAGGTTTATAATAATTTAAATATATGTAATTATTTATTTGTAACTATATAAATACTTTTTTTTAAATAATATTTATTTATTTATAATTATAAATTTATAAATTTATAAATATAGTTATTTATAAATATTAACAAATATATTTTTAACATTATTAATGAATGTATAATCTTAAATGCATGCATGTTAAAAATGAGTGAAATTGAATAATTAAAAATGAGTACACTTTAAAAATATTGAAAAAATGAATAAGGTTTATTAATTAAATATAAGTAATTAAAAAATATGTATAGATATTGAAATAAATATGAATACATATTTAAAATATTAAAACATAGTAAATAAATATATAGAAATAAATAATATAAAATGATTAAATTCCCAAAAAAATAAAAAATAAAAAATATTAAAAATGAATTAATACCTAACTGTAATAATATTAAAAATAAATAAATAAAATTTACTGATTAAAGACATAATAAATTAAATATATCATGTTATAATGAAATTCTAAAATGAATACTAAAATTTGAATAAATTACATAAATATTAGGTGTATGTGTTTCTATATAAGATTTCATTAATTACATAAATATTTGTGTGTGTGTGTGTGTTATATATAAAAATGCATTAATTACGTATATATATGTGAAATCAATGTAACACACATTTGATACATGTTAAATTGAAAAATCAAACGATATTAAATTATGTCCATTACTCGATGCATTTAGTCAATATTTTAAATTAATATTAAATTTTAATTATAAAACGTTCTTTGCTAAATATATGACTTATTTAATGTAAAGTATAAATATTTTTTATTATATAAATCATATTTTATGAAATATTATATACATTCATATATATATATATTAAACTTATTTATTTTTATTAATATTTTTTTCATTAATAATTTTTTAATAATTTTTCAATTTATTCATTTTTAATTTTTTTGTTTAATTATTACAATTTACTCATTTTTTATTTTTTTTGTTTAATTATTACAATTTATTCATTTTGAATTTTTTTGTTTGATTATTATAATTTATTCATTTTATATATCTATATTTAATATTTACTATTTATTAATATTTATAATCTGTATATATGTATATTAAATTTATTTTTTTATCAATAATTATTTAATTAATAAAATGTTTAATATTTTTCATAATTTAATCATTTTTAAATTTTATTTGTTTATTTATTTCATTTTATTTTGGACTTTTAACACCACTAAAAATAAAATTTTGATAAAGGGTGCCCTTTATCAGCACTTTTTGCTAGTGCCGATAAAGATCAGAATTTTTAAATATCTGTTTTGTAATAGTGGTTGTAAGCTTACTAGCCAACCGCATCACACCAAAACCACAACCAATGGTCTCTAATTACCCACAGTGTACTCCCAACCACATTTCGGGCCAAATCCCTTACCAACGGCACCAAGACAATCACCAAATAATTTTAACTTAAAGAAAAAAACTTTAATAAAGTAGTGGCACAACATACCTCCATCTAAATGATGTGCGACAACAGGAAAACATTGTCACAAAATATCCTCTATGCAAGCCACACAAAACCCCCATGATGCTTAGTTGATTCCACCATGCTTTGTTGGAATCAACACTGAAAACCCTAATCAAATAACTCAAAACTTAAAGAGTAGGAAGGAGGAGAGGAGGAGAGGTTGTCGGAGGTGAATCCTTACCTCAAAACATCAAAGAGAGGAGATGAAACCACCCAAAAACAAAGGGTGTAGAATAGGGGAAGAGGGGTTCGAACCCCCTGACCATGCACAAAAAACAGAGAGGTAGGTCCCCTTAAAAAATATGAGGGGAAAATTTAGTAAATCGCTCCCTAAAAACACCCCATCGACCAGCCAACACTACTACAACTTGGCCTTTTATCAGCGCTAAAAACCGACATTAACAACGCTAAAAAAGCGCTGTTAATGTTGCCTAAGATAAAGGGGGGTCCCCTTTATCAGCGCTCTGAAAAAGCGCTGATAAAGGACACCCTTTATCAGCGCTTTTTTTTAGCGCTGATAAAGGGGACCCCCCCCCCCCCCCCTTTATCTATACCGGCATTAACAGCGCTTCTTTAGCACTGATAAAGGGGTTCCTTTATTAGTGCTATCTTGAACGCTGATAAAGGTCCCTATTATCAGTGCTCAAGATAGCACTGATAAAGGCACCTTCCCCTTCACTGGCAGAACCAGCACCTGCACAAACCAGCACCTGCACACCTGTACAAAATATCACCTGCACACCTGTAAAAAACAGCACCCGCACACAATATTTTGACAAACAATGCTATATACATTTACTTAACATCATGAATACAAAAAAACACACTCCTATATACATTTCAAACAATGTTTTACATGGTTACAATTACAATTATCCAACAACAGTTATAAACATTAATGTTTAATCCTTTGATATCTGTGATCCTCTCTCAAAAATTGTAGTCCACGGTATTTGTTGCCAAAGAAATCATCTGAACTCAAGGAAAAAAATTCACCTATATAAGCAAACAAATATTATGTTAGTAATACACTAATGAAATAAATTAAAACATTAATATGAAAGAATACATTAATATGGAAATGTGAAACTAAAATATGGAAATGATAAACTCAAATGTTTTCATTCTGATAACAATGAATGGGAATAATGTAAAATCAATACGTTTTTTGGATGATTTATCTCATTTAATAAATACTAATTCTTTATCTAATGAAAAGCTTTACCGGTCACACCGTGTGTCGGATTGAGGTGCGGTCAATTCTTACATGTCAAAAATGACTCATGGATCGTTGTCCTAAAGTATCAAAACAATATGAACGCGTTTTCTCGGTTTTCCGTATGTTAGTAGTGTTGTTTTCTAAAGTTTATGTCAATTTGAAACTGATATCAGACACTTTTAGCTATACCGGTCACACCGTGCATCGGATTGAGGTGCGGTTGATTCATACATGTCACAAATGACTCATGGATCGTTTTCCTAAAGTATCAAAACAATCCAAACACATTTTCTCAGTTTTCCGTATGTTAGTAGTGTTGTTTTCTAAATTTAATGTCAATTTGAAACTGATATCAGATACTTTTAGCCATACCGGTCACACCGTTCATCGGATTGAGGTGTGGTTGATTCTTACACGTCACAAATGACTCATGGATCGTTTTCTTAAAGTATTAAAATAATCCGAATGTGTTTGCTTAGTTTTTCATATGTCACTTGTGTTGTTTTCTAAAGTTAATGTAAATTTGAAATTGATATCAGACACTTTTATATGAGCCACTACCTACATTAGTTTTTTCCCCATGTTTATTCCAACATGTATAACTTCGATCTATTCTGTGTCAGATCATGTGTTCTTCCAAATCCTCTGGAATAATTTTTCTTGAATAACAACAACATAAACACGAACAAAGGATTTGAGAAGGGTCACATGCATGATCTCCTGCAAACTTGATAAACTCTTTCACACCATCTTCATACTCTTTTGTCAACCGATTGGCATTAATCCATTATTTATTCATATTCATATTCTTTATGGGTTCGATCTCAAACCTTCCAAATATTATGTTTTAATTAATCAAGTAGCATTGTTTGGGTTTTGTAAAAAAAAATCATGGTACAAATGTCTCTACAATAAAATAGAGGAAACTACCCCAAAACATGCGAAAGTACTTGAACTCTATCTATATATGGGGGAATGTGCCCTGTCTTTTGTATATCTCCATGGAGTACGTAAAACCTATACATGGAGGACTCTTCACCAAAACATGGGGGAGTACCATACTCCATATTTTCTCCAAACATCTCACTTGTCACTTGTCAACTCTCAAGCAGAGTGAAGATAATTAAAATATCCAAACCACATCGTGTGGAATTTCCAATGAATGAGGGAATAATAATATTGTGATCTACATGAGAATATATTTATAATGGGATACTCATACATGAAATATTATCATCTAAGTGAAAAATAAATAATAATAATAATAATGAAATTAACATAGCACACAATTTGTTCAATGGATACACAATGTGTAGGGTTCTCAGTCAAGGTTGGTTGTATACTACCATTTCTAAACTCATGTGAAATCCATATACAAGGTGTGTCCAGTAGGGTGAACATCATTTATGGATAAGATACATGATTTAATCTGACATATATCAAATTAATTCCAATTTAGTCTTACAAAGACTGCATGATGCCTTTGAAAATACATGACATATAGAACAACTTGAGCTAAAGGTGTGTACTTTAGATACAAAATGAGTCACTTCACCAGCTATTCATCACATTTTTGTGGAATACACGGTGTATAGTCCTTACATGACCACTAGGGGTGTATAGTCTATACACATCAAGTTTCTATGGTATCTATAAATGGTGTGAGTGAAGTAAAACACATATCATATGGTTCTACCATTATTTCATGGCATGTACATGGTTTCATGATGAAGTATATGTCTTGGAGATACATTTTTTGTGACCTACGTTCACATGACATGTAACATTTAAAATAAAACTTATTCAAAGTTTGATTCAAAAGATGAGTCATGTGGTGTAAATTTTGGAGATAACTTTTGTATGGCATTAAAATCTAAATGAAATCCATTTATGGTGAAGCATGTTCCATTTAACAAGACTACATACCATGTATTTTAAAAATATATAGAATCTGAAAAACATCATCTTCACACCATAAAGTGTCTCATAGAGTCCTCTAGAAGTGGTTTTTTAGGATTCAGTGGAATTGCACTAGTAACAAAGCGGTGGTACCATTGAAATGGGTAAAGTTTGGATTGATATTCAATGGTGGAAGAACTACAACATGAAAAAAAATGTCATATCAATCATTCCAACAACCGCAAAACCATACAAAAACACAATCTTTCTCACAATCGCAACACCATACAAACCAAACAATCACAATTTTAGATTTTACAAAGCATACCTTATTCAATTTTGTTTGTTAATTCAGGGGTTATCACATAAGTTTTATCATCTTGGGGCATTCATTCATAAGTCAATTATATGTAAATTACCATTTTTTATCTTCAAATTTTCAACAAGAACCAACCAACATGCAATTCATTTAGTGCGCAAACAAGGACCACCAACGACCACAATTTTCAGCGGGGAGTTTAGCCCATACATTTCACGTTATAACCATCAATATCAAATAGTAATAACATGCAAACAAGATGAAACCAATGAGTAACAGGAGAAAACTCACCGCGAAGGTGTCGTTAAGCACATGGCAGAGGTGCGTTCGTGGCAGAGGAGAGGAGCACAACAGAGGAGATTTCCAACTGAAAAGAAACATAAAATAGGGAAAACTCATGAGAATAAAATAATCTAAAACCGAGTACACCATTTACCACATCCCACAAACCCCAAGAACCCACTAAAACCTAAATCAACCCACACCATGGTTAAACACATCTTAAGATAACAAGAAATATTAGAACCCACCTTTGATAGAACGAGTTCAAAAGACTTTTTAAAATATAAAAGATGAACATACAATGGGTAAGCCCTGACCAATAGGTCCTCCTTACTAGGTATAATACCTAAGTTTATTCTAGATAGAATATCCCAAATGAGTAAGCCCTGATCAATCCTCTGTTATCACACCTTTCATGACACATACATTCTAATCACATGACTTTAAACTTCATGGTACAATCTTTTCAACACAACACGTGGTATCTAGTGAGTAGGATCATATCCTTATTCAAACTCAATGAGCCTACCCGTACATATTGACAAAAATTAGGGGTAATGTACATATTTCCAATGGGACACCCCTGGTACTCTTTTCCAATATTAACATCACACCATGCCAAAACTCACCACACGATCACCAGTTACCCAACATTATTCCAAAACCAAAGGAATATACCCATGCTTCATTACCCTAAACCCATCCATCTAGGTTAAATAATGATGGTCGCATTAAAACCATGTTATAAATCAATAGGGTTAGGAATCCAAATGATCATGTTCCTCAACCCAGTCATAACACCAAAACTCAAGAATAGAGAGTGCTCCCCTTATACAAATCCAATGCATGACCATTCCTTCGCTATCAACTTGATAACACCTAATATGCATAAATCCATCATTTCAAAGAATCTACCCTGGATTTATGTATCTAAGTTATTCATAACACCAAGATAACCCCACTCATTAGTCTCCTCCAACCACCAAAACTCACCAACTCTCTACCATCCTGAGTCACATGATAACGACCACTGGGATCTCACACAAACCCCTTACATAAATTCTTACACAATCCTTATCCCATGGGTGCCACTCTTATCCCCACCTCAAAACACACATCATCTAGTGAACCAAACCAACCACTTACTATAGTTTCTCACACAAACGCTATCTAAAACAACCTACAATACAAGGGTCTCACCACCTGGGCTCTCACTCTTGCCCCAACTACCCATACATAGGTTCAACTCACTTATAAAAAAACTATAAGTCATCATAATCATTCAAGGATCATCATTTCTCATTTATATTAACCCAAGAGATGGAAAAGAACTCATACACTGACCAGCGGCGGCAGAGGTGGCGGCGGCGGCGGAGGCAGTGGTGGTCACAGCGGAGGAGCAAAACCCAATGGCGCAGAGGCAGTGGTGGAGGAGCAAAACCCAATGGTGGCAGTGGAGGAGGAGTAGGAAGAGGAGGAGGAGGAAGAAGAGGAGGAGGAAGACGAGGACGTGGAAGAGGAGTAGAACGAGGAGGAGAAGTCGCGGCGGAAGAGGGTCCTGGTTCAGCTTCCGCAAAAGCTTTACCGCATGTGAGAGAGGAGGTCCTGTTAGGGTTATTAAATAAAAACCATTGGAACCTTTATCAGTGTTTGTTGAAAGCGCTGATAAAGGTATGTTTTATCAGCGCTAAAATAAAAGCGCCGATAAAACATAAATTTATCACCGCTTTTATTGTAGCGCTGATGAATATTATAATTTTATATAAATTAAGAATAAAAACTTGTATCAGTGCTAAAATAAGCACTCATAAATATACCCTTTTATCAGTGCATATTTTAGCACTGATAAAGGTTAGATTTATCAGTGCTTTTAACTAACGTTGATAAAGGCATACCCCTTTATCAGCACTTTCTGTTTAGCGTTGATAAAGGGAAGCACTTCCCTTGCCCTGTTTTGTGGTAGTGCGATGTCGGGCCACTCGTAAACTGGTGGTTGCAGGTTGCAGCCACTGTGCAGCCCCGCCACCCCATGCTTGCGTCTTACCACCATATAAGTCTTATTCCACATGTCAAAATACTTGTTTCAGACATTCAAACCCCTAAAATTCTCTTTTGAACCCTAGATCAAATTTTAGATCATCCGCCAAACAAAGTCTAGATTTCTCCTGAAAATTCAAACTCATTCGTACACACTGGGTATTACAAGTAATATGGGATTTTTCCACTTGTATTAAAAAGTTAAAGACATCCAACCCTTGATTGAATTATTCTCATAAAATGCATGGTCATGCTTAATTGTTTCACATATGATGTTTTCAACTACTTTGACAAGTGACATGTGATGTACTTATTGGATAAATGAACAACATTTGATGCATTCGTCGACTTGGTCAATCATTTTAATAAAATCAAGAAATAATGAGGCCAATACTAGATTGATATGTCCCATGTCTAGTGGTCGTTCTATGTCAGGGACAGCGAGATTATATAGGTATGCATATGATGTATATGATACATTCTGTGGTGGACATGTACATATAGAGATATGAGTATGTTTAATGAAGATCATGCAGGACCCCTTAGTGGTTTGAGTAGCACTTATGCATTGCCAGATGTCATTCTTTGCTTACATATATGAAATAGAGATTTCGTGATTGTTGTCAACATTGCTAAGACCTTCAGGGTCACACAATCGAGACCTTGGATAAGGATAAAATTTTGGACAAAGTGTTTGTTCAAAATGAAGAGAGTTTAATGAAAAATCATATCCAAAAGAGTTTGGATTGATTCACAGAGAGTTGTGAAGTTTTTCATAAAGTCCCTATGAGATTTTAGTGAAGGTGGGAGATTGTTGGATTTTCACTAAAATGTATATGTATGACATGCATGTACACATGTCTATGATGCATGAGATGTGTGTGTGTGTGTGTGTGTGAAACGTGATATTATATATATAGTGTACATTTAATTATCATTCATATGTTACATGAATATGATACACACACACACACACGTGTATATATATACATATATATTATTAATATGCATGAGATACATATGTGAGTTTCATGTGATGCAGTTGCATGTACAACTTCTCCCAAATGGTTACATCACGAAAGAACAAAAAGATAATTCATTCATGGATTGACATTTATTAATTGAATTTAGTTCAATGAATGGATACCCAACTAACAGAAATGCATATGATGTGTTATGAAGTGGGAGCCTCAGAATTTGACTATAAAAGAGAATGGGATCATCTTCTTTTGTGGGCGCAATGTATGTGAGACTGCAAAAGGTCTGTCGAACCTCTCTTCTTCCCAAGCATTGTTTATCACACATGAGAGGGTTCTAGCACCCCTTTAGTTGCTTAGGTATCCTCATGAAACATTTTTGGGTCCACTAGCAGGTTTATTACCTTGGAGGTTGTAAGCTTTGTATTAACTGCACCAAGTGATCTCTATCAAGCATTCTCCTTCACTCACAACGAAGATAGTTTTTATTGTACACAGTTTACAGGTACTTTATTTTACAGTATGTTGTGCATTTGAATTCTTAAAGAATAGATCTCTTGTGTTTTGAGTTGCCTTTCACTATAAATGATTATTAAATGTTCGTACAAAACTCATCACTTTGATCGTTACCACCTATGTTTACCCTTGTTGGCCATTTGAGTTCACCCTTTCTTATGTTTTTATTTCCCTTGATAATGAAGGCAAGTAATACGTGTGATATTTCTAGAAGATTTCCATGTGTGGAAATTTTGTGGGAGATGTTGAAGACTGAATGTGGTTTAACCAGTTCATAGTATAGTAAAAAAATGCCCATGGGATGAGAAAGGCATGAGTTTTGTAAGTTAAAGGTTCTTGTTTTTTCTAATTCTTCCAAAAACACTGGACCTCTTGATCCCTCGTCTGTATTCATTAAGGAATTTTATGTGTAAAATAATGTAGTATTATGTGTTTAAAGCATGGGTCCTTATAACCACATTGATTATTACAAGGACCACGATCGTAAGAAAACACATTCACTTGAGGGAGTTGAGCTAATCCAGGCCGATATTAATGATTCATCGATAGGATTTCATTATTTTTCTTCGTAATAACCTGACATTAAAACAATTTAGAATACCTTGTAAAGTTTTTTTTCTTCATGTCACTGTTATAGAAGAACGTTTTAGGCATGAAAATTACTATTGTTAAGTGATTTTGAACATATCAAAATTATATCCGCTTACCAACATTAAATATTAGAATCTAAAATGACTTCATTCATAATGACCATTCTGGTAAAAATACCACCCTCATACATTTACTTTAGATATTGCTATAAGATTGTAAAATTTTTCCAGCATCCATTCTTCAGATCATCATGAAGATGATGATACAAAAATATGAGGGTCTTGAAATGATCGTGTGCGGAAACATTATCACTGATCTTGTTGTCTCATCTTAGTCATTTGCATCTAAATACATTTCGACATCCAGAATTCATGATAAATAATTTATTTAGGGTTGTTGGAAGGGAGGGAACCAAACTTACAGATATTTGCAGTATAAAATGAATTTTACTCATTGACACAAGTCTCTTCAAACATGCTTGATGTTGATGACTTGTTTGAAAATTAGTCTTGCAAGTGATTGAAATCGTAAAATAGTTCAAAACCTCACAAATACGATTGGATGAGTGAAAAAAGGTGGACCAAGCACTACACATCATATAATTTAAGTAAAAGTAAGACACAAATATTATAGAAAATACAAAGTCAAAAATTCATTTTCCATTAACATGACATCATATACATGTAACCTACATGAAAATATTATAAGATATCCTAATCAATCATATACATGTAACCTACATGAAAAGGTATCCCGATTCATGGTCGAATGGATCGTGTTATGTGGGAAATTGGAGAATGCATTGGCCAATTCCTGGAATGGGATCATTCTGATCCAATCCACTAGGGGCTTGTGGTGCGGATCAGGGCTTTGGTTGAGGTAAAACAACCACTTATGAGGGGCATGTTCTTATCAATCAAAGAGTCTAATGCCTGGATTTCCTTTGAATTTGAAAAACTACCAATTTTTTGTTTTTACTGTGAGTGTATTGGTCACCTAGAAAAAGTGTGTGACTCAAAGAAAGAGAATGAACAAGGGAAAATTATTCTGCAATATGGCCCCTGGCTTCACGCAAAACCTGCAGGACCCGTGTTCATTTCTGAACTGGAAAAACAAAAGGATCGTGAACGACTGGCGAAGGCTTTCTCTAAGAAGGCGGAACCAGAACACATCAAGGTCATCATGCTTGGAATGCCAGACTTTTCTGAGGATAATCCCACAGATCTGTGGGTGGAAGTAGGGCCTTTGGGCAGCGTAGTGACCGTTGTCAAATCTAGGAAAAAACATGGGAGTGAGATCACGAACTCAACTGGCACCCCCATCCAAGCTCCTGTGTCTATGAATGAAGGTGTTCTACTAATAGTTGGACCGATGCCAAAATGAAAGGAACCACCAGATCCAGGATCTAAATCGAAACAACCGTGTATCAAACCATCAAAGTCTACTCCTGGTCTAGATTCAGGTGTTCCAGGTACCACCTCCCAGGATGAAACCGATATGACTGGGATAACGGCTTCAGGTCCCCTAAAAAATCGAACTTGGAAAAAGATGGTTGGTGGGAATAGGGGTGTGGACTCTGTTCGAACACAGCCCAGGGATCATAAACGGTGCTTGTCAGCTGACTGAAAGCCTGCCTAAGAGGTGGAAAGTGGTAGATGACGGACAGTTAGTTGAAATTTCAGAGGTGGCGACGGGCAAGTCCCAGCCCTGCCTAGGGAAATGAAAATCTTATGCTGGAACTTTCGGGGGCTTGTCAATCCCCAAACGGTTCTTTTTCTCCATCATTGGAGTTCCAAATATCTCCCTGATATAGTTTTTGTATCTGAAACTATGTTGGATTGCAAGGATGTTGGCCTGCTGGGTTTGAAGATTGGTTTCAAAAACGTCTTTCCCATTGGACAATAGGGACACACTGGTGGCCTTTGCCTCATGTGGAAGGAGGATCTTAGGGTTCAGATTTCTAATTATTCAAGTAATCATGTCTCCATGATAGTTGTTGGACCAGGGTCCCCTATTTGGTCATTTTTTGGGTTCTATGGGTGGCCGGGTGGGCATGATAAACACAAATCATGGGCCCTTTTGACTAGGTTGCGGAACTCTTTACCTGTCCCTCTTCTGATTGGGGGGGATTTCAACGAGGTCCTCTCCCACCATGAAAAAGAAGGGGGACGCGTGAGGAGTTGTGCTACTATGGAGGTGTTTAGGAATTCCCTTTTGTTGAACTCTCTTCATGACCTTGGGTTTTCTGGATCTTCGTTCACCTGGAGGTGGGGTAGGTCAGTGGAGAACCGTCTTGTAGAAAGGTTGGACAGATTTGTTGGGGATGATGAGTGGACTTCTCTTTTTTATGCCTTCTTTATTATTCACCTCCCCCCAGTCGCTTCTGACCACTATCCAATCATCTTGTCGACACTCTCTCAAGGGCACTAGAGGAGGCATGTGCAGACCTTTCGATTTGAAAGTTTGTGGCTCTAAGACAACAACTAAGAAAAGGTGGTCTAAGAGGCTTGGGAGGGATTGAATCGATGCATCATGTCTAATATCCACAATACGATGTCTTGCTTACAGAAGTAGAGTGCAGTGAGGTTCATAGACTTTGATAGATGCATTAATGAGTCTGAGATTCGCTTAAAGCGACTCCACTCTTCTCCTTGTTCCGACTCTGTTCTTGAAAATATCTCTATTGCGGAAAAACATCTTAATGCAGCATTGAGAGAGAAGGAGAGTTTCTGGTTTCTTCAGGAAAGAGAGTCTCACATCAAAGATGGTGATCAAAATACCAACTTCTTTCACCAAAGAGTGTCCGCAAGGAGAAGGAAAAATCATATTGAGCATCTTGAGGATCCCAACGGGAGAGTTTTTCATGACTTCCAGGATATTCAATCCATCATCCTGAACTTTTTCAACAAACTCTATGAAGCGGAAAGCACCACCCCCCCTACAGGTCTGACTAGCTGCATCCCAAAGTTGGTTACAGATGATATGAATCATCATTTGGAAAGAGATATCTCTAACGATGAAGTTTTTAGGGCTCTGCATCTTATTCACTCTACCAAGGCCCCGGGGCCTGATGGGTTTCACGCCCTGTTCTTTAAACACTTTTGGCATATCATTGGGCCTGATGTTGTGGTCCTGCTGAAGGAGGTTTGGGCAGGTAGAGCATCTCTTGATTCCCTTAATGAAACTATTATTACTCTTATCCCAAAAACTCAGTACCCCCAGAAAGTCTCAGAGTTTCGGCCAATCAGTCTGTGCAATGTTGTTTACAAAATCTTCTCCAAAATCTTGGTGTCCAGACTTAGTGACTTCCTCCCGTTGATTGTTTCAAATAACCAAAGTTTTTTTGTTCCAAAGAGATATATTGTCGATAATGCTGCCATCGCTTTTGAAGTATTCCACTCTATGAAAACTCATTCCTCACCTAAAAGAGGCATCATGGAAATGAAATTAGATATGATGAAAGCTTATGACAAAGTTGAATGGCCTTTTCTTGAACTTGTTCTCTCCAAGTTGGGCTTTGGGACGAAATGGATTTTTAATATCATGAATTGTGTTACGTATGTCTCCTATAAAATTAATATTAATGGGGCTCCTTCCACTAACTTTAAACTGTCGAGAGGTTTGAGACAAGGGGATCCCATGTCGCCTTATCTCTTCATTCTGGTGGCTGATGTTTTTTTATCACCTCCTTTTGAAGGAGGAGGATCAAGGAATTATCCATGGTGCTAAGGTATGTAGAAATGCCCCCCCCCCCATATCCCATCTCTTCTTTGTAGATTATAGCCTTCTTTTTGCTTGTGCTACCCCACAAGAATGTAGTTCAATGTTTCATATCATCAATATGTACGAAAGGGCTTCTGGGAAACGTCTTAATCCTTCAAAATCAAACTTATCCTTCAGCAAAGGTGTCCCACATGCAAAGAGGGAGGAGTTATAGATAATGTGTGTATTTTTTCTGGTTGATAAGCATCCTAAGTACCTTGGCCTTTTGACCCTTGTTGGTAGGTCAAAGCAACAAGTGTTCGCCTCGATTTTGGACAGAGTGGATAATCTGATTTGTCTTTGGTCTTGTAAGAAGATTTCCAAGGTGAGAAAGTAAATTCTTGTGAAGTTAGTGGCACAAGAGATCCCTTATTATGCTATGTCATTGTTTAAATTCCCAGACACTCTCATCGATAAAATCCACTCCTTATTGGCCAATTTTTGGTGGGGATCTCATGAGGGAAAACATAACTCACACCGGATGTCTTGGGAGAAGTTGTGCATTTTAAAATTTCATGGGGGCTTGGTTTTAGGAATCTCAAATGGTTTAATGAGAGTCTTCTGGCAAAGCAATGATGGCACCTCCTCTCCCATCTTCATGCCCTGTTCTCGAAGGTTCTAAAAGAAAAATATTTCCATCATTCTGACTTCTTGCATGCCCAGCTGGGGCCACGACCGAGTTTTATGTGGAGAAGCATCTGGGGCGCAAAATCTCTCCTTGACATAGGCTGCATCTGGAGAATTGTTGATGGGAATAATGTTCATGTTTGGAAGGATTCTTACTGAAAAATGGCGTTAACCATAAGGTCTCCTTGTCCGTTGTTCCTGGGTTCGAAGATGCAAGGGTACGCGATCTGATCAATGACTCGCTTGAGGACTGGGATTGGGAAAATCTTTTCAGTTGGTTTAATGAGGTTGATCGTCAACTCTTCCTGAGTATTCCTCTCACACCAGGGATGGGCATTGACCAGCTTTGCTGGATTAGGGAGTCTCATGGCAAATATTCTATCCGCTTCGGTTATAAATTGCGGGTCCAAGGCGTGGCCCAGGCCTTTCCTGATTCTCGATGGAAGATCATATGGTCGCTCTATGCTCCCCCTAAGGTGAAATTTTTTTGGTGTCAGGTCTGCTCTGGGGTTCTCCTAACCCATGACTTTTTGGTGCGGTGACATTTGGCGGAGGATGACACCTGTCCGTTGTGCCTCCAGGAGGTGGAATCCCCTCTGTATGCAATTCTCTCCTATCGTGAGGTGGAAGGGGTGTGGAAGGCATGGAAACCGGATTTTGGTTTGTGTTTTGATCTTTCAATGGGGCTGGTCCAAAATCTATTAAAATGGGTGTTGTCTCTTGAACCGAGAGTGGTGGGGTTGATTTGCACAATTGCTTGGATGGTGTGGAATCAAGGAAATGATTGCATTTTCCAAATGAAGGTGACCCATGACCGTCTTTGGGCGGACAGGGCTATGGAATGGACGAACGAATGGAAGAATAATGATACAGTGCCTTCTTTGGGCAACACTCACTACTACAATTTGGCCTTTTATCAGCGCTAAAAACTGACATTAACAGTGCTAAAAAAGCGGTGTTAATACCGGCGAAGATAAGGGGGGGTCCCCTTTATTAGTGCTGATAAAGGGGACCCCCCCCCTTATCTTTGCCGGAATTAACAGCACTTTTTTAGCACTGATAAAGGCTGCCTTTATCAGTGCTATCTTGAGCGCTGATAAAGTTCCCTATTATCAGCGCTCAAGATAGCACTGATAAAGATTTCCTTTATCAGCGCTCAAGATAGCGCAGATAAAGGTTTCCTTTATCAGCGCTCAAGATAGCGCAGATAAAGGTTTCCTTTATCAACACTCAAGATAGCACTGATAAAGGTGTCCTTTATCAGCGCTAAAAAAACGTTGATAAAGGCACCTTCCCCTGCACCTGCAGAACCAGCACCTGCACAAACCAGCACCTCAGCACCTGCACACCTGTACAAAACAGTACCCGCACACCTATACAAAACAGCACCCTTACACAATATTTTGACAAACAATGCTATATACATTTACTTAATATCATGAATAAAAAAACACACTGCTATATACATTTCATACAATGTTTTACATGGTTACAATTATAATTATCCAACAACAGTTATAAACATTAATGTTTCATCCTTTGATATATGTGATCCTCTCAAAAATTGTCGTCCACGGTATTTGTTGCCGAACAAAGCATCCAAACTCAATGAAAAACATTCACCTATATAATAAAACAAATATTATGTTAGTAATACACTAATGAAATAAATTAAAACATTAATATGAAAGTATACATTAATAAGGAAATGTGAAACTAAATTGTGGAAATGATAAACTCAAATTTTTTCATTCTGATAATAATGAAAGTAAATAATGTAAAATCAATATGTTTTTGGATGATTTATCTCATTTAATAAATACCGATTCTTTATCTAATGAAAAGCTTTACTGGTCACACCATGCATCGTATTGAGGTGTAGATGATTCATACACGTCAAAAATGACTCATGGATCATTTTACTAAAGTATCAAAACAATCCGAACACGTTTGCTCGGTTTTTCGTATGTCAGTAGTGGTGTTTTCTAAAGTTAATGTCAATTTGAAATTGATATCAGGCACTTTTAGCCATATCAGTCACACCGTTCATTGTATTGAGGTAAGGTTTATTCTTACACGTCACAAATGACTCATGGATCATTTTCCTAAAGTATCAAAAAAATCTGAACTCGTTTGCTTGGTTTTTTGTATGTCAGTAGTGTTGTTTTCTAAAGTTAATGTCAATTTCAAACTGATATCAGACACTTTTAACCATACCGATCACACCGTGTGTCGGAATGAGGTGTGGTCAATTCGTACACCTCAAAAATGACTCATGGATTGTTTTTCTAAAGTATCAAAACAATCCGAATGCATTTTCTCGGTTTTCCGTATGTCACTTTTGTTGTTTTCTAAAGTTAATGTCAATTTCAAACTGATATCAGACACTTTTAGCCATACCGGTCACACCGTGCATCAGATTAAGGTGCGGTTGATTTTTACACATCACAAATGACTCATGGATCATTTTATTAAAGTATCAAAACAATCCGAACGTGTTTGCTCAGTTTTTCGTATATCACTTGTGTTGTTTTCTAAAGTTTATGTCAATTTCATACTAATATCAGATACTTTTAACCATACCGATCACACCGTGCATCGGATTGAAGTGTGGTTGATTTTTACACGTCAAAAATGACTCATGGATCGTTTTCCTAAAGTATCAAAACAATCCTAATGTGTTTGATTGGTATTCTGTATGTCACTTGTGTTGTTTTCTAAAGTTAATGTCAATTTCAAACCGATATCAGACACTTTTATCCATAATGATCACACCGTGCATCAGATTGAGGTGCGATCGATTATTACACCTCACAAATGACTCATGGATCGTTTTCCTAAAGTATCAAAACAATAAGAATGTGTTTGATTGGTATTTCGTATGTCAGTATTGTTGTTTTCTAAAGTTAATGTCAATTTTAAACTGATATCAGACACTTTTAGACATACCGTTCACACCGTGAGTTTTATTAAGGTGTGGTTGATTCTTACACGTCAAAAATAACTCATGAATCATTTTCCTAAAGTATAAAAACAATCCGAACGTGTTTGATCAGTTTTCCGTATGTGAGTAGTGTTGTTTTCTAAAGTTAATGTCAATTTCAAACTAATATCAGACACTTTTAGTTATACCGCTCACATCGTGCATCGGATTGAGGTGCGGTTGATTATTACATGTCCTTAAGGACTCATGGGTCATTTTCCTAAAGTATCAAAATAATCCGAACGTTTTTTCTCGGTTTTCCGTATGTTAGTAGTGTTGTTTTCTAAAGTTTATGTCAATTTCAAACTGATATCAGACACTTTTAGCCATACCAATCACACCGTGCATCGGATTGAGGTGAGGTCAATTCTTACACATAAAAAATGACTCATGGATCGTTGTCCTAAATTATTAAAACAATCTGAATGTATTTTCTCAATTTTCCGTATGTCAGTAGTGTTGTTTTCTAAAGTTAATGTCAATTTCAAACTGATATCAGACACTTTTATCCATACCGATAACACCGTGCGTCGGATTGAGGTGTGGTTGATTCATACACGTCAAAAATGACTCATGGATCGTTTTCATAAAGTATTAAAACAATCTGAATGTGTTTTCTTGGTTTTTCGTATGTTAGTAGTGTTGTTTTCTAAAGTTAATGTCAATTTCAAACTGATATCAGACACTTTTAGCCATAATGATCACACTGTGAGTCAGATTGAGGTGCAGTCAATTCGTACACCTCAAAAATGACTCATGGATCGTTGTCCTAAAGTATCAAAACAATCCGAACGCGTTTGCTCGGTTTTCCGTATGTCAGTAGTGTTGTTTTCTAAAGTTAATGTCAATTTCAAACTGATATCAGATAGTTTTAGCCATACCGATCACACCATGCGTCGGATTGAGGTGTGGTCAATTCTTACACATCACAAAAGACTCATGGATCGTTTTCCTAAAGTATAAAAACAATCCGAACGTGTTTTCTCAGTTTTCCGTATGTCACTTGTGTTGTTTTCTAAAGTTTATGTCAATTTCAAACTGATATCAGACACTTTTAGCCATACCAGTCACACCGTGCATTGGATTGAGGTGTCGTTGATTCTTACACATCAAAAATGACTCATGTATCGTTTTCCTAAAGTATCAAAACAATCTGAATGCGTTTTCTCGGTATTCTGTATGTCAGTAGTGTTGTTTTCTAAAGTTTATGTCAATTTCAAACTGATATCAGACACTTTTAGCCATACCAATCACACCGTGCATAGGATTGAGGTGCAGTTGATTCTTACACATCACAAATGACTCATGTATCGTTTTCCTAAAGTATCAAAACAATCTGAACGCGTTTTCTCGGTATTCCGTATGTCAGTAGTGTTGTTTTCTAAAGTTTATGTCAATTTCAAACTGATATCAGACACTTTTAGCCATACCGATCACATCGTGCATCGGATTGAGGTGAGGTCAATTCTTACACATCAAAAATGACTCATGTATCATTTTCCTAAAGTATCAAAACAATATGAATGCATTTTCTTGGTTTTCTGTATGTCAGTAGTGTTGTTTTCTAAAGTTAATGTCAATTTCAATCTCATATCAGACACTTTTAGCCATACCGATCACATCATGCATCGTATTGAGGTGTGGTTGATTCTTACACATCAAAACTGACTCATGAATCATTTTCCTAAAGTATCAAAACAATCTGAACACATTTTCTTGGTTTTCTGTATGTTAGTAGTGTTGTTTTCTAAAGTTAATGTCAATTTCAAACTGATATCAGACACTTTTAGCCATAACGATCACACTGTGTGTCGGATTGAGTTGAAGTCGATTGTTACACCTCAAAAATGACTCATGGATCGTTGTCCTAAAGTATCAAAACAATCCGAACGCGTTTGTTCAGTTTTCTGTATGTTAGTAGTGTTGTTTTCTAAAGTTAATGTCAATTTTAAACTGATATCAGACACTTTTAGCCATACCGATCACACCGTGTGTCGGATTGAGGTGCGGTTGATTCATACACGTCAAAATGACTCATGGATCGTTTTACTAAAGTATCAAAATAATCCGAACGCGTTTGATCAGTTTTCCGTATGTCAGTAGTGTTGTTTTCTAAAGTTAATGTCAATTTTAAACTGATATCAGACACTTTTAGCCATACCGATCACACCGTGTGTTGGATTGAGGTGTGGTTGATTTATACATGTCACAATGACTCATAGATCATTTTCCTAAAGTATCAAAACAATCTGAACATGTTTGCTCGGTTTTCCGTATGTCACTTGTGTTGTTTTCTAAAGTTAATGTCAATTTCAAACTGATATCAGACACTTTTAGCCATACCGCTCACACCGTGTGTCGGATTGAGGTGCGGTTGATTCGTACACATAAAAAATGACTCATGTATCATTTTCATAAAGTATTAAAACAATCTGAATGTGTTTGATCGGTATTCCGTATGTCAGTAGTGTTGTTTTCTAAAGTTTATGTCAATTTCAAACTGATATCAGACACTTTTAGCCATACCGATTACACTGTGCATCGGATAGAGGTGTGGTTGATTCGTACATGTCACAAATGACTCATGGATAATTTTACTAAAGTATCAAAACAATACGAATGTGTTTTATCAGTATTCTGTATGTCACTTGTGTTGTTTTCTAAAGTTAATGTCAATTTCAAACTGATATCAGACATTTTTAACCATATCGATCACACCGTGAGTCGGATTGAGGTGTGGTTGATTCTTACACATCACAAATGACTCATGAATTGTTTTCCTAAAGTATCAAAACAATCCGAACGCATTTTCTCGGTTTTCCGTATGTCACTTGTGTTGTTTTCTAAAGTTTATGTCAATTTCAAACTGATATCAGGCACTTTTACCCATACCAGTCACACCGTGAGTCGGCTTGAAGTGTGGTTGATTCATACACATCACAAATGACTCATGAATCATTTTCCTAAAGTATCAAAACAATCTGAACGCATTTGATCAGTTTTTCGTATGTCACTTGTGTTGTTTTCTAAAGTTAATGTTAATTTCAAACTGATATCAGACACTTTTAGCCATACCGATCACACCATGCATCGGATTGAGGTGCGGTTGATTCTTACACGTCTCAAATGACTCATGGATCATTTTCCCAAAGTATCAAAACAATCCGAACGCGTTTGCTCGGTATTCCGTATGTCAGTAGTGTTGTTTTCTAAAGTTAATGCCAATTTCAAATTGATATCAGAAACTTTTAGTCATAACGATTACATCGTGCGTCGGATTGAGGTGTGGTGGGTTCATACACGTCACAAATGACTCATGGACACACCCCCTCCCTCCCCTCCTAGACACCCTCACACCTGGACACCCCTCCCTCTTGGACACACCCCCTCCTGGACACCCCCCCCCCCCACTCCTGGACACCCCCTCCCTCCTAGACACCCCCACCCACATATAAGGGAAAATAAAATTAGAAAATTGAAAATCCAAGATATTGGTTCCCATCAAGATTTTAAGATGCTCGTGAGTGGACTAAATGACTATGCATCGGTCGACTTCCACACTATCGACTAGTGCAGTCCAATGAGTTATGCTTTACTAGAAAGACAAATCATATTAAAAACCATTCTTCATAACCTAAGGATATAAAACATAATAAAGGGTGATCATATATGCTCAATAAGTGTAAAAAAGGGAGATATCGATGATCATATATGGATAACATTAGTAGGAATTCACCTTCATCCTATTTGTGTACAATCTTCCATCAGGTATGTTGCCCATTCGTTTCTAAACACATCTATATCATCTTCTGAATATGAGTTTTTGTGACAGTCATGGTAGTACTGAAAAAATATAAATACACAAAGGATTAATAAATATTTTAAATGAACTCATAATTATTTTCTAAAATACCTCGTCAGGGATGCTATTTTGTTGATGAAATATGATCTCTTTTATAAATTTACAAACATAATAACCACAGTCCCTTCTATTTGTTTGTTTTAGACACTGCAGAAACATTGACAACAATAAGTAATTTGTTTTGATATGTGTTTGGATAGTGCAATGTTATTATATATACCCAGATACTTTTCCAGTTGTAGATCTTGTAGGCTTGCTCATCTTTATGCCCTGGATTCATTCCATGAATTATATGATATTGATGCACTGTCTTATCATAACAGAATTCGCATTAAAAGATAACATAAATTATATAACTAGATGTTTAGTTTTAAAATGTTGGATCCACTACTACAAAAACGGCCTATATCAATGCTAAAAAAAGGATTTAACAGTGCTAAAAAAGTGATGTAAAGTTCAGCGCTAATATAGGGGGGTCCCTTTTATCAGCGCTCATAAAGTCCACTTTTATCAGTGCTAAAAAAGCGCTGATAAAAGACCCCTTTATCAGCGCTTTTTTTAGCACTGATAAAGGTCAAAAAAAATAAAAAATAAAAAAATTAAATATAATACAGAGGGGGAGTGCTTTTATCAGCGCTTCACACCCCCTTTATCAGCACTGGGAGGTCTCCCGCGCACCGCCCTTCCTGCGCATCCTCATACGCGCGCACCCCCTTCGCTTCCACCCAAACTCGAACCTGGGACCTCCCCCCTTTCGCTGCTGCACCTTTACCACTATGCCATTTCATTTTGTTCTTTATTTAGTGATATATCTATATATATATAGTTATATTTATTCATATATTGATCCATATATTGATATAGATTCATATTAATATAAATATATTTATTCATATATTAGTGCATATATATATTAATTTGTATATTAATATATTTATATATATATTTTTAGTTATAATTTTTTATACATATATTTATTTGTATATTAATATATACATATAAGATTAGTTTTAAATACATTTACAAAAAAATATGTTTTTATGTGTGTTTATAAATAAATAAATACATGCATACATACATAGATATATACAACACACATAAATATATATATACAACACACAGACACACACAGATACACACACACACAAACACATTTATATTTACGAATAAATACATATATATGTGTATTTGAAAAGCCATAGAATGTACATATAAGATTATTTTTAAATGCATTTATGAAAAAAATATGTTTTTGATGTTTTTTTATAATTAAGTAAATAAATAAATACATATATACATATATACAACACACAGACACACACATAGACACCCACACACACACACACACATATATATTTATGAATAAATACATATATATGTGTATTTGAAAAGCTATAAAATGTTAAAATGACCATAACTTATAATCTAGAATTCCGTTTCAATGCCACAACCAGTCAAATCAAATAAAATGAAACAATATTCGATATGATATGTGGTACAGGCCTAACAGACATCCGGATCAAAAGTTATACTTGTTTGAATGTTAAAAAATCGGGGTATCCCGACTAAAAACTCAGTTTTGGAGGCCTTCTGGGCCTTTTTGGGCTCAAAATATGTGATAAATACTTCTCCTAGGTCACTAGTGCGTAGATCTCGTTGCAGGCTTCGATTTGATATTTTGTAGAGCTCAAACGGACACCTGAATCAAAAGTTATGGCCGTTTGAAGTTTGAGTTACATTTTCAATGTATTTTAGATCTTTTATTAATTGTTTTGATTTTTTGTGTCCTCAAATTGTTATTAAATGATTTTTAATCGATAATAATTATAAAATTATTGATTAATAATATTTTTTTAAAATATTTTGAAGTCATTTTCACTAAATTTCTTATATATTAAATGCAATAGTCTATTTATATGTATCTATAACATATTTAAAAAATATATATTGTATTTATATCAATATAAATATACTTATATAACAAAATATTATTTTTCATGAAAAAATATATTTTTTTGAAACTCGATATTTATTAGCACTCGAGAAAAGCACTGATAAACCCCCCCCCCCCCCTTTATCAGCGCTTTTTTTGAGCGCTGATAAAGGGGTAGCGCTTCCTTTGCCAGTTGTTGGCGTAGTGATCTAGTGTATTACAAATTAACAAAATCCATCATGCGCGGTCGGTTTGTTGGATATCCATGCGTTGAATCCAGAAAACAAATCTTTGGAGTATCCAAATTGACTGCAATCAACATCCAATACTCCCTAAAAATACAAAAAGGAATAAGTAAAGAAAGAAATGAAAATATAGTTGATATGATTAAATTGTAGAGTTTTACCCCTGCATCGTTGGTATTAAAAAGAGTCTGTCATCCGTAATTTTGTTTTCAAAAAATTTGAGCAGGGATGACATTATTGCAGCCTCTTTATCAGAATCTATTTCTTCTTTTGAAGAGGTGGTGTGAGGACTAGCGAGTCCAAGTTTTGTTCATGGGGAAAACTCTTCAATTGTTTTTCATATATATGCCTACAAAAAATATAAAATGTATTTAGTCATAATTATCAGAGTATATCAGCTTTTGTAAAATCAAATCATGAAAACATACCTCATGTATACATTTACAACTGAGGCGCCTATCCATTCATACTTGAGGATTTCATTTACATTTTTAGCACTAATGAAATCTGATGTTTCCTCTCCGTACATATTTTTTTCAAAATCAACTGTGTGAGAATTGTTTTCTATCAACTTTGTATCCACATGAGCCTGCAATGATATTAACTGTGGATATAGAACAGGCGGGGTGAAGGTGCTCTCAGTAGACCATTTCAATCGGTTGGTTGATCCCTGAGATAGTTTTGAGCTGATATTTCGTTTCACCCCCTTCTCTTTGTCGTTCTGTAATAAAATTCATCGGTTCATACATTTTTTCATTAAATTTTAAAGGTCCATCTTGAAAAATAACTTGAAAATGGATACCTCATTGTCGACATGTTTTTTTACAAGAACTGAAGGCCATGCGAAGAATGTTCCAACAGCTTGTTCAACCGTATGAATGTCGTCATCGTCATTTGGAATAGGTAGCTCGGCACTCGGCTCATTAGCTACATTAATTGACACTCTGAAATGATCTGTTGGAAGTTGTCTGTTGGGTAGCATGTCGTTCTGCGTATTGAACACCATAGCCCTCGCTACAAGGCGATAGGTGGGAGTTAATAGATATAAATCACAATCATTTTCACCATGTAGAATATTAGTACAGGAAAGGTATCTGTGTCTATGTGAATCACATTTCATAGAAACAATTATTAAAACATTGATTACCTTAGCTAAGTCATGTTTTTTAGGGGAATGGCTTGCCTCAAAGCTGGTGGGGGTGGGGCGAGATCGTCACACACGGGTTGTTGTTGAGTTTTTTCTTCTCTTTATCTTTCCCCTATCAATGTTGCTATCATCTCTCTATGGTATTGTAATTCTTCTTGAAAATAGTTAATTTTTCTTGCAGCTTTTCCATTTTTTCATTTTCATCCTCCGCTTGTTTTTGTTTTTGAAAATATGTTCGGGGTGTCACCCCAAAACCCGCACCTCTGACGCGGCCATACTGGTCTGGCCACTTCAAGGCTTCTGAAAGTATGTCTGCATCTGGTGCGGGTGTTGTTGATTCTTGTGACTATGTCAGATAGAAAATATAGAAAAATAAGTAGTCATTGTAATGTAATAGCGATTTAAAACAAATCAAATTTATATTATGTCATACTTACACATGTTTCCCACACTTTTTGTGTGTTTTCATCTATCAGTATCCCCTCTTTATTTACACGAGCCTCCTTCCATAGCACATGTCGTGGGATGGATTTGACTTTCGATTTCGATTCATTAATCTGCATATAAATAGAGAAACATGGTTATGGTGTTTTTTTATGTCACATATAAGTAGTACAGTAGATTTAAAAGACGTACCAATTTTTTCTCAAGTGAAGCGTACCCCATCCTTACTTTACGGTAAGGGTACGCTGGTTCTACTGTGTGTTTTTTATTTTCATCACTCAGTTGTTGTTTCATTAATAAAAAAATTTCAATCAAAGTGATGAATACAAGCAACGTCAAACAACGTATTACCCCATACAATGTACCTGAAAAGTCTGCTCCCCATGATGGTTGATAAACGCGTCCCACGCTCCTTGGGATATCAAGTGTGCATAAAGAGGAGGTGGGTGCGGCTTGATTTTCCCTTCAGTATCTTTAAGAAGATATTTCGTTAAAATTGTGCGGAAACCTCTATGAATCCTTCTGCAACTCTTAATACATATTTCTTATGTGAGGCATCTACTATAAATGCACTCTGCAATGGATGATGAAGAGTAAGTCAATGTTTTTCTATTTTATTTTAATAAATTAAAAATATGATATCATAATGTTACCGTAATCTCTTCCCACATTAGTGTCTTAAGACCGGTGACAACATGGTGCCACAACTGTACATCAATCGGCACGCGTTTCTGAGTGACGATTCCAATGTAGCTACTAAAGATGGCTCTGTTGGGTTAACATGTTGGCCTCACTTATTCTATCCCACCTCATATTTGATGCCTTTTTCTTTTGACTTAAGGATTTTGGCTAACATTGTCAAACTACAGCGCTCTTTTTTTTGCGCTTTCAGGGTTTCATTTCCTACCATTTCCTCAGAAGTATCATCAATATCTTTCTCTGGAGCACTACCATCAGCACTGGGACCAGCAGCAACAGGTTGAGAAACGTGTTGTTTCTCTGCATTGGGACCAGCAACAACAGGTTGAGAAACTTGTTGTTGCTTTGCACTGGTACCACCAGCAGCTGCTTGAGAAGCCTGTTGTTGCTCTGCACTGGGACCACCAGCAAGTGGTTAAGAGACCTTTTGTGCCTCGGGATTGGGCACATCAGCAAGTGCAGAAGTCATTATCTGCAGAAGTGGTTTAACATTTAATTTAGATTACATAAAAGCAGCAGCGGATAGATAATAACATAACATAACACAATGTATATTACAATAAACAAATAACCTGATTATTGTACTCACTTTTTGTTTCTTTAAAGGCTGAAGATATTTGACTCCTCTATCGACTATGTAAATCCCTTCATTGTGGTCTCCTCTGACATACAAAACGCCGTCTACATTGGGACCGCTACGAAATGATTGTGAAGTCCCTATAAAAGGGTCATCCCCTGTTGAACTTTCATCTGACCCTTCAGTTTTTTTGGTCGATAACAGAGCAATTAACCAATTTCAGTTTGCGGGGTCTGGAATATAAAATACTTGTACTACCTATGATATCATTATAAATGGTTCGTCTTTCTCCCCTTTCTTACTGAAATCAACTTTCATTAATCCTAATTCATCGATTTTAACAGCACTCCTGTTATCAACCCACTTGCATTGAAAAATAGGCACTTTGAATTTCGTATAATCCAACTCTCATATTCGTTTGATGATGCCAAAGTATGACATATTCGCATAAATTGGATTTTTGTCCTTAGCACCGGAAACATGCATCACCTCAGCCACAAGTGTAACCCCACTATTCTGCATGGTACTGTCTTCATCATGTTCATTAGTATAGAATGTATAACCATTAACTGCATAAGCATTGTAAGATAATATATACACACTTGCTCCTCCAGCTAGACATCGAAGTCGTTCTGAAATTGAGTCTGGATTTTCATCTAACTGCTTCAAAATATGGTCCTAAAACCATCCTATAAACTGTTGATTATGTGTATCTGATATCCATTTTTCAGCCCTAGATGGATTCAAACGCCTCAGAATTTCTTTGTGGGTTTGAACATATGGGTCAACGTCGAAACTGTTATGCAAAATGTAAAGGTGAGCCTGCTCCCGATCTGTAATATTGATTGTGACAACCTCTCTTCCAGAAATTATTTCACCCTCAAGCTGCTCAGTGTGATGAGATTTCGGTAGGCCAATGTTTTCCACACCAGATAGGTATTCGGTACAAAATTCAACGGCTTCCTCAACAATATATTGCTCCGCAATACAACCCTCTGGCCGACTTCGATTTTTGACATACCCTTTCAAAATCTTCATATACCGTTCAATGGGATACATCCATCTATAATGTACATGACCACATAGTCGAATCTCTCTCACCAAATGAACCATCATATCAAAAAATATCAGCGGGAAGAACATTTCCAATTCACATAATATGACGGAAATTTCTCTTTCCATAGTTGGCAATTTCGCCGGGTCTATAACTTTGTTGCATATAGCTTTGAAGAAGAAACATAGTTTCGTTAACATATGACAGACATTCTTGGGAAAAATGCAACGTAAAGCTATAGGAATTAGATCTTGCATCAAAATATGACAGTCATGTGATTTCATACCCTTTAATTTTAAATCGCTCATTGACACGATGTTCTTGATATTTGATTAGTACCCCTTTGGAACCTTTACGTCATTCAAGAAGTTGCAAAACTGATATCTATCCTTCCTGGAAAGAGTATAAGCAGTAGGAGGAAAAAATGTTCGTTTTTCACCCTTCACTGGTGCCAACTCTTCTCGTATTCTCATCTCAACCATGTCCAATCTAGCCTTAATTCCATCCTTCATTTTTTCAGGTGCATTTAGCAATGTGCCGATGACACTATCACATACATTTTTTCAATATGCATAACATCAAGAAAATGTCTGACATACAGAAAATTCCAGTATGGTAATTCAAAAAAAAACTGATATCTTTTTCTAACCAGTTTTCGTAAGGTTTTTCAAAAACGGTTTACCAAAAGTAGTGTTCAAATATTTTACCTTCTCAAACAATTGATCACCTGTTAGTGGAGACGGTGTTGTACATTCTTCTGAACTTCCATCGAAAGATGTCGTCCAAGATCGGTACTTATGCCGTCGGGGTAGAAATCCGCGATGTCCTAAAAATACGATTTTTGATGAATGTTTCAACCTAATTGATTGTGTACCTTGTTCGCAAATGGGACACCCTTGAGTTCCTTTAATGCTATATCTTGACAAATTTCCATAAGCAGAAAAGTCATTTATCATCCCGTACAACATGGCTTTCAAAGTGAAATCTTCTTTTTTGTAAGCATCATACAACGTAACACCTGAATCCCACAGTATTTTCAAATCATCGATCAATGGAGCCAAATAAACATCAATATCATTACCCAGTTGTTTTGGTCCTGATATAAGCATAGATAACATGATGTATTTTCGTTTCATGCATAACCACGGTGGTAAGTTATAATTTACCAACATAATCGGCCATGTACTGTAACTGCTGCTTTAAAAACCAAAAGGATTCACCCCATCTGTAGATAACGTCAGACGAAGGTTTATCGGCTCGTTTTCCAAATTCAAGATACTCGTGATCAATTCTCTTCCACTAAGGAGGGTCTTCCAGGTGACGTAGTTTCCCATCTTTAATTCTTGTATCTGCATGCCATGTCAATTGTCCTGCAATCTCCTCACTTCCATATAGGCGCCTAAACCTTGGAATGACTGGAAAGTACCATACAACTTTCATAGGACTAGAATCATCTTTCTTGTATCGAGAAGAACCACACTTTGGGAATTATTTAAGTGATTTGTGGTCATTTCGAAACAATATACAGTCATTCGGACAGGCGTGTATTCTTTCAGAGATCATACCCATCAATCGTAGCATTCGTTTGGCATCTTATGTTCAGCTTGGGAGTTCATTATCTTCTGGAAGCATGTCATTCAGGAGAGCAAGTAGTTCCGTAAAACTGGCATCACTCCACCCGTTGCCTGCTTTCAAATTATACAGCTTCAGTACGGCTGACAATGCTATATATTTAGTGCAACTAGTATATAATGGCATTTTGCACAACTCTTTAACTTCTCAAACAATTTTGGGCAATCACGAAGTTCATCTTCAACTGTCCTTGTCATTTCCTCAATACGATCTTCACAATCATTCACATCTGTAATCACACCCTCCATACGATCGTCTTCACTGTTCACGCTTGTAATCATATCAGATCTTCCATAAAATGTCATGTTATCTGAGCCACTACCTACATTAGTTTTTTCCTCGTGTTTATTCCAACATGTATAACTTCGGTCTATTCCGTGACAGATCAGGTGTTCTTCCAACTCCTCTGGACTAATTTGTCTTGAATAACAACAACATAAATACGGACAAAGGATTTGAGAAGGGTCACATGCATGATCTCCTGCAAACTTGATAAACTCTTTCACGTCATCTTCATACTCTTTTGTTAACCGATTGGCATTCATCCATTCTTTATTCGTATTCATCATCTTTATGGGTTCGATCTCAAACTTTCCTAATATTATGTTTTAATTAATCAAGTAGCATTGTTTGGGTTTTATAAAAAAAATCATGTTACAAATTCCTCTACAATGAAATAGAGGAACCTACCCCAAAACATACAAAAGTACTTGAACTCTATCTATATATTGGGGATTGTGCCCTGTCTTTTGTATATCTCCATAGAGTACCTAAAACCTATACATGGAAGACTCTTCACCGAAACATGGGGGAGTACCATACTCCATATTTTCTCCAAACATCTCACTTGTCACTTGTCAACTCTCAAGTAGAGTGAAGTTAATTAAAATATCCAAACCACATCATGTGCAATTTCCAATGAATGAGGGAATCATAATATTGTGATCTACATGAGAAGATATTTATAATGGGCTAATCATACATGAAATATTATCATCTAAGTGAAAAATAAATAATAATAATGAAATTAACATAGCACACAATCTGTTCAATGGATACACAATGTGTAGGGTTCTCAGTCAAGGTCGGTTGTATACTACCATTTCTAAACTCATGTGAAATCCATATACATGGTGTGTCCAGTAGGGTGAACATTGTCTATGGATAAGATACCTAATTTAATCTGACATATATCAAATTAATTCCAAGTTAGTCTTACAAAGACTGCATGATGCCTTTGAAAATACATGACATATAAAACAACTTGAGCTAAAGGCGTGTACTTTAGATACAAAGTGAGTCACTTCACCAGCTATGCATCACATTTTTTGTGGAATACGCGGTGTGTAGTCCTTACATGACCACTAGGGGTGTATAGTATATACACATCAAGTTTCTATGGTATTTATACATGGTGTGAGTGAAGTAAAACACAGATCATATGGTTCTACCATTATTTCATGGCATGTACATGGTTTCATGCTGAAGTATATGTCTTGGAAATACATTGTGTGTGACCTACGTTCACATGACATGTAACATTTAAAATAAAACTTATTCCAAGTTTGAGTCAGAAGATGAGTCATGTGGTGTAAATTTTGGAGATAACTATTGTCTGGTGTTAAAATCTATATGAAATCCATGTATGGTGAAGCATGTTTCATTTAACAAGACTACATACCATGTATTTTAAAAATATATAGAATCTGAAAAACATTATCTTTACACCATAAAGTGTCTTATAGAGTCCTCTATAAGTGGTTTTTTAGGATTCAGTGGAATTGCACTAGTAACAAAGTGGCGGTGCCATTGAAATGAGTAAAATTTGGATTGATATTCAATGGTGGAAGAACTACAACATGGAAAACGAATGGCATATCAATCATGCCAACAACCGCAACACCATACAAAAACACAATCATGCTCACAATCACAATACCATACAAACCAAACAATCACAATTTTAGATTTTACAAAGCATCCCTTATTCAATTTTGTTTGTTAATTCAGGGGTTATCACAAAAGTTTTATCATCATGGGGCGTTCATTCATAAGTCAAGTATACGTAAATTACCAATTTTTATATTCAAATGTTCAACAAGAACCAACCAACATGCAATTCGTTTAGTGCGCAAACAAGGACCACCAACGACCAGGATTTTCAACGGGGCGTTTAGCCCGTACATTTCACATTATAACCATCAATATCAAACAGTAATAACATGCGAACAAGAGGAAACCAATGAGTAACATGAGAAAACTCACCGCGAAGGTGTCGTTAAGCACACGACAGAGGTGCGTTCGTGGCAGATGAGAGGCGCACAACATAGGAGATTTCCAACTGAAAAGTAAACATAAAATAGGGGAAACTCATGAGAATAAAATAATCTAAAACCGAGTACACTATTTACCACATCCCACAAACCCCAAGAACCCACTAAAACCGAAATCAACCCACACCATGGTTAAACACACCTTAAGATAACAATAAATTATAGAACCCACCTTCGATAGAACGAGTTCAACAGACTTTTTAAAATATAAAAGATGAACATACAATGGGTAAGCCCTAACCAATAGGTCCTCCTTACTAGGTATAATCCCAAAGTTTATTCTAGATAGCATATCCCAAATGAGTAAGCCCTGATCAATCCTCTGTTATCACACCTTTCACGGCACATACATCCTAATCACATGACTTTAAACTTCATGGTACAATCTTTTCAACACAACACGTGGTATCTAGTGAGTAGGATCATATCCCTATTCAAACTCAATGAGTCTACCCGTACATCTTGACAAAAATTAAGGGGACCACACATATTTCCAATGGGACACCCCTAGTACTATTTTCCAATCTTAACATCACACCATGCCAAAACTCACCACACGATCACCAGTTACCCAACATTATTCCAAAACCAAAAGAATATACCCATGTTTCATTACCCTAAACCCATCCATCTAGGCTCAATAGTGATGGTCACATTAAAACCATGCTATAAATCAATAGGGTTAGGAATCCAAATGATCATGTCCCTCAACCCAGTCATAACACCAAAACTCAAGAATAGAGAGTGCTTCCCTTATACAAATCCAAGGCATGATCATTCCTTCGCTATCAACTTGATAACACCTAATATGCATAAATCCCTCATGTCAAAGAATCTACCCTGAATTTATGTATCTAAGGTATTCATAACACCAAGATAACCCCACTCAGTAGTCTCCCCCAACCACCAAAACTCACTAACTCGCTACCATCCTGAGTCACATGCTAACGACCACTGAGATCTCACACAAACCCCTTACATCAATTCGACACAATCCTTAGCCCATGGGTGCCACTCTTATCCCCACCTCAAAGCACGCATCATCTAGTGAACCAAACCAACCACTTACTATAGGTTCTCACACACCCGCTATCTAAAACAACCTACAATACAAGGGTCTCACCACCTGAGCTCTCACTCTTGCCCCAACTACCCGTACATAGGTTTAACTCACTTATAAAAAAACTGTAAGTCATCATAATCATTCAAGGATCATCATTTCTCATTTATATTAACCCAAGAGAAGGAAAAATACTCCTACACTGACCAGCGGCGGCGGCGGAGGCAGCGGCGGTCGCGGCGGCGGAGGGAGCGACGGTCGCGGCGGAGGAGCAAAACCCAACGGCGCGGAGGCAGCGGCGGAGGAGCAAAAACCAACGGCGACGACGGAGGAGGAGGAAGAGGGGGAGGAGGACAAGGAGGAGGAGGAAGACAAAGACGCGGAAGAGGAGGAGAACGAGGAGGAGAAGTCGCGGCGGAAGAGGGTCTTGGTTCAGCTTCCGCGAAAGCTTTACCGCGTGCGAGAGAGGAGGGCCTGTTAGGGTTGTTAAATAAAAAACCGTTGGAACCTTTATGAGCGCTCGTTGAAAGCGCTGATAAAGGTATGTTTTATCGACGCTAAAATAAAAGCGCTGATAAAACATGAATTTATCAGCGCTAAAAAAGCGCCGATAAAATATCTATTTATCAGTGCTTATAGCGCTGATAAATGTTATAATTTTATATAAATTAAGAATAAAAACTTTTATCAGCCCTAAAATAAGCGGTGATAAATGTACCCTTTTATCAGCGCTAAAAAAGGCGCTGATAAAGGGTATACCTTTATCAGCGCTTATTTTAGCGCTGATAAAGGTTAGATTTATCAGCGCTTTCTGTTTAGCGCTGATAAAGGGCAGCGCTTCCCTTGCCACTGTTTTGTGGTAGTGACTCAGCATACGGCCCCTGGCTGGCTCCCCCCCTCCCCCGAGGGTTTTCTCATGATAAATACAGATGCTGCTGTCTCGGCCAATTCCAGGGTCGGTATTGGACTCATTGCTCATAATAGTTGTTGCTAGATTGTGGAAGCTCAGTGTCGGACTGTGCCTTGCTCATGGAGTCCTGTGGTAGCGGAAGCCTCTGCCATCCGTCATGAGATCTTTTTGGCCCGTTCAAAAAATTGGCCCAAGGTTTTGGTGGAATCCGACTACCTCGAAGTGGTGAACGCTCTATCATCGAAGGACGATGACTCTCAACCGTATGACCTTATCTTGTGGAAGATTTGGTCTTTAAATGAAGGCTTTACTGCATGCAATTTTTCTTTTATCAGGCGAGGAGGGAATATGAAAGCTCATTGTTTGACCCGTTTTAGGAAATTTTGGGGTGATCATTGTTAGGTAGACTCGTTTCCTGCTTGGCTTTGTAGGCCAGGATTGCTTGATCCGTAATTTAACTTATCTTTTCTCAAAAAAATAAAAAATAAACTATATATATGATATTCAATAGGTTTGATAGGGCGTGCCATCCAAATAATTATTATCCATTAACACCTCCTATCATTTCATTGGCTATTTAATTGATTCATTAATCAGTTAAAAACGGGACAAAACAATAATTAAATTTTAAACAAACCGATTTAAAGGTTGCATGTGATGGATGGTTGATTCCAAAAATTAAATTCCCCAATCTGACCTGCCTTGCAAATAGACCGCGGACAGCGGGCATCCGTACCGCGCAGTTTTAACAGAAACCCGAGTGAATTATCCAACAAATTCTGAACTGCCTTCAGGTGTGAAAGCAACGGGGAGGGGTTCCTCCTCGCCTCCCTGCGCCTCCCTGAACCAAAAAACAAGGGGAGGGGTTTGGGAGAACATCCTAATTCCTCTTCATCTTCTTCAATTCTCTATCTGCTGTCTGAAATCGAAGGTTTCCATCGATGCGTTTTTTCGCCTATCGAGACCAGATTTTGCTTTTCGCAAGTCACGATGAGCACCCCATCAGCTCCAGCTGTGCCAAGAAGGTCGACGGCGGTTGCTCAGAAACGCGGTACATTTGCGTCGAAGAAGCCCCATTCCTCCGAGAGCGTGAGCGTTAGTAAATCCCAGAATCCTAATCAGTTGTACGTGTCTGATCTCTCCCTCTCTCATCAATAGTTTTTCTTGATGGAATTGAAACTCCCGCCAGCTCAACGATTTATTGGGAAAGGAAGTTCTGGGGTATACAGATGGATTTAGTATGAGTATGGCCTGTTTGTGGTTAATATATATTCTTTGCAATATCAGGTCTGTAGGCGCGGAAAGGACTGTGAAGAAGCTGAGGCTGTCTAAGGCGCTAACGATTCCCGAGGGAACCTCGGTATCGGATGCCTGTCGACGGATGTCATCTCGACGTGTCGATGCTGTTTTATTGACAGATGTGAACGCTTTGCTCTCGGGGATTGTTACTGATAAGGTTTGAAGGAACCGAGACATGCTATCCTCATTATATTCTCTTCTCCTAGTCTCCGTCTTTAATCCGACGTCTCACCGTTGCTCTGTATTTCAGATTTTACCATAATTGATTATTTGAGTTTTTTCGATTTGATGTATTCCGGTCAGGATATTGCGACGAGAGTTATTGCAGAAGGTTTGAGACCAGAACAGACAGTCATGTCAAAAATTATGACGCGCAACCCAATTTTTGTCAACGCTGATTCATTAGCCATTGATGCTCTCCAGAAGATGGTTCAGGGTTAGCTTTATCTGATTTTGGCGTGTTTATAAACATGCATGGTCCCGTTATTTTGAAGCATCACGTTTCTGTGAAAATGGCTGCCTGTAATTGCCCATTAGATGAAGGTAGTTCACTATGTGGTGTGTAAGAGCTGATAACATGATCCTGTGGGGATTGAGACTGGACAAAGGGCTTTTGGTCTCAAGCAATACAATCCCCCCGAAAATATTATTTTTGTTCCAAATAGTTACGGTGCTAAATGAAAGCTGATAATGACTCCGGAAAAAGCAGTTTGGATGATGCTCTTGGTGTCAGGCTTGTTTGTGAAGAACTTGTTTTCCGGCTAAGTGTCAGACTTCTGGAAGGAGTGATTCCGGAAGTTAAGACGTAAGACCGGTTGGAGGCAGGCCTAGCGATACCAAGATCCGAAACCAAGTGACAAAGAACGACAATTTTTGGATGCGCGGAAGAAGTTGAAGGATGAGTTCAGAAGCATGCACTGTTCACCGGAAGTTGCAAGTCGAGTCGGCGAAATCAACGAGCTGCTGGCGGTTGTCTCGATCGAGCGATGGTTGACTACAAAAATCGAATGATGGTGGAATCGGCTGGACTCATATATAAAAGGGTGGGCGAGGTCACTTGTGCAACACTTGAACTGTTCATAGGTCTTCTTCTATTTCTGAGCAGAGTTTCACTATTTAGGGCTCTTGTAAAAGGTTTTCTCTCTTAATCCAAGGTTGTAGTGTTCCTCCTGTGGAGTAAGGTAATTTCTAAACCACGTTATTATGTGTGTTGTTATGATTCTTACTTTGTTCTTTTTGTTTGTTTGTTTTTGGAAGTTCTTGTCTAGCTGTGAGGCAATTCGGCAATTTGGTATGGAGATTCCGGAGCCTAGTTCCAGAGTTTGACATTGAGTGTCGTCTGTTTCAGAAGTTTTGAACCTTTGTTCCGCATTTGAAGGTTCCAGAGGATAATTTCTGGATCAGAGGTTTCCGACACAACGAGTGGTATCAGTGCTTAGTTACAAAGTTTTTGATGGTTAGATTTGGGTCAAGAGTTTAGAGATCGGTTTAGAGCGTCATTCTGTGCTTGGCCTTATAAGAGAATTTTGACAAGCAGTTTCTGGAAGATATGCTTCAAGAAGTTCATCCGCAAATCCCATTTCAGAAGATAAGAGCAGTTTGGTATTGAGTGTTGCCAGTTCGCTTGAGTCATGGATAATTGACTCTGGGGCTTCTTTTTACTCTACATCCGAGAGATGAAACATGTGAAACTATGTTTCCAGAAGATCGGGCAGGGTTCACTTTGCGGATGATGAAACTCTCGAGATTGTGTGGAAGAGTAATGTTTTCTTTTGAACTTCGAACGAATGATTGCTGGAGCCCCAAGGAGTGCGGCCCATACTGGGGTTACGAAAGTATCCGATCCAACAATGTGGGTTTCTATACTACGTTTCTGGATGGCGTGTGGAAAGTCACAAGCGGTTCCATGGTGGTGGGCAAAGGTGTGAAGGATGAGACATTATATGTTTTTGGGAATTCAGAAGGAGCAATGCATGCTAGATAATCATCCTTTGGATCCTGTGAGGTTGTGGCATGAACGTCTCAGTCACATGGGTGAGAAGGAGATGAAAATCTTGGTTGCGAAAGGTATGCTGAAACTCGGACAAATGGAGTACAAAACATGCAGGGAGTGTATCCTTGAGAAGCAGAAGGTGTCATTCAATACGGAAGGAAAAACACCCAAGAATCAGAAGTTAGAGCTGGTTCATATGGATGTATAGGGGCGGCCCTAGGCGTGTACATGGGTCACGGGTACACTTGGCCCGATAAGCTTGGCTCGATAAAAAGGTCTCATTAGGCCTAATTTTTTTTGTTTCGATTATTAAACGAGCTTAATTTTAAAGCCCGATTAAAGGGTTAGGCTCGGGACTTAATAAGTGATCCAGTACACGACCTGCCCAAACCTATTAAGCTATATCATAATGATATTTAAAAAAAACTATAATATTATGTATTTAATATTTCAAATTAATGGTTATTATATATAAAATATATTCGATTTAAAAATATGTTAAGGCTTAGTTAATAAATGGGCCAAAAAATTTTAACGGGCCTTTAATCGAGTTTTTTCAAGGCTCGATTAATAAACAGACCTTTTCCGATTAATAAACAAACCTTTAATCTGGCTTTTTTTCGAAGCTTGATTAGTAAATGGGCCGAGTTAGGGTCGGTTCGGCTATACTCGATGAATAAATGAGTTGGTTTTTTTTTTCCGGCCCGAACTCGATTGGCTCGACCCGTGTACAGGTTTATCCAGCCCCAGTTCGCTCTCACGTTGGGTCATTGCATTATTGACTTCATCAACGATGCAAAACGGAAAGTGTGAGTGTTTTTTTTTTCAAACACAAGTTCAAGGTTTTCGAAACCTTCGTTTGGTGGAGAGCCATGGTGGAAAAGGAGAGCGGAACTAAGCTGAAATGCTTGAGGTCTAATAATGGGTTGAATGAGTATAAAGTTTTGGAGGTTCTGCTGGCAGAAAGACATACGGTTCGAGAAGACCATACCGGGAACACCAGTGTAGAATGATGCCAGAGAGAGGATGAATTAGACTTTGTATGAGAGGGCTATAAGCATGAGGTTTTATGCCGGTTTGAATTTTGGGTGACGGCTGTAAATTGTGCGGCCTCTCTTGTGAATAAGAGTCCCTCCACTCTGCTGGGGTAGGAACTTCCGGAAGAATTCTGGACCATCCCGGCCCGCTGGCTGGGCGCGTCCCGCCAGCTGGGCGCGGGTGTCCGCACCCCTTCCGAACGGACTGTAGTCCCTTCGGTTCTTCAAACAGGCGGCGCCAGGCTGGTGCCACCCCCCTCTAGCTGACCGGTCCCGTTGGATCGGTCTAGGGCGGGACCTGCGGTCCGCCTCCGCCAGGGACGAAGCCGCGACACTAGCTCCGCGACGCGCCGCCGCTGTCAAAGCGGCTGGTGTCGGCCGACCGCTTCTTTGTCCGCCACGGCGCCTTCGGGCGCCGCCTCCTCCAGTTGCCAGCTCCGCCGCGCCGGCGGGGATTCCGCGGGCCTTCGGTAAAGCTCCGGAGGTTCGTTTTCTTTTTTGACTGCGCTTACGGGCCTCCTGGGACGTTGCCATCACCGCGTAACCCCCAGTTTCGTCTTGCCGCCGTATTGGTCAGTCACCCACAAAGAACACAATCATTACCGAGATCGGCGAAGGGTCCGGGCCTGGTTCGGTTCGGCCCGCGCCCTCTGCGTTAGCGTTATAATATGAGAAGGATTATTTAATCATAAAAACTCCCATAAAGTAACCCCGCATTATCCTCCTGCATTAAAGAACGACACGCGGATCAACCCGTTGAACGATTGATCCGTGTTCTTCATAATATTCAAGAATGGGGAAAAAAGGAGGAATTAAGCACATAACCCCTTACCTGGAAACGGTGGAAGATGTTGAGGATGTAGGAGAAGAACCCGCGTTCGTTGGCGTTCGTCGTCGCCCGTCGTTGTCCGGTTCGAATCCTCCAACAGTTGTCGAAGCTCCGTTCTACGTTGGTAGAAGACGTTGCTGACACTTCGTCAGAGGTTCCTCTCGTTAGTCACCAAAACTCATGCGCAAACTTTGTTTAAATAGAGATTAATCTCTCACGTTGTGTTTAACATTATGATTCATTAATTAACCGTAATTAATGAGTCAATTAAACGCATAAGCGTTGTCGTTAGAAAACCAAAGAAACGAGAGGTTTAAGACATTATAAGTCTCTCATTAAAAGCCTGACGTTGCTCTGCGGTCCCACCGCCGTCGCTCAATGGTTACAATAAAAGAATAAAATAACTTTGGAGTTATTTTATTATTATTTTTGTAAGGTCCAAAAATTAACTTTTCCGTCCGACCCTTGCTGGCCGAAGTTAAGCTTTCCTTAAGCGAATTCCGGCATTGCGAATCCAACGGTGCCCTCGGATTTTCAATCCGAGCACCGATTTAAAAGATAGAACTCGCCGCTTGCACGTTTACTGAACGTACTTTAAAAAAAGTTCAAAAAATTATTAAGAGTCACCCTCGACCCGCGCCAATTGAGGTTAGGCTCTGCCTGAGGGGAACACGCCCTCACGAGTTCAACGGTACTCTCGGATTTTCAATCCGAGTTACCGTTTAGGAGTTAAAGAATTTAACAATAAAATAATCGTTACTTAATTATTTTATTTACGGCCAAAAACTAACTTCAACTGTTTACCTGTGCCGGCCAATGTTAGGATCTTCCTAAGGAAATCATACCCTCACGAGTTTAGCGGTGGTCTCCGATTTTTAATTCGAGTCACCGTTCGTAACTTATAATCATTTGAAAAATAAAATAATTTTATTTAATAATTTTATTTACGGTTATGCCATTTTCGGGTTTTCTCACTGGAGGTCTGCGCCGACTAAATTTAAGTCGTGCCTAGAGTAAACCCGCCATGCTGAACGCAACGGTGCCTTCAAATTTCTGATCTGGGCACCTGTTTAAGAGTTATTCCACTTTTTCAGGAAAACTACTCGCGCTATTTAAAGCTTAACATTTTTCGACGGATCATTCCAGGCATTCTGGGACTCGGAATCACGTGCCGTCAATTTTTGCAGTCTCGTAATAATTCCATATAATTAAAAAAAAAATATACGGAATTTTCAGGTCTTTACAGGTGGGTGCTGGGAGGCCGTGTGAAACCGAAGAGCCACGTGAGGGTGGGGCCGGAAAATCACGGCGGGAGGCAGGGCTGGTTGCGAAGCCTTGTGGTGGCTGCGAGCAGGCGGGTCTGGGAGAGCGCCGCGAGAGGCGAGCCGGGAAGCTCAACAGGAGGCGGGGTTGAGAAGCCGCGACAGAGGCGGGGGCAGAGAGCCACGACGGGAGGCCGGAAACCGCGACGGGTGGTGGGGCCGGGACTCTGCCGGGAAGCCTGTTGGAGAGCGGGATCAGGAGGCGGGGACCGGTCGCGTAACCGGGAGGCTGCTGGAAGACGGGTGCCGGTCGCGAAGCCGGGAGAGTGTCGTGGGGGGGCGGGCGGGTGCCGATCGCGATGCCCAGAGAGCGCCGCTGGAGGGCAGTCGGGGGGCCGATCGCGAAGCTAGGAGGGGTGTCGGAGGCGGGCGACGTCGTAGGAGGGTGCGAGCGGGCGGGGACCAGGAAGCTGCGGGAGGGCGGGCGGTGGCCGATTGCGAAGCCAGGAGTGGCGTCGTCAAGCGGGAGCCGTGCGAGGAGACAGAGCAGAGGGTTCTGCCTGGAGCCAGGAGACCGCAGGGAGGGTGCTGCCGAGAAGGGCGGGGCCGGACGATGCTGTAAGACTGCAGGGAGGGTGCCGCCGGGAAGGGCGGGGTGCCTGGGTAGGGAGGGGGTGGGGGTTCGCCAGGAGTGGGGGGGGGGGGTCCGCCGGGAGAGAGGAGGTAGCAGGTGGGATGGGAGGAAAAATATTAGAGCTCCTTTGATACCCTGTAGAGGTGAATTCCCCTTACCTCAATGTGAGGTGGGTACATTTTTTTATAAATGAGTAAAAAAGATTACATGATGGGATATTGCGATGTGAGACTCGAAAATACCCATTATAATAAAACTGGATTTAACAATTATTATGAGGGAGATTTAATGATAAATCTATTTTCCAGACTTACTTATGAGGAGGTCCAATTCATAGTTCAAAAATAATGAAACATTTGGATCTATTGTTAGGTAAAAAAACGGATTTATGAATAATTTTTTGTTGTTAGTATTAGATGAATATTATTAATATTGTTAGTGTATTATCAGAATGATGAATTTGAAAAACATTGAATTTGTACTTCATTGTATCTCATTAACTCATCTATAAATAGTCTTCCGGTCTCAATTGAGAGACAGAATCTGGTATTAAGTTAGGAAACCCTGAATGTTTCTAAAAAAACCTAGTTGCCCCCCCCCCCTTCTATGTCTCTCTAGCTTGCCCCCAATTCTCTCCCCCCTCTCTCTCCAGCCCAGCGTGCTGATCCTAAGGAGAGTTGCGTGCACTGCACCTCTTTTCTTTTCTCACTTGAGTCTAGTTGCAACGTCCTGGTTTGGTTGCCACTAAATTGGTGTCCCGAACCGGTTCGCCATATGACCTCAAGCACGCTTTCTCGTACGCAGGCTGCCGACTAGCAATGAGAGTTTAAGGTGAAATTGCGAGGAGACTATACCCTCCATATCAGAGTGCTTAATCAGAAGTAAATAATCAAACCTCATACACATTAGAGTACGCGGAAAAAATAAATAAACTGAAACCAAAGCATGTTTTAATAAATTGAAATACAATGAAAACTGAAACCAAAGCATGTTGTAATAAAATGAAATACAATGAAGACCCGAACTGTCATGCCTCGCATACAACATCAATCGTCCACAGGGCCGATCACACATATACAAAATAAACTGAAAAATAAATACATCAGGCACTATAACCCATACCGAGCCATGTCATATACGCAGTCTCCAACACCGTAATACCATCCGAGCTAACCTGCCCGGTCGTGCAACATTAAACATGGGGCTCAGCCCAAACCTGTGCCGGCAATAAATATATGAGTGCTTCTCGGGTACCCATGTGAAATGGTGGCCCGAGCAGGGTGTGAGTACAACCCAGTAAGTCACCACCAACGGTGTCTAAAGCAAATACCAGTTAGTGCAACTGTGTGTAGATAAACAGTGGAATAAATAAAAAGTACAGAAAGAGAGATGCAGGCCAAGGAAATCGACAACTCATCTAGTACCCCACTGGCCCACGGGTTCTATGGTGACACCCAGACCAACCAAACCTCCAACGACCTAAACCAGTCATCTAAAGCATAGCATGAGAGGGTACATACTATAAAAGTCAAAAAAGGGGTTGTTCCCTGTTCATTCAACTCAGGGTGGCATAAAACATACACCCACAACACCTATCTCATGTACCCGTGCCATTAGTGCCGAGAACGTCAATCTGACATCTAAAACAAAAAAATGACATCAATATTAAACGTGGTTGAAACATCTATTCAACACCTAACTAGGTACAAAACTATCTGTATCAATATTGGGTGACATGTCTAACCAACCTATCATAAATTATAACAGTAGTGCCTGGAGCCTCAGTCCAACATCCATCTATACATAAACGTCGGTGGTGCCTAGAACATCAATCTGGCCCAGCCCCAAAGATGAGGAGCATCAGTCCAATCTTATTCCACATGGTATACCCTCGTTGCCTAGAGCATTAGTCTGACACTTAAACCACGAAGTATCCTATTAGTGTCCAAAACCTCAGTCTGACACCTTATATATATAGTATACCACCCAAGCCTGGAACATCAGTCTGACATCTCAACAATTCCATTAAACTGCTTTCTCAATTACCATGGTTCAACACCTTAACCTTACAAACCATTAAAAAAATCACAATAACCCTTTTTAAACCATTCACACTTACTAAGGTCCCTACGGGCCTTCAATACTTAAGTTAAGGCCAAAGCCTTTCTTTCCATCAAATCATTAAAGGAGCCATCAAGGCATCTCCCAAAAAGGGTAACCACACACTCAATTCAAATCAACCTTTGAAATCCATTTATAAATCCCTTTTTGATAAACCACTTGGAGGCCAACACCTCATTTTAAAACAAGGGCCATTTCAAAACATAGCTTCCCCCCTTTGGCACCCAAAACCAAGTCAAAACTCAACGCACACAGTTAAATCCATTTCAAGAGCTCCATTGGCATTTCACAAAACTCAACCCATAAAACACCACATTTTATCCTCTTATAAGTCAACCATTTTTTACCAAGTTCCACCCACTCTAGCCATTTAATAAACTTACCAACGTGTTTAACCGGGTTAAGTTCGTAACCAACCTACATTACCCTTCAAAACTAAACTTACCATTTTCAGGGAACGACACAGCCCATGGGCGGCCGTAGGTTCGGTCTTATAAACACCAACGGATCCAACGAGATCTGTGGAAGGTCTAATGTACCAATTTAAAGCTCAAAACCATTAAATTAAACTAAGGTAGAAAAGACAACACATTGGCTTTAAGGTACATATCGCATACACATGCTCATAAATTAACAAGACTATAGGTAAAGCTCTTAAACCACTGATAGATACCAAGTATGCCACCCGAAGTGGTTAGAAGAGAGAGGTGGGATATGGTGAATTATTGTTAGGCTATTGTAAGAGGGAGGGAAATCTGTTAGGCGGTTAATAGGGAGAAGGTTCTTGGACCACGAGAGTGGGGGAATTTGTGATAAATAGAGGAGGCCGGGTGAGAGGGGAGGAAAATAGAATAGCGGGAATCGGCCTGCAGGCTTGGGCGGAGTGGGAACGCGACCTGCACATTTTCACGTTTCTGGTGGAGTGGGAACGCGACCTGCGCATTCTCACATTTTTGGTGGAGCGCCTTGAGAGGAAGCATTGGTCAGAGGAGACTAGCAAAATGAAGGGGTCGGGGTGCGACAAAGCGGTTTGGCTCAGTTCGACGCTGGGGAAGAACGCATACTTAGTGAAAGAAAATTTCGGCAATGCGTAAGGTGAGTTTCTTACTTTCTACCTTCTACAGAAAGGTGACTAGTCGAGGGAGGAGATCGGCATGTGACGAGATGGAGACGACAACAGGGGGACCGAGAGACGTGCACTCGGGATGACGGACGCAACCGACCTGGTTGTGTTTTTGTTGGTAAAGATGATTGAAAAAGAACATGAGGACCCATTTGCAGATGTCAACAAAGTCAGTTGGGAGGCTCAAAGTTACGGACCGACAAGGAGAAATCGCAGATTGACTCAAACCAGGAACGAATTGACAAGGGAGGCGCAGACACAACAAAGTTGAAGAATGAGTTACGAATTAGTACGAAGCGAGCTACAAACCTGATGTTTGAAAGATGTTGGAATCTGTGTCCCACATCAGATATGTGGTCTTATGCAGTCTTTATTATTCATTATAAAATAACCTCAAGACCTCCCTTAGAGAGACATCTTGGGTATTCGAGAACCCTCTTCCATTTCTAACATGGTATCAGAGGGGGTATATCCACAAACCCTCCTGTATATTTTTTTTATCCCGTCTAAGTTATTCTTTTTTCTCTCCCGCTGCGAGGGGGGGGGGCTTCATGGCCAAGGAGCCGTAAGTCCTACCATCGCCCCTCCGCTGCTCCTCCGAGGCAGCCTTCCCTCGCAGACGCTTCTGAAGCCCTGCGTACGATGACCCCCTGCCGACATCTCCTCTGGGTCGCCGATCACTCGCAGAAGGTGCGTCGCCTCCTCCTCGCTTCCCATCGATGTCGCGCATCCTTGCGCAAGCTCGGACGGTCCTCCTTCCGCCCATCGTCCCTTCGAGCCCCAGCGCGCTGCACCTCTTCCGCTGTGGTTGCCACCCAGTCGGCCAGGCTCCGTCTCGGCGCCCTCCTCCTGCTCGGAAACAGTGACCTCGGCGCCGCCGATATCTTCTTTTCCAGATCCAGTCATAGCCGCTCGTCGGATCTCGTCTGGGCTTTCTCCTCCACCGCGCCAGACCTCCTGCGGTGCCGACTGCTGAGTCGCCTCGCTGTTCGCTGACTGTCGCTGCTCCACCCAACCACCCGGTAGCATGACATCTAGATCCCCGCATCTACGTTCGGTTAGATCCCGACCGCTCGCCGTCCGGCACCACCTGGTGTTTCCCCACTACTCGACCTTCCAGATCGCAGGTTGCCGTGCGCCTTTCCGCACCGGCACGCTGCGCCGACCATCGATGGCGATCATCGGATCGGCCGCCTCACACATTAGTCGCGGCGACTCCAGTGCCCAGACTCCCGTGCGACGGTCCCTCCCGGATACGTTGCTGCTCCGGCCCCTGTCGCCGGCACGCCAGTGTGGCTCCCTTGCACCCCCTTGCCGGGCCTCCGTTGTTCCTGATGCTGGCTCTTCTGCGAGACAACCCTCACCCCGTCACCCGTCCTCCCTCTGCCAGGGGTCATCCGCCCTCACCAGCCTGCCTCTTGAGGATTCCTCGCATCCCATCGCTAGCGCCTCCTCTCGAATTCCCGCCTCTAGTCGCCAACGTCTCTTTTAGAATCCCCGCTTCCCATCGACTGGCCCCGCTTGTGCGGCTCTCCCGGCTTTCCTGATCGCCGGCCCTGCCTGTGCGGTTTTACCGGCGCTCCGTCGATCGGTCCCGCCTTTGCGGTTTTCCCGACACTCCATCAACCGGCTCCGCCTGTGTGGCTTTCCCGGTGCTCCATTGTCTGGCCTCGCTTGTGCGGTCGAGCGACGCATTCTTTTCAGTGACATCTTCCATCATCCATCTTCTATCATTTTTCATCTCGAGGGGGAGCTGCGATCGCGGATAATTCTCCGGTGTCTCCTGCAGAATCCCCGCTTCCCATCAACCGGCCCCGCATGTGCGGCTCTCCCGGCCTTCCCGATTGCCGGCCCTGCCTGTGCGGCTCTCCCGGCGCTCCATCGACCGGCCCCGCCTTTGCGGCTTTCCCGACGCTCCATCGACCGGCCCTGCTAATGTGGCTTTCCCGGTGCTCCATTGTCTGGCCTCGCTTGTGCAGTTGAGCGACCCATCCTTTTCAGCGACATCTTCTATAATCCATCATCCATCTTCCATCATTTTTCATCTCGAGGGGGAGCTGCGATCGCGGATGATTTCTTGTTTGTTGGTTGACAATCTTTTTCAGCAGCATCATTTATCAACTTCTTGCGGGGTGAGCAGCAGCCATGGGTATTCCAGAACCCTCTCTTCCATTTCTGCAGATGTCAGCAAAGTCAGTTGGCAGACTCAAAGTTACCGACCGACAAAGAGAAATCGCAGATGGATTCAAACCAGGAATGAATTAACAAGGGGGGCGCAGGTACAACAAAGTTGAAGAATGAGTTACGAATTAGTACGAAGCGAGGTGCAAACCCGATGTTTGCAAGAGATGAATCTGATCTTGCTGGTGGGACTACTGGTGTCGAGCCGCATTTCAGCATTTACAGGATTCATAGCAAGGAGCGAGTTCTAAGTGCCTAGTTCTACGAGGGAGGGTTGGCACTGCATGGGATGCGGTCTCGATTTTTGACGCAGCCTTGGGATAAACCCATACAGGAAAATCTTGAGGAGGCTACATCATGGACACTAATACAATCGAGCTACTTGGAATGTACGGACTACCTGCGGGATCCATATTCAATACACGCAACAATTGTGTTTTAAAGCTCTGCCCTCAAAGCATTACTTCCATATATGGGTGTGTTGCTGCTTTGCTGGGACTGTCAAAGGAATGCATCAATCTGGGGGCATTTAGGTGGGTTGCTTCACTGCCAGAGGAGGCCTGTGAGGTTGCAAAGATAACCTGTTTAACTGAAAATTTCTCATGCATCAGGATGTTGCATGGTGGTATTCAGCATGCATATGCTAAAAGTTTACCATGGGGGGAAGAAAGCACGAGGATTAAAATTCATAAGGATGTTTCAAACAGTTCCATATGTTCACGGAAAGAGATCTGTTGTGTAGCTGTGGCTTTAGCCAGTAGTTCTTACCAGCAGGCTGTGCACTTGGCTTCTTGGCAAACTAATCTACATGTTGACATTACAACAGCTTCAGAACTAATTTTCCCAGGAACAATGAGTTACAAGGTGTCAGCCTATTTGATCACACGGGACACGTTTAATGACAAGCTCAGCTGACACAGTGTACATGTTGACATTACAAAAGCTTCAGAACTAATTTTCCCAGGAACAATGAGTTACAAGGTGTCAGCCTATTTGATCACACGGGACACGTTTAATGACAAGCTCAACTGACACAGTGTACAAGTGTGTTGGGAGTACACTGCCCAAACTGGAGTTCTAGATCACCAATAGCTTGTGGAGGGATTGTTTGTTACGCCTAGAGTGCACCCAGAGAGAAGCTCGACTGCTGCCTTGATGGATTTGAATACAAGTTTGGCTGATGCGCGGGCCCATCAAATTGCTGGCCTGGCTGCTTATATAGCAGAATTCTCTGAGTGGCAAGAGAAAGCTGGGTTGTCAAAACGCGCCGTCGTGGCCGCGATCGCGCCATCGCGGTTTGGAGAGGCACCCGACCGCTTTAGGCGGTTTGATCGTGGGCGGAACGTGATCGCACTGCGCCACCTGCTATCACGGCCGTCGCGCTTCCGCCACAATCCTGGCCGGCGCGGCCGTGCCTGGTTCTGGCGCCAAAGATTGTTGGGTTTTTTGGCCCCGTAACCGGTCCAACCCACCTCGCCCTGCGTAGCCCTTCTTGTTTCCTCCTAGTGCAGCGACGCCGCCCCCCTTGCTGTACCCCCTTTTTTTTTTTCAGTTGCGACTCCTTCCTCCTGTCATTGTTGCGTGCAGGGCTCACCCTTTTTTTTTCCAGGTGCGACTCCTCCTTCCTCCTGTTGCGCTCACACCCTTATTTTTCCATGCGCTCCCTCCTATCTGCAACGGATTTCTCCTTTGTTCTTTGTGCTGCCACCCATTTGTGCTTAGCATAGCATCTACTGCTCTGCTCCGCACGGTTCCGACAACGCCGACAACCACTAAGAATAGCGACAAAGTGATAATAGCCTTTCATCGGTATTTTTTTTCGGTGATCCAAACATCTTTCTTTTGTTTGTTATTTGTGCCAAACAAGTATCTTAAACCTTTCTTTCTATTGCCTTGCCTTCTCTACAGCTATGATTTCATTTTCTCACCCATCTATTGCACCAACCGATGATGCGACAGTACAATCTTTTCCGCCATTGGTGAAGCCTTAAGAAAAAAATTTAGATACTGCTTGGCAGTGGAATTCTTTAAGAGACATCAACAATAAAAAAAAGTCACATGTAACTTTTGCATGATGGTGACCAATGGTGACATTACTCCAACCAAAGAACATCAAATGGGATTACCGGAAAATGTTCAGAAGTGTAGGAAGACTCCTCAAGAAGTGAAAGACAAGCTTCATGCAGCGCAAAAAAGAAAAAAGTTGACGAATCAGCATATATGAATGATATTCATGATATTGATGAGGATATGGAGGAATAGCTTGAAGAAATTAATGCCGTTGAGCGAGGGAAAAAAAGAAGTTACGCATCAAGTGCTTCATCATGTCCTTTAAATGGCAACAAAGTGAAAAATGTGAAAGGGCCACTTGATGCAATGTTCATCGAAGATCCGACAAGAGTAGTCAAGGATGCAAAACAAACAAGCATTAAAAATGGTTGTAACAAAGAGTTAAGAGATCGAATGGTGCAATACATAGAGCAATTCCTTTGCACCAATGAAATTGCTTTTAATTTTGTTCGATCGAGAAGCTTCAAGATGATGGTGGAAACAATTGGACCATGTGGACCACACTTGAAAGTTCTAAACTATCATGAGTGTAGGGTTTCATTTCTTAAAAAGGAGTTAGAGTATACATAGGAATTGTTGAAGTACCATGAAATTGAACGAGAAAATTATGGTTGCTCAATCATGTCTGATGGTTGGACGGACAAGAAATGAAGAACCTTGATCAATTTCTTGATAAATTGTCCAACTGGTTCAATGTTTTTAAAAAGTGTTGATGCATCAAGCTACGTGAAAACAGGAGAAGCGGTTTATAAGTTATTGGATGATTTTGTGAAAGAGATTGGAGAATCAAAATTGTGCAAGTAGTTACTGACAACAAAAGCAATTTCAAGTTTGCCGGTAATAAAAAACTTTTGTTTTTTTAAAATTTTTAAAAGTAATTTCATTTCATTTTAATATTATCAATTTAGTTAACAACTTAAGATTTTAATTGTTATCAACTATGAACAGCCCCCAATGGAAGTTGTCATAGCCGTAAATGATGCTGGACAAGATGTGACATCTGTAGGAGAGTTTGTAGTGCCAATGATATTTCCTTCTACAAACTCTTATTGGGATTTTGGTGATGCACTGACTGTTCGAACAACCAAAGTTGTTATCAGCCCCTTTGAAATATGCTTGCAATTTTGCAGGACAGACCATTTGATTGAAAACTCAAATCTGCTGTATAAATATGGGTTGAAGAGGGCTGATTTAGTTTGCTAGCAGCCTGATGGAAGCAAGTCTGTTTGGGAGTCAGGCTATCTTACCGCTGCTGTGGCAGCAGGGCCTTACAGATCTGTTTGTTGTGCCTTGGTTTTGTTTGGAGGTTGTGTTGTTGTTCGGGTAAAGGATTGGACAAACAAGAACTGGATACCCGGAGGGGGTTTGGCTGCTGGGAGTCAAGGCTGCTGGGATACAATTTAAATGAAGGGAATGAAGGCTGCTGACAAACATGAGCCTACCTATTGGGCGTCAGAGACTTACTTGGAGCAGGTCGGGGCATATGAAGAGGTAGGACTTCCTGCTGGTGATCTCAATAACCAATCCGGATTGGGCCAAGAAACTAGAGCAGTTTGGGCACTTCACCCTGACGTTGTCACAACCGCATTTGCTAGTTGCAATGTTGTTCAAGTGGTTAATCCTGCTACATCAGCTGCTGGGGTAGCAATTGAGGGGTTGATGTTTAGGTCGCCGCTGAGGGGTACGTTTTCTACAGAGTTTTTCCGGTTGCACTGCATGTTAGCTGTGGAAAGATATCTCGATCTACAACTCATGCACATATTCAACCAACGGTTCATATTGGGCAGGACAAGCTTCCTCTTGTGTTAATTTTGTAGTCCTGGTGGTTGTGGCAAATCTTCTTGATCTGCTTTGTTGGGCAGCACCAGTTGGAGTTTGGATACTGTTGTGGCCCCTTTTGGGAAAGGGGCCTGCTTATCATTTTTTTGTCCATTAGGTTGCAGTGGAAATTTTTGACAAGGATAAAGACTTCTTGCAAAGTGCTGATGAGGGAAGTGTAGTAAGCAGTGTGATGCCAAGGGTTGCTACAACTGCTCGGCATCCCAAACAACAAAAAACAGTGAAAATTAATGCTGAGGGGTTGGCTGGAATTTATGGAGAAAAGAGGTCTTATTGTGCTGTTAGAGACCAGATAGGAGAGCAAGAACCACCACACCGGAAAGCGCTTCATCATGGCACAGGGCCAAGCCGAGTAATAGAGATCCACTTTGAGGACACGGTAGTTTTTCAGCACGGGGGAAATGTTAGGAAAAGGGGTTGGCAGGGGGTTGTTGAAGACTCATTGGGGGCTGTTTATAGTTGGGCTGTTAGAGGAGAGGGGAATATTTTTGGCTGGGAGGGGGACCACCTGAAGCACTTAGTTTGTTAGAGGGGGATGGGTGGGCCTTTAAATAAAGGGGGTCAGTGTTAGGAAGGGGGGGATTGATTTTGGAGGATTACCAGCTGGCTGCTGCGGGGCTCATTCCTTGGGAGGATTCTGCCAGGCTCTTGGAAGTGGTCTTCCACAGGTTCTACACACACTCTCTCTCTCTCCATCCTTCTTCTTCTCCTACCTCTCTACTGTATTTTTCTATAATTATGCTGCTACATCATTATATATTGTTTTACTCCTCCTTTTCTCCGACTCTCACAATCGTTACATAACAGACTCCATGCGCGCACATTGCCTTGATTTAATCTTGGAAAACATTGGCAAGCTTAGTAGGGTGAAGAGAGTTATAGAAAGAGGCATTAAGCTTGTAACATTTATCTACAACCCCTCATTGACATTGAACATTATGAGGAGGTACACCAACAAAACTGAGTTGGTGAGATATAAAGTTACTCGGTTTGCTACAACTTTTTTAACTTTACAAAGGTTGTATTTTCAAAAAAATAATCTCAGAAAGATGTTTATTTCTGAAGAGTGGTTGAGATAAAAAAATGCAAAAGAAACGAAGGGAAAACGTGTGGCCGACACCGTGTTGATGCCCTCATTTTGGAATGATATTGTTTATAACCTCAATGTTATGGGACCTCTTGTAGAAGTTCTTAGATTGGTTGATAATGAGAAGAAACCTGCAATGAGTTTCATTTATGAGGCTATGGACATGGCAAAAGAGACCATTCAAAAGCTTTTCAAGAATGATGAAACCAAGTATAAGGATATATTTGTGATAATTGATGAAAGATAGAATTCTCAGTTGCATCATCCATTGCATGGGGCGGGTTATTGTTTGAATTTTCAATTTTTATATGAAAATCCAAGTATTGAAAGAGATGCAGAGGTGATGAAAGGCTTATATGATTGTATAGAGAGATTGTCTCCTAGCCCTAAGGAGGAAGACAAGACTTGTTTAGAATTGATAACATATAGAAGCGCACAAGACCTCTTTGGTGGGAAATGTTGCATGCGACAACGAAGTACAATAACTCCCGGTAATTGTTTATTTTTGTCTTGATTATGTAATTACATGATCCTTAATTTTAGATCATTACAAAACAATGCTAATAAATAATAATTGCAGATGAATGGTGGAAGAATTATGGAGGAGGAACACCATCTTTGATGACAATTGCCATCAAAGTTTTGAGCTTGACATGTAGATTATCGGGATGCGAGAGGAATTGGAGTGCCTTTGAGCATGTAAGTAACTTAGTGTCAATACTCAACTCGCTTTCATTTAAGCTTAAACTTCATTAGTGATACCAATGTTTTTTTAATTTTTATAAAACAGGTTCATTCTAAAAAGGGAAGTCGGCTAGAGCATCAAAGGTTGCAAGACTTGGTGTTCATCAAATATAACCGAACTTTGAAGGACCAGTTTGATTCTAGAGATGTCACTGATCCCATTGCCCTAAAGAATATTGTTGATGATAGTAGTGAGTGGTTTTTAGGGAAAATGAATGGTGATGAAGATGGTGTTGAAGATGAATTGGTGTTTGAGGTTGACAACATCATGACTTGGAGATTAGTTGAGGAAGTTACTGGGGCCGGTGAACCTACTCATTATACAAGGAGGAAAACAAAAGGAGGAGGAGCTACGCGTGCTTCAAATTCAAGCTTTAAATGAAAAACAAAGATGGTTATTGAAGAAGAAGAAGACGATGAACATGAATCATATGATGATGATGATGAGGAAAGAAATAAAGAGGAGATTTATAAAAGTGATGATAGTGAAACTGAAGGTGAAGAAGAAATGGAAGATCTTGAAAATGAAGATGATGATTGAATTGAACTTTGAATGTTCTCATGGTTGTTTATGAATAATTGGATGAGACATGTGTCTGATGTATTATGATGAATTTATGAATGTTTTTAATTATGAGTTTGAATGTGTTTTTACTTTTTATGTTTTGTTTTTAATTTTTCTACATATATTTGTAAAATTCTATAATTTAATTGCCCCGTGATTGGATAAAAAAGCAGCTGTGTCGCCGCTATCCCGCTATGGGACCTCGTCGCGTCGCACCGTGATCCGCGATTGAAAACTATGAGAGAAAGACATGCTCATTTCTGATTTGCAAATTGAGCTAGCTCCGACAAGGGGTAGATGCCCTCAATTACAGCAGATGGGAAATACCGAGTACATGAAGAAGGTTAGTCCGCTTTGTGAGGCAGAGCTAAACGGTCTAAAAGGTGGCGGTATAGGGCCAATCACACGACAACAAGAAAAGGGTCTCATCCGCCTATAGGAGTGTGATAAGTACTTGGTAGGCTCTAGTAACGTCACTGCACAGCCACCAAAGCAGTGGTGTTTCGATCAGGATAATGCCCACTTTTGAGAAGCTGATCACTAGGGGGCAGCTGTCAAACAAGACCTGCGCAATGGACACAAGCCAAGAAGGGGAGAGCAGGCTAGCGAACAACGTAGCATATGGCCGGACGATCAAGGAATGTGATCTGCATCTGGGGTGACTGCTCCAGCGATTCATCCTGCTTCTCACCTTGAGGACAAGGTGATTTTTATGGGGGCAACAGTGATAGGTATTTGGGGGGGTGGGGTTGGGCCCTAATGCTGGTAGGGAGGGGTTGTACGCAAGTGGGTATGGGGTATTAATGGCCAGGGGTAATATTGTAACTCTCTTTGAGGGAGGGTTGTTGGGCTGGTTAGAGTTGTTAGCTACCGAGAAGGTTATTTAAGAGCGGAAGGGCGTGGATAGGGGGACCACGAATAATCTGTTTTTGTGTGTTGGCTTCTAAGCTTGGGCGGGTGAGCCAAGGGGCCTCTCGAGGTTACTCGGTATCGTCTTCTTTCTTCCTTTCCTCTCTCAGAATTTGTAATTTCAGGTACATATACCTGTTTTCCATTAATACAAGTCATCTTGGTGCTTGCTCGACGTGATGACCCTTTCATATTGATAAAGCCAGAGGAATGGACTACTTGTATATTTGAAGATAATCCAATAGAATTACATGGATGAGGAAGATCAGAAGACTCGGGAGAGTTCTGCCCAAGCCTGCAGGCCGATTCCCAAGCAAAAGGTAGATTCCCGTTATTCTATTTTCCTCCCCTCACCCGCCCTCCTCTATTTATAACGGATCCCCCCACTCCTGTGGTCCCAGAACCTTCCCCCGATTAACCGCATAATAGATTCCCCTCCCTCCTACAATAGCCTAACAATATTTCACCCTAACCCATCCCTCTTCTAAAGACTTTGGGTGGCGTACTTGGTATCTATCCCTGCCACCGTCCCGAAAAACCACCTTGTCCTCAAGTCGGTGGATCTCGGAGGCATGCTAAACGATCTCTCATACCGGCCTTGCTCCATGGAACTGAGGATCATGAGAGCTGGTCTTATAGTCATGCCAAACAATCTTCCATATGCTTCTCATCGCTTTTGTGTAATGCGTAGAACCAAGCGACACCGTTGCTATATGGTCGAGCTGTTGTCGTCCCATATAATGTGCCCTTGCTGCATACGCACGCCACCCCGTTTCTTTCGTGTAAAATCTGTATTGGCCTCCTCTATAAACCTGGGTACCTCGTCCGTTATTGTGGGCGTGACCCGTGGAGCTGGTGGTAAAACATCAAGAGCTTCCAAAATCCTCCAGCATCACTTCATTGAGTCGTGTCTAGGTGAACTCAGTTTGAAGTCCCTTGGCCAGTAAAAACCAAAGCTCATACATACCTGACATGCATAGTAAAAACCAAAGCATCACTTCATTGAGTCGTGTCTAGGTGAACTCAGTTTGAAGTCCCTTGGCCAGTAAAAACCAAAGCTCATACATACCTGACATGCATAGTACCTTCATCTTTTTCGGTGTCTGATGACTCGAAAAATATGCTTCCGCTCGTGAGATCCAAGTCTCCAGATCTGTTTCAGAAAATTCTGGCAAAAACTCTTCTTGGAAGTATATTACCTCATGTCTGGTCACTCGGGCCATTGAAGCCTAGAGTTCCTGTATGTGACTTTTCATTGTAGCCTTGAGTCTGAACAACAGTGCGTTCCCTATGTATGCGCGTATTCGCTAATACGGAGCGGGCAACGCGCGGCTCGCGACTCCTCTTGTCGGGGAGTGCCTCTGTAATTTTTTTTCTGAAAAAATAACCTATAGAGGGGGTCACCCTTGCGAGCTTAACCGGTCTGACGCGAGCTGGAGTGCATCCCTTGGGTGAGCCAATTCCAGCAGTGTGCACAGTTACGAAACTGGAATCGACGAGGCGCACACAAGAGGAACTGAGCCGGCGGCAGGTGAAGTTGAAATATAGCCGACGACAGGTGAAGTTGAAATATAGCCGATGGCAGGTGAAGTTGAAATTGAGCTCGCAGGAAGTGAGCGGATGACGAATGCGGGGGGGGGGGTGCGCGTCACAGCTGGAGTTTGAGTCAGAAGTGAGTATTGTCGTCGAATGACTCCTGGGAACGCGCAGATCGTGTCAGGGAAGGAGGACTGGTGTGCGCGACTCGTTCGAACAGGTGGTGAATTGCAGAGCACACGTACGAGGAGGGAGATGATTGTGGTCAGATGCCTTTTTGTGCGGGACATGAGCCAGTGGAAGCGTGAAGCGTGTGCCACATCCGGTCGAGCGCAGCAGGAATCGATTGAAAACCTTCGACAGTGCACGTCGTCGCAGGTGGAGCGAAGGAGGTATTCTGGCAGTGCGCCTCCTTTGAGCGATGAGACAAGAACGATAGTGGTAGGTTCCGTGTTCGAGGGACAAGATGTGTATCCGGCAGGTCGGACCAATTGATAAAACTTGAGGGATCGACTTCTTGTATATTTGAAGATAATCCATGGAGGAGGAGGATCAAAAGACTCTCGGGAGAGTTCAACCCAAACTCGTAAGCTGATTCCCATGCCATAAGGCTGATTCCCGCTATTCTATTTTCCTCCCCTCTCTCACCCGCCCTCTTTATTTATAACAGATTCCTCCACTCCCATGGTCCTAGAACCTTCTCCCCATTAACTGCCTAACAGGTTCCCCTTCCTCCTACAATAGACTAACAATATCTCACCCTATCAAACCACTCTGATGTGAGATGCACGGGGTGACCCGATCTTCACAGCGTAGGGCGGCGGTTGAAGGATGCAGTTCGGGGCTAAGTGGCGGATGACGGGTATAGATAGTGGATGCAAGTAGTCAGTCAGCGCTATAAGGAGCGCAGCCTACTACTTAGACAACACACTCACGAGAGGGATGTGATAGTCAATCCACACAAACGCACTTGGGTTGAGGCATAGAATTGTGGGCTTTGTGATCTTGGATCACCAATCTAACTTGTAGATTGACAAGGTAAGATTGCACAAGAGCTAGGGGAAAAGCGGAACAATTCTCACACAACGGAGAGGAGAGAAACAGAGCATAAGCTCTCTATTAAAATCTTGAATGTCATACAAGTGCCATGGGGGTGGTTATTTATAGCTAAGGGGTCAAGGGTCTAATACCCTAAAGTCATAAAGACTAAACTATGTTCCTTAAAATTCAAAAAGATAAAGTTTACCAAAGACTTTTTGGAAAGTAGCACACAACTTTCCAACTATAGCCCACTAGATTTCACTTTGAGTGCATAGCCCACCATATTTGACTTTGGTGTCCAAAGATGTCATTCTAGAATCCTCCATGTGGACAAGGCTTCTCAAATTCGTGCAACCATGTGGGTCAAGCTTTAAATATCATGTTTGAGCTTGAATAAGTGATATTATAGGGCCATTTGCTACATCTATGCATGACAATATCCATTGGGCCTTTAATGAAGTGAGATGAACAACCATTGTAGCATTCAACCTCTTTAATCTTCCTCGTGTCATCGGGTCTTGTAAATCCATCTCCTCCACTCGTGCAATTGACTTGGTGCCTTCGATATGGTTCTCATCACTCTCTTTTAATTACTTCGGGTGGCATACTTGGTATCTATCAACCAGCAACCTCGTTTTCGAAGCTTTCCATTACGTTTCCAAAGCACGGCGGCCTTGCCAAGGCTTATCTAAGCATCATCCAAACCCCTCGACACCCAACCGAGCTCGTCACCACCACTCAGGCTCTAGTCTCACACCAAGCAACCAAAATTAATTAATTATAACAAATATATTTAATTAAGCAATTAAACCCCAACGCGGCATAATGTCGGAAAACTCATCAGATCGATCAACTCTTATCGAAACTCGATGAAACCGCCATGGGAGGTGCACACGGACTCCTTACACCATTCCTGGGCAAAATCCCCAAGAGGCGATACCATTTCAACACTTAATCAAATTAATTAATTTGACAAAACCTAAGAAAATTCACTGCGAACACATACCTTAACGAAATGCCACACAACGACGTGCAAAATCCATCTCGGCGTCTCCACTACCCAAGCCGACCAAAAGCCCCATCATCCTTGGCCGATTCCACCATGCTCCGGTGGAATCAAAATCAAATCCCTATACCTGCACATCCAAAATTAGAAAGAACCATGGAAAGATGACAAGGGAAGGAGGAAGAGAAATCTCACCTTAAATGCTGAAGAAACCCCATGAATACACCCTAAATTGAAGGGTGGAAGGGGGAAGGGGGTTGGAAACCCCTTGGTTCGTGCACACCGAATGGGGGAGGAAGAGGGTGGAATAACTAAAAATTTTGAGGGGGTATTTTGGTCATTTCCCTTTCTTTAATGAAATTTGGGCGGCCGCGTGATTTGACTGCACGATTTGACAAACAGTGCGCCTCTACTATCTAACATCCATACCCCGCACGGTTTAACAAACCGTTCGCCAACCGTGCTGTCAGCACTGCCTCCCTTTTGCAGCAAGGTGCACGGTTTGTCTGAAACTGTGTGTAGTCTGTGCGCCATGCCTCAGAACCTCCTCAATTTCGCACAGTTTCTCCTTTTGTCTCACATGGTTTACCGCAAATCGTGCTTAAACCGTGGAACTCAACCGTGTGCAGTTCAAAATGAACTGAAAACCTCCTAAGTATCAAGATGTCGCATGGTTTCTCCTAAACCATGCGCATCAAACCGTGCACCTTGACAAAACATGCCGAAACTTCCCAAAAATTAATCCGAAGCCTCCAAATCTCATCCGAACACCCGTGCTACCTCCCAAGCATCACTCCTCATCTCAAAATATTACTTTGAGACATTCCAACTCTCGGAATCTTATTCCGAGTTTTGATCCAAAATTTGACCCATCCAGTAAGCGAAAATTCAAAATCCTTCTGAAATTTTTGACCCATCCGGACGCGAGATCTTACATTGGTACCCGTGCTCTGAAAATTATTCTATTTGTGCACTGCAGTTCGCACAATTTACACTTAATCTTGATGTGAAATTGCCTGTATTTCATGCATTTGAAGATGATGAGTTTTTATGTATCCAACTATCCAACAACAAGAAGTAACTATCACGGAGACTGATCATTAGGATGCTTATGTTCTTTGTAACTAGATATATTCTACATTTTTATTCTCTCTCTTCAATTTTAAGATTTTATTATTAGCTGTTAATTCTGTTTCTTCAAGGTTGAAACTAGCTCCGATGCTGTCAATGATACTGAAAACATGATAATGCAAAGGTTTTGGGATTCTACCTTGGCCCTAGAAGCACCAGATGATTGTGACACTCAAAGGTTTAAACTTATTTACGGCAGTTCCTTTGTTCTTTTATCATTTGTTTATTGCTAATGCTGTAGCACAGCTACAGTTACCTGTCTGGAGTAGTAACAATTGATGGATTTGAAACCAGAAAGTCTGTTTATCCATCTCTTAGTCTTGGAAACTCATTTGCCTTTAAATTTGAGGATCTGAAGGGTCGTGTGCATCGATTTAATTGTGGTGAGTGGTCTTCTAAACATTACCCTTGAAGAGAAATTTGGTCTTTGATGATGTTGTACTTCTTTTTCCTATCCTCTTCTAACACTGTTTTGCAGCTGTTTTTAAATGTTGAAAATCTGTATCCTTAATGGATGGATGGGGCCAACAATCCATGATAAAAATTGCCAAGGGGTCATATGTTAGCAATTTTGTGCATTCCAAAATTGCTAATTATTGAAAATTATTTAGAAGGGAAAATGACAGCTAGGGACTTCGATTTCAAATTAAAGTCTTCAATTCCAAAATACCCAAAAAAATGTGTCGGTTCTCCAATGGCTTTTTATGTTTGTTTGAAATTACAGAAATGCCCTGCCTGCTTAAACTCTTTGTATGAAGCAAAATACCCAGGCAAAATTCTTGGAAAAAAAAGTCTTTACAATTGTTGTCTGGGTGAAAGATTACCTACCTACACTACTTGCATGATTCTTTTGGATGAAGTCACAGTTCGAAAGGAATCATGAGCCACCATATGGAAGGAAATGCATGTCATTGAATGAAAGAAAACATAGGTGAGGATCGTTGAATGAATTTTGTATTAACAATTTCTAATAGCATGCGTATTTCATCTCACAACAGCTATTGACGTTGAACTTGATGGTGACCAATTTTAAGGGGGACTGTGAAAGTTGTTGGATGTTAAAATAGGTATGATCGTGATTGGTAAACAGAGGAAGAAATGATTGAATTGATAAAGGAGTGACAGTCATGGTTGTTGAAATAAAAGTTCAAAAACATTCAATGCCGGTAAAGAAATTTAGGCACTGTATGGTAGAGTGAACCATGATGATTCATACCATTACCGTCCATCCATGTTAGAACCTTCTTTGCTCTGATTTTTGCTCATATGTGATGGCATGATTATTAACTACCAAGGATAATATATGATTGGAAGGTATGATGTCTTATATAGGGTTGCACATTATTAGAAGAAATATCATGTGTATTAAATGTAAAACCATGCATGGCAACAATGACATATCGTGCACATAAGTTGCAAGTGATGAATAATTATTACAGACTGTTATTTGTAAATACCATGCCTTTTAGTTGTCAATTTTTGGAAGTCTATATTGGATATCACGCAGGGTAGTTGTGAATTCATTCTAGCATTAAAATTCTTGGTCATAGGGGTGATTTGTTGTTTGAGCCAGTCATAAATATTCTGCATGAAAAATGTGAATATAATGCAAGTTAATTGTTAAATAATGAGAATGCCTTCGATTTGTTGAGTTTAAATATAATGGACGACACTTGTAATTGCATGTGATTGGATTGAGAAATATCATCTATATTAGTTTTCATGTGGTACAAAATTCTTATATACGATAGTTGTAAATATAATGAACGTCTATAGTGAATATAGTGCAAGTTACTTGTAAACTACTACAAGTGATTGGGGGGGGGGTGAGGGGCAAGGTGCGGGGTCAAGTCTCTGGTCCTGTGTGTTTACTGCAATTTGTTTCCTTGCGTTTTGTTCCACGGTGACGGATGTAATCGACCTTATATAATGCATGAAATTCCAGTTATTTTGCACAAGTCTGTTAGGAAATATTTATACATGTTAAGAGTATTAGATGTTTTTAAGATTTGTATCCCACATCAGTGTGGGTAATTTGTTGTACTCATTTTTTCATCTTATAAATTAAGCACCCTACGCCGTTGTGAGGTACGGGTTTCCATTATAACATGGTATCAGAGGAGGTTATGTAACCTCCTCCCTCCTGATGCTCCTCTACCCTAGCGGCGTCCTCCTCCCGTTGCTCCTCTACCCTCGTGGCGCCCTCCTGGGCAGCGCCCCCTTGCACGACGGTCTCCTACGTAGCGCCCCTCCGGAGCGGTCTCCTGCGTGACGGCCCCTACCCCGTGCGACGGCTCGCTTCCGCTCCTGCGCGACGGACCTCCCACCCCGTACGCGTACGCCTGTGCACCTCTTGTGCGACGACCCCCCACCCCTTCGTGCGCCAATACCTCTCTGTGGGACGACCCCCCTCCCCGTTGCCCCTCCATGTGCAACACACCCACCAGCCAGGGCCTCCTTGTGCAGCGACCCCTCCCAGTGCAGCACTCCTCCAGCGGCTCGCCTCTCCCTCTCCCACGCCCCAACCTGTATACCCGCGCCCCTACGCAGTCCATGGTATTATATCTTCTATGACGTAATTGATACCCAGATGTTCCGGTTGTGCATTTTCAGCACCTACTGTTCTAGCTTCCTCTGCCATGGTTGATTGCAGTGGGTAACGGCTCAACATCTCTACTCTACCATTTGTGCACCTTCAGAACCTTCTCAATGTGCATCTTCAGTGCTCAACGACCCCCTGTTTTTGGTCTTCTGTCACCCTATGTCATCATCAAACGCCACTTTTTCCCATGACGATCCTCCAGCAGCGTGTCTATCCCAACAGTCCACCACATGGGTTCTAGACTCTGGTGCCTCAGAGCATATCACTGGGGATGCAGGTGTTCTTCAGTCATATCGCTCAACTTCAACTGGAAGTAATATTACTGTTGCCGATGGACAGGCAATGCAGATTGCTGACTATGAGAGTTGTACGATTATGTCCAGCTTAATGCTCTTCGTCGTTGTCTTTGTTCCCAACTGTCCCTTTAATTTACTATCTATTAGTAAACTTACAACTGATTTACAGTGTAAGACCATCTTCTCACCTACTTCGATTATCTTTTAAGAGCATTCGACGACTCGGGTGCTTGGTAGTGGACAACTTTAGGGTGTGGTGTATGTGCTTGACTCAGCCTCAGTTCTTGCCTGTCTTGCCACTTCTACTCCTGCCCTTCAACTTCATTATCGCTTTGGTCATCCACCTGCTCCCATTCTTCAGAAATTTTTTCCCTGGTTGGGTCTTTTTCTTCCATTTAACTGTGAGTCCTGTCATTATGCAAAGCATCATCGGGTCACTTATGTTTCCCGGGCAACCCCACGTGCATTCACTCTTTCATTTGGTCCATTCTGATATCTGGGGACCCGGTCCTAGTCAATCTAAACCGGGCTATCGATATTTTGCTACATTCATCGATGATTTTTCACGAATGACTTGGATATATTTGTTGAAGAATCGTTCAAAATTTTTTACCGTGTTCCGCTCCTATTATCAAGAAATCACAACTCAATTTTCTGCTAAGTTCATTGTTTGCGTTCTGACAATGGTTATGATTATTTATGTGGACCTTTCCAGTCTTTTCTTGATGATTATGGCGTAATCCATCAAACATCTTGTCCTGATACACCTCAATAAAACTGTGTAGCAGAATGAAAGAACCGTTATCTGTTAGAAGTTGCTTGTGCACTTTTATTTTAGAAGAAAGTTCCGACCGTTTTTTGGGAAGATGTCATTCTCACAGCCACCTATTTTATCAACAGACTTTCATCGTCTGTTCTTCAGGGTGAAACACCATTTCATTCTTTATTTTCAACAACATAACCTCATTCTCTGCCTCTCCGCATTTTTGGTTGTGTGCTATGTTCACGATATTCACCCCTCAGTTACCAAGTTTGATGTGCGCGCTCTCAAATGCATCTTTCTTGGCTATTCCCGCACCCAATGCGGATATCAATGCTTCTCTCCAGATTTGCGTCATTATGTTATCTCAGCTGATGTTTGCGTTGTTGAATCATCAGTTTTTTTTTGTTCCCGAGTGCCCACCACCATCTATTTCCTGATTTCGAAGTTATTTTACCATATTCTCTTAATACACCACCACCCCTATCTCTTCCTAGTGATGTTGTTGGATCCCGATTTGACCAGATATATACTCGCTGATCAAGCACACCTGCAACCCCAACACCTGATGTTGCTACCACACCTCACGACTCACCTGCTTCTGATCCTCCATCACCGGAGTTGCCTATTGCGCTTTGCAAAGGCTCATGTTCCCGTCAGTCTTATCAGGGATTATTTGTGGCTACCTCACGAGTTGTAGAGACACTTGCTGCTCACTCCACACTGCGCACTGTTGTCGAGACCATATCTCATCCCGGCTGGTTTCAGGTTATGCAGGATGAACTCCAGGCTCTGAACGTCAACCACACTTGAGATCTTGTCCATCTTCCTTCGGATTAGCAGGTGGTCGGTTGCAAATGGATCTATACAGTACGCGTCAACGCCGATGACTCTCTTAATCGTCTCAAAGCTCGGCTTGTTGCCAAAGGTTATGCGCAAACATATGAAGATTATTTTGACACATTCTCTCCAGTGGCAAAGATGGTATCGGTTGACCTACTCATCTCTCTTGTTGTCTCCTCTCACTGGCCTTTCCATCACTTGGATGGTAAAAATGTTTTTTTTCATGGTTTTCTTAATGAAAAAGTTTATATGGAGCAACCATCCGGGTTTGTTGCTCAGGGGGAGTCCTCCAAGGTTTGTCGCCTTCGCCGATTGCTGTATGAACTCAAGCTGTTGCCACGTGCTTGGTTTAGCCGTTTTTGCACCGTTATGCTTAGCTTTGACATGTGCCAAAACATAAAGGATTCCTCTGTTTTCTATCATCAATTTGCAGCAGGAAGCATCCTTTTTGTGGTCTATGTGAATGACATTGTTATTACCGGCAGCGATGCTGTTGACATTGGTTGACAAAATTTTTCATCAAAATTTTCAAACAAAAGATTTGGGTCCATTGCGATATTTCTTGGGAGTTGAGGTCTCCGAATGCAACAAAGAATTTTTTTTATCTTAGAGTATGTTCTTGATCTACTGCAGGAGACTGACATGTCTCGAGCTGACTCGGTTGACTCACCCCTCGAACCTGGAGAAAGGTCACTTACGACTTGTTGGAAAGCTCAACTACTCAACGATGAATCGACCCGATATTGCTTGTGCGGTTAGCAAAATGAGTTAATTTATGGAATCTCCAACAAAAACGCAGTGGGAGGTTGTTCTTTGCATTGTTAGATATGTGAAAAAAGAACTAGGTTTAAGTCTTCTATATTATAATCGTGGACATACAAATATTGAGGCATCTTGTGATGCAGATTATGCTGGATGTCACTCTTCTAGAAGATCTATGTCAGGTTTTGCAGTATTTGTTGGAGGAAATTTGATCTCATGGCGAAGCAAGAAGCAGACGATTATCTCCCTATCTAGTGCAGAGTCGGTGTATCGTGCAATGACATATGTGACTGCAGAGATTATTTAGGCACAAAAAATTCTACAGGAGATTGGGTATACTGTCAAGAAACCGACACATATTTGGCGTGACAATCAAACTGATATCAAGATTGGTACAAATCCAGTCTTTCATTAGCGGACCAAACATATTGAAGTTGATTGTCATTTCGTTAAGAATATAGCATTCGGTCATGTTCACACCTCTGATCAACTTGCAGATGTTCTCACAAAAGAGGTGTATGGACCACGTGTTCAATTTTTGTGTAACAAACCAGGAATGATAAATATATATGTCCCGACTTGAGGGGAGGTGTTAAGAGTATTAGATGTTTTTAATATTTGTATCCCACATCGGTGTGGGTAATCAGTTGGACTCATTTTCTCATCTATAAATTTAGCACCCTACCTCGTTATAAGGTATGAGTTTCCATCATAATAATACATATTAGTTGTTAGGTGTTGCAAAATTTATACAAATTGTTAGTAGTGTTTATTGATTTCGTTATTTGAAAATGTATTGCACGACAATAGCGAAAATAATGCAAGTTATTAATTATTTTAGGTGGGTTGCGAGTATGCGAGGTTAGTTCTTATTGTTGTCCCAAAAGTTAACTCTAAAGCAGGGTGAATTGAGCTTTCCAAATAAATTGATGTGTAAAAACACTATTCAAGGAAAACGTCTCTAAGTGGGGCCGAATCTGTATTTATAGAGAAAATGCCAATATATAAGATCCTGGATAAGCAGGATACACAAATTTCCAATTGTTGGGATAATGGGATAAGATTTGCCTAAAGTTATTTCAATACTCTCCCCTCGAGCTAGAGTATTTATATTTATCATGCCCATCTTGTTATATAATAATTTCACTCATGTCCCTAAAATCCTTTTAGTAAACATGTTTTGATGACCCATATGCTTGGAGATATGAATTTTGGTTTAATTTTGGTCATTTTATGTGTATTTTGAACCGGTTTGGATGCGGAAGTCGACGAAGGAGACTCGGGATCAAAAATTGAGAGAAAGGGCATGGTGGTAGAGGAGACGTGCTGCCCGACGAGGAAGAACCATATATGGGGATGTCGTGTCGGGAGGGTGGTCGCATTGGAGGTGCGTCGTCGTACAGAGTGTCGCCGCCAGGCCGTCGTGCATGGGGCGTGCTTCAGGTGTGGCTGAGGAAGAGGTCGTCGTGACGGAAGGGGCGATGGGAAAAGGGCCGTAGAAGCGGAAGGGGTGACGGGGCTGTCACGACGAACAGGACAAGTCGCACTGGGAACCGTCGCATGGGAGTCGCCGACCAGGGAGGTGCCGACGCGGCACTGTGATGGTGGCTGGCGGGGAAGCGGACCGGAACAGTAGGCGTCGTGGAGCTCGTCCCGCTGGGAGGGGCTGCGCGCAAAGATGGAGGGGCGGCGACAGATTAGGGTTCGGTGGCCATGGGGTTGTCGCCCCCCGTCGGGGAAATAAAAAAATGTACTGAAGGGAGATATCTTAACCATTTTTCGACGTGTAGAATTCAAAAATGATCTCCATTTTATGGAAATAATTTTCTAAATATAAGAAATTTAATATTTAAATAAAATAATCATTTACTTGAAATATACTGATTTTAAAATTATAACTGATTTTATAACACTTTGAAAAATTAATAAGGTTTCATAAAATTATTTTATAATCATAAGACAACAAAATATTAATTTATGAATCTATTTTATGAAAATAAATTTTCTTTTAAATCATTGTATTAAATATAAAATTGTAAATAAACATTTATGTTTTATAAAAATACCAAACACTTAATTTATCATTTTCAAAACATTTATTTACTTGTACTATGATATAATTATATCATATTTTCATTTATAAGATGACTAAATTTTATTTATAATTTAATAGGTGAGGTTACTATTTTATTGGTAGGTTTACTGTTTCTAATGATCACATTACTCTTCCAAAAGGTCATGTTACTATTCCATTGGTTTAATTTCTTTAATTTCTATAAATACTTCTTATGTCATTCAGTCTTCATTTATAAAATTTGTACTGTGTTCTCTATGTGATTTTATGTGATTTATACTACATGTCATAATTATAAGAAGAGAATTTTCCTTGATAAAAATTTGGGTCGTTACATCATACCCTGCTAAAAAGCCGCAACCCACCTCCGTGAAACTGAGCGCTCACGCCTCCTGTGAATGCGAACCCCACATGTCGAGTTAACCACATCACTTGTAGCCGAGTTTCAAGATTATGAACATGAACCCGACTGCGGATTTCCTCACGCAAACCATGCAGGAAGTATTTGACGTATTGTTTCTTCGACTTGCGTGGTAAGAGAAGCCAAATATTCAAACTGTTCCACGTAGTTCTGAACCGTTCCCTATTATTGTAGGTTGGCCAACTCTTTATATGGATTTTGAATCCCCTGTCTACTAAATCGTGCCATGAGCTCCTCTTGAATTTTGTCGCGGATACTTCTGGATGAACGTCATTCACAATGTTGAACCAATGGTGGTACCTTAACTTTGTTCGGTGTCCGGGTGACTCGAAAGTACGGTTTGGCTCGCATGATCCAGCCCTTGGGGTCCCTTCCCTTGAACATCGGTAGTTTGACTCGCTTAGCTGTTGTGTGCTAATTTGGTCTCATATCGATGTGAGTTGCGGTGATTCCAGCCCCCCCCCCCCCCCCAGGTTTTCCATGAGCATTTGACTCAACCTTGTGCGAGGTCGAGAGCTCCGTCATACAAGTGTTGCTTCAGAGATCCTCCATTGTCCATGTCAAGTTGGTGAGAAGGGATTTGAGTCTCCCCTGGTCTACGTCTTCCTGTTGAGCTTGTTTTCGAGTTTCCATCGCACCTTCAGCATTCCGGTGAACTCTGTGGGGTGGAGGTATTTGACCGTGCGTGAGCGTCCGAACATGATCAACAATGCGCGACTGGAATCAGACAATGTAATGTGTGTCCGAGAAGATGCAGTAGCAAGGAATCATTAACAAGTAGCAGCAGAAGTCCTTACGGTCTTGGGAGATCATTGGACGTGATCCGACAGAGGGAGCACGACAGGTCAGATCAAGCTAGAAAGTTCACTATGACATTCAACTACTTTCATTTTAGTAGCCAAGTTGAGTCCTTTATCCTTGAAATCTGTAAGCCCGTTTTCAATTGTAACTGATAGTTGAGAAATGCTGACAATGGAATCTTCCTGCCTCTCTTCATTTGAGAAAGAAAAACATTTTAAGGGCTGAAAGCAACAAATCATTTCAAACATTTGTTTTTGTAGATGGTGAATTCCCCTTACCTCAATGTGAGGTGGGGATACTATTTTATAGATGAGTAAATCTAATTACAAGGAGGGTAAGTCCGATGTGGGACTCAGAAATACCCATTTAAACTTAAATGGGGTCCAACACTCCCCCTCAAGCTGGACATGCCTAGATTGGATAGAGTCCCACAAAGACAAAAAAGATGACAAGACACAAGACCAGCTCATACTCCCCCTCAAGCTGGGCCATGGAGGCTGTGAATACCCAGCCTGGTAGTGAGAGACTCAAGCCGAGCTCTTGGGAGACCTTTGGTGAAGAGATTGGCAAGCTGATCTGCCGTCAGGATATGGCCGAAACCGATATGGTGCTGCTCCAGATGGTGGCGGAGAAAGTGACAGTCCACCTCGATATGCTTTGCCCGTTCATGGAAGACGGGATTCGAGGCAATCTTCGTGGCGGCCTGATTGTCACACTAGATATGAGCAGGAGTCGATGCTGGGAAACCGAGCTCATGGAGAAGATGATGAAGCCAGAGGATCTCAATAGTGACTGTGGCCATGATGCGATACTCGGCCTCGACACTCGATCGGGAGACGACAGTCTGCTTCTTGCTACGCCAAGAGATGAGATTACCGGCGAAGAACACGGCGAAACCCGAAGTAGACTTTCGGGTAGCGAGGCAACTGACATAGTCCGCATCACAGAAGGCCTCAACATTCATGTGAGCATGATGTGAGTACTGAAGGCCACGTGCAAGGTCTTTCTTGATGTATTTGGCAATGCGGAGGATAACATCCCACTGAGATCTGGTGGGATGCTTCATGAACTGGCTGGCTTTGCCAACGACACAGGCAATGTCGGGACGTGTCATGGTGAGGTAGTTGAGTTTACCGACCAAGCGTCGATAGCTCTCAGGATGAGGAAATGGTTTCGAGTCGGAATGAAGGGAGCGTTCCCCAGGCTCAAGTGGAGTGTCCACTGCGGTGGCTGTGCTCAACCCGACATCCTGCAAGATATCAAGAGCATACTTGCGCTGGCAGAGAGAGATAGTGTCCGCAGTCCGGGAGACCTCGATGCCAAGGAAGTAGGTGAAGGGACCAAGATCTTTGGTGTGAAAGTGCTGGTGAAGATGCGTCTTGAGGCTGGGGATTCCTCTGGAGTCGCTCCCTGTGATGATGATGTCATCAACATAAACCACAAGCAAGATACAACCGTGCGTCGTCGTACGGAAGAAGACTGTGATATTTCATACTCCGAGAGAGGCCAAAGGCTGTGACGACAGTGCTGAAGCGGCCAAACCATGCTCGAGGAGACTGTTTGAGGCCGTAGAGGGAGCGACGGAGACGACAGACATGGGAGTCGGCACCAGAGGCAGAAAAATCAGGGGGCTGCTGCAGGTAGACTTCTTCGTCAAGAAAGCCATGGAGAAAAGCATTCTTAACATCCAGTTGATGAAGCGGTCAGTGATGACGAGCAGCCAGAGAGATGAATAGGCGGACAGAGGCCATCTTTGCGACTGGGGAGAAGGTCTCAAAGTAGTCGATGCCATAAGTCTGAGCAAATCCCTTTGCGACAAGCCGGGCTTTGAGGCGACAAAGAGAGCCATCGAGATTGAGACGGATCGTGAAAATCCATTTACAGCCGACCGCCTGTTTGCCCGCCGGAAGTGGAACAAGATCCCATGTATGGTTGTCATCCAGAGCTTGCAATTCATCCCTCATTGCGGCTAGCCACCCAGGGTGAGATTTGGCTTCACCTACTGTTCGAGGAATCGACACGGTCTCCAGAGCTGACAGACCTCTGTATGAAGATACAAAGAGAGGAGTAGTTTGACACGAGCGAGTATCTTTCCGGAGCGCAATTGGCACGTCCGCGGGAGCTGTGACAGGAGCATCGGACGAAGCGGGAACAATGGTTTCCTCGGCCTGGATGGGAGGTACAGCGGAAGGACGACGAGAGTAGGTCTGTCCAAAGAGATGACCGGTCGGAGGAGACACCAGAGGCGGGTGAACCATGAGCGGAAGACAGTCATCGATGGTAGTGTCGGGATAAGGAGAGGGGAGAGTGAAAGGAGAGCTCTCGACAAACGATACGTCGACAGAGGTGATATACTGGCGGAGGTCTGGAGAGAAGCATCGGTACCCGCGCTGAGTGCGAGAATACCCGAGAAAAATACAGCGAAGGGATTTGGGAGAAAGTTTGGAGAGATTGGGGCGAGTGTCCCGGACATAACAGAGACATTCAAAGACGCGGAGTGGAAGGGAGTGAGGAGGAATAAAGGGGAATAGGGTATGAAAAGGAGTCTCCCCCTGAAGGATGGAGGAGGGAAGACGATTGAGAAGGTAAGTAGCAGTGAGGATGACATCCCCCCAGAAGAGAAGAGGTACCTGGCGGTGGAAGAGGAGGGCACGAGCGGTTTCCAAGATATGCCGGTGTTTCCGCTCGGCCACCCCATTTTGCTGAGGGGTATCAGGACAGGAGGTCTGGTGGATGATGCTGTGGGCCCGTATAAACTGCTGAAAGTGAGTGGATAAGTATTCCCGCCCATTGTCAGATCGGAGACATTTCACAGGGATAGAAAACTGTGTCTGTATCTCATGGAAAAAGGTCTGAAAGGTGGAGAGAACCTCTGTCCGATCTCGAAGAAGGTAAAGCCATGTCATACAGGAATAATCATCAATGAAAGAAATGTAATATTTATACCCAGATTGACTCGAGGTGGCACATGGACCCCATACATCGGAATGAACCAAATCAAAGGGTTTGGCGGCCCGTGTGTCAACTCGAGGAGAATATGATGTGCGGTGGTGTTTCGCAAAACGACACGACTCACAAGGAAAAGATAAACGGGGACTAATATCGGGATAGAGCTGATGAAGTGCTGAGGCGGAGGGGTGACCCAACCGAGAATGGAGGTCTACGGCACGAGCAGGGACAGACGCGCAGGCGATGGAAGTCGGCCATCGAACATGTACACCCCATCCCGAAGCTGGCCTCTACTAAGTTCCCGGTTCGTCGTCCGCTCCTGAAACAAAACAGAAGACGAGGTAAAGATAGCATGACAGTTGAGATCCTTGGTCAGCTTGCTGATGGAAAGCAGGTTAAATGGACTACGGGGAACATGAGCCACCGAGGATAGTCGAAGGGAGGAGGTGAGGGAACAGGTGCCAAAGCTGGCTATGGGGAGAGTGGACCCATCAGCAACAATGATGGCTGAGGATCCACTACAGGGACGGTAGTTGGAGAGTATACCTGCATCCCCGGTGAGGTGGTCGGACGCACCTGAGTCAAGCATCCAGGCAGGGGAACGATGACTGACAAGAGCAGTGGGACCACCGGAATGGGCAAGAGAAGCGGATGAAGAGCCCGACATGGAGGTGGTCCGGTAATCGTGAATCAGCTGGATCTCAGCCAGGGAAAGATCCAACGACGGGGGAAGAGCAGCAGCAGGTGATGACGCAGCAGCAGGTGATGACGCATCGCGGATCGCAGTTTGGCCCTGTCGGGGGTGCGAATCGGGACTACCATGAAGGACCCAACAACGGTCTATTAGATGGCCGAGCTTGCCGCAGTGCTGGCAGAGGGGGCGGGGTCGGCTGTCTCCACGGCCGCGTCCTCGAGGGCCGGTAGGGCGGCCACCGCCACGACCTAGGAGCGCAGTGTGATCAGGGAAGGGGACGGGTGGTGCAAGGGCCCGATGAGCCTTCTGCAGGCGATGATAGTTCTGCGGGATATCCAGCGTAGACGGGATGGCTAGCATCTCAGTGGCCGTCGTGGCGTAGTCCGGTGCGAGGCCATTCAGGAGATTGAATAGGCAGAGCTGGTCCCGTTGAGTCTGCGCTTCTGTCGGAGTCTGAGGAATAGACCAGAGTTCCTGCAGTTCGTCGCGGAGACCCTTCCATTCCATGAAGTAGTTTGGAAAGGTCCGATCCTGCTGGCGGATGTGGGAGAGATGCTGTAGAACGTCTGAGACCCGAGCCAAGTTATTGGTCTCGGAGAACATGACAATCAAGGAATCTCATAGCTCTTTGACCGTGTTGGCAGTCCTGGTGACATCTTTCACGGACCGGTCCTGGGGCTAGGGCGCGGGCGTCGGGAGAGAGGGCCGCCAGGAAAGGAGCCGCGCCGGGAGGGAGAGCCGTCGGGAGAGAGGGCCGCCGGGAGAGAGGGCCGCCGGGAGAGAGGGCCGCGGGGAGAGAGGACCGCCGGGAGAGAGGGCCGCCGGGAGAGAGGGCCGCCGGGAGAGAGGGCCGCCGGGAGAGAGGGCCGCCGGGAGATTAGGGCAGAGCCAGAGGGGGGGGAGGGGGAAGAGAGGCGGGGCCGGACAGAACCGGGAATCCGCTGGGAGGGAGGGTCGGGATTAAGATCCCTTTGATACCATGTAGATGGTGAATTCTCCTTACCTCAATGTGAGGTGGGGATACTATTTTATAGATGAGTAAATCTAATTACAAGGAGGGTAAGTCCGATGTGGGACTCAGAAATACCCATTTAAACTTAAATGGGGTCCAACAGTTTTAGTTTCCATGCCACCGCTCAAATTAGAGGAATTTAAAACCTCTATAAGTCGGTGGTCTTCTTAACAGATTAGTTTCACAGGTTGATGAGCATCGAAACTTAGAGACAGGTGCGAGCCATTTCCTGATCTTCTACTGTGATTTTTCCTTCTTGATTTTTGTTGACAATGTTTTGGTATAAAAAAATATTGACTTGCAGCCACTTCCTGTTGTTTAAGAGGCATCTCTAGCTGATTCAATTGAGATATGACAATGAGTTGCATTTTCGAGGCATGCAGAAGAGTTGATTTGAACGCATCCTGGGTTTAAGTGCTCAGGGAAATTCAATCATTTTAAGAAAATGTTGAATGCCACCCAAAGGGAAACACCTTTTTTCTGGGTGTTTTGGAATTCAAGGTCCTTGATGTCATTAATTTGATACCAAAGACCTTTTTCCCTTTAAAAAAAGTAGTAGTTATTGAAGAGCCCGCAATATTTGCTGTTTTCTTCCTAAATGAACATTCTATTTAGTTCTCATTTGTTTGTTGTCTGTTTCTGTATGACAATTGTAGCGTTTGTGGATCTTTGTAACATGTCATGGTCTTTTGATGTTCATCTAGATGGGTCTTTTCCGGGGCACTTCATGTGTGAAAATGCCATTAAAAAACTTTTAATTATCTTTTAAATTTTCTACCCAGGAAGTGAGAATTTGGATGAGCTGCTATATGCTGTTATGCAGAGAGTAAACACTGATAATGATCGCCGCTGCCTCCAAATTTTGGTGAGTTCATCTGATGCTATTGGATTTTTTGCTTTTTCCTTCTTTTCCTGCTCAAAATTATTCTGTTGGCTTGTTTTACTCTTTTTTGGGTAGTATGAGGATGATGAAGGTGATGAAGTAATACTTGAAACCAATGGCGACCTTCTTGCTGCTGTGACCAATGCCAAATCTGCTGGATTGAAGGTAATAATATGTGTGGAAAATTCTTTAATATTTTTTTTGAAAGTTAGAGTATTTTAATATTTAGGTTATGAGTATTGACTAGGTCGATCATATCCCTGTTTTCCTCTAGTTTGAATTTAGTATTTCGTATTTATCTCAAGTCTTGTATCTTAAGTCCAGTATCTTATTTTTGTCTCTATAAATAAAGTGTTCAGTCCTTGCACAAGCGGAATGATTTTTGGGGCTATTCTTTCTGCATGATATATGTAGAAATGGAAGAGGACCGGATGCCCAAGGTATCTCACTAAAGAAGACCTTTAGGTTATTTTATAATGAATAAAAGAGATTACATGATATGTCAAGTTCGATGTGGGATTTGACACAACTTATCCTTTAACACTCCCTCTCAAGCTAGGTGTTTCTAGCTTGGACACATAAGAAAAGGAAAATAAACATATATGACACTCCCCCTCAAGCTGGAAATGCCCAACTTGATTATAGAACAAGTCAAAACATTACAAAAAAAAAAAAAGCTGTCATGTATGATTCTCCCCCTCAAGTAGATAATGGATGATGGAGCTGAAAACGATATGGCGAACAAGGAATAACGCCCGTATGCACTGCCCACTCGATGTGTTCCACCTGTTACGCTCCCACCTATAGCTGCGAAAGAAAAGATCATCATAGAACTCTCATGCACCCTTGCTGAGGACGACCCTTGCTTGAAGACGCCGGATGAAACGATGACCAACAAACGACCGGGTGAAACGGCGCCCGACTAGCGGACCCAAAAGGCCGGGTGATAGGGCGCCCGTCTTTGCGGACCCAAAATGCCGAGGTGAAACGACGACTGACTAACGGACCCTAAAATGCCGAGGTAAAACGACGTCTGATTTTGTTGACCCTAAAATCAGTTGATAGTAAGGGTCAGAGGAACAGTAAGGAGCAGCGGAGAGGCCGGACGGAGGTCTGGGCTGCAGCAGGCGGTGGGGCAGGGTTGGGTCGTCGCGCATAAGGGTTCGAGTGCAGCGGCACAAGGAGGGCTGGAGATAGGAGGCTCTGCGCGTACAGGGTGGGGCGTAGGGTGTCATTGCGCACAGGGAGGGCCAGCAGGGGGCCTTCGCGGTTGCAGGTGGGGCGTAGTAGGGATTTCTGTCGCGTTTGCAGGTGGGGCGCAATAATGATTTCTGCCGCGTTGAACTGGGAGGGCCGTCGGGGTCGCCCAACGGGAGGGAGGCGAGCGGGATCGGGGTCGACTCGGAGGGAGGTGCGACACGAAGGGATCGCCGACAGGGAGGAGGCGCGCCAGGTTAGGGCTGCTCACAGGGAAGTAGAGTAGACGTGGGGGGGGGGGGGTTAGGCGCTGGATGTCGGGGCGAAAGGGGATGTCGTCGCGTACGGGGAGGGGGGGCGCCGTCGGGAATGGGCGCTTCAGGTGAAGGGGCGACGACAAAAAGAAGGCCTGCTGGCCATGGGTGCCGCCGCCCCCAGGGATTTATTCGTAGGTAGGGTTTCTTGCGTAAAAAAAAGGAGAGAGAGAGAAGGGAGGGTTTGGGTTAGACCCGCTCTGATAGGATGTAGAAATGGAAGAGGACCGAATACTCAAGGTATCTCACTAATGGATACCTTGGGGTTATTTTATAATGAATAAAAGAGATTACATGATACATCAAGTCTGATGTGGGACTTGACACAACTTATCCTCTAACAGTATCCGAGTCTAGAAAACACCAAGGCTTCTCTCTCTTCTATCTCCTCTCTTCCTGGCACCCAGACATCTCTGCGCCTGAGCACCATGTCTGGGCGCCCATGGCTCAAAGTGAATCCAACCCGATCAGTCTTCTCCCCGGCGTTCCACTGCAGCTTGCCTCGGCAGCGATGCTCGCCTCCATGCTGTGTGTGCAGCCTATCTGTAGGCGTGACAACTCCATGCGCCAAATCTGTGTTGCGCCTCCTCCTTCAGAGCTACACCACCCATGCACGTCAGTCCAAGATGCGAGCACTGAAGGGGTGGGTCCTACTCGCCCAAGCGCAAATACAAGAGGGGGGAGGAAGAAGATGGGGAGTGACCCCGCCTAAGCCTAATGGACGATTTACACACATCAGCCCATTAAAATCTCTCTTTCTGGATAATCCTTCTCTCAACCTCATCCCTTTATTTATAACTAAACCCCTCCCCTATCAACTAATAATTTTCTCAGGATATTCTGTGCGGCCCAAAGACTTATTCCATATATTCTCCCAGCATATTCCATATACTCACCTCTCTCTTCTGACCGCTCCAGGTGGCCTGCATGGTATCTATCACTGCCATTGTCCCGAAAAACTACCTTGTCCTCAAGGTGGTGCGTCGCACAGGCAGGCCAAGCGATCTCCCATACTAGCCTCCCTCCATGGAACTGAGGGCAGTCATGCCACGCGATCTTCCATATACACTGCAGTGATGAATGGGCCAACAATTTCCCATGTAACTGCTAGAAAAAAATTTCATCAGATTGGACAAGCTCCCTGAATTTCCCAAGTGTTGGCTGGTCATCTTTGGTTAGTCCCGCCAACACCGTTTTGACGGATTGCTTTGCTTTCATCGCATCAAACGTCGTGTAATGCACTTGACGTAGCGCCAGCGTCACGACATGCAGTGTCGCCTCATCGCAAAGTGCGCCCCCATGACCGTTGGGAACTGGGCGGTATCCTTCTTTGGCAACCCATCCGTCAGCGCTAGAGCGGACGTAATGTGCTTCAAGGTCAGCGTGGGTGCCCTCCTTTGCTGCTCTGGATCATATCGTTATTGGTTTAGTGGGAGTTCTTCCAGTTTGGTCGTTAGATGAGGCATTCCTGCTTTGACGAATCCCGGGCATGAGATTTCCCCCTCGAAGTTGCATCGGGTTTGCAGCCGTAGCGCCAGACGCTGCGGTTTGCGCCTCAGGCCGCGTGGTCAGGTGATAAGGCAGAGTCGCCTCCCCTTGCGGCGTCATCGTCTCAAGACGTTGCTTCAAAAGTTTGAGATCGGCCTGAAATTCTGCTTGCCTCCTGCAATAACCGAATCGAGACGCTCTTGAGTTGCTGGCTAATCCCGTCGAGACATTTCTCCATAGTGGCGTTGGTCATCCAATGGCTGCGTCTGCAAATGACTTGACCTCTTTTTTCTTCTTGTGTTTCCCTCCCCGATGGAAAAGTCGGCCTGCCTTTGGTTGTTTTGGTATCGGTTTGCCACGGCCGATCTAGAAGAAACCCGCGGTCCGTACCAGCGGGCTGTGTCGGCAGGCCGCTGTTTGCTGTCAGACTGGTGCGCCTGCTTCTCTGGACTATAAGTTGTATAGGGGGCGTCGGAAGTCACCCCCAACCCAGCGCAACGTCCGAGCAAAACGAGACGGGGAGGACGCTGTTGCATAAGGGATTCGGCGGTGCGCGCTGCCACATAAGGGAGCCGATGGGGCGCGCTTTCTGGGAATGCGAGTCAGCTAAGGGTTTCCTCTCCCGGCGAAGTCCCAACGCGTCTTCTGTGCGATGCCTGGGTGCGTATGCCGTGTGTGCGGCTGCTACTGCGGAATACGCCAGTAGGGCGCAACGGTGTTGATGATGACAGAAGTGAAGAGAATTTGCAAAAAATACAAGCAAAAGAGGAGGAAGAAGATCAGGAGTGACCCCGCCCAAGCCTAATAAAACGGGGCTCAACACGGATAATAGATAGTAAGCATACCTGCATCATCTGTGAGATGATCAGAAGCACCAGAATCAAGCATTCAAGCTGTCGGTCGACGAAATACACAAGCGGTAAGGTCAGCAATCTGAGCAATAGAGGCTGAAGAGGAGACAGGTGGCAAAGGAGTCCAATTAGAGTTTTTAAGTGCAATCTCAGCCATAGAGAATTTCAGGTTGCGATGGATATTGTATGGTGGTGAGGATACTGCCATGTCTGGAGGGAGATGGGGAAAAGGCTACAAGAAACCACTCTATAAGAATAGTTGGGTCAGTAGCATCAAGGCATGTAGGAACAATACGCAACCAGACTCAAATTGGATGTCTGACATTTACAGTCAAAATAGTGCGGCGAGACAACAACAGGAGTTGAGCGAGGAATCCAGCAGGAATAGCCGAAGATGGGAAATCTGGCCTCAACTGGAAAGGTAGGGTTGCACCAACAGTAGGAGGAAACTGCGACCGCTCTGATGACGTTGTGATACCGGAGAGAGACGTCATCGGGGAGCAGGGGAGCTGGGAGGCTAGAACTTGGAGCACTATATGCGTCCAGCAGGAGACCGAGCTTGAGGTGCACCTGGAGGAGCCACTTGGTGATGGGTTATCGCTGGATGCGCAGGCCAGGAACCGACATATCACACCTTAGTACGGCCGGGTCCGGAACCTATATTTAGGAATGATGCCGACATTAGAATGTGTAAAGGCGGAGACGCAATCGCCAGGGGAGCCACATGGGTGGTCGTGCGCTTCTGGGAGAGGCGACGGGATCGTGCTCAGGGAGGAACTCAGATAGGGTTGTGGCGCTGAGGAGAAGGCTACGGGACGCGGCAGGGAGGAGCAACAAGCCAAGTGTTGGAGCGTAGGTGTAGGGGGGGGGCTGTCGCGTAGGGTGGGGCGATGCACAAGGCGACGTCGGGAGGGGGGGTGCACAAGCTGTGGCAGGGGGGGGCGCACAGGCTGTGGCGGGGGGCAGCGGGGGGTTTGAGGAAAAAAAATTGGGGGCGAAGTGGAAAAACATGGGTAGCGAAAGGTTGGGTTACACCTCATCTGATACCATGTAGAACCATATTCCTTACCTCAATGAGAGACAGAGCCCTTTATTTATAGAGAGGAAAATGAATACAAGACAGAGCAAACCAATATGAGACTCTAAAATGCACATAATTGGGTCTAACAATCTTCAACCACTTTTTCTTTAACAATGGGTTGTTTTGGTTTGTACCGATTCTCTCTCTCTCAAAGAGGTACCGTTCATCAAATTGAAAACCCTTATTATAACTTGAGATTATCAATCATAAAAACTGACTGTGGTGTTGGCTGGGGCTGTTCGTGTAATAAATAGGAGGGTGTGTTGGGAGGGGGTACAAATATCATTCTGGAATTTTAGTTTGGTAGCTGCAGTGAGGTCGACCTTGGGAGGTCTCGGCCTGACTTCGGGAGAGTGGTCTTCTCCAGGAGTTTCTTCTTCCTCTATCTCCTTCTACTACCCGTCTTTTACTGTAACCTACAATACCGATGTGCAACATGGATATACAAAGGAAGATTGTTTTCTTCTCTATTTTTCCTTGTGTGGTCCATTGTTAGCGTGCCTTGCAAATTTGTGCTCTCATTGAGAGGATCGTACTGGCTGAACATTGTGAGATACTAGTGAGCTACGTTCTCTTCGAAGTTATGAATCCTGGACAGGTTTCGCTTGAGAGATCGGGAACAGACGATCACTGTGGGTAGGAAAAAAAATGACGTCGGAGTATAAAATGCTCTTAAAAGTCTTTGATAGGGAGCAAATGAAGTACATGAGGCAGCTATGCGAGTTGCAGGAGAAAATGAAGGTTTTCGCTGATCGTGCAGGATGAGCGGCAAGTTCTGGACAATTAACTCGAGCAGCGGAGGAGCAAACCATCGAGAAGATCAAGGGGCTGAGACTACAAGAAGAACACGATCTAGATTCCAGATAACAGATAAGCAAGTACAAGATTGATTCGGAACTTCAAAAACGTAATGAAGAGGAAGTGGTTCACATCGTTATGTAAGGGAACAACAGTAGTGTGCTGGAGGAGTAGCTTGTTCCTGGTTAATTGGAACCACTGACTGCGGAAGAAAAGAGTCAGAGAATACCGCCAGCTACTCTAGATTGCCGAGGAATGGAGAACCATGCCTCACCTTCTACTCGTTGCGTTGAGGAAAATCACCTCCCTTGTCGTAGCTCAAGTAGTGAGGAATGTAGCGAGGTGGAAGACGTCATGGCTCAAGATTCTCTACTTCTGGGAGTTCGTTGTGAGATGAGAAAAAGAATGCACTCCATTGGGAGTGATGTCCACAACACAAGACGAGGCAGTTTGGTAGACAGGCCTGAAGAGACTGGTCCTGGCCTTTCTGTTGGACAATCTACTTTTGGATTTCCGAATTTTTTGCATGGGGCGACCAGAGCGAAGAGGCAGTGCGAGGTAAATGTTTTGGTGCTACCTGGAAGCTTCTGTGGGAGATTCTCAAGTTTTAGAAATTTTTTCACTATCACTTAGTATGCAGTGCTATCAACTGGCCATGGCTTCCAAAGGGCGGAGAACTGCATTTTCATTGGTTTATGATTCTGGTTTTATTCCTCTACAGACAATGTTTTCATTGGAGGTAATTGCAGCGAATACACTTAAATCACTTTCGTCTTTTGTTGCCAGTAATGGAGGTGCTACTCTTATTGAGCTAAGACCTGCCACTTCTAATGCTCAAGTGGGCAACAAACATAGCGTTATTACATGGAACAGCAAACATTTGGTTTGGCATGCCGTAAGAGCATCGTCTGCTGCACCATACTATTTTGATGTTTCTGTCATGACCCGACCCACCGTGGTCCGTCTGGCCGGCAAAAAGCCGAGCCACAACTACCCCAAGCCTGCCTCCATAGGCCAGGGGCTGGGAACAAGCGCCGAAAGACATAACCAAAATGGGAGGTTTTTGCCTAAAGTACCTGTATACACGCATCCAACCATCCCCATGTAGAAGTGCAGAGGAATAATAATAGACAGTAATATCTAGAGTAAAAGTCATGCATGTAATAACATATAGGGAATACAAAAGAGTACGACAATATAATCTAAAAGGTAATGGGGGAAAATACACTCCCAACCCGAAAAGATGTCCCCACATGACAATAACCGGAAAAGTAAATGCTGAGAGAACCCAACTCCAAATCAGCAAGAAGCCAAAACAAGAGTGAAATTGGATCTCCATCTCCATAGCCCAGCTAAGAACAATGTGTCTGCCAACAGTTCCAAGAGTCCGTTATCGATGCCTAGGATCTCGCGTGTCTGTCTGAAAAAGTAACCATGTGGCAGATCCATACCTCGCCACAGTGTCGCCTAGTTGAGGGGGCACAATCTTCAAGGTAGACGACCCATGCCCTAAACCGATAGGGGGATGCCACTCAGAAGGTAGGTAGAGGATCCACGCCCCATACCAATTGTGGGATTCCACTCTACATCTGTACAAGTATGGAGGACCTGCATCCTGGTACAACAGGGGAGTGTCGTCTCCATGGATAGAGGACCTGCGTCCTGGTGCGACATGAGAGTACTGTCTCCATCTGCACAACGAGTATGGGGGACTCGTGCTCTGGTACGACAGGGGAGTACCGTCTCCATGGATAGAGGACCCACACCCTAGTGCGACAAAGAGTACCGTCTCTATCTGCACAACGAGCATGGAGGACCCGCACCCTGATGCGACAGGTGAGTACTGTCTCTAAGGATAGAGGATCCACGCCCTGGTGCCACAGGGGAGTACCGTCTCTATTTACACAGCGAGTATGGAGGACCCGCGCCCTGATGCGACAGGGAGTGCCATCTTCATGGATAGAGGACTCATGCCCTGGTGACACAAGGGAGTACCGTCTCTATCTGCACAACGAGTATAGAGGATCTGCGCCTTGATGCGACAATGGAGTACCGTCTCCATGAATAGAGGACCCACGCTTTGGTGCGACGGGGGAGTACCGTCTATTTGCACAATGAGTATAGAGGACCCGCACCCTGGTATGACAGGTGAGTATCGTCTCCATGGATAGAGGACCTACACGCTGATACGACAACGGAGTACCGTCTCTATCTAAACTCTCCGATGATCTTGCTTGATCATTGTCATCGTCAAGCACCGCCTAAAGAATCTTCACGCTCGGAATATCTCGCATCGTATCTCAAAATCCACTACGAATGCCACCATCGCATTCTATGCGGAAAAACACTCAGGATAGGTTACTCGCGTACCAAAATCCGAGTCCAAATAAAGGAGATACGAGAGGTAGAAGATTCATAAGGAGATACATGACGCGTATGGGGTCCAAACGGCGTGTGACCTCGCCTCACTTTCTGGCCATGTTATCGCCAACACACGGCTTGTTGTTCGTGTAGTAGTACACAGTCTGTAAGGGTACTACACAACATGTCTCAACCAAAAGCCTGACGAACGCACTAAACTCCTCGTCGTCCGACGAGCTAAAATGTCAAACCTCCCATATGTCATCGCAAACGGCCATGAATGACCAAACAGATCACACCGTTGCGATCACCATCATGAGGGGTCTTATGCAAGCGGGACATTCGTACCACAAGCTCGAGTCATTCCTCTACCACCTGAGAAGGGGGTCTGGCTCACCACAAAGCCTAGGGGTGATCTCTATCTCTGAAACTCGCAAAGCGCACTTATCACAAGTGCATCATCTGTCAGTACCTTCAGAGCCTAAATGTGCTCCAAAGAGAAGACTGGTCATCAACGCAACTATGTGATCAGTTGGGGTCCGCACAAGCTGGAAAACCCGGACCACCGCCTCAAGTCCAACCTCTACTGCCTGCCCTGCTGGAGCTATCGACTGCTCAACACGCGAACGATCATCTGCTTGATCCACATAAGGATCCATGCGTTGCTCAACAGGTGGCAGCACTCCTCGGTGCCCGTCTGGTGAAAACACCTCATGTGTGGGTCCTTGGACTGAGGTCTCATCGCTCAACTAGTCGTCGTCACGACACTGTTTGGAAATCCTAATTGGTTGTTATTGCTGAGTCATCTTGAAAGTTATCAAGACGTGTCACAGTCAAAGAGTATATCTGAGGAGTTGATTCAAGGACTGTCAAAGGAATCACTCTTTTATTATGCATATACCATTGTTCCCTCCAACCGATGTCTCGGTATGTGAAGTCGACAATCAGGTAGTCAGAGTCCTGGTAAATGGATACGTCGGTCGCCGCACCAACACTGGGTTTCCTAGCCCGAGAGCCGCACTCGTGACACTTTAGCACCGTTGCCCTAAGTCCCAACCAAATCCTCACCAAATATCGTCTTGTTGAAAAACCTAAACCTCAAACTCAAGCAGTGTTATAACAATTTAGGCTGGTATTCCCTCTGATACCAATCTGTCACGGCTCGACCCACCGGGGCCTGTTTGGTCGGTGGAAGGCCGAGCCGCAACTATCCCAAGCCCGCCTCCATAGGCCAGGGGTTGGTAACAAACGCTGAAAGGTATAACTAAAATAGAAGATCTTTACCTAATGTACCTGTATACACACACCTAACCATCTCCATGCATAAGTGCAGGGGAATAATAATAAAAGACAGTAACATATAGAGTAAAAGCCATGCATGTAATAACATATAGGGAATACAAAAGAGTAAGACAGCGGAATCTGAAAAATAAATGGGGAAAATACATGTCCAATCAAAAAAGGTTTCCCAACATGACAATAACTGGAAAAGTAAATGCTAAAAGAGCCCATCTCCAAATCTCCAAGCCCGACCACCCTATACGGTCTATTCATCCTATGCTCCTCTGAAATCACCTCCGGCCCATCTGTCGTCTGCATCAGACACGACACGTGCTGACAAAACCCATGCAGGGGTGAGTATATACATACCCAATAGGACGCCCTGAAAACTGAAGAGGGAGCGATAGAAGACACGATAGCAGACACGATAGAAGACACGATAGAAGCAGTCAACTCAACCCAACAAAGACATGTCAATTAGTATATGAGACAACGATGAAAAACCTAGATATGATCAATAAGAAGCCCAAACGAGAGAGAAAGGAGATCTCCATCTCCATAGCCTAGCTAAGAACAATGAGTCTGCCAACAGTTCCAAGAGTCTATCATCAATGCCCAACATCTCGCTTGTCTTTCTGAAAAAGTAACCATGTGGAGGACCCACACCTCACCACTGTGTCGCACGACTGAGGGGGCACAATCTCTATGGTAGAGGACCATGCCCTATACCGATAGGGGGATGCCACTTAGAAGGTAGGTAGAGGACCCACGCCCTATACCGATAAGGGAATTCCACTCTGCATCTGTACAACGGGTATGGAGGACCCGCGCCCTGGTACGACGGGGGAATACCGTCTCCATGGATAGAGGACACGTGCCTTGATGCGACAGGGGAGTACCGTCTCTATCTGCACAACGAGTATGGATGACCCGTGCCCTGGTACGATAGGGGAGTACCGTCTCCATGGATGGAGGACTCGCGCCCTAGTGCGACAAGGGAGTACAGTCTCTATCTGCACAACGAGTATGGAGGACGCGTGCCCTAATGTGACAGGGGGGTACCGTCTCCAAGGATAGGGGACCCGCGCCCTGGTGTCACAGGGGAGTACCATCTCTATCTGCACAATGAGTATAGAGGACTCGTGCTCTGATGCGACAAGGGAGTACCGTCTCCATGGATAGAGGACCTGCGCCCTAGTGCCACAAGGGAGTACCGTCTCTATCCGCACAAGTATTAAGGGCTCGCGCCCTAATGCAACATGGGAGTACCGTCTCCATGGATAAAGGATCCGCGCCCTGGTGCCACAGGGGAGTACCGTCTCTATCTGCATTACGAGTATGGAGGACCTGCGTCCTGGTGCAACAGAGGAGTACCGCCTCCATGGATAGAAGACCTGTGCTTTGGTGCAACAGAGGAGTTTCGTCTCTATCTGCACAACAAGTATGGAGGACCCGTACCCTGGTATGACAGGGGAGTACCGTCTCTATGGATAGAGAACTCACACGCTGATACGACACCAAAGTACCGTCTTCATCTGAATTCTCTGATGATCATGCCCGATCATTGTCATCATCAAGCATCACCTACCGAAGCATCACGCTCGAACATTTTGCATCGTATCTCAAAAGCCATTACGAAGGCCGCCATCGCATTCTAAGCGGAAAAACACAGAATAGTTTGCTCGCAGACCAAAATCCGATTCCAAACGAAAGAGATACGAGAGGTATAAGGTTCATAAGGAGTTACACGACGTGTATGGGGTCTACACGGCGTGTGACCCCACCTCGGTGCCTTGCTGTGTTCACGCCAATACATTGCTTGTTGTCCATGTATTACTACACAGCGTGTAACGGTACTGCACGACGTGTCTCGGCCAAAAGTCTGACTAACGCACGAGGCTCGTCGTCGGTCCGATGGGCTATCTCTGATATGTCATTGCAAACGACCATTGATGGCCAAACAGATCACACCGTTGCGATCATCGTGGAAAAAATGCATTTCGCCGCATCACGCTTGAAAGACATTTCGTGGGCTTGAGCCACGAGTCCGAATTAAACACCTGATATTGGTCTTGAAACGTCCGTCTCAATATCAGGGTCGCAATGCTTCAGACAGTTCGTCAGTCTGACGTCGTATGAAGGAGTTACAATGGATACTAGATTCCGTAATAATAATAATATTAATATTTTATATTTTTTTTTTAAAACATTATTTCAAGGGAGAGGTTTCCCACTTCTCTCACGCCTAGCGCGCACCTTTCCCTTTTCACGATATTTTTTTTCTTTTTTTTTTGAAAAACCAATATTATTGTTATCATTAATAATAATAAAATATCATAACTTAATCCTCCTTAATGCCAGGTCGCATGCCCCCCCTCGGTATTTCTGTTTCTTTAATTTTATTAACTCGTCATTTTTTTTTCAAAAAGTTTTTCTTTATTTCATTATTATTGTAGATGGCGAATTCCCCTTACCTCAATGCGAGTCAAAGATATTCTTTTATAGTTGAGTAAAAATAATTACAAGGCGGGATATTCCGATATGGGACTCGGAAATACCCATTATACTAAAATGGGGTCCAACACTCCCCCTCAAGCTGGACATGCCCAGCTTTGACTGAGAGTCCCACAAAAAGAAAAAAGTCGACATCGAACAAGGCCATACATACTCCCCCTCAAGCTAGGCCGTGGAGGCTGTGAATACCTAGCTTGGTGGTGAGAGAGTCCAGGCGAGCTCCTGGGAGGCCTTTTGTGAAGATGTCGTCAAGTTGATCCGCCGTCGGAATATGACCAAAACTGATATGGTTATGCTCCAGATGGTGGCGAAAAAAAGTGGCAGTCCACCTCGATATGCTTCGTCCGTTCATGGAAGACGGGATTCGATGCAATCTTCGTGGCTGCTTGATTGTCACACCAGATATGAGCAGATGTCTGCGCTGGGAAACCAAGCTCATGGAGGAGATGACGAAACCAGAGGATCTCAGTGGTGACCGTGGCCATGGCATGGTATTCTGCCTCTGTACTAGATCTGGAGATGATAGTCTGCTTCTTGCTGCGCCATGAGATGAGGTTACTGGCCAAGAATACGGAAAATCCAGAAGTAGACTTGCAGGTAGCAAGACAACCTGCATAGTCCGCATCACAGAAGACCTCAACATCCAAACGAGCTTGATGTGAGTACTGAAGGCCACGTGCATGGTCTTTCTTTACGTATTTGGCAATGTGGAGGACAACATCCCACTGAGATCTAGTTGGATGTTCCATGAACTGACTTACTTTGCCAACAACGCAGACAATGTCGGGTCGTGTCATTGTGTGGCAGTTGAGTTTGCCCATCAAACGACGATAGCTCTCTGGGTGAGGAAAGGGTGCCGAGTCGGTATGGAGAGAGCGTTCTCCAGGCTCAAGAGGAGTGTCTACTGCAGTCGTGTGGCTCAATCCTGCATCCTGTAAGTTATCATGGGCATATTTTTGTTGGCAGAGAGAGATATTGTTCTCAGAACGGGAGACCTCGATGGCAAGGAAGTAGGTGAGAGGTCCAAGATCTTTGGTGTGGAAGTGGTGGTGAAGGTGCGCTTTGAGTCGAGCGATTCCAGTGGAGTCACTCCCTGTGATGATATCATCAACATATACCACCAGCAAAATGCAACTGATTGACGTCGTACGGAAGAAGACGATGTGATCCTTCATACTGCGAGAGAGGCCAAAGGTTGTGACGACAGTGCATAAACGGCCAAACCAAGCACGAAGAGACTACTTGAGGCCATATAGGGATCAACGTAGGCGGCAGACATGGGAGTTGGCTCCAGAGGCACGAAATCCGGGGGCTGTTGCAGGTAGACTTCTTCGTCAAGAAAGCCACGGAGAAAGGCATTCTTGACATCTAGTTGGTGAAGCGGCCAGTGATGATGAGCGACCAAAGATATGGATAGACGGACAGAGGCCATCTCGGCAACCGGAGAGAAGGTCTCAAAGTAGTCAATGCCATATGTCTGAGCAAATCCCTTCGCCACAAGGCGGGCTTTGAGGTGATGAAGAGTGCCATCGGCATTGAGACAGATCGTATAAATCCATTTGCAGTCGACCTTCTGTTTGCCTGCAGGGAGGGGGACCAAATCCCATGTACGGTTGTCGTCCAGAGCCTGTAGTTCATCCCGCATCGCCTGTAACCACCTCGGGTGGGATTTGGTATTGCCAACCGTGTGGGGGATAGATATCGTCTCTAGTGCTGACAAACCGCTGTATGAAGATGTAAAAAGAGTAGTTTGGCAAGAGCGAGTACCTTTCCGTAGCGCAATAGACAAGTCGTCTGGTGCTGTGGCAGGAGCATCAGACGAAGTGGGTACGATGGTGTCCTCAGCCTGGACGGGGGGGGCAGTCGATGGGCGACGAGAGTAGACTGTCCCAAAGCGATGACCAGCAAGGGAAGACACCAGAGGAGGGTGAATGATGAGAGGAAGACACTCATCGATGGTAGTGTCTGGATGAGGAGAGAGAGGAGAGAAATCAGCGCTCTCGACATATGATACTTCAACGGAGACGATATACCGTCGCAAGTTCGGAGAGAAGCAGCGGTATCCACGTTGAGTGCGTGAGTATCCAAGTAAAATGCAGCAGAGGGATTTAGGAGATAGTTTGGGGAGGTTGGGACGAGTGTCACAGACATAGCAGAGACATCCGAAGACTCGGAGTGGAAGTGAGTGAGGAGGGAGAGAGGGGAACAAAGTCCGAAAAGGAGTCTCCCCCTGAAGGATGAAAGAAGGAAGACGATTGAGGAGGTAAGTAGCAGTGATGATATCATCCCCCCTGAAAAGAAGAGGCACCTTGCGGTGGAAGATGAGGGCACGAGTAGTCTCCAGAATATGTCGGTGTTTTTGCTCGGTCACTCCATTCTACTAAGGGGTATCAGGACAGGAGGTCTGATGGATGATGTCATGTGTCTGGAGAAACTGCCGAAAGGGAGTGGACAATTACTCTCGCCCATTGTCAGAGCGTAGACATTTTACAGAGATGGAAAACTGTGTCTGGATCTCATGGTAAAATGTCTGAAAGGTGGAAAAAACTTCTGTCCGATCGCGAATAAAGTACAACCAAGTCAAACGCGAAAAATCATCAATGAAAGAGATATAATATTTATACCCTAATTGACTCGAGGTGGCACAGGGACCCTATACATCTGAATGATCCAAATCAAAGGGTTTGGCAGCCCGTGTGTCCACTCGAGGAATATATGAAGTGCGATGATGTTTCGCAAAGGTACAAGACTCACAATGAAAAGAAAAATGCTGACTAATATCTGGATAGAGCTGATGAAGGGCGGAGGCAGAGGGGTGGCCCAACCAAGAATTGAGGTCCAATGCTCGAGCAGAGACAGACGTACAGGTGACGGATGTCGAGCCATCGAACATGTACACCCCATCCCGAAGCTGGCCTCTACCAAGTTCCCGGTTCGTCGTCCGCTCCTGAAACATTACAGTAAATGATGTAAAGATAACATTACAATTGAAATCTTTTGTCAGCTTACTAATGGATAGAAGGTTAAAAGGATTGCGTGGTACATGGGCCACCGATGATAGTTGGAGAGATGAGGTCAGGGAGCATGTATCAAAGCCCGCAATGGGGATAGTGGAACCATCAACGACAATAATGGTTGAGGAACTAGTATAGAGACTGTAGTTGGATAGCATACCTGCATCACCGATAAGATGGTCGGACGCACCTGAGTCAAGCATCCAGGTAGGGGAGCGATGATTGAAAAATGCAGTGGGGCCACCAGAGTGGGCAAGAGATGCCGATGAAGGGCCCGGTAGGGAGGTGACCCTTTGATCGTGAATCATCTGGATCTCAGCCATGTAGAGATCCAGAGATGAAGGAAGAGTGGCAGGAGACTGGGATGCATCCTGGACCGCAGTCTGGCCCTGCCGTGGGTGCTGAGAGGGACGACCATGAAGGACCCAACAACGGTCGACTAGGTGGCCGAGCTTGCCACAATGCTGACAGAGGGGACGAGGTCGGCTCTCTCCACGTCCGCGTCCACGAGGGCCGGTAGAGCGGCTATTTCCACGACCCAGGAGAGCAGTGTGATCAAGGCTAGGGGTGGGTGGGGCAAGGGCCCGATGAGCCTTCCCAAGTCGATGATAGACCTTCAGAATCTCTAGCGAAGAGGGGCTAGCGAGCATCTCCGTAGCCGTCGTCACATATTCCGGGTCGAGGTCGTTGAGGAGGCTGAAAAGACATAGCTGGTCCCTTTGGCTGATGCTTCTGCAGGTGTCTGTGGAATGGGCCAAAGCTCAAGCAGTTCATCCCGTAGAGCCTTCCATTCCATGAAGTTGGTCGGAAATGGACGGGCTTGCTGGCAGAGGAGGGACAACCGCTGAAGAAGATGTTGGATTGGTGTTGACCAACCGACATCGACAAGCACTGTAGCAGTGCGGATTTCAGAGTCAACTTCACTGTAGCGCTTTTGACAAAGTTGGCCGCCGATCACTGTAGCAACGCGGACTTACTATTCAGAACAGTGGACCGTCTTCTTCATATGTAGCCCATTTCGGGCTAGGGTTTACTACTGAAAATCCTCTGTATTTTTTGTGCTCCCGATATAGTGAATTCTGCCTTTCCCGTGGACGTAGGGATTTTTCCCGAACCACGTAAATCGCTGTGTCCTTATTTGTTTTTCCGTTCTTTCGTTTTTCTCGTTTCTGTCGTTGTGTCTCCCGACGATTCCGCAACAAAAGATCGGATACCCAAACCAAATTATTGGTCTCGGAGTAAATGAGAGTCAAGGAATCCCAGAGTTCCTTGACTGTGTTTGTTGTCCGGGTGACGTCTTTGACAGAGCAGTCCATGGAATTGACTAGCAAGACAAAGATTTTGTTGTCCGCAAGCTTTTACGGACGATATTTCGGATCAGTAGATAGGGATGGTGGAGCCTCGAGGTCCATGTTGGTTAGTGACATCAGCACGATCTTCCACCAGACAGAGAAATTGGTGGAGTCGAGTCGCTCATCAACCAAGCGGGTGGAGGCGGGTGATAAGTGGAGGCAGGACCGAGGCGGCCATCGAAGGGAGATCTTCGGGAGTTGCTGAGGAAGTCGACATTCAGCGCCGGGAAGCCGCGCTGAGAGCGGGTGCCGGTAGAATGGGAGACGCTGGGAGAGGCCAGGAGACCGTAGGAAGTGCGCTGCTGAGAAGTGTGGGAGGTGGGTGGGAGGTTCCGCCCCGACAGAGTCGGGAGGGCAGGTGCTGGACAGAATCGAGAGTATGTCGGTGAGGAGGGCCGTTGCACAGGAGGCCGATCGACGGGTGGATGCCGGGCAGGAGGGCCGGCGAAGGGCGGTCGAGCCAGTGGGGCTGGCGGGGGGGGGGGGGGGGCGTCGCCTGGAAAACCGTAGAGGAGCCGCGGGAGGGCGGGACATCGTCTGGGAGGAACGCCGTCGGGGCGGAGTGTCGTCGCTGGGAGGGAGGGTCGTACGTTGTTGGGGCGGAGCGCAGCCGCTGGGAGGGAGGGTGTTACGCCGTCAGGAGGGACGGGGACGCCGGGCTGTTCGTGACGGAGGGGCGCAGGGAGTGTCGCTGGGAGGAATACGACGGAAGGCTAGGGCGCGTCGTGCCTGGGTCGGGAGGGCCAGTGGGGCCAGGAGCAGGAGCTGGCGTCGGGTGGAGCGCAGCCGAACAGAACCATGAGGGTGAGGGCAGAGGCGGGGCCGGACAGAACCGGGAATCCGCAGGGGATTTTCTCGCAACCCTAGACGAGAGAGAAAAAAAAGAAGAGGGAGAGTTCGGGTTAGAAAGTACCCTCTGATACCATGTAGATGGCGAATTTCTCTTACCTCAATGTGAGGCGGAGATATTTTTTTATAGATTAGTAAAAATAATTACAAGGCGGGATATTCCGATGTGGGTCTCAGAAATACCCATTATACTAAAATGGGGTCCAACAATTATTATTAACAATATTTAACATAACTCACCCCTTTTTTATACTGTGATTATTATTAAAAAATAATAATAATTGCACATCTCGGGTCGCGGGAACCCTGTCGTCCGCACCAACACCGGACGTGATCATCGTCATGTCCACGCCGAGCAGCCTTCGCCATGAGACCCCACACACGACCTTCGATCGGAACCGTTCCCATCGCACCAAAAGTCATCGCCGCGCATCAACCAGGAAAACAGGGTCCCCAATCTGATCTCGTACCACCTCTGATCAATCGCCGTCCTTGATGCACCTCGATCGCATCCTCGATTGCGAACCCGCACCCATTGTACCGACACTTCACAAAGCACCATTCCGCTCATTCATCAATTCGTCCACAAATCGTCAACCCGCGTGTTTTTCGTGCTACCGCAACGAATCAGGGGGTTCAACCGCGCTCGAACCAGCCCCAACAAAGTCGAACCATGGTGCTGTTGGCCGACGGTGAAGAATTCGACGAATGGAGGGTGAAAATACAAGAACAAAGTGAAACATTTTTGGTCAAGTGTTTTTGGCCAATGATTATATAAATCGGGCGATAACATATGCAACGAGGGAAGAATTATACTGGATCAATATAATCAATAAATTGCGGGGTCCATACGAAAAAAATTTATCACAGATCAAAAAAAGATAAAATTCATGCTCAATGTTTTAATCAAAAGGGAGAAAACCACAAATGATGAGCTCTATCTTGATTATGGATTGATCATTGGTGAAGAACGTATCTGCTAGCGATGAAGGCGATTATCCCATTGCGTTCGCCATTCGTCTCACGATTATCCTCAATATGATCGTCGTCCGTCGTTCGATGTCGATCTGCCAACGAAGAACGCTAATAGGAATGTTGGGGGCTACTGGTTCGTTGGAATAAAAGAGGGCAAATGTTACCGCATGTGGGTCCCTGGAGGAATATGATGGGGGGCACACTTTCTGTTAGGGAAACTATTATAAAAGGGGGGTTTGGGAGGTAGAATGGAGGGAAAAAGAATAGTTTGAGTTGGCCGTTTGGCTTGAGCGAGTATCTCCTCTGTAATTCTACTACTCGTTTTACTCTTATTATATATTAGTAGTTAGTTAGTGTTTGGTGCGGTACCTATCATTTGGTCCGACCTGCCGCTTGATTTCGTGACCTCATCTCAGCTCCGCTTCAAACTGCTTCGTTCTGAGACGTCCACTATTTGCTACCGGTTCCTTGCGTTTCTGTCAGAACGCATCTTGCCTAGGCGGAGCACTGTTGGACCTTCCGATCACTTTGGAGGAGGCGCAATTAGGGAGTGCGCTGCCACAAAAAAAAAAAAAGTCGGACGGCGCGCGTTGCAATTCTTCCACATTCTTGCCGGAATCCGATCGAACAGAGGAGACATGTTCTGCATGATCATCGCTCTACGATGCCGCGTCCAGCCGACCTGCTTTTAGAGGGGAGCGCGCACTGTTCGTTTGCGGCCGATACACCGCGCACGAAAGAAAAAAAAAGGTCCAGTAGAGGTGCGAACATTTGTAAAAAATTCGGAGGTCGAGTTACGCTATTCTTCCAAATATTCCTCTGCTCCTCTAGATGTAATCGAACCACCAGACTTGGGAGGACATCTGGACTTGCCATTAGCGAGAGGAGGCAGAATTCCGAAAAACAATGATTCTGTGGATGAGTCGCCGAGAGGAGTTGCAGCAGCCGACGGAATGGCTGCCTCGGCCTGTGGAGTCGTCTTCTCCTAGGAGGTGCGATCCATTTCTTTTAATTTTGGAAGTCTATACTTAGTTCGACACAGTTAGGTAAGGAAGCTACTCTTCCCGTTTGATTACTCTTTTCTTGTTGAAAATCACCGATCAATTTGGCGCTTTCAATAAGAGTTCCTTGCTGCCTGCGGATAGTGTGGTTCTAGTGAGAGAATCTAGGAGAAAGGATTCTTTCTTTTGGGAAGCCTGATAGTCGTCACTACTCTGAATGTTTACATGCATGGAAAACATAGTAGCACATTTAGAGACAACCCCTTTGGATTTGACGATGGGAATGCAACGTCAGGAGGTCGGTCTACAGCAACTTTAAGATGTGTATCAACGAAAGGAGAATGTCTTCTGTCGATAAGGACTCTAACTTCAGGAGTTGATCACGGCAGTTGCTCAACTCGGGTAGAGTCCGACTCCGGTGGGGAGCTTCGGTCGGGTTGTAGACAAGGGGAAGTCTGTCGTAATAGAGGAGGGCGGTGGTAGTCTGAATACCGAGTCTGAAGGAAGGAATCAAAACAAGGCAACGATGGTGAGCTCCGAAATCCGCGAAGCCGAGCGGGCGGTGCATGCCATGACCAAGAAGACGAAGATGCCAATTTTTTCTGGTGAGGATTCAGTGTCGTCGATCAAGTGGGCATAGCTATACTACACGATCCAGCGGACATAGGAGGAGCTCAAGGTACCGCTGGCGCAACTTAGCATGGATGGGATGGTTCAGTATTGGATCAGTTCTTTGAGGTCAGTTCGGTCGGGTCTTACCTAGAGGCGGTTGAAAGAAGGATTATTGGGACAATGCGAGAATGTCGAGGAAGACGATCCTGTGGTCTATTTGAAGGGGCTGCGACAGACATGGTTGGTGGATGCTTATGTTGAATTCAAATGTGTGGCTTTGTGAATGCTGGATTTTATGGAGGGATGGTACTGTTGGATTGGTGAAGCCTGATCCGTTTTGGATGAAGCTGGACCGAATGCTTGCTGCCCATACTGCGCATTTGGGCGCAACTCCGCGGGTCGAGCTTCGCGGTGAGCTCATTGAGGGTTGTAGGGGGCAATGCGCCCCTGCTTCAGGGGTCCGGGGGCCGAAGGCCGCTGACCCAAATTTTTGGGGGGGGGGGCACTGTAGCAACTCCGACCAACTGTAGCAGAGTTGACCGACCAACACCGACAAGACACTGTAGCAAGGCGGACCTTGACACGACTACTGTTGCAGTCCAGACTTTGGCGACAACAGTACTGTAGCTCTGTGGACTTCCAGCCACCGACCACCGTAGCAGCTTGAATTTGGGTGACCGCGACGCTGTAGCGATGCAGACTTCTAGCCGCCATTCACTGTAGCAGTGTGGACTTTATGCATGGTTGGTAACACAACACTTCATCTTCTTTATTAGCCCATTTTGGGTTAGGGTTTCTTATGCTTGAAACTCTGAGATGCTCTCTGTAATTTGTGCTTCCGATTTAGTGATTTTTATGTCTCTCCATGGACATAGTGATCATTTTCCGAACCATGTAAATCTTTATGTCCCAATATCTTCTTCTCGTTCTTTTGTTTTCCCCTTTTACTATTGTATGAATCGTTTATCGCTTCGTTGCTCCCGGCGTTTTCCGCAACAGGTACATGGTCATGTTCATATGGGGCCTTAAACAAAAAATTGGTAGTACTGTTATGACATACAAGCTGAGGAATAAGGTGCCATTGTTGATATTGGCAAGATGAGTGGAGTGAGAGTTGTTAGCAAGGGAATAATCAAATTGACTGAATCACGAAGCGGGAATTTAACTACTGGGGGACAAAACCGTGGTTGGACTCCTAGTACTGCGAAGGTTGTCCCTTCTGGTGATATAAGTGTGCAAGAAAAGAAAGGAGGAATTGCTACCAGATGGAGGGGTGTTAGAAACTTGTCTAGGTAGGAGTATGAGGATCAAAAGTCCAAGGGGTTGTGTTACTCTTGCGGACAGAGGTACAACCCTAGTCACCGCTGTCCAGAAAAAGGATATAAGTTGATGGTGTGAGAATGCATCAAGCCAAGGGAAGTTGATGACGAGGAACCTGAAAATGTAGCGGAAAAGGAAGGAGAGATGGGGAGTTTGTGGGAGCTGGAGATGTTGGATACTACTACTAGTGACCTGGCAGAGAAATAAGAACCAAGTGGATGTTAATGGAAGGGAAAGTGGAAGGTATGCCCTTGCTAGTTTTGATAGACAGTGGGGGGAGTCATAATTTCGTTTCAAGACAGCTAACGAGACAGTTTGCAGCCCACAAAGTTGAGACTGAGCCGTTCAACATCTGTTTGGGCGATGGCCATCAAGTGGCATCCAAAGGATTATGTAAGTCTTTAAGAATTGAGTTGGGGACAGTGGTACTCATTGTTGATGCCTGTGTTTTTGATACAACAGGCCCTGATTTGATTTTGTGAGGATTTAATGGCTCGAGACCTTGGGGTATGTGACAACCAATTAGAAGGGAATGACAGTGGAATTTGACTGGGATGAGAAGCATGTGGCGTTGCAGGGAGTCAGAACACCACAGATTTTACCAAGGGCTTTGCAGGAATACATGCGAAAAGGGAAGAAACAGCTGCAGGGAATTTAGTGGATAATGCCAGTGGAGGGAGATGTTGAAGAAACTCAACTTGACCATGTCCGACAACAACAATTATAAAAGGTGATAGCGCAATACCGCAGAGTGTTTGATACTCCTAGAATGTTGCCTCTGAGGAGAGAAACTGACCATGCCATTAAACTGAAAGAAGGGGTTGAACCTGTGAACATTAGGCCATACAAACATGCTTACCATATGAAAAATGGAATTGAGAAGCAAGTACCAAAGCCGATGGGGTTAGGATTTATCAACCACAGTCACAACTCCTATTTGAGCCTGTAGAAGAATAAAAGAGATAGACCCGAACCCTACAAGGTGTACTCTCTAAAGGAGCCATTGATGTACTTTTATAACAAATAATTAAGACCACACCGGACCTCAAGTCCAACGTGGGATGCAGACTCCAACACTCCCCCTCAAGCTAGGTGTACCTAGTTTGTATGCATAAAGAAAAGAGACCAAACCAAACCAATGAAAACAAAGCAATCAACAGACTGCAAACACTCTCCCTCAAGCTGGACATACCCAGCTTGACGACAAAACAAGACAAAAGAAAAGAAAAGAAAACATTCGCGATTGCAGCTCCCCCTCAAGATCGCAGCTCCCCCTTGAAATGAAAACGATGAATGATTGAAGATGGCGCTGAAAGTCCGGATAATGTCAGTGGTGCGACATGTCGTCGAGGCGCAGCATCGGAACTGCGCAGGCGGGGCCGGACGTCGGTGTGCCGGGAAACCCGAACTAGTGGGGCCGGACGATAGAGCGCCGGGAAATCCAAACTAGCGGGGCCGGATGAAAGAGCGTCAGGAATGCCGCGCAGGAGCCGTGCTGGAGATCGACGACGCGATGGAGGTGCGGAAGCGAGCCGTCGCAGGAGGCTACTTGGGAGAGGTGCTGCCTCGGGAACCAGCAGCGGCGTCTGGCTGCGATGAAGGAGCGCAAGGGAGTAGCCGAAGGAGGAGTTGGAGCTTCTGCGTGAGGGAGTAACCGAAGGAGGAGCTGGAGCTTCTGCGCGAGGGTTGGTGCTGGGGGAGGCAAGCATGGAGGCCGGGGCTGCAGGTGGCTGGCATGGAGGGGGCAGCAGTGGAGGTCGTCCGACGGGGAGGAGAGGTAGCGCTGGGATGCCGCAGCAGGAGGCGGGAGCCGTCGCGCGCAGGAGGGATGCGGCGCTGGGAAGGTAGCTGCGGCGGGTGAGGCGGGCAGTTGAGTCGGGGAGGTCGTCGGGAGGATCCTTGGGCGGGAGGGTCGCCATTAGGGAGAACCGCCGGGGAAGGAGACCGTCGCGCGCACCTGGGAGGGAGGTGGGTGTGGAGTCGCGACGGGAAGCAGGGGCTGGGAGCCGCGACGGGATCCCGTTGGGATTGGGAGGCGCGGCCTAGGGCGAGGCCGTCGCGCGCAGTGGGGAGGAGGTGTCGGGGAAGGAAGTCGTCGCCGGGAGGGCCGCGCCTAGGTCGGGAGCGGAGGAACGCTGCGGGAGGGAGGCGGCTTGGTCCGTCGTGTGCGCAGAGGCGGAAGCTGGCTACTGGAGATGAGCCGGGAGAGCGCTGCGTCAGAGGGCCACCTGGAGAGGGAGCCGATCCGCCGGACAGAACCGGGAGGGAGGAAGGAGGCGGGCTGAGACGATGCCGACAGGGGGGGGAGAGCCGTCGGGAGAGAGGCCGAAACGAGGAGCCGTCGGGATCAGGAGGAGCGGCGGGAGATCCGCCGCCTGGGAAAAGAGCCCGGAGGGGGGAGCCGGGCCGAGCGACGCTCGGGAGGGAGGGGATATCTGCCGGATGGGAGGGATAGCCGGCAGGGGGGGCGGCGAGAGATACCTATGGCTTGCTGGCCATTGAGGCCGCCGCCCCCAACCAGGAGAAACCCTAGAGGCTGAGGGGAAAAAAATAAAATGGGAGGAGGAGGGTTCGGGATTAATTTTGCTCTGATACCATGTAGAAGAATAAAAGGGATAGACCCGAACCCCCCAAGGTGTACTCTCTAAAGGAGCCCTTGAGGTTCTTTTATAACAAATAATTAAGACCACACCGGACCTCAAGTCCAATGTGAGATGCAGACTCCAACAGAGCCCAATAATGATGGTTAAAAAAAAGATGAAAGGTTGAGAATGTGTGTTAACTTCCGAGAATTAGACAAAATAACAGTGCCAAATAGGTATCTAATTCCGATAATTGAGGAATAAATGAGTTGCATGGAGGTGAATGGTGGAGTATTTGGGACACATGATTTCAGTAGAAGGCGTTTTCATGGATCATAAGAAGTTGGAAGTTGTGGTGAATTGGTGAGTGCCACTAAATGTTAAAAGAGGTAAGGGGGTTCTTCTGTCTTACCAGGTACTAAAGGAAATTTATAAGAGAAGGTTGCAAGACCACTGACAGCTTTAACAAAAAGGTAGGATTCAGGTGGGGTGAGGAAGCACAAACGACCTTTGAGGAGCTTAAAAACCGGATGACTATTGTGCATGTACTCGGTCTACCAGATTTTTCAAAAGAATTTATTGTAGAATGGGCCGCCTCAGGGTTGGGAATCTGAACAGTACTGGTTCAAGAGGGACGTCCACTGACTTATTAAAGTAAGGTGTTGTCCAAAAACAACTTGGCCAAATCGGTTTATGAGAAAGAATTAATGGCTCTGGTTTTGTCTGTTCAACATTGGAGACAGTATTTGCTGGGGAGATGATTTGAGGTGTTTACTGATCACCGAAGTCTAAAACATTTATTGAACCAGTGTGTGATGACAACAAATCAGCAATGTTCGCAGGTAAAACTGATAGGGTGCAATTTTGAGGTCTTGTATCAACCCGGGAAGTTGCACAATGCAGTTGACGCATTGTCCATAGTTGTCCTGAATGGGAGTTTCGCCAAGTAGTGATTTCTGGACCAAGCGGGGAAGAATTACATGTGATTCGAGCAGAGGTGTCTCAAGATGATGAGTTGATGGCAATTATCAAAGCCATACAGTGAGGAGACGTTGAGAAGCCTGGATATACCTACCAAGAGAGACTAATATTTTATAAGAACAGACTGGTTATATCCTGGAAGTCCACTTTAATACCAAAGTTATTGCAACACTACCACTCTAGGCCTGAAGGGGGTTCATTTTGGGGTACTTAAAAACCTATAAAAGGATGGCTAATGGGGTGTCCTGGTCGGGCATGACTTGCACAGTGCAGAGATATGTATTGGTTGACAGATTAAGTATGCACATTTTATCCGGTGAAGCATCCTTACACGGCAAAAATAGTGGTTAAAGTGTTCGTGAAAGAAGTGGTACGACTACATGGTGTACCCAACACAATAGTCAGTGGTCGAGATCCCCTATTTACAATATTTTGGCAAGAACTTTTCAAATTACAAACCTTGAAGATGAGCTCATCTTATCATCCACAAAGTGATTGGCAAACTGAGGTGGTAAACAGATTTCTAGAGGTTTTTTACTTCTGATCAGCTGCGGTGTTGGGTTACTTGGCTGTCATGAGAAAAATATAGTTTTAATACCTTGTTCCATACTTCTATTGGGAAGACCTCTTTTGAAGCGGTATATGGATGTAAGCCTCCACAAATCGTCCAATATACTAGGGGGAAGCTGCAGTTGAAGCGGTATATGGACGTAAGCCTCCGGTGGCTAACGCGCCGGTGGACAAAGATGAAGCATTGAGGCAACTCTGTATTAACCTCCAGCGAGCACAACAGTCAATGGTAAAATTTGCTAACCGACACCCATGGGAAGTGAAATTCAAGGTGGTATTATGGGCCTTTTTCAATAGCTAAAAAAGTGGGGTCTGCAGCCCGTCAATTGATTTTGGCCGAATCTAGTAAGGTACACCCGGTGTTTCTTGTATCTCAGTTGAAGGCGGCTGTTGGCAATCATCACGTGGAAGAAGAGTTGCCTAAGGAATTCTTGGTAGATTATGAATTCCCTGAAACTATTTTAGCCGTGGATAAACAGGGAACTACCCCGTTGTGGTTAGTTAATGGCGAGGAAGAATGGAGGAGGCAACTTGGGAGGATGCCAATGTACTAAAGAGTCAATTCCTTGAATGTCACTTTGAGGACAAAGTGAAATCTTCAAGGAGCTGGGAATGATAGGTTGGGAGGTGGCCCAATTCGGGAGAGGCCACATGTCCGGTTTACTTAGCAACGGCGGGTGGGGTCTGGAAGTAGGACTGGAGTGCAACTGCTAGGGGCAGTGCTGTAATTAGTCTTTTAGTGTTTAATTGAGTGGTTATTAAATATGGGGGATGGGGCCGTCATTCGGTTATTTTTGTTAGTTGGGGGCTGGCTGGCTACCTGGGCCCGTAGAGTCATCTTCTCCCAGAAGGGGCAATGCATTTCTTTTAATTCTGAAAGTCTGTACTTAGTTCGGCACAATTCGGTAGGGAAGCTACTCTTCCAGTCTGACTATTCTCTTGTTGAAAATAACCTATCACTGATATAACTTGAGATAATCTACTCATATAAATGCAAGGGACCTTTCTCTTTTAATATCAATGTCTGCAAACAAATGGAATGGGGATGTCTATCTGTTTTCATGCATCATTCATCTCTGTTCTTGTTATGTTCTATTCAGTCCCACTACATTCCTTGGTATGTTTTTGGGTTTTTTGGGTTGTCATTTTTTGGTTGAGTACATTTTCCCAAGAGATAACCAAAATCTGATGTGGACTCCTTTCATACTTTGATGCATCCAACCCGTTTGCTTGTATAAATTATCATCTTTCAGTCGGTTATCCATGTCTAAGGCCATTGCACGTTTCAGGCATTGCGGCTGCATTTGGACTATCCTGAATCGTGCGAATCCAGCGTGAGAGCAGTGGGTTATGGCGGATTTTCCAGAGTGCCGTTTTAGGCGCCACCTCTTTTCTGCCCCACATTTGAAGTTTATTCACACTTGAAGTTTTCGTCCTTCAACGTTTTATTTCCTTCACATTTTCATGTATTTAGTCTTCATCTATTATTTGACGTGGTTTAGTTGATTTGGAGTGGAAGGGAATGCGAAATGGTATATTTGATTTGCTTAAATTTTGTTGTAATATTTATTTCATTTTAGTATAACAATTAAAATGAGATAATATTGTGATAAAGGTTTTCATGTCTTGAATGTTATTCTACAACAATAATATCGCAATATTGGTTTTATGAAGTTTTTTTAATTAATTTCTTTCTTGATTGGTTTAGCTCTAAATGTGACTGCATAATCGTGGTCATGAAAATAATTGACATGGTTGAGGTTGAGACAAGTCATTTACAATGAAGAGTAAATGACACCTCTAGAAGTGGTTGAATGATGAAAAACCGCACCTAAAGAAATCGTAACATATGAAAGTGAATGTTTCTAGTGTAATATTAAGGGGCATTAGTCGCATATATGTTAGATGTTGAAGCATTTTTTTTATCTTTATAATCAATTTAAAATAGAGGAAAATGTTGGAACGAACTTTGATGATGAGCCCATGAAGTATGACGATGTTATGATGTATTTTGACCTCTATTTTTTAAACCTTAAAGACGTTCAGTGTAATGAGAATATGTAAATGCTCATGGAGTTTTTTTTAGTAATGTTTTAATGAATGTTATGTGTTTTGCCCCCCCACAGTCGGTTAGAGTGGTACAGGTGGGATGAGTTTTAGGGTATGGTCGTGGGATGGTTGTGGGTTTTAATGAATGTTGTGTGTTTTATTTTTGTTTGTTTGTTTATTTTGCTCATATATATCTTATTTCTTTTTTATCATAAATGAATGTTGTAAATCACATTTTTGGAATTAATTTCCGTGAGAAATATTTTATCAATCCTAGAATGAGATGTGCACATTTGAGTACACCAATTGATATTGTAAAATTTTCTCGAAGACGAAGGGAAATATGTGTATCTTAGTGGTACGATAATCTTAATAAATAATGTTTTCTTTTCTTGTAAGTCTCAACAAAATCTATTAAGCTTTAAAAACATTCGTTAAAACAGATATCACAAGACTATGGGCTAGGGGATATTAAATACTTCTATATATAACAATCATTAATAATAAACTTGAAGTTTACCGATCATGATACATTTATTATATGAAATAATCATTTGGGGTATCCTTGATCAATTAAGATGAGAAAAATAATTAAATACAAGCATTGTCATCTATTATTTGATGTTGTTTAGTTTATTTGGAATGGAAAACAGAATGCAAAGTGGTTTAATATTTGATTTGATTAAATTTTGTTAGTAATATTTATTTCATTTTAGTATAACACTTAAAATGAAATAATATCGCGATAAAAGTTTTCATGTCTAGAATGTTATTCTACAATAATAATATTGTGATAAAGGTTTTACAAAGTATTTTTAATTACTTTCTTTCCTTTTTATTGCAAAACCAAACAATGAAATTATGATATGAATTTATGAATCCCAACCAACTGGTTTAACTCCATTCCCTGAAGTGAATGTGACCACTCATAATCGTGCTTGTGGAAATATTCTACATGGTCGAGGTTGAGACAAGACATTTACTTGAGGTTATCATATACCCAATTAAGCGTAAATGACACCACCAGAAGCGGTTGAATGATGAAAAACTGCATTTGAAGAAACCAGAACATGATGAAAGTGAATGTTTCTGGTGTGATGTGAAGGGACACTATTCGCATACTTATCATATGTCGAAATATTTTTTTGATCTTTATCAACAATCAATTAAAAAGAGACATAAATGTTGGAGCAAACTTTGTTGATTAAACCATGAAGTACGACGATGTTATGATGAATTTTGACATCTTTGATTATTTTTTAAACCCTAAAGGCGTTGAGTATAATGAAAAATGCTCACGAAGAAGATTATTTTTGTAATGTTTTAATGAATGTTGTGTGTTTTATGTTTGTTTCTTGATTTTGCATATATATATATATATATATATATCTTATTTCCTTCTATCTTATTTCCTTATTATTAAAAATGAATGTTGTAAATCGCATCGTTGGAATAAATTTTCATGATGAAGATATTTGCCTCGTCAACAATGTCGCTTCGTATACAATACTTAAAAATGAAAAAAAATATCGACTTTAGAATGAGAAGTGCTCATTTGAGTACCTTAACTGATATTGCAAAATGAATCAAAGTCTCCTGAAGGTAAAATATGTGTATCTTGTGGTACAAAAAACTTAATAAATAATGTTTTCTTTTCTTTTATGTTAATAAAATCTATTAAGCTTTAAATACATTCGTCAAAAATGGATATCAAATTGAGACTAGGGGCTTGGGGGTGTTAAATACTTCTATATAAAAATCATTAATAATAAACAAAAGTTGATTCGGGAGAAGTTTTCAAGGTTACCTTCTGTTTTGTACCATGTTAAGATATGTATGATCAAATCAAATATGGTAAACATAAAGTTTATCGACCGTGATACATTTATTGTATGAAATAATCATTTGGGATATCCTAGATCAATTAAGACGATAAAAATAATTAAATATACACATTATCATCTATTAATTGATACCATCACCATTGAAAGTTGAGGTTGAATCCCCAATGTTCTTGGAAAAAAATCATAGTGACATATGTGGTCCAATTCATCCACCATGCGAACCATTTAGGAATTTTTAGGATTTTGATTGATGCATCTACTAATGGTTCCTTGCATGCTTATTATACACTTGCAACTTAGGCTTTGTGAAATTGATTGTCTAAATAATAAGGTTAAAGGCACAATTCTTTGGTTATTCAATCAAGCATATCTTGTTGATAATGCTAGTGAATATTAATCACATGTTTTTAATAATCATGGCATACTAATTGGAATAAGTGTAAAATAACGTGTTACCCATGGTCACACTCAAAATGGTGTAACTGAATCATTTATAAAGCGATTACAACTTATCGGTATACCACTTCTCATGAAAACTCAATTGCCCAGTTTGGCACGAGGACATGAAACTTTTCCTCATTAGTAGAAAAACGATCTATAGCCTATAACCAGTCCAACGTGGAACTTAATCCACGAAGGACACCTACAACCACATGCAAGGGCCCCATGACTATACCCTTCTCCACATGGGAGATCAACTGCCATAGTCATTTGACCATGGCGCTATGGTTTTTTCAAATTTAAAATTTTCCAGAAATCTTAAAGGTTTTAGGCGCAGCAGAAGCATCCTTTGATGGTATGACCATCTCAACTTTTATTCGTGAATCACGTGTAATCGTTGCTTCACATGATCAAAATATCATGTCCAACGAAAATAGTAGATTAATTGACTATATTAAAATGTCAGAACCAGAAGCGAAGGATCTTCACATGTAATTTATAATTGATTTATAAAGAGATATTACCTCAACTTCTAATTCCACTTTCATTGATGATCTAAAGGAATAGATCTTTGTCACACCGTCGTTGCATTGCATGATCCAAGTGCATAATCCTTCTAGAGGTAATCCACACGTGCATCACAATCTTTGAACGATATAGTAGAATCGTCAGGTGCTAGCACGGCCGATCCTGATCATGTGCGCTGTTCATGGTTGACAACAACAGAATTCTTCTCGATAGAGGAAGAACTCTTGATGATCTCTTGTTGGCTTGAGAGAGGAGGGGAGGAGAGTACTATAGATCTCTTGATCTCTCTCTAGGGTTTGAGAGAGTCTCACTCTTTACGTTGTGCACACTAAATTGTGTTTTTGAAAAGAGATATAATTAGATATTTATTATGACAGGTTTAGGGTTGGAAAATTGTTCACTAAACACTTTCCGTCTTTATAATTCTTATTTGATCTCATGTCCAATAAAAATAATAATAATAATAATCGCTTGAAATGTGCAACACCTTTAAGAATATATAAATAAATATTATTTATATTATTTTCAATCGTACCACTGGACTCAGTTCGCTTTCCCTCATTGATACTTGCCGATCTTCAAATAATGACTATTTAATAAATAAATGTCACTGTATTATTCTACAATAAATATAATAAATAATATATTCATCAAACTTTCAAATATGTGTTTATTGTTATTATTTAACTCACTTATTCTTTTGAATAACTTGTAATTAAATTATGATGATCACCCAAACCCAAATATATATTTATTCTAACTTGTTAAATTCAATACTTGAATTTAATTGAGATTGCGGATACACTTAGTGTGTGACCCTCTAGGTTTTTTTTCAGTGGCATTAGACATAACTACCTAATGTTCAAGGATAACATCTAGCAACATGGCAAAATATCCATAAAGAAAGAAATTAACATCGTAACGACGTCTAACCTCTCATGAATGTTTACTATGTAATATAATATTTTTATCCCAATATCTCAAATCAAACAGATTGCATGCCAATGTCACCAACCTATATACTCGATGTCTCTTTCTCTGACTTTTTGAAAATGAACACGCCCATCAAACACCATGGATATGAATTTATTCAGGCGGTCTCATTCCCATCAAAGAGCTTGAAATATTAACTTCTTTCAAGAGAAAAAAGGGATAAATCCTTTCTCGCATTATCCATTAATTCAATATTAATCTTGACACACCCAACGTATCCTACTTCACAGCAAACATATGTCATCATGCTTTTCGTCAATACATCAAAACACACGAGTCATGATATCCACTAATGATAATCTTAAATTCTAAGGGTCAATACACACATCTGTAGATAAGAACATCCAATGACACATGAAAATGTGGATTTCCTATTAACGAGACTGTTCTCATAACCTCATATCTTGGAGATTACCAATGAAGAACACCATTAGAAGGTGTCTTGATATCTTATGAGCCTCCAACCCCTAATAACCTATATTTTCTATGTCCTGTTAGACAATATCATCCGACCATATAACATGGTTAATGAATAATGTCGTGACACCTCTAGATTCTCATTATAGCAGGGAATTGCTATGACCTTTCAGCGTGACCTATATTCTAAGGACCACATCACATAAAAATATTATGCAAAAGAATAATCATTGTAATGACCTGAACTTTTGAATAATATTTGTTTCCTAAATTTGTGTGTTATTTCATTTTTACTCCACAAAACTATATCCTTTAATTAATGAAGTGATATCGTTGGGTTTCGACTATTATATGACTGTTGGTCAATATGACTGTTGGAAACTAAACTCTTAACATTACAATTATTGTTTATAAATACAAGTGATCTTGATTAATTAATACAGAAAGAAGATTCAATTGCCTCATCCAGTAAACTCGGACTGTACGAAACCCATCTGTCAGATCTTGGGAAGGAGGTAGCATCTCTAGGCTTTTCTCTGAACCAATCCCAAGTTGAGCTTCAACATGTGAATCTTGAACGAAATCACCTAAGGGAGAAGTTCAAGATGATAGAAATCACCACTCGAGTAATGTTGTCCAAGCCGCCCCAAGATTCTATCACCATAGCACACCTTACACTTAGGTCATATGCAGGTGTTATAAGAGGCTATGTAACGAGGCCTTAGATACTTTTTGTAATCCCTTGGTATAAATAAAATTATTATTTCTTATTATGGATTTTTTTTTATTTTCAAATGTCTGGATAAATATAGGGTGAGTATTATTGATAAATTTAAGAAAAAGGGTATTTTAAAATATTCAGGTAAACTTTAAATAATTAATAATGTGAAATAATTTTCAAAAAATGGTCTTCTATAGTTGTGATCAGTAAGAAATTTAAATTCTAATAAGATCAAATTGATTTTTAGTAAATAGTAAAGTATGAATAGTAACATACCCTTATGAATAGTAATGAATAGTAAATCGGCAAAAAAAAAATGAAACTTCACCCATGAATGTATAAATACAATTTAGATATCTTAAAAGTGAAAAAACGATCATAGTATAAGTTTTGTTATTTTTGTATGTCATAAATACGTTATTTATAATTTTATAATTAATTTAATAATTTAAAATGAAAATGTATTTTCATAAAATGTAATCATAAATTATTACTTTATTTTCTTATGGTTATATGATAATGTTATGGGACCTTGATTACTTTTTCAAGGTATTACAAAATAAGTTATAGTTTTAAAGTTGTTTATTTGGAATAAATAATGATTTTATTTAAAAATTAAATTAAAAATATTTAGAAAATTATTTTCATAAAATTGAGTTTATTTTTGAATTTAGAGCATCAATATTAGTTTAGGTTAAATTTTTATGATTTTTCTAAAACAGTTGAATTTTCAGTGAATAGTAAAAATACAGTTTTGAGTTTTGGGTGTTTAATGACATCATTGATGATGTAATCATGATGTAATAAATCTGGTCGACTTGTGAATAGTAATATATGTTATGAGGTGTCCCAAGTGGCCAATACCATGGGAAAATACCATGGGAAAGCCCATGGTTTTTTCAAATACCACCAATGAGGTGTCCGTTGGAAATTAATTAAATATTCCCTCACTTTTCCTATAAATACCAAGCCATTCCCTCATTCATTTCATTCCAAAATCCTCCTCAACTAAGCTCTAGTCTTTTTACCTCCCAAGGAGTCCTCCCAAGGTTCCCTCAAGTCCCCCAAGGTCCCAACCTTCAAGCTTTCGAAGTTACTCTTCAAGGTAATAGAACCTTCCACCCTCCTCTTTTAGTCATGATTTCCTTTAAGTTATGTCTTCCAATTTCCATATTCTTATGTGGGGGTATGTTCTTATATATTCTTATTAATTTCCATTTCATGTCCAAATTATGAGAGACTCTTTCTTCTCTCATCAATTTATTTTCAGAATTTTTAAGTGACACCGTTAGGTTGCCAAATTTTCGTAAAAGAAATCACATTTTCTCTTTTATTTCAAGTTTCCTTTTCATATGGTGTGTTATTCCACACCATGATCTTATTTATTTTTACTATGTACCTCTAATGTAAATGATTTATCTATTTATGGGAGACCCTTGTCCCCTATCTTTTTATTGTTTTCTAAAACCATGTTATATAGCCGTTATGCTGTAGAAATTTTGTCTCAAAATACCTCTCTTTTTCTCAAGAAATTCTCTCGATTTATTTATCTGAATACCCAAATATATTTTCATTTCTAGAGGTATTCATCAAGATATACAATTGATCTATTTGATTCTGTAATTTACATACAAGAAACCCTCTTTCCTTTTCCAAGGGTTATAAAAGACATAACGATCATGTTTCTAATTACTTTTAAAACGTCACAATTTTGAAGTGAAACCCATTAATTTTACTCTCTATGGGTTATTTATGAAATGTTTGATTATGATCTATGTGGATCACATAAAAATAAATACATATTAATGGTGTGCCCTGATATCACTCCAATGCATTGGGTAAGGAATTTAATCTCTAGAGATGACAAGTTTCACGATACCTTGGTGAATAACCTTGGTAATTTTTATGACACCTTGGGGATGAACCTTGGTGATATGTTCATTAATGTATAAATTAAATGTTATAGCCACATATTCATGTTATATTTCAAGTTATTTTCATTATTAAATTCCTTTACTTCCATTGCTCATGTCTTTATGCTTTTCATCAAGTTCTTATTGATATCACAAACTGATTCCCTTGCTTTCCTTACTGGGATTTCTGCTCACCCTTTCCTTTGATCTATGTATACAAGTCATGAGATGCAGTAGTTGTACATAGGATGAAATTTTCAAGAGGATTTTCAAGGGGATTTAAAAGAGTTTTTTAAGTTTTCATGTATTTTGTTCCTGATTTCCAAGACACTTTAAAGGTCATCTGTTTGTAAAATGCAATGAAAAGTTATGTTAAAAAGGCGGGATGCTATAGTTAGTATCAAAGGATAGTTTAGTTATTTATGGAAATTAGGCTGTGAAAAATTTAGGAAGAACCCTATAGAAAATTTTAAATATATGAATACTTCATGGTATTTTGGTGAGTATTGAGTAAGTGGTTTGTCAAGCAAATACATCCCTGTCTGGATACGAGCAGGTAGAGACAGCTCTGACACAAATGTACCTAGGAGTGAAAAATCTGACAAGGAGTTTCGGGCTTGAACTGGGGTATCCTGGTACACAACAACGGGCCTTACTGTACTCTTGGTTATGACACTCTCGGGGGACATGTTTTGTTCATCATAAGCTTTTTATGAATCATAATGAAGGATTTATAGAGAAATATAATTGTTTAACGCATGAAGTTTTAAGACATAAAATCCTTTATAGTTAAAATATTCATAAATGAAATAATATTATCACTAAGGTTTTATTCTTTTAGAAAATGGTGGGAAATAGGAGGAACCGTGCAAATGGTGACCACAATGGACCATGCGCTGACGACCCTCTGATGGAATCCGGAATGGAAACATTCATGCAAATGATGAACCAACTAACTCAAGTTATGGGAAATAACTTGAATCAAGCTGAGAGACAGATTTCACTATGAAGGGAACAAATTTCTGTTGAATCCTTTATGCGTCAACGACCACCAACCTTCAGTAGATCTACCGACCCATTGATTTCTGAACAGTGGATCAACTCTATCGAGAAGAGATTTTCTGTGCTCTGCTGTTCTGAACAATAGAAGGTTACCTTGGCTGTTTATCGCTTAGTGGGAGAAGCTAATCAGTGGTGGGAACTGATTAAAAACACAAGGCCAAGAGTGGAAGTTGAAGCTATGGAGTGGGAAGAGTTCATAGGGATATTCTTTAACAAGTATTTCCCTCGATCGATGAGAACAAAAATGGATAAGGAGTTTCTCGAGATGAAGAAGAAGGAGAATGAATATGTGGGAAGCTATGAGATGAACTTCACAAGGATTTCACATTACACCTCTAGCTTTGTCATGGATCCAAATGGTAAGGTTGATAGATTCTTTGGTGGACTGAGACCTCATCTGCAGAATAATATAACCAACCGAGATTATGATAGCTATAAGGAGATAGTGTAAAGTGTGATGAAAGTAAAACTGGAGTTTGGTGAGATGCAATGGTCTCATAAATCCAATGACAAGAAAATATTGATAGATCCAAGCTTATGGAGGAGCTTCGATCAAGGAAGAGGAGGCAAGCAAGTACAACGTCCCACATGTAATAAATGTGGGAAGAAGCATTCGAGGAACTGCCTGCTCAGAAGCGGGAAGTGCTACAAGTGTGGTAGAGATGGCCACATTGCGCAGAATTGTCGTAGTGAGTTGAAGCCACAACTTCCCAACACTAATGAAAAAGGGAAGATGGTGCAGGACCTACCTGATGTCCAATTCTATAAGTGTGGACAACTTGGGCACTTTTCCAGTCACTGTCCAAATCTGAGGGCAGTGGAGGGGAATCAACATCAGCTTTAGCAATGACCAAGGTAACAAGGTTGTACTTTTGCAATCACTACGACTGAAGTTGATGTGCCAAATCATGTCGTGGTAGGTACTCTTGTTGTTCTCTCAAATATAACAAGTACTTTGTTTGATTCTGGTTCTATGCATTCCTTTATTTCCTCCAAGTTTGCAAAGAATTTAGAATCAACCCCCAATTTTCTAAAAGTAGAGTTATTAGTCAAGACTCTTGGTGGGATTATCCAAGCATCGTAAGTGTTTAGAAACTCTAGTATTTACTTTAGTGAGCACAATCTTATCAAAAATCTTGTAGTCATTTCCATGCTGGAATTAAACCTTATACTAGGGATGGACTGGCTCTCAAAGTATAATGCTAAGATCAAATGTAGAAGTAAGGAAATCTCAGTAGTCTTGAATGGAAAACCAACTATTATCTTCTAAGGAGAGATATGTCAACCTGATATTTGTTTAGAAGAACCTCCTATATCCTTCTTTATGGAGTTGATCAGTGAATAAGAAGAAGGAAATGAGTGTTTGAGGATAGAAAATGTCCCCATCATTCAGGAATACATTAACGTATTTCCTGAGGAGTTACCCGAACCTCCCCCAGAAAGAGAGGTAGAGTTCTCCATTGAACTTGTACCTGGATCCCATTCGATATCAAATACCCCGTATAGGATAGAAAATGTGGAGCTAGAGGAGTTAAAGAAACAACTCCAAGATCTTTTGGAGAAGGGTTTTATCCGACCGAGTGTGTGTACTTGGGGAGCACCAGTTCTCTTTGTGAAGAAGAAGGATGGATCAATGTGGCTATGCATTGATTATAGAGAATCGAACAGGATCACAATAAATAAAAAATACCCTCATCCAAGAATTGATGAATTATTTGACCAACTTCGTGGGGCTCAATTCTTCTCTAAGATTGATCTTCGATCTGGTTATCATCAATTGAGGGTGAAGAAAGAAAAATATTCCAAAAAAATTCCTTCCAATCAAGATATGGGCATCATGGGTTTGTTGTTATACCCTTTGGACAGACTAATGCACCTGCTATTTTTATGGATTTGATGAATAGAGTCTTTAAGGACTACCTTGATAACTTTGTGGTAGTTTTTATTGACGATATTATGATATATTCCAAAAGTTGTGATGAGCATGAGGATCATCTAAAGGTTATTTTGAAAACTCTATGGAAGGAGATGCTTTTTGGAAAGTTCAAAAAATTTGAATTCTAGTTACAACAGTTTGCTTTCTTGGGACATATTGTTACCAATGAAGGAATCACAGTTGACCTTACAAAGACAAAATTTGTAGAGGAGTGGCCTTAACCTACAAAAATAACTGGGATTCATAGTTTCCTTGGATTAGCGGGATATTATATGAGGTTTGTGAAAAAATTTTCATGACTTTCCAATCCATTAACCAAGTTAACTCAAAAAGGGTCAAGTTCATCTGAAAAAAGGAGTGTAAGGAAAGTTTCCAAGAGCTGAAGAAGAGATTGGTTATTGCACCCGTGTTAAATCTTCCCTCAAGTGGAGAAGGATTGGTTATTTTTAGCGATTAATCTCTGAAAGGACTTGGGTGAATCCTCATAAAAAATGACAAAGCATTGCCTATGAATCTCAACAGTTGAAGTCTCATGAGCAGAACTATCCTACGCATGATCTGGAGCTGGCTGCGGTCATTTTTTCTCTGAAGATATGGAGGCACTATCTTTATGGGGAGAAATGTGATATATAAATAGGCCATAAAAGTTTGAAGTATATTTTCATACAAAAGGAATTGAACATGAGACATAGGATATGGTTGGAACTTCTCAAAGACTATGATTATTCAATTCATTATCACCCCGGAAGAGCAAACAAAGTCACTGATGCATTAAGCAGGAAGAACCAGTTGTTCTTTCCATGATGAGGATTCAAAGAGATCCTTTGATCAATGACCTAGTAAAGCTAAACATGGGAATTATAAGGGAAGAGACATCATCAATCCTAACCCAAATGATTTATCAACCATTATTACTAGAGAAGATCAAGAAAGCTCAGAAAGAAGATCCTTTGTTACATAAGAAGTTTGAGGCTGTGAAGGATGGGAAGTTTCATGAGTTCAATATTGATCAAGAAGGTGTACTGAAATTTTGTACAAGACTATGTGTTCCATCTATTCCAGAAATAAAGGAGCTAATGAATGAAGCTCATAGATCCACTTTCTCTATACATCCTGGAAGCAAGAAAATATATAGGGACCTTCGTGATTATTATTGGCGAGATAATATGAAAAGTGAGATTTCTGACTACACTTCAAGGTGCCTAGTATGTCAGCAAGTGAAGGTAGAGCGACAACTTTCTAAAGGGGTATTACAACCACTACCCATACCAACATGGAAGTGGGACAATATCACTATGAACTTTGTCACTGGTCTCACAAGAACTTCCAAAGGAAATAATGCGATATGGGTTATTGTGGACCGTCTCACCAAGAATTCCCATTTTATCTCCATTCAGGAAGATTTGTCTCTTGATCAACTTGCTAAGATTTATGTGAAGGAAGCGGTAAGGCTACATGGAGTTCCACTTTCTATCATATCTGATCGTGATCCAAGGTTCACATAAAAATTCTGGAGAAGTCTTCAACATGCTCTGAGCACTAAATTGAATTTCAGTACGGCCCATCACCCCCAAACTGATGGACAAATTGAAAGGACTATTCAAACACTCAAGGACATGATGAGAACATGCTCAATGGAATTTAAAGGTGGATGAGATCAACATCTCCCTTTAATTGAGTTCTATTATAACAACAGCTTCCACTCGAGCATTCAAATGGCACCCTATGAAGCTATATATGGTAAGCGATGTAGAACTCCTACTTTTTGGCATAAAGCTGGTGAGTGAAAGCTTCTTGGGCCTGATCTTGTGCAAGAGGTGACAAAAAAAGTCCATTCCATCCAACAACACATTAAGGCTGCTCAGAGTAAAAAAAAGAGCTATACCGACAACCGTCAAAGGGACTTAGAGTCTGATGTTGGTGACAAAGTCATTCTTCGAATTTCACCTTGGAAGAGTGTCATGAGGTTTGGGAAGAAAGGGAATCTCAACCCTAGGTACATTGGCCCCTATTAAATCCTTGATCATGTAGGAGAAGTGGCCTATCGGCTTGCACTTCCTCTAAATCTAGCATAAGTTCATGATGTATTCCACGTATCCCTATTGAGGAAGTGCATACCTGACCCTTAATATGTACTAAATCTAGAGGTGGTACAACTAGAACATGAAATCTCTTATGAAGAGCATCTGATGGAGATCTTGGATCAAAGAGGCAAGGTTCTACGCAACAAGACTACCCACCTCGTTAAGGTGTTGTGGAGGAACTACAAATGTGAAGAAGCCACGTGGGAACCAAAGGAGTCTATGAGGCAGAAGTACCCACACCTTTTCTCTTCTTAGGGTACGAGTTAAAATTTTGGGGAAAAAATTTCTTAAGGGGGGAAGAATGTAACGACCCGAAATTTTGGATAAGATTTTTTTCCTAAATTTGTGTGTTATTTCATTTTATACTCCACAAAACTATATCCTTTAATTAATGAAGTGATGCCGTTGGGTTTCGACTGTTATATAACTGTTGGTCAATATGACCATTGGAAACTAAACTCTTAACGTTACAATTATTGTTTATAATACGAGTGATCTTGGTTAATTTATACAGAAAGAAGAGTTGATGACCTCATCTAGTAGACTCGGGCCGTACGAAGCCCATCCTTTAGAGCTTGGGAAGGAGGTAGCATCTCTAGGCTTTTATCTAGACCAAGACCAAGCTGAGCTTCAACACGTGAAGCTTGAACAAAATCACCTAAGGGAGAAGTTCAAGATGATAGAAATCACCACTCAAGCAATGCTGTCCGAGCCGCCCCAAGATTCTATCACCATAGAACACCTTACACTTAGGTCCTATGTAGGTGTTATAAGGGGCTATGCAATGAGGCCTTAGATACTTTTTGTAATCCCTTTGTATAAATAAAATTTTTATTTCTAATTATGGAAAATTTTTTGATTTTCAAATGTCTGGATAAATATAGGATGAATATTATTGATGAATTTTGGAAAAAGGGTATTTAAAAATATTCATGTAAACTTTAAATAATTAATAATGTGAAATGATTTTAAAATAACGGTCTTCTACAGTTGTGATCAGTAAGAAATTTAGAGTCTAATAAGATCAACTTGATTTTTAGTAAATAGTAAAGTATGAATAGTAACATACCCTTATGAATAGTAATGAATAGTAAATTGGCCAAAAAAATGAAACTTCACCCATGAATGTATAAATACAATTTAGACATCTTAAATGTGAAAAAACAATCATAGTATAAGTTTTGTGATTTTTGTATGTCATAAATAATTTATTTAAAATTTTATAATTAATTTAATAATTTAAAATGAAAATGTATTTTCATAAAATTTAATCATAAATTTTTACTTTATTGTCTTATGGTTATACGATAATTTTATGGGACCTTGATTACATTTTCAAGGTATTACAAAATAAGTTATAGTTTTAAAGTTTTTTTATTTGGAATAAATAATGATTTTATTTAAAAATTAAATTAAAAATATTTAGAAAATTATTTTCATAAAATGGAGTTTATTTTTGAATTCAGAGCATCAATATTAGGTTAGGTTATTTTTTTGGGATTTTTCTGAAATAGTTGAATTTTCAGTGAATAGTAAAAATATAGTTTTGAGTTTTGAGTGTTTAATGACATCATTGATGATGTAATCATGATGCAATAAATCTGGTCGAATTTTTAATATAAATATATGTTATGAGGTGTCCCAAATGGCCAATACCATGGGAAAATACCATGGGAAAGACCATGGTTTTGCAAATACCACGGATGAGGTGTCCCTTGGAAATTAATTAAATATTCCCTCACTTTTCTTATAAAATACCAAGCCATTCCCTCATTAATTTCATTCAAAAATCCTACTCTAATATGTTTTAGTCTTTTTAACTCACAAGGACTCCTCCCAAGGTTCCCTCAATCCCCCCAAGGTCCCAACCTTCAAGCTTTTGAAGTTACTCTTCAAGGTAAGGGAACCTTCCACCCTCCTCTTTTAGTCATGATTTCCTTTATGTTATGTCTTTGAGTTTCCATATTCTTATGTGGGGGTATGTTATTATATATTCTTATTAATTTCCATTTCATGTCCAAATGATGAGAGACCATTTCTTCTCTCATCAATTTATTTTCTAAATTTTTAAGTGACGTCGTTAGACTGCCGGATTTTCGTAAAAGAAATCACATTTTCTCTTTTCTTTCAAGTTTCCTTTTCATATGGTGTGTCATTCCACACCACGATCTTATTTATTTTTATTCTATACCTCTACTGTAAATGATTCATCTATTGATGGGATACCCTCGTCCCCTCTCTTTTTATTGTTTTCTAAAACCATGTTATATAGCCGTTATGTTGTAGAAATTTTGTCTCAAAATATCTCTCTCTTTTTCTCAAGAAATTCTCTTGTTTTATTTATCTGAATACCCAAATATATTTTCATTTTCAGAGGTATTTATCAAGACATAAAAATTGATCTATTTTATTCTGGAATTGATATACAAGAAACCCTCTTTCCTTTTCCAAGGGTTATAAAAGACATAACATTCATGTTTCTAAGAAGTTTTAAAACGTCATGATTTTGAAGTGAAACCCATTGATTTTACTCTCTATGGGTTATTTATGAAATGTTTGATTATGATCTATGTGGATCACATGAAAATAAATACATATTAAGGGTGTGCCTTGATAGCGCTCCAATGCATTGGGTAAAGAATTTAATCTCTAGAGATGACAAGTTTCACGATACCTTGGTGAATAACCTTGGTAATTTTTATGACACCTTGGGGATGAACCTTGGTGATATGTTCATGAATGTATAAATTAAATGTTTTAGCCACATATTCATGTTATGGTTCAAGTTCTTTTCATTATTAAATTCCTCTACTTCCATTTCTCATGTCTTTACATTTTTCATCAATTTCTTATTGATATCACAAACTGATTCCCTTTCTTTCCTTATTGGGATTTATGATCACCATTTCCTTTGATATATATCTCCAGGTTATGAGATGTAGTAGTTGTACATATGATGAAATTTTCAAGAGGATTTTCAAGGTTATTTAAAAGTGTGTTTTAAGTTTTCATGTATTTTGTTCCTGATTTCCAAGACACTAAACTTTAAAGGTCACCTGTTTGTAAAATGTAATGAAAAGTTATGTTAAAAAGGCGGGATGCTATAATCATTCTATGATAAGAAAAAATATTTAATAAGAAAAAAATGTAATCAATTATTCAATAAGTTTGTTCTAGGGCACTAACTCCAACAAACTCTCACTTTAACTAGAGCCAACTGACAGCAACTTTCAGTCCACTACCTCTCACATGATACTCTTGCTTCTGTTGAGATAAAACCTTTATTAAGGGTTCCACCACGTTTTCCTCTGTGGATACTCTACTCATTATAACTTCAACTCCTTGAGAAAAATTCCTCAAGGGATGAAACTTCTGAAGTATGTGTTTTATCCTTTGGTGTGACCTTGACTCCTTAGATAGAGTCATCATTGCAGTGTTATCATAGTAAACTATGATATGATATTTGTTGCTAGGCACCACATTAAGATCTTGGAAAATTTTTCAAATCCAAATTGTGTACTTGGATGCATAAAAAGCTACAATATACTTAGAATCTACTGTATAATTAGTGACATCTGGTTTCTTTGGACTCTTATAGCTCATAACTCCTCCATTGGAATAAAAGACATATCCAGACTGTGACGTCAGACCATTCTGATCTATTTGAAATCTAGAATCTATATAACCCATGATGATTATCTCTTCACCTCTCCCATACACCATGAACATATCCTTAGTTTCTATTATATACTTAAGGATATCCTTAATAGCAGCCCAATGTTCACTTGGATTTGCTTGATATCTTCCTACCATGCTCAAAGCATAAGCATCATCAAGCCTCATACATAATATGGCATGTATGATGGATCCTATCACAAAAGTTTATGAGATCTTACTCATTATATCTCTTTATTCTTGTGTATAAGGATACATTTTCTTGAAAATATGTATACCATGTGACATTGAAACCAATCCCCTCTTGGATTGTTCCATACCGAATCACTTCAGTATTTATCAATGTATGTATCTTGACTTAGTCCAACCAGCCTCTTGGATCTATCACACATGATCTTGATACCTAGAATGTATCCCGCTTCTCCTAAGTCCTTCACAGAGAATCACTTTCTAAACTAATAGGTTGATATTACTTTACAATTGACCCAAATGGTATATGAGCACTGTATTCCTTTAATAATGGGTTTTATGTGAGAACTAACACATCTGTGGTTGTTGCTATTTTTGGGAGGTTATGATGTTCCTACAATCAGATGGACTCAATTTCAAGATCTATTTATGAAATATTTTTTATAAGACTCTTAAATTTGAGATAAAACGTGATTTTTTTTGTGATTCATTAGAGTAATTACTCTATTTTAAAGTTTAGTAAAAGGTTAATATATCTATTATTACATTCTCCTGATTTTACGACCGATGAAAAGCTATGATATCATCAATTTATAAGAGATTTATGATCAGGAATCCAAAGGTGTTTGGGGATATTTTGTCTAAGTTTATTCATGGAGATATTATATAAGACTAATTTAAAAAAATTATTGATCTGGACATGTCCTTTATTAGAAATTTCTTAACGGGGAAGTGATCAAGGTGTAATTATTGGTGAAATTTATTAATTATTGAAGCAATAAAAGCTCAATATTAATCATGAAAATTGACACTAACATGATCTCATTTCTCTGGTATAGGTAATATGTAGCCATTCAATGAAGATTGATGTATTCAATGTTTATCTTATGGTGGTATGAGTTATCACCAGTTTTTATTCCCATTATTCCATAGTGGTTAGAGTAATGAGTAGAGTTTCATTATCGATGAAACACCTCATGATTTTCTTCAGATTCATTAACCATAGTTTCAAGAGAAACAATAGGATAGACGACCATTGATACCACTAGAATAAGGTGGTTCTGGGAGAGAAAATTCTAGTGGAGCTCAGTTTCCTCAAGGACAAAGATATAACCACAAGGAGGTAGAGGTTAGTGATAACATTGATGATGAGGAGAAGTTGGTAAAGGGAAAATTTAGGCTATAAAGTTCAAGAGGTGGAGGGACCTAATGTGGTTCAAGGTACAATTTTTATTCACTACACTCTTTCTTACAATTTTATTTATATTGGTGCTTCACATTCATTTATCACCCCTTCTTTAGTTTATGAGTTATAAATTCCTTCAAAGAAACTTAATAGGAGTTGAACAATCTATAAAGAGTACATGTGAGGTTGTATGAGGTGTGTTGTTGTGAGATAGCTATGGGACATGATTTTTTTTCATGAAACCTAGTATTGTTACAAATACAACCATATGATGTTTTCCTTAGAATGAATTGGTTTTACTATGTAAAATCTTGTATTGATTTTTATTTATGGAGAGTAATTTTCTATAACTTGGATGAATATCATGTTTTGTTCATAGGAGAAAGATATTTTTTTCTATGGGTAGAGGAAAATTTAGCCTCAAAGTATTACATTTTAGTTGGTGAGTTTGATTCTTGGTGAATCTGACATGAGTATAGGGTATTTTCATCGAGTTTTGAGGGATTGTGAAAATATTTTATCAGAGGAAGTTATAAACATACCTCCAAGCTAAGATATTTTGTTTTGGATATATATATATATATATATATATATATATATCCATGTTTATTTCATATTTCTATGTCATCCCATCATATAAAACCCACAATTATTTGAGATTAGAGGAATAAAATTGATAAATTATTACAATGCTATTATATTTGGAATAATGTATTTTCACGGTAAGCTATGGTATTTGTTCATAAAGAAGGAAAATGTGAGGTAGAGGATATGTATAGATTATTAGTGATTGAACCAAGTGATGGTGAAGAATTTTTATCCTCTTCCTATAATTGATGATTTTTTAACTTATTAAAAGGGATGAGTTGGTTTTATATAATCTATTTATGATATATATGTCACCAATTGAGAGTTTATAGTGAGGATATTTCTTTCAAGGTTGATATAGTGTGGTCTACATAACACCCAATACATGCAACATTGTCATTGAAGTACAAATATTTGTGAGTAACTAGTTTATCTCCATAAGGATAAGCTGAAGGTTAGACACTGATCAATTATGTGTAAGAATGAATGTAAAATAAATATGGTGGTGGATTATAACATGCCAAGGGTAAAAAATAAATGGTTATTAATGGTGATTTACCGAGTTCCTCACTTAGGGCTAAATACAGTATGTAAGAGAATATGATAAAATAAATGAGACAAGGTAGTGGGGAGATCCAAGTTGTAACGATACATTTCACTACACAAATATTGAATTACCAATAGAATGGTGTTAAAAACATCACAATTTCCATGGAATATACTCTCAGAGTAACCATGAGACTTAATTCTAGAATCAAGAGTCCTGAGGTTTCTTTTGTCTCATAGAAGTAATGATTAAGTTCAAGACCTGTGATTATGTTTCCATTATGATCTTTAAATTTTTTTTCCTTAAAAAATTTCTAGAAGTATAGTGCTTTGGTTACACTTCCACTTTCACTCCATCACCCTTTCACTAAGTTCATATAATTTTTACCATACAATTAAAGCATTAAGAACCATATTTGAATAATACTAATCTAGGATTCCATGAAGTGCATAAAATTGTAAAGTTACATCCCATCTATCCATACCAAAATGATCTATACACTCATGATAAATACAAATAAAGCACGAGGAATAAAATATTTTGTATTTTCACTCTATCTCCAGCTACCAACCTCCATGTTATACACCTATCTTCGGGTTGATCGTTGATCCAATCCCCATACTCTTCTTGATTGATTATTCTTTACTATTAAGATTTTTCTTTTTTTAAATTATTATTCCCTATGATCAATTATTCCCTCTCCTATAATTGTGGAACATGGTTTTTTTATAAATAGATGTCTTCCATTCATTTCATCTCCTCAAATTATTCTATTTTTATTTATTTCACCATCGAGTATAAGTCCCATGATCCATGCACAACTGGTATTTTCTTTAGATAATCTCCACATGGGTATTCAGATAAGGTGCTATCAAATTTAAATAAATATAATATATAAGGAAGATCATTTAAGCTACATATAGGCCATGTGTCCTCCTTGATCTCCTAATATTTTCCTTCATTTCCTACAAAGTATAAAATCTCTCACTAACATGTATAAGAATGATTCATACGTAAGTATGTTTATCATGTTAAAATTATTGAAAAAAAATTATTTTCATAAGTGAAAGTTACACATACATATCCATTGGAACTCTTGATTTATTCTCACACAATGTGAAGTTACTATTATGTATCAAAAATTTATTCTTATACATCCCTCACAAATTCCCGTTTAATCTTACATGTTAGTTTGATCTCCCCATTTGCAGTAAAGTATAAAATATTATGTTCATGGTTCAAAATATAAATTAATCTTACATATCAATAATAGAATGCATGTTAATTTTATATATGTAATTTTTATTCTTATGTATCAAAATTTTCTAATAGAAAATATCTTATGTATTATAAACTATTTTATTTCTCAAAGTAAAATATTTTACATATCATCCAGTCTAAGTTCCTCCTTTACCTATCTTTTACCAAAACACTTTAAAATAAAAACTAAACCATTAAAATTTATCCTAAAATAATAAATAAATTAATTGAATAAAAAATTAGTTCAAAAATTCATAAATTTCCAATCTCACATAATACGTTCGAGGGATCCAAATTTCAAAGAAAAAGCTAAAAAATATTCAAGTATGAGTGAAATGTTCAATGAAATTCAATAAAAAATATTTCTAAAAAATTTAATAATCACTCCCCCTAATCTTATCATCCTTCAATCTTAGGAAAGAAAAAAAATTGAATCCATAAAAATTCAACACATTCACCATTATGAGTTTCCTTTTTAATTTTTCATAGTCAGAACATATCATGATTATTATAAGACCTTTTCCAAAATCCTATTCATGTTCAGTCCCAGTTTCTACCACTTCTACCGTACACCCATGTTCACTTATACCTACCTTCCTAGATATGATTCCCTCTTTACTTATTATGATTTCAATAGGGTCTTTCTATACTCTAACTCATGAAAGAGTCACCATTTTCTTTCTGATTTTCTTAATCTCCACATTTTTTATTCAAGACTTATGCCCATATCAAGAACCTCAAAGGTTGTTATATGGTTAAAGGTTGGTGGTTTTAAAGAAAAAAATGGTTGAAATGAGGAGGCTTGACTCTTTTAGGAATATTTCATGATAAAAAGTGCAACTTTCTTTGAAAGTAGCTTACCCATATTGCCTTTCAATGCATTTCTCATCCCACATCTTCCTTGGTATCCCCCTTTTTTTTAATTAACACTTAAAACATTTGTTGATCAATATTGATTCTCCATATCTTCTCCATGAATTTTTCTTTATGAATTTTTTCACTTCACTAATTTTACTTACTAGATAAAGAGTGAGGAGTCTTAAAATTCAAGATGACAAGGTGGAATATTCTTGATAAAACACAAATATTCCACCAAACATCTTTACCAATTTTGTTTCATTCATCAAGGAACAAAATTAACATCTTCCACACTTGTTGTTGACTATATTCATCCAGTTTACCCAAGAGTATGGTAAGAAGGGATTTTATCTTGTAATGTGGTTTCCTAAAATGATATTCATAGTTTTCTAAGGTTTAAAGGGTACAAATGTGAAGCTCAGTTTCAATAAAGTTCATAAAATTGTCTAACCAAAAGAATTTACCTAATCATGTTGGCTAAATAATTAATATCAAAAAGGTTTAATGAGTAGTATAGTAAGGTATGAATTCTCAAGTCATTATTGATTCTCTTAATAAATAGGGAATATTAATTTGATTTCAAAAGGGTTTAGAAACATCTATGAAATGTGATTTTTAATTTGGGATAGTATTTCATGGAATTGGTTTTCATAATTCATGGGCTCTACTATAACCTTTAAAAAATTAGAATATAGGTTTTGTACATGTAAACATTCTTATAATCCTGGATCCTTAGACCAAATTATTCTCCCACAAATTATTAAATGAATCAAATTGAACTAAATCACAATTAAGCTCCTTCCCATAGACAAATCAAATATCCACCCCATACTTGAGTTATTCCATCCTCACTCACAACTCATTGATGGATTATGTAATTAAAAACAATAAAAGATTTTTGTGGGTGATAATTCTACAAGTTAGGGAAAGGTACAAACTAATGTGGATCTCTCATTATATACATGAAAAAATTCATCCAATTTTCATAAGTACCTTATTGAACCGCCTCAACACAAATTTTTCTAAGTGAATAAGGAATCTGAGGATAAGTCATTTGAATAAAATTAAATAAAAAAGAAAAAAACTCTTTAGATTGAGTTACCACCCAAAAGCACTTGGTTTGAAGTCTGAATCTAGACTTCCTTCCATTTCATTCTCCCAAGGATGAGGTGATTGGCTCCTCTTGAGTGTAGCCTTAAATATATTTCTTCAGCCACTTCCCATTGATAGTGAATGGGTATTTTTCAACACCTAAAATATCAAAAACTCCATTAAACAAAACTTTTAAAACCTTAAATGGTATTGAACATATAGGCCTATGATTTTTATGAAAAACCTTTAGTCTGGAATTGAATGAAATCACCTTATAACCTTCCCTAAATTCCTTGTACATAATATGGGAATAATGAAATGATTTAGTTTCCTCATTAAATATCCTTGTATTCTCATATGATTGTATTCTCATATCCTCACTCTCATTTAACTATAACTGGTACTTCTTCACAACTTTATTTTCATTTCAATTGATGGATTAGATATCCCATAATGCTTTGTTCTCAATTTCTATAGGCAAATGACATGATTTTCCAAACACAATATTGTATGGTGACTTAACTAAAAGAGTTTTATGGGTTTTACTATAGACCCATAGTGCATCATCTAACTTTATTGACCAGTCTTTTACCACACCACTGACAGTTCTTTCCCATATTGATTTTTTGGGTTTGTGGGACACTTCAAATTTTCCACTAGTTTATGGATTGCTTGTAGTTTTCATCTTGTGTCTACAACCATAATTCCCCATAAATCCTTTGAACAAATGATTTTGTAAGTGAATTCTATTATCCCTTATTATAGATTTTGAAACACCAAATATGTTGAAAAAAAATCCTCCTAAACATCATTACACTAGAACCCTTATTGTTGGGTGAAGATATTTACTCAACACACTTGGATAAATAGTCTAATTACACTAAAATATAATCATTTTATTGAGATTTAGGAAGTGGTCCCATAAAATCTAGTCCCATGATGTCAAATATTTCAAATTCTAAAATTCTTAATTGGGGAATTTCTTATTTCATCCTAATTGTACATGTACTTTGAAAACTATCACATGAAAACACATAGTCCCTTACATCCTTTAACAAATAAATACAAAAATATATATATTAAAGATCCTTAGAAGCTATATTTTCACTTTCATATTAACCTCCTATTGGTAGAGAATGAAAATGCTCTAGAAAAAGTTTAACCTCTTCCTTAAAGAATGCATCTTATATTAATTCCACCACCCTCATAAAAATAAATGGATCCTCTTATTAGTAGTGCTTTACATCTACTAGTAACTTCTTTTTTAGATTTAATGTGTAGATATTTGGAATGATTCTTTTTTCTAAATAATTTACTAAGTCCAAATACCGTGGTAATTGATGTGTCTTTTTAAAAAATAGTTGTTCATTATGGAATGTTGTTCTAATTAATTATCACTCAACTTCCATTACTCTTTAAATTATTTATAGGTGGTATACCATGAGATTCTTATCCATTATTTCTATGTAAAACTCTTGAAGATGTAAAAACCATCAAATAATTCTATGTTTTTCTTGCTTCTTGGTCATTGGGTACTTTAATGATGAGTATCTTGTAAAGAACATAACTTTTTAACTAATCAAATAAAATCGAAACCTTTGACATGCATAACTATAAACATTTATTTCTTAATGGTGGAGGAATTTAGTAGAGCTCTACTAAGCAGTTTTCTTAAGTAGTAGATCACATGTGACTTCTTTTCCTTTCTTTAACCAAGAATGACACCAATAAAAAATTCATTATCATCACTCATTACCTCAAAGGGTAATATCCAATCATTCGAGGTTATGATGGGTGTTGTGATTATTTTTTCCTTGAGTATTTTGAATGCCACCATGCATTATTGATTTAAATAAAACTACATTTCCTTCTAAAACAGGGAACATATAGGTCTAGTGATTGTAGGACAATTTTTGATAAACCCTCTATAAAATCCAGAATGACCCGCGAAACCTATTAATCCCTTTATTGATTTGGGTGGTGGTGGATTATTTATCACTTTTACCTTAGCTTTGTGAAATTGAATTCCTTTCTTGTAAATGTTGTGTCCCAAAAAAATACATTTTAATATAATAAAATTAAAAATTTCCCAATTCAAAACCAGGTTTATCCCCTCACATATCCACAAAACTATGGAAAAATTTTATATACATTCTTAAAATATTATTATAAAAATAGAAAAATCATCCATGAATATCTTAATTATATTTTCAACCAAATCTGAGAATATTTCTACCATAAATCTTTGAAAAGTTATATAAGATTTAAAGAATACAAATTAAATTCTTCTATAATAAAATGTGACACATGAACATGTGAAAGTTTTCTTATACTAATTCTATAGAGATATTACTACTTGGTTATAACCAGAATATCTATCTATTAAGTAATATATTTCATGAACTTCCAACATTTCTTGAATTCGATTAATAAAGTGAAGTTGAAAATATTACTTTCTAGTTCTTACATTCAATTTCCTATAGTCTATACACACTTTCTAGCTAGTCATTGTTCTTATAGGTATGTGGTAATTTTTTCATTTTTGACAACTTTGATTCCTCCTTCCTTGTGTACAACTTGAATTGGATTTATCCAAAAACTGTTTGAAATAGGGTACACAATCCCAACATCCATAACTTAATCACTTCATCCTTTAACACTTTCTTCATGTTGGGGTTTATCCTCCTTTGGTACTCCACTCTTGGTTTAACATAGATATCTATAAGTATTCTGTATAGACAAACCATTGTATTAATTGATTTTATATCTATAATTGACCAAGATAAAGTGATCTTGTGGTTCTTGAAAACCTCTACCAGGTTTATCTCTTTTTTTCATCAATACTTTATGAAATAATTGATGGAAGTGTATTATCTCTTCCTAGAAATGTGTACCTCAGTATGGAAGGGAGGGTTTCCAACTGCAATTTAGGTACTTCCTCTAAAGATGGTTTTAATAGATCTTTCACTCAACCCAATGTAATAATAGACAATTTTCAAATATGAAAAATTTCCTTCTCTATTATACGTTCAATATAAATCTTACACATGATAAACATAATTTTATTACATTAATATAAAACATTTCATACAAATTAGGATAATACTTCATAGAATTGAAAATAGTATAATGGAGTATTAAACCTAAGTAAAAAATAAAACTAGAACTTGATATTTTGGTACGTTACAGTCCCCTAGAATTATCATGAATGTGAGAAAATCTGTAAAAATGAAAAAAACCATTAAAACTAAGATTGGAATTTTAAAATGAAGTATAAATAACCTTGATAAAAAGTGAGTAAACGAATAATGAAGGAAATAAGAAGTATTTATAAGAAGTATAGTGACCATTGGGGATAATGACTAATCATTGGATGGGCCGATGAAGAATAGTAAAATGACTAAAAATTATTATTTATAATTAAAATAAGTAAATATAAATATTATAATTATATAAAAATAATTCTCAAATCATATAACTTAAAAAGAAAAATAAGTATAAATTTTAATAATCTATGTTTTAATTTATTTAATAAAAATATTTATTAGTTTATTAAAATTTATTTATATAATTTTGAAACTTATTTTTTTATAAAGGGTATATATTAAATAAATACTAATCACATAATAATTATGAAAAATAACAAACATAAATGAGATAACTCATAATAAAAGAAATAGTATTTATTAAAAAAATTAATTTTCAATGTATTATATGATTTTATTTAAATGTTAAATTTATAATATTTAAAATTTGAATTTGATAAAATGATATTAATTTTTTGAATCACACCATCAAATTATCTTAGGGTTAATGTTTTGTATTTTTATGAAAAAGTTAATTTTTTGACGAATAGTAAAAAATGTAGTTTTTATGAATACCATAACTTTTATGGAATCATCTTGATATAAATATGACTTAAAATCTATAAAAACCTTTTCTTAACTTAAAATGTATTTAAGGACTAAAATAATATATTTAAAAATAATAATTTCTATTTATAAACCTATGTTTTACATTTTAAAGCCTATGTTATATTTTATTCTAATAAAAAACTATTTTTGATTATTTACCTTTAATTAAGTGTTTCCAATATTTAATTTGGTTTTTTATTTTTTTCAATATCAAATAAACCTCCCTTTTTAATCATAAATAAAAAAATCCATGTGAATTAATAATATTCAGAGTCTTTGGCATAAATAGTAAAATAATTATTACTTTATTCTAAACACTACTATAAAACATGCCTTTAACAGCACTGACATTTATCAGTGCTAGAAAAATTCGCTGATAAAGTTCATCTTTAGCAGTGCTAAAATAAAGCACTGATAAAAGTTACCTTTTATCAGCGCTAAAAAAAGCACTGATAAGCGCTGATAAAAGTTTTCCTTTATCATTGTTTTTTAGCGCTGATAAAGTTCGAGAATAAAATAAAAAATTAAACAAATAAAAATAAAATGAGTAAATTAAGAAAAATATGAAACATTTTATTAATTAAATAACTATTGATAAAAATGAATTAATTTAATATACATCTATATAGATTATAAATATTAATAAATAGTATATATTAAATATAGATATATAAAATGAATAAGTATAATATATATAAAATGTTAATTAAAAATATATTATTGTCTTATTCATTTTTAATAGTTTGATTTTTCAATTTAACCTATATCAAGCATCGTGTGTTGCATTTATTTCACATACATACATACATACATACATATATATATATTAATGCATTTTTATACAAAAATTCACACACAAATATATTTACGCAATATATAGAAACACATACACCTAATATTTATGTAATATTTTCAAATTTTAGTATATTTTAGAATTTAATTATAACATGATACATTTAATATATATTATGTTTTTAATCCGTAAATTTTATTTATTTGTTTTTAATACTATAGTTAGGGTATTCATTTTTAATGTTTTTTATTTTTTATTTTATTTTTGAATTTGATCATTTTCTATTATTTATTTATATATATATATATATATTTACTTTATTTTATTATTTTCAATATATATTCATCCACATAAATATATATATATATATATCCATATTTTTTAACAAATTATATTTAATTAATAAAACTTAACCATTTTTAAAATATTTTTAAAGTGTACTCATTTTTAATTATTCAATTTCAATCATTTTTAAAATGCATGTATTTAATATTATATATCCATTAATAATGTTAAAAATATATTTGTAAATAAATATTTATAAATAAAAATATCTATAAATGTGTATTTACTATATTTATAATTATTATAAATAAATAATAATAATTTTTTAAACAAGTATTCATATAATTATAAATTAATAATTATATATATTTAAATAATTATAAAATTATGATAAATTTATTTAAATAATTTTAAAATTATAATAAATTTATTTAAATAATTATAAAATTATAATAAATTTATTTAAATATTTATAAAATTATAGTAAATTTATTTATATAATTATAATTATAAAACTTTTATTAGTGCTAAAAAAGCACTGATAAATATTCATTTTATCAGTGCTTATAAATTTAGCACTCATAAAAGGGATCTTTTTCAGTGCTTTTCTAAAAGCACTGTTAAAAGTGTCCCAGATTTATTTAAAAAAACCCTAACCATGACTCATTCCCTCACGATTATCAAGCTCTCGCAGAACTCCTCTGCTGCCATCATGAATCCTCTATGTTCCCTCAGACTAATAAATGCTAGAATCTAATGTATGTTATTTTCTACTCTTCCTCTATCGTTGTTTTATGTTTTGGGTTTCTCATTTTGCGTTTTTGCGCTGTTCTTAAACATGATGAACCCTACACCTCTTCTCATCGCTACTGAAATACAAAGGGTGTGGTTCTATTTCATCATTTTTCTCCTTTCATATGTATTTGAGTGTCCATCCCATTTGTCTCTAGAGACACACATAGATGGTTTACTCTCCTCTCAACATTAACAAGGAGACCTCTCACCCCCTTAGTTATCTCTTTATTTGAATAATATAGGGTTCTAAAATCTAGGTAGTTTCTCAAATTGAATTCATCTTATATAATAGATTATATATTCTAAAGGATTAATTATGAGGGTTTTTAAGGATTAGAGGATACCATGTTGTGGCCCTCATTTATGGGTGACAAACATATAGGGACAAAGGTGAGTGTAAAAATCATTAAAACATGTTTTTTAGATTTTAGTTATTCATGTAAGTTGTTATACCATGAAATTGATTATTTAGATTTATGATTTTATGAATAGTTTTTTATTCAATACAAAAAAATATTGAATTAATTAGTCATGTTCCAAAAATTATTTTAGTTATGCATGTTGTGAGAGTTTTGTTTTTAAAATTAATACAAGATTATTATTAAACTTTAACCATAGGTTACAAAGAGTGAGGGGGAATTTTTTGGTGAGAAAAGTATGCTCATTTTTTTTAAAAATTCCTAGATTGGATAAAGTTGAGAAATCCTTGGGTAAATGGACTTTGAAATACACAACAACATATAAAGAGTGTATTTCCCAAAAGTAAGTGAGTTATCCATGGTTGGATAGTTGATAAAGAAAACTATGATATGTGATTTATTAATAGATTTATTAATCAAAATATAGAGATAATTAATTCATAGGATAAAAAATAATTTGAAAAGTCATCTAACATGGTGAATAATAATATAGAGAAAAAATTTGATTAAAATATACTTTTGATGGTTTGGATCTTTATGTCCTATAATTCATGTAATTTTTTATCCATTTCCAAAATTAACAAAACAAAGATATCATATTTGCTGATATCCTTGAATCATAAATGGAAATTTAAGATTATATATACTTTTATCAGATGCTACGACATATGACCAATATATATTTTGGTGGGGAATTAAATATATGATATTGTATGAATGAATTTGGATACTTCTCCCAAATGGGTTCTCATCAATTATAAATCATAAGGAGCATCATAGATAACTTGAACCATTTATTGAAACACTCAATGAAAGAAGTACTCTGATGTGATGAAATTATTAGTTTCCATGAGATATTGGTCAATGCTCAAGGAACTCTTTATTAAATATAGATTCCCTATAAAGGGGTACAATTCCCCTATTGTAATTAAAATTTTATTTCATTCCATATTCAAACCTCTATTCTTCTTTGATCACTATTTATCACAAGGTTAAGGCGCCATCACTCCTTCGCTGATCGAGGGTCCTCAAGAATTTTTTTTTGTGATTGAAGGCTAGTGTAATCTCTTCAAAGGCTAGAATACTTTTCTATGATGAAACCTCTATCCAATATTATATTTTAAAAATGAAAATATCATTATTAGTCATAAATTAGGACATTCATAGAGGTAATTGTAGATCTACTTCAAGCTATGTGGTATAATTTTCAATGACAGGAAGTATCTATAGTTCCTCTAAGATTTTATTATAATATATCATAATAATAAATTTAGGTGTGCATTGAATAGATTCATTTCATTTATAAGAAAAAAAAATTCTAGATCAATACTGAGCATAAGTTGAAAAATTCACCCTTTAAAGGGATGTATGTTATTAGAGGGATGTTATAGTGGATTAAAAAAATATCTAAAATTGGAAGGTGAGGAATCCTTGAGTAGACAGAAGTGATGTCCAATGTAGGTGGGGTGAGATTTATTTCTTTAATACCATTAGAGTGGAGGTATTCCAATTCATCTTCAATTGAGGATACTTTTGAGTGATTCCATTAGCATAGGTTCCTATGAGACTTTAATCCTTAGATACTTGATTGACTTCCATATCTTGATGATGGATGAGACTCCCTCTTTCAAACTAGCTTTCCTCCCATCATTGTGGTTCCAAAGTTTATTGATGACATACCTCCTAAATAGTGATGGGAGGAAGGCTAGTTTTAAAGAGGTAACGAGTATCCTCAAATCCATTATCAAGAGATGGAAGGAAATAAAGCGTCCGAGGATGCATTAAATTAAGGCAGTGAAGGTTAGTTGTACTATAATATTGAAGTATTATAACTATGTTCAAGAAAGTAACAATTTTCATGCAAGATGCATGAAATTGTGGACTTTTATGCATGAAGTGTATTGAATTGATGTTATTCAAGAAAAACTAAATATTTGGATAATCATGCATACAATGTCTTTTGAACATGATGATGTTTCCAATATCAAGAAAGAATAGAATATTAATGATGAAACTCCAAAATAATTAGGGGATCAACAACATGTTGATGAAAAAAATGAAAAAAAAACAATAACTATGCAACATCATAGTTTTGAATAAAATTATCAAGACAAGAAGTAAGGGTATAAAATTTGAGGTTGGTTGGAATTAACGCGACCTACCTATTGACCCTAATAAGTCAACATTCATTAGTTATCTTGGGGTCACAATGAGGATGAATTTTCTAATTGATATTTACTCATGGTGTCACATCCAACCTATAATGAAGGAAATACTTTGGAAAGATATAACGGTAATGTTACAATATACTTTCTCTATTTTAATAAAAAATTATATAATGAAACATTGATTTATTTTTCATTATTCCTTGCAGAATTAATTTATTTTAGAATATTTATATAATAAATTTGTCTTAATGGCCACTGTAAAATCTCATAGAGGCTTCCATACTCTTATGATAAAGTTACATCTTAGGGATGTTGAGGGGAAAATAAATCCCCACCCACCACTTAGTTATGCACACATTATAAAGTAGAAAGCATGGACTGCTTTCAACAATCGTCATAATGATAAATCATTTTAGGTTCATTTCAGTCGATAATATATTAGTTGAAATTATTTATTTTATCCAACTTGATTCAAAATTGTTAATTTATGAAACATAAAAAGAGTGTTGAAAGTAAAGAACGTGCATCAAAACTAGCATACCCCTATCACAAAGGAAGGATGGAGTAGGATTCATTAGAGAAGAATTTGGTATGTATTTTAAATCAATAATAAAAGTTTAATTATGTGATATGAAATAATAGATGTTCCTTTATTTATATGCATATTAATGAATCAAAATCTAAATCCACTTCCATCCCATGTCATATGCTATGGAAAGAGGCTCGTGTAAATAAGGATAGTATATTAGTTGATGAAAAAACAAAAGTAGTATGAGAAGAATGTGTAAGTATGAAATAATTTTAATTATTTACGATTTATAACAATATTACATAAAAATAAACATGTTCATATTTTTTATATGGTTTATACACAAGAATCGACAACAACCATACCAAAACAAAAGAGACTTTCATTAGTTTTGAAGAAGCCTGAACAATATGGTCGCGTTAGAGGATTAGGTTTTGGAGTCTCTCCTAGAACATATTTTGAGAAGATAAAACAATATGAAGATACATATAATATAATGAGATGAATAAAGACACAAATAGACTCACTGTATGATATTATTTTGTGGTCTGGTTTAGCAGACCAATTTATAAGAAAGGATTAAAGTAAACTAGCAGTGGAGAAAATATCCACACATGAACCAAATGATCCCACTAGCTTTGAGCCTAGTCATTACCCCCAACTGCATACCTTACCTGAGCTAATCAATTTTTTCATTACTCTTTCTCCTAAATGTGAATCCAAAAAATTCTGATAACTTTATATTACTAAAATTCTATAGGGTACAGTTGTATGTGATTTTTATCCGTCAACATCCACGTACTGCCATGTTACGGTGGTTACAGTGTATAATATCCCAGGAGACCAGCTACACAATAAACCCCTCCCAAAAAATCACATGAAAGTGGGGATTGAGGTAGCTTATGATCCAACTGCTGAGTTGTCTATTCTAGTTGATGGTCTGGATATTAAAAGGGTTTAATATGCTATTGGTGCTTTCATAGCATGGCTGTATAATCTTATAAAGATACACGAGGTAAGTCTTTACAAAAATTCATATGAAAACATTTAATAGTTGATGATAAATGGTCTGAAGTGAGGTATGATATTATAGATGGATAAAGCGGTAGAGAAACAAAAGGCCGAATCAAGAAAATCTAGTGAATCAACTAAGAAAACAAAATAACCTTTCGAGAGTACCTTCTCCCGGCCAGTTCCAAAGCAATATTTATTATCATTACAAATTCATGTAGTGACCAAATTTAAAGATAAAACTATGCATTACATTGAATATGATGAAGAAATATATAGATATTCCTTGACAGACAGAATCAGTCTCAAGACTCTAAATGAGATTCTCAAGAATGAATGGATGGGCATCTTAGTTATGAATATATACATAAGGTACATTTTCATAATAAATCTGACCAAATAGTGAGCTAAATATTTTTATTAAAGCCAATAACTATTCATATTTTTTACAGGAGTTTATATCACAACTATATAAAGGGAAGATCATGTGAAGCATGATTTGGATTCATTAATCCATATATCATTTCTATACTAGGAATTACTTTTAATGTGAAAGAAATTAAGAATAAAAAATTTGAGTTACTCAAAGTGTTTAATAAAAAATCATCAGAATACAAATTCTTTTGGATCCCCACATTGAAATGGTAAAACTATATGATCTAATCACTTAAAATATATTTTTAATTTTTTCATTACTTAATTGTTTTTTTAGGAATCACTGGATGTTTATAGCAGTCAACATAGACACCCCGAATATTTATTTTTTTGATCCAATGCATGGATTTCCAACTAACCAACCACACATTATATGTATTGTTAATATATAATACACTAAAATCAATATTTTATAGATAAAATTTGAATTATATGTTCGTTATATGTTTTAATGAGATTTTTTTTATGATAATGTGGTTGCTAAATACATTCTAGATCATGGAATGAAGTCAGTGTATGAAAAGATAAATCCTGTGGATTACTAAAAATTGAAAAAAATTAAGGTTTATATAGAAATATTTAACTATCAAAACATTTCAAAAAAATTTACTTATTTTAGTCAATGTTTCTACAGTGTTTGAAACAAGATAATGCGATTGATTGTGGATATTATGTTTGCAAATTTATGAGAGAAATCATAAATATTGAAAAGAACAACATCCCCCAATAGGTAATTTCTAAAGGTAATTAGAATTTCATTAAATATATTTCATAATCATTTGTTTGTATATATTTTCTCAGTACTATCAAGATTTTCGACAACAGAGTTACTCAAAATAAGAAATCAATTTGTTTAGAGATGAGTGGGAAATATAATTTTTATTATAATGTATGACAACAACAAATTTAGGTGATTACCTACTATGTTCTAGTATGATTTATGACCTTCGAAAGATATTTGGGGTATGAATCATTAGTGTCAGAATGATTATATATTATTTTTTATCCTTTCTCATGGAGAAGAGTAATGGAGTAAATCAATTTGTTTAGAAGCATTAACCTGCAAACAATAAAAGTGTTGGGAAATCATGGAGTTGGAGGTAGAGGAATAGGTGAAGGCAGAGGTAGAGGTAGAGGAGAAGGCAAAGGAAGAGTCAGAGTCAGAGATTGACATGGAGGAGGAGTCAGAGGTGAAGACCAAAGTGGAGACCGAGGCAGAGGAGGATAAGAAGCACCGGCTTGAAAACAATAATTTTTTTGGGAAATGAAGCAGAATAAGGATAGTAACATGATTTTTCTTGAGATTTTTTTTAAATTGCACACAACACTTATCACTTAAGATAAGATCCATTGTGCATCTTTCTAGTTCAAAATGACATTTTAGTAAAAAAAACATGTGGCGTACTCAAAATGGAGAAAATGAATTCATATTATTTTGGTACTTTAGTAAAATGATCCATACATCATTTTTGACATGTAGGGATCACACAAACCTTAATCTGATGCACAATGTGACCGGTATGACTCCAAATTTCTGTTATCAGTTTAAAATTGAAAATTTAATACAGAAAAGTGTCACTCACTAAAAATTTAGCAAACATGCTCGGATTATATTGGTAATTTGGGAAAAATATTAATAATTAATTTGTAACGTGTATGAATAAGTCTCATGTAAAAACCACACACGATGCCACTTGTATGGATAAAAGTGTGAGTTTCTAGTTTAAAATGAAATTTTAGTAAAAAACACACGTGGAATACTCAAAATTGAGTAAATGTATTACGATTGTCTTGATACTTTAGGAAAATGATCTATGAGTCATTTGGGATGTGTAGAATTTAGACACACCTCAATCCAACACAAGGTGTGACCAGTATGACTCCAAGTGTGTCTTTTTTTATTCAAAATTGACATTAATTTTAGTGAAAAAAACAACTAACATACTCAAAACTGAGAAAACACATTCATATTGTTTTAGTACTTTAGGAAAATGATCCATACATAATTTGTGATGTTTATGGATTAGATACACCTCAATATGATGCATGGTGTGACCAGTATGACTCCAAGTATCCATTATTATTTTAAAATTGACATTTTAATACAAAAAAGTTCCACTCACTAAAAAATAATAAAATATGCTCAGATTGTCTTAATAATTTGTAAAAATGATCCAAAATTCATTATTTATGTGTATGAATTAGTCTCATGTCAAACCCACACATGATGCCACCTGTATGGATCAAAGTGCGTGTTTCCATTTTAAAATTATATTTTAGTAAAAAACACATGCGACATACTCAAAACTAATGAAACACATTTTTATTGTTTTTGTACTTTAGGAAAATAATCCATGAGTCATTTGGGACGTGTATTATTCATCTGTTCGTCAATTAGATGCATGGTGTGACCGATATGACTTGAAGTGCATCTTTTTTATTCAAAATTGACATTAATTTTAGTGAAAAAAACAAATAACATACTCAAAACTGAGAAAACACATTCGAATTATTTTGGTACTTTAGGAAAATGATCCATACATAATTTGTGACATGTAGGTATCTTCTAAACCTTAATCCGACCTACAGTGTAACCGGAATGACTCTAAGTTTTTGTTATCAATTTAAAATTTGCATTTTAATACAAAAAGTGTCACTCACTGAAAACTGAGAAAACTCTCTTGGACTTTCTTGATAATTTGGGATAATAATTCATAATTAATTTTTTATGTGTATAAATCAATCTCATATCAAACCCACACACAATGCCACCTGTATGGCTCAAAGTGCGTGTTTTCAGTTTAAAATGATATTTTAGAAAAAAACATGTGGTGTATTCAAAACCAAGGAAAAAAAATTATGATTGTTTTGATACTTTAGGAAAATTATCCATGAGTAATTTGGGATGTGTAGAATTCAGATATTCCTCAATCCAATGTACGGTGTGATTGGTATGACTCCAAGTGCATCTTTTTTATTCAAAATTGACATTAATTTTTAGTGGAAAAAGAAACTAACATACACAAAACCAAGAAAACACATTCAAATTGTTTTGGTACTTTAAGAAAAAGATCCATACGTCATTTTGTGATGTGTAGGGATCAACTGTACTTCAATCTGATGCACATTGTGACCAATATGACTCCAAGTGCATTTTTTTATTCAAAATTGACATTAATTTTAATAAAAAAACAACTGACATACTCAAAACTGAGAAAAACACATTCTTATTGTTTTGGTAATTTAGGAAAATGATCCATAAGTCGTTTGTGACATGAAGGAATCAGTCATAAAAAAATTTGACTCACGGTGTGACTAGTATGACTCCAATTGCACCTTTTTATTCAAAATTTACATTAATTTTAGTAAAAAAATTTACATAATCAATCATAGTGTTTTATTTTACTTATATTTGTTTTAGAAATTTTATTTCATTTAAATTCAGTATTTGTATCTTATTTTGGTAATTTTTGTTGTTGTTTCTGATGATGTAGTGTGTTGTTGCATCACACTACACCTATTTCTGGTGATATAGTGTGCAACGACATCACACTGCAGTTTTCACCTTTATCTGTGATACTAAATGTGCTGATAAAGGACACCTTTATCAGTTCTTATACAAGTGATGATAAAGGAAACCTTTATTAGTGCATAAAAAAGTGTTGATAAATAATACTTTTATCAATGCAAATAAAAGAACTAATAAATCATACTTTTATCAGTGCTTTTAAAAGTGCTGATAAATGAGGCCTTTTATCATCCCGTTTAAAAGTGCTGATAAAAGTATGATTTATCCACGCTTTTATTTGTGCTGATAAAATTATGACTTATCAATGCTTTTATTTTCACTGATAAATCTACCCCTTTTCAGAACTTTTTTAGTACTGATAAAATTTATAGACTTTTAACCACGCTAAGGTAGTCAACACTTATCTAGCACTGATAAAGGCTGATTCTAGCACTGTTAAAGACACGTTTTGTATTAGTAAAAATAACCCTCCCCTAGCTATATTAACACCCCTCCTCTAGCCCTTTCTTATCTCATTACAAATCCATTACTTTACTAAATTTATAAAAAAAATACCCCTCTAAACATCAATTCCCACATCCCTAAATCCCAAGAATGGCCAAAATCCCATCCTTTGAAGGCTTTAGGCTCAATCTAAAGGAGGAAACTCAAAATGTAAGGTAAGGTTTCCAAACCTATTTTACCTTTCTTATTTATGATTATTTTTCCTAAACAATATTTTAAATAACTTATTATTTTTCTTCTATGATTTCATTATCATGGTATTGGAATCCTTTTGATCCATCAATGATGAGAAATCAACCATTACCTCTCACATAACCAATTTTCATAAGTCATTACTCTATCAAAATAGGGGTTTCATAACACATGTTTTTTTCATTTCAATTCTCATATTACACATTTTATAAAATAAAGTGATCAATAAAAGTAAATTTAAAACAAAATTTAAAGTATAATTTATTATTTTTTATAAAAATATAATATCAATTAGATTGCCTCTTCTTTTCAAAACTCTCTTAAAACATCGTTTCACCTGTGGTAGTTTTTACGCTACCTAAGTGAATGATGATATTTCATTTTTCACTTATTCCTTTTAGGGTTATTTTAAAAAAATTATTTCATGACAAAATATAACAAAAAATAAATCAATATCATTTATATGATTCTAGGATGATAAAATAGTGATGATGATTATGACATTAAGTGTGAAAAATAATAATAAAATTTAAGTGACTAAAACAAGTTTACCAAAAAAGGTTCCAGGAATTGTAACTAAATAATGGTATATTTAACTCAATAACTTATATGGTTATATGAAATATGTACCCGACACTTTATAGAGTGTCACACCCCAACCCCAATTTTCCTTCATTTATTTTTATTTTTATTTACTTCTTAGTATTTTATATTTTTGTTGAGTTTTGAGTTGATTTTATGATGATAATTTTTGATTTTTGGAGGTTTTAAATTGTTTTTGGCCCTGTGCATGGTTAGTATGGATGGTTTGAGGAGAAACCATGAAGCTGGTGGATGAAAAGGGTGTTTTTAGTTCTTTTTTTCTTGCATGGTTTTCCTTGCACAACGTTTTTCATGGTTTGGCCCAAACGGTTTGAGCCAAATGAGTAATTGTACAGCTTGTGGGTGGTGTCTGGAATAAATCATACAACTTTCTCATGGTTAGAGGAAACCATGTAGAAATCATGCATGATAATTTGTACTTTTGACAAATCCAATTTTCATGGTTGGTGCACAATTTATCAAATCGTGCAGCCAGCCCATGTGGGTATCCCTTCCTTTTAGTAGAGTGCACATGTTTGGTGCACGGTTTGGAAGATTCAGTGGTCATACCATGAAACTCACCCAAATTCTTAAAATCTTGAAATTCTAATTTATCCACTCTCATTCTTTAACCCAAATTCGACCCCTATACCTCTTTCTCAGCCTAGATGCATTGAAGGGGGCTACCAAAACCCTCTCCCTTTGTTTTTCTTCCTCTATTGAAGCCTCTTCAAGTTTTTTAGGTAAATTCCACTTGATTTTTTGTCATTTTCCTCCCCTCTACTTCTCTATCTCTTGATTTCTTGGTTTTCTTGGCTTGGATCCTTCTTTGTAAAACCCTAGGGCGAGGGTTGGATTATGCGTTTCAATTTTGTTGATGTTAGGGTGTGCGGTTTGTCTCTTGGGAATAGTTATTCCTTCTCCCATAGTTTTTTCGTATTTACACATCATTGAGTTAGGCTTTTCCATCCATTTCCTTTCTGAAACATGTCATTTGATTCTTGGGATTTATTAAATAAAATTTAAATATATTATTCATGTTTTTTGATATACTAGTTTGATTTATTGAGGTGTTTCATGTTAGAAAATTGATAAAAATGTGTTATCAAGGGATTTATATAATTATGCCTATATGTATATGCATGCAAGGTGTTTGATAAAATTCCAATTAGTCTTTAAAAATAAAATTGGATATTTTGAGATTGTGTTTAGCCTTGGTTGGGGCTTGGTAATTTGGTTTCTTTGTGAAGTGACCCTTGTGTGTGGATTTTGGTGTCTTTCATGGTTTGGTTCTTATGTATGGATCCTTGATAATCATTGTGAAGTTTCTTGTAATTATTTAATTATAATTTTGGTATTTTTATGGTTATCCACATATATATATTAGTGAATGTGGTAAAATCTGTATATGCATGGGGTGCACATATAGATAGGCACACACATATAATTAGTAACTCATAAAAATTTCTATCTTGGTAACCATGGTTTTTAAAATCATTTCTCCCATTTTCCCTCTCCTCTTACTATTATTACTTCTAAATGGTTTTTTAGAAAAACTTACATTGTTCTCTAAATGTATTCTTGGTTTCTAAATGACTACAAATGTGGTTTTCAATTTTTTTCCCAAACCATGGCCTATTTAGAACCTTGAGATGTAATTTGGTAACTAAATGGAACAAAAGGACCATTTGGAACCTTCCGATCATGAACCATGTTTTCACCTTGGTTTTGAGAATGAATTTGAGATGAAAGGTATTTTCTTTGGAAATAGTATGTATTTGTAAATGTTAAGGCCCAATTAGTACTTTGTGATGTTTTGAAAATTGGTTTTAAAATCATATGGAATGTAGGACTGATTAGAAATTGTGAAAGGTTCTATGTATGATGATCACCCTTATGGTAATCATTCTGATGGGAAGGCCTTAACATAGTTGGTGTTAGGGATTGGGCAAGACATGCATGGTGGCATTAGTGAGTTATGTTTAATGCCAAGTGTTTTATGGCCTACTCATTCTCTATTTATACTATTATCATGGGATTCCTGGACGTCATGTAGAGGGTCGAGTGATGATTTATTTATAGTCCATATTAGATGGATTAAAACCACTGTATAGAGGATATAACATGTGGTAATTACCACTAGTGAGGATAGTTTAGATCAGCCAGGTTGGTTATTGACTATGGAGTTGCACTATACTCTGGAAAGTGGGTACAAACTAAGTGAATACAAGGACTGATTCTATGGATGTATAGGAAACTCCCATGATTAAATATTTGTATGTTCGTTATTCATTTTTTAGTATTTTGGTTACTTGTTTTTCCTGCTTGTACCTGTATTGTTTCTCTTTATTTCTAGATTTGATGGTTATGCCCTGCAGTTTATACTATGTTCATATTTTCTTTACTATCATGATTTATAAAAGCGGTGTTTTTATTTGGTCTTCAAATTGGGTTTTAAAAGGTAAAGGAACACTTTATTTTATAAATGATAAAAAACATATTTTCATTATATTTATTTCAAGCTAGTGTATATAGACTATTTTAGGAAAGGACATGCATTGATTTTGCGGTGCTTACCTACTGGGTTTTTTTTACTACTACAAATAAGGCTTTTAAAAGTGATAGAAACCACTTTTAATAGCACTAGAAAATCTCTGTTAATCACAGAAAAGATAGGGGGGTCCCCTTTAACAGTGCTAAAAAAGCACTGATAAAGGGGGGATTTTATCCACGCTAAAAAAAACACTGATAAAGGTAACCCCTTTATCAGTGCTTTTTTAGCCTGGATAAAGGGACACATTTATCAGTGCTCAAAATAGTGACGATAAAGTCCTAGTTGCTGGTGATGTGCTATTTATTTAAAAGCACACCCAACACCTTCACACCCACACAAAATAGCACCTGCACACAAACAAAGCACAGAAGAACAAAACAGTACACACAAGAGTTTTGAAAACAATGATATATACATTTACGTGGCATCATGAATACAAAAAAACACTACTATATACATTTTAAAAAAATGTTTTATATAGTGAAAATTAAAATTACCTAAAAAACAATTAAAAAATTAATGTTTCATCCTTTGGAATCTGTGATCCCCTCTCAAAAATTGTCATCCATGGTATTAGTTTCTAAAAAAAGCATCTGAACTCAAGAAAAAAATCCCACCTATATAAGAAAACAAATATTATGTTAGTAATGCAATAATGAAATAAATTAAACATTAATATGAAAGAATACATTAATAAAATGTCAATTTTTAATAAAAAAGACACATTTGGAGTTATACTGGTCACACCGTGCATTGTATTGAGGTGGAGTTGATTCCTACACATCAAAAATGAGTCATAGATCATTGTTTTTAAAATATTAAAACAATCATAATGGGTTTGCTCAGTTTTGAGCATGTCACTTGTTCTTTTACTGAAATTAATATCAAATTTAAATGATACATTTGGATTTATATTGGTAACATCGTTTTTCGGATTGAGGTGAGGTTGATTCCTATATGTCAAAAATGACTGATGGATCATTTTCCTAAAGTTTCAAAACAATCTGAATGTGTTTGCTTGATTCGCAGTATGTCACTTGCGTTTTTTTCTAAAATTAATGTCAATTTTAAATTAAAAGAGACACATTGAGTCATACTAGTCGTATTGTGCCTTAAATTGAGGTGTGGTGAATTTATACATGTCATAAATGACTTATTTATTATTTTACTAAAGTATCAAAACAATCCGAATGTGCTTGATTAGTTTTTTAGTATGTCAGTTTTGTTTTGTTTTACTAAAATGTCATTTCAAACTAGAAATACGCATTTCGAGTTATACTAATCACATAATGCATTGGTTTGATATGAGACTACTTTATACACGTCACAAAGAACTTATTAATCATTATCCTAAATTAATAAGATAATTAGAGTGGGTTTTCTTGGTTTTTAATGAGTGACACTTTTTGAGCTAAAATATCAATTTTAAACTAATAACAGACACTTTTAGCCATACCGGTCACACCGTATGTCAGATTGAGGTGTGGTTGATTCATACACATTAAAAATTACCAATGGATCGTTTTTCCTAAAGTATCAAAACAATCCGAATGTGTTTTCTCGGTTTGCAGTATGTCACTTTTGTTTTTTTCTAAAATTAATGTCAATTTTAAATAAAAAGAGACACTTTGAGTCATACCAGTGTCATTGTGCATTGAATTGATGTGAAATTGATTCTTACATGTCAAAAATGACTTATGGATCATTTTCCTAAAGTATTAAAACAATCCTAATGTGTTTTATCATTTTGTAGTATGTTAGTTGTGTTTTTTTACTAAAATGTCATTTCAAACTAGAAACAAGCATTTTGAGTCATATCAGTCGCATCGTGTGTTGGTTTGATATAAGAATACTTCATAAACGTTACAAATAACTTATGAATCATTATAATAAATTTTGAATACAATTGGAGCGGGTTTTCTTGGTTTTCAGTGAGTGACATGTTTTTAGCTAAAATGTCAATTTTAAACTGATAACAAACACTTTTATCCATACCGATCACAATGTGCATCGTATTGAGGTGAATTTTATTCTTACACATCAAAAATGACTCATTTATCATTTTAATAAAGTATAAAAACAATCTGAATGCATTTTCTCGGTTTTCAGTATGTCACTTGTGTTTTTTTTTCTAAAATTAATGTCAATTTTAAATAAAAAGAGACACTTTGAGTCGTACTAGTCGCATTGTTCATTTAATTGATGTGTTGTTGATTCATACATGTCACAAATGACTTATGGATAATTTTACTAAAGTATAAAAACAATACGAATGTGTTTTCTTAATTTTTATTATTTCAGTTGTGTTTTTTACTAAGATGTCATTTCAAACTGGAAACACGTATTTTGAGTCATACCGGTCGCATCATGAGTTGGATTGATATGATACTGCTTCATACACATCACAAAGAAATTATCAATCATTATCATAAATAATGAATACAATTGGAGTGGGTTTTCTTGGTTTTCAATGAGTGACACATTATGAGCTAACGTGTCAATTTTAAACTGATAACAAACACTTTTATCCATACCAATCACATCGTGCATCAGATTGAGGTGAGGTTGATTCTTACATGTAAAAAATGACTCATGGATAATTTTCCTAACATATCAAAATAATATGAATGTGTTTTCTTAGTTTTCAGTATGTAAATTGTGTTTTTTTCTAAAATTAATGTCAATTTTAAATAAAAAGAGACAATTTGAGTCATACAGGCTGCATTGTGCATTGAATTAAGGTGAAGTCAATTCCTACATGTCACACATGACTTATGGATCATTTTACTAAAGTATAAAAACAATCTTAATGTGTTTTCTTAGTTTGTAGTATGTTAGTTGTGTTTTTTTACTAAAATGTCATTTCAAACTGGAAACACAAATTTTCAGTCATATCGGTCACATCATTCATTGGTTTGATATGAGACTACTTTACACACATAAAAAAGAACTTATGAATCATTATACTAAATGATTAAGACAACTAGAGTAGTTTTTCTTGGGTTCTAGTGAGTAATGCATTTTGAGTAAAAATGTCAATTTTAAACTGATAACAAACACTTTTAGCCATACCAATCACACTGTGTGTTATATTGAGGTGAATTTGATTCTTATATTTTAAAAATGACTCATGGATCATTTTCCAAAATTATGAAAACAATATGAATGGGTTTTCTCATTTTTCAGTATGTCACTTGTGTTTTTTTCTAAAAGCAATGTCAATTTTAAATAAAAAGAGACACTTTGAGTTATACCAGTTGAATTGTTCATTGAATTGAGGTTTGGTCAGTTTCTACATGTCACAAATGACTTATGGATCATTTTAATAAAGTATCAAAACAATTTTAATGTGTTTTATCAGTTTTTAGTATGTTAGTTGTGTTTTTTTTACTAAAATGTCATTTCAAACTAAAAACATGTATTTTGAGTCATACCGGTTGCATTGTGTATTGGTTTAATACGAGACTAATTAATAAACATAAAAAAGAACTTATGAATAATTATCCTAAATTATGAAGTCAATTGGAGGAGATTTTATTGGTTTTCAGTGAGTGACATATTTTGAGCTAAAATGTCAATTTTAAACTGATAACATACACTTTTATCCATATCGGTCACACCGTGCATCATATTGAGGTGAATTTAATTTATATTAATAACAAATGACTCATGGGTAATTTTCCTAAGTATCAAAACAATACAAATTATTTTACTTAGTTTTCAGTATGTAACTTGTGTTTTTTTTCTAAAATTAATGTCAATTTTAAATAAAAAGAGACACATTGAGTCATACCAGCCACATTATGCATTGAATTGAAGTGATATCAATTAAAACATGTCACAAATAACTTATGGATCATTTTACTAAAGTATCAAAACAATCTGAATGCGTTTTCTCAATTTTCAGTATGTCAGTTGTGTTTTTTTACTAAAATGTCATTTCAAACTGGAAACACGCATTTTGAGTCATACAAGTCACATCATGCATTGGTTTGATATGAGTCTACTTCATACAAATCCAAAATAACTTATGAAACATTATCCTAAATTATGAAGACAATTGGAGTGGGTTTTTCTTGGTTTACAATGAGTGACATGTTTTGAGCTAAAATGTCAATTTTAAATAGATAACAGACACTTTTAGCCATACCAGTCACACCATGTGTCATATTGAGGTGCAGTTGATTAATACACATAAAAAATGACTCATAGATCATTTTCCATAAGTATAAAAACAATCTGAAAGTGTTTTCTCAGTTTTCAGTATGTCACTTGTGTTTTTTTTCTAAAATTAATGTCAATTTTAAATAAAAAGAGACACTTTGAGTCATACCAGTCACATTGTGCATTTAATTGAGGTAAGGTAAATTCATACATGTCTAAAATGACTTATGGATCATTTTAATAAAGTATAAAAACAATCCAAATGTGTTTCTCAGTTTTTAGTATGTTAGTTGTGTTTTTTACTAAAATATCATTTCAAACTAGAAACATGCATTTTGAGTCATACCGGTAGCATCATGCATTGGTTTGATATGAGAGTGATTTATACACATCAAAAAGAACTTATAATCATTATCCTAAATTATTAAGACAATTGGACTGGGTTTTCTTGAGTTTCAGTGAGTGACACATTTTGAGCTAAAATGTCAATTTTAAACTGATAACATACATTTTTATCCATACCAGTCACACCGTGTATCAGATTTAGGTGAGGTTTATTATTAAACAATATAAATGACTCATGGATTGTTTTCATAAAGTATAAAAATAATACGAATGCTTTTGATCTGTTTTCATTTTGTCACTTGTGTTTTTTCTAAAATTAATGTCAATTTTGAATAAAAAGAGACACTTTGATCATACCAGTCGCATTATGCGTTGAATTGAGGTGTGGTCAATTAATACATGTCAAAAATGACTTATAGATAATTTTACTAAAGTATCAAAATAATCTGAATGTTTTTTCTTAGTTTGTAGTATGTCAATTGTGTTTTTTTATTAAAATGTATTTTCAAACTGTAAAAACACATTTTGAGTCACACTGGTCGCATCGTGCATTGGTTTGATATGAGACTAATTTATAAAAATCACAAAGAACTTATAAATATTTATCCTAAATTATGAAGAATATTGGAGAGGGTTTTCTTGGTTTTCAGTGAGTGACACATTTTGAGCAAAAATGTCAATTTTAAATCGATAACAGACACTTTTATCCATACCAGTCACACCATGAGTTAGATTGAGGTGTGGTTGATTCGTACACATCACAAATGACTCATGTATTGTTTTCATAAAGTATAAAGACAATCATAATGCATTTTCTTGGGTTTCATTATGTCACTTGTGTTTTTTTCTAAAATTAATGTCAATTTTAAATAAAAAGAGGCACTTCGAGTCATACTAGTCACATTGTGCATTGAATTTAAGTGATTTCAATTCCTACATGACAAAAATGACTTATGGATAGTTTTCCTAAAGTATCAAAATAATACAAATGTGTTTTATTAGTTTTCAGTATGTCAGTTGTGTTTTTTTACAAAAATGTCATTTCAAATTGAAAACATGCATTTTGAGTCATACCGGTCACATAGTGCATTGGTTTGATATGAGACTACCTCATACACATCACAAAGAACTTATGAATTTTTATCCTAAATTATGAATACAATTGGAGCAGGTTTCCTTGGATTATAGTGAGTGACACGTTTTAAGCTAAAACGTCAATTTTAAACTGATAACAATCACTTATCCATACTGGTCACACCATAAATCATAATGTGGTGAAGTTAATTTCTACACATCAAAAATTACTCATGTATCATTTTACTAAAGTATAAAAACAATCTAAATGTGTTTTCTCAATTTTCAGTATGTCACTTGTGTTTTTTTCTAAAATTAATATCAATTTTAAATAAAAAGAGACACTTTGAGTCATACCAGATGCATTGTGAATTTAATTGAGGTGATATATATTCCTACATGTCAAAAATGACTTATGGATAATTTTCTTAAAGTATCAAAACAATCTGAATGTGTTTTCTCAGTTTTTAGTATGTCAGTTATGTTTTTTTTACTAAAATGTCATTTCAAACTAGAAACATGCATTTTGAGTCATATTGGTCACATCGTGCATTGGTTTTATATGACACTGCTTCATAAAAATCACAAATAACTTATTAATTGTTATCCTAAATTATGAAGACAACTGGAGTGAGTTTTCTTGATTTTCAGTGAGCGACACATTTTGAGCTAAAATGTCAATTTTAAACTGATAACAGACAATTTTAGCCATACCAATCACACCATTCATCAGATTGAGGTTTGGTTGATTCTTAAATATCAAAAATGACTCATGGATTATTTTCCTAAAGTATCAAAACAATTCGAATTTATTTTCTAAGTTTTCATTATGTCACTTGTGTTTTTTTCTAAAATTAATGTCTATTTTAAATAAAAAGACACACTTTGAGTCATACCAATCACATTGTGCATTAAATTGAAGTGAGGTAAATTACTACAAGTTAAAAACGACTTATGGATCATTTTCATAAAGTATCAAAACAATCAGAATGCGTTTTCTCAGTTTTCAATATGTCACTTGTTCTTTTTACTAAAAATAATGTCAATTTTAAATAAAAAGCGACACTTTGAGTCATACTGGTCGCATAGTTTGTCGATTGAGGTGGATTTGATTCCTACACATTTCAAATTAATTATGTATCATCTCCCTAAATTATCAAAACAACATAATGCGTTTACTTGATTTTTAATAGGACAATTACTCTAATACCAACTATAATGACCTAAACATTTCATACATTGATATCACATATGAGTAGATTAATATTCCTTACATAAAAGAAATAAATTAAAGATAAATATGAAACAATGCATTAATTATATGGACAATGATTTTACTATACAAACATCAAGATTGCCTCTGTGATTGAGAAGACACAATGTCATTTCTCTTCCTACAAAGGCATGTCACATGGACAAAAATCTTCTAAAATAAATGAACCCTACAAGGAATAATGAAAATCAAATAAATGTTTTATTATATAGTTTTTTGTTAAAATAGATATATTAGATCGCAACATTACCTTTACATATTTGCAAAGGGTTTCTTTGGTCCAGATATAAGCTAATAACAAAACTAATTATTCTTTGTGCACTTCACTACTGTTGGTTAATTAACGCTTAGCATAGAATCTCATCTGAACTTCTGATCAGGCATCCCCATGATTATCTCATCCGACACTCTCTCTATGATATCATCATTCAACGTTCACTTTTACAAATCATCCCTTATTCAATTACTCTTGTTAATTCAGGGGTTATCAAAAAAGTTTTATCATCCCGAGGAATTCATTCATTATCAAAGTATACATAAATTACCAATTTCTATATTCAAATGTTCAATAGGAACCAACCAACATGCAATTCATTTTGTGAAAAAAAGTACCACTAATGGCCAAGATTTTCATTAGGGAATTTATCCCATAAAATTCACAACATAACCATCAATATCAAACAGTAATAACATGTGAACAAGAGGAAACCAATGAGTAAGAGTAGAAAACTCACTGTGAAGGTGTCGTTCAGCGTACGGTAGAGGTGAGTTCGTGGTAGAGGCGAGGCGCATGGTATATGAGATTTCAAACTTAAAATAAAACATAAAATGATAACTCATATTTTATACCTATCAAAAATAGGTCCAATGAGATTTAGGGATGAGACATGTCCGGTTAAACCGTTTTATTGGTCAATAGTGGGTTTTTTTTTCCATATATGATATCTGCTTCCTGTATATTTATTTTTTGCGTATCTACTAATTTTTTATATTTTCAACTTATGAATGGGACATGTTTAGTTTTAAAGAGAAATATCAATTTTAATTTACTCTAATTTGGGGTTAAAATATTCTACATTAATTGTATCTTTTTCCCTGGGGATCATTGCTACTCCTTAGGGATCATGAACGCCTCTTAGGTTAGTGGAAAGTCAGGTCATTTTTTTGTTATGATACTATCCTGGTCCGTATCATTAAATTTACAATTGTAAGTGACCCATGCCCATTTAAATATAGGATGGGGGGGGGGGGGTTAGGCACTAATATATTCCCAAATCCACTAGATTTCCTATGGGGTTGGGTCCTGATAGTATCACATCTGATAAATCTTTTATAGATTGGACATTAGTGTAGTCACTGATAAGGATTTCCTCATTTGTATGGTATTAATGTTTGTTGAACCAAGTGTGTGAAGTAGACATCAGAAACTAATAGGTGATTAAAACTTATGTGATGACTTCATAACCTATGGAAAAATATATAGGAAATATCTTACAAACCTCATTTAATCTTAATAGGTTTTATTTCATTCATCATATAGTTACAAGTGATGTGGAATGTGTAAATAATAATCTTGTGGGGGGGGGGGTGAATAATGTAGATATGTGGATTGAAATGATGATGTGGCGGTGTGTTTAAATATTCATTGTATATTTTTCATTAGAATGATGTTGGTTTAAGTAATTATATTTAGGTCGGTTGTGTTATTATATTATGAGGTTCAATAAGAATAGGTGCATCAAGAATCCAATGATGTGCATAATAGACTAAAACTAGAGGCTGAGAATGTAAAACACACAAAGCATATGAAAGTTACAAACAATCCCTTGAGTTTAAAAACACACACACACCCAAACATTTCACAATTTCCAAGGGCCCTTATCCTTTCCAAACACACACCAAATCATTTCCATAAAAAATCCATCAAAACTCTAAAATGATGGCACCTTTATAAAACAAACCAAAAAATTTATCAACAATTGTACAAACAAACTAAAAAATTTATAAACAATTATATAAACAACTCAAATAGTTTATAACCAATTTTATAACAAACTAACCAGTTTATAAACAATTTTTTTTATAGACCAAACAAAGTATAAATAATTTTATAAGCAACTGAAGTCAATGTGAAAGTTACTTTTTAGTACAATGGTCTTCATGAGAGAATCCATTGAAACCTATAATTCTATTGTGACAATTGAATATTGCAACATCTACTACCAATTTTTAGCAATACTCCACACAACTAATATTTATCATCCTTCATTCTCACTCACTACCGTTCACTCATGACACACTTGCATATGTTTGATTCTTTTAGTCATCTGAACCCTTATATGCTAATAATCCTACTTCTAGAGCATGAAACTATCCACAATTCCAATAAACCTGAACCCCCCACACCCTTCAACAAAACCCTCTACTTCTGGAAAATATTCTTTTAAAGAATGTCCCACACACCTTCTTATCATTTGTCCATATTGATCCATCACATATGAAAGATTCTGAAAAACATGACACCAAATACCACTCAATGGGAGTTCATTTATTTAAACCCATAATCCAAAGTCTAGAATCAATATTTGGTCTTGGAAAATCACTTGGAAACAAATTCAGTCACCCCCTCCATATACAAGTTATATGAACCTCTGAAATTTGAACTTATATGATATAGATCATTTGATGTTCCATTGATAATACATGTTCTTGCTGTAATAGCCTTCAAGATCATTGTTTTCAACTTCAAGCTAATATCCCATCTAATGGAAAACCGAGATCCTCTAGGAGTAGTGAACTAATGAACTCTAATATCTGAAGCTTCCATAATCATGCCATTAATCCACTGCAATCAAAATTTCAATGATCTTCTAGAAAGATCTAGAATGAAACTCGATGAATAGAACATGCCACACGAAACCTAAGACCAGAAGACTTTTGATATCTAGGAAACCCCATAGTACTACCACCATCTTCTAGTGAAATTATTCTGAAAACCTAATAATCCATCTGATCGTTATAACCCAATAGTCTTCTAGACAAACTCCTTTCGATTCTTTAAAAAAATACACCTAAAAAACTCAACATTTTTGCTATATCATCGATCATTACAACCAATTTATGATACATAAAAAAGGAACACAATCTTTGATACCACTTATTGGGGACAAGTTGAAATTTTAAGATCATTGGTAGTTTTTACTTCTGATTCTCCAACATAGAGGAACTTCATCCAAATGTCTCATATTAGCCACTGATACTTGCATCCCTCATGACTTCAAATACCAAAACTGGGATGACCACACACCCCGACCACCACACCTATTTTTCCTTAAACTTGGATTCCCCTGGTTTTAGTCATCTCAGTATCCTTATTTCCAGGATCATACCAACAAACAAGAATACATAGAATATATAAACATGTAAGGAAAATGTTCAAAGAAAATTTTATATAAAGATTATTTGATTCATACTTTAATCTAATGTGTATGGTAGAACAACAACATCACATTTTTATTCCATTGAAAAAAGAGAACATGAGTTACAAGGTAAATTCAATTTTTGAAAACCCTACTTAGTTCTCTATAAGATGTATCACCAATACCATCTTTTGATTTTTCATATCCACTATGTTCCTTTTAGTTCTTTTAACATAGCCTTTTTAATTTCAACCTATGGGAATCTGGATGTGCTTAAGTGTGTTTCTCTTATTATAGCCACCTACGTTCAGTACTTAGGTCTCATCAGTGTTGATCAAATCATATCTTACATTTATTTCTACAAGAATCTATACTTACACATGTATTTTATACCACTCTTTGCAGTGGTCCTAAACTAATCATCCAGTCACAACTTCCCTCCTAGAATTTTAGGCATACTTCCATTGGCATGAGTAATTGTTGATTGCTAGTAGAAACTTCATTTATGACCACTAACACCAGTGAAAGGTGCATGCCATTTCCACTTCACTCTAATGACTTTTATGAACTATTCCATTTTCATTTTATAGGAGATACTCCCATGCATCATCATTAGAGTTCATAGAACTCATGGACTTCTAGTCATCCATAACCACCTCTAGATATTCATTCAAATACCATTAGCTTCCCCTATCGTTAACCTCACTTCATTTATTTATATCCATAAACTATTCCATGGGTACTTGTATAGAATGTTCTACCTTGATATTTACACAACCAGACTCTACTGTACTCCATCAACTAAACTCATTCATCCAACTACTCATTCTAAACTTCCAGTAAAGGCACTCTTGCTGAACATTCAGTGAAGGAACCATCTAGCTACCTGCATCTAGTGAGATAACATTTTAAGGATTCATTAAACTTTAATTAAACTGAAATTGCTACTATAGGTGAACTGATAGATCCAAATTCTAAACTTCTAGTGAACTAAATTGAGCTTCTTAAACTCAAAATTAAATGATGTTAGTGAAATTATCTTTATACAAGATCTCCCAAGTTAACTTTCAAAGAATGAACTTCCTGATCTTTGAAACTTGACCAAGAAAACAATTATCACACCAAACCTTAACATAGGGCTCATCATGGGGTGGAAAGTAACTAAATAAATACCCTTTTTATCAAGTTCCAAACAAGACTTTACTATATATACAGTATTCATACATTTGAAAATACCTATTTAAAACCATTTTAAAAAAGTGTAAATCTAAGGGAATACACCAATAACACCAAACAACAATCACAATCAATCCATGGAAGTTATTAAATAATTCCATAAATCAAACACACACCCCTTTAATAATATAGAAAACCCCTAAAACAATAATCACCCCACTTTATAAATTTTCATTGTTCCAATAAACCATGAACAAATAATTTATCTTCAACAAAACCATCATTTACATTTTATTAAGAATTTAGAATAAATGAAACACAATTTTGAATAAAATTATCATTGAATTATTAAAATAAAACCATTATGTCAAAGGAAACCCAAAAGTGATCATGGAAAATATTTGACCAGTCAATTTTAGATAACATATACTTCATTTATCTAATTAAAAACCATGTTTAGAACATCTAGCATCAAATGAAGTCTCAAATAAATGGAATGAAATATAATTACCTACATCAACCGATGTAAGGGTTCAGCCAAACCCTACGCACCCCTATGGAAACCAGGGAAACCACAATAGAGACTCACTGGGGGGAATCCATGCACTGTAGAGGAGGCTGCTGGGATGGTTGTCAGATGATGAGGGTGCACCAGAGTAGGTCAGGTGGACAAGGGGGCAGCACAAGGAGGAGGAGGAGAAGGAGGCGGAGGAGGCAGTAGTGGTGGTGGAGGAGGATGAGTCGGCGGCCGCAGAGGAGGAGCAGGAGTAGGAGGCAGTGGTGGTGGGGGAGGAGAAGGAGGGGTCGTGGTGAAGGAGGGCTTGACGGCGCATGGGGTCAGCTTCCATGAAGGCTTGAAAGGGTGCGAGGGAGGAGGTGCCTATTAGGGTTCTTTTATAAAACCCGTTGGAACCTTTATGAGTACTAGTTAAAAGCGCTGATAAAGGTATGTTTTATCAGCACTAAAATAAAAAGTACTGATAAAACATACCTTTATCAGCGCTAAAATTATAACGCTGATAAAAGCATATTTTATCAGTGCTGATAAAGGCCATCTTTATCAGCGCTAAAAAATCACTGATAAAGGTATAATTTTAATAATTTATTTATATTATTATATTTTTATTTAAAATGATATAAAAGATAAATATATATTTAATTATTAATAATTATAATTATAACTATATAAATATTTATTTATACTTATAAAATTATAATTTAAGTAATTATAAAATTATAAGCAATATACTTATTATATTTATAATCTTATAAATATATAAAATAAATATATTAATTATATGTATTTAAAAGATTATAAATATATATAAATATATTTATTCTAATTTTATAAATATTTATATGATATATATATATATTTATAAATATAATTATAAATAAATAAATATTTATTTATTTAAATAATTATAGAATTATAACAAATTTATATATCTAATATTTATATTTTTTTAATATATATAATTAATATATTTATTATAATTTTAAAATTATTTAAATATATTTGTATTTATTTATAACTATAAATAACATTTGTATTTATTTATCAATATTTTTATAAATATTTATAAATATATTTATAAATATACATTTATTTAATTATATATAACATATTATATATGAAATAATAAATATATATTTTATAAATTAATAATTATTTAAATAAATATAAATTTATTTGTATTTATTTATAAATATTTGTATATATTTATAAATATATCTATTTAATTATATATTTTTAACTTTATAATTAGTATAATAAATATATTTACTATAATTTTATAATTATATATATATATATATTTATAGTTATAATTATAACTATAAATTATATATATTTATGAATATTTGTATATAATTTTTAATATATATATATACATTAATAAAAATATAATATTATATGTATAATTTTATAATTATATATATAGTTATAATTATAATTACAAATGTATTTGAAAAGTATTTATATATATAATTAAAAATAGAATAAAATATATTTAATGTAATTTTATAAGTACATTTTTTAGAACATATATAGTTCATATGGGTAACATTATGAATTAATCAATATACCACATCAATGGACAATATGATGTAATATATAAATGAACATTCATGCATGATACATAACATATACGGATGATCAATATATTCATTGACCAAATTCATTAGAAAACACATATATATTCAATAATTTTAATTATAAATATATATATAAAAAATTATTATATATTTATAAATAAAATAAATATATTCAATATATTAAATATAAAAAATATAATTAATATAATGAATTAATCCAATAAAACTAATAAATCTAATAAATTAATCTAATAAATATAATAAATATAAATATAATAAATATCTAATAAATATATTAAATATAATAAATTTATTTATTATTTAATGTAATTTATTACAATCTTGTAATTATTTAATTAAATATATATATATATATATATAATTATAATCTTAGAAATACTTTTTTCAATTAAAACATTATATAAATATTTTTTAATTATTAAAAAAAATATATTAATTATAAACATTTGTTTTCTATTTAATTTATATAAATAAACATTTTTTTGAATGTAAATATAATAATTTTATATAAATTAATAATATTTTTTATTAAAAACTTTTATCATCGCTAATAATAAAACTGATAAATGTACCCTTTATCTGCACTAAGAGAAGCGCTGATAAAGGTTACACCTTTATCAGTACTTTTTTAGCACTGATAAAGGGTACATTTATAAGTGCTTTTAGCTAGAGTTGATAAAGGCGCACCCCTTTATCAGTGTTTTCTTCTTAGCACTGATAAAAGGCAGCGCTTCCCTTACCCTGTTTTGTGGTAGTGTTTATGCTCACACCCTACTTGTGCTAATCAGTGTCGGTAGACCCAAGCCGTTTTGAAGGTTCTACTTTGGTTCAGGTTTTCCTACAGAGCGAGCTAGTTTTATGGATGGTGGTGTCCAAGAGGTCACATGGAGATCATGTTGGGTTCTGAGTTGTTTTCAGTTTTATTTTTAGTTTATGTTTTGTCTGTTTCCTTTGTATTTTGATATATTTATGTATATATTTCATTTAGTGGTTTATTGATTCTCATTTTCTTATTGCATACTCTATTTTGCTTCTTTTATATCAGTTTATATTAGGCTAAATCATTCCTATCTGAATTATCTTTGATGCCCGAAACTAGTTTCCAATCTAGGAGGATCAAGAACGCCTCTTCGGACTTGTCATGGGCTAGCTTAGGTGACCTTTGTGAAAAAATGGTATCAGAGTGACCTTTTTTATTTTGGGGTGTCAGGTAGTTTGAAGAGAATACTTTCAGAACTTATGAGGTAGGTATAGGAAGAGCGTCACAAACTCTTACTCGTTCCAAGCCTCGAGTTACCAAGGGTAGTTGGGGAATTGAGTCTTTTATTTTGAATTCTAGGTTTATATCATTGGTTGTTATTTGGTTTGTATATTTTAGGGGATGAAAATGGAAGTGATTCGGTGTTATATGGTGGGTTTACATGGAGTAGTTACCCATGGGGATCCCAAGTGCATGGTTTAATATACTTCCAGTGGTTGGTGCTTTGATCAGGGCATGGTCTGATAAACTATGTGGCTAGGTTATGCATGACCACTAGTTACCTATTCTAGGAGTTATGGTGTGAGTTGTGTTTTGGTTTGATTTCAATTAGTTTGAGTGGATTTTTAAGGAAAAATGGTTTTTGGAGAAATGTTTTCAAAATTAAATTAATTTTGGGATATTTTTTTATATTAAAAGTGTGATTTAGTGTTTAAGTTGGATTTAGAAATGAGCCCTGGTATTTGGGAAGTGGCCTTGGAGTAAAATGGTTTTGGAATTTGAATGGGAATGGAAGTTTTTTAGAGGGTATCTTTGGTTTGTATCATGATGTTTAGTTCTTAGTTGTGATTTTTTGGTTTGGAATTTCCTTCTTTGGTAGAATTTTGAGATATGGTTTGATGTTGATTCAGTTTTCTGTTTTTGTGTTATATAGAGTATGTCACCTAGAAAGGTCTCAATGGTTTCTAGTTATTATCTTTTAGTTATTGACCCTTCCTAGACTCCTATTGGAGTGGAAAAGTTGAGTTCTTATCATCTGTTGTCGGTTTTCCATGGTGATAGAGTTCTGTTATAAGCTATGAAATGGAACGAGGAAGTCGAAAGTGTTTTCAGGTATTTGGGAACTTTTGAAGCTGTAAGGGTGTGAGCTATTCTGGTTTCATTTGAGGGTCTAGGTTTAGATCGGTGGATGGTGATCATCCCATCATCATTTCAAGTTGGCATGTCTTGGGAAGTAATTAAGAAAACTTTTATTTTATGGTTTATACCTGAGGAGGTGAAGGTGAAGAAATTAGTAGAGATCTTGGGAGTTCAGTAAGGTCAATGGATGGTGAAGGCCTATGTTGATCACTTTGATGAGCTAGTTTCTTTTCATCCAAAGATAAAATCAAAGGATCAACTAAAAGATTCTCTCTTTGTCTGGGGTCTTCATCTGGAGATTAAGGATTGAGTCCTATCATCCAAAGAATTTATGTTTAGGAAGCTAGTATATGAGGAATTTCTAACCGAGTTGGTTACTAGAGGTAAATTTTTAGAAAGTGGAAATACAATTTCTCTTGGTGCTTGGTAAGGTCCCCCATCTGGTGAAAAGTGTGATCCAAAGGAACGTTTTCCTAAGGATCCTCTCTTGTGAGTCCCTGCCTCTCGTTCAATAGAGAACTCACTCATGTGTTTCCAGTGTGTTTGTTTTGGGCATTCAAATCTGTCTTACTGGAATCCTTTTAAGGGTAGAAGTTGATGTGGTCATTTGGGTCACTTGGAGAAGTTCTATAAGCAATGTTAACATAAGGGGAAGACTCAGTTAGAGGCCTCCAACTCCTAACTATGGGGAAGTATATGCTTCAAGGAATTGGGGCTCCAGCTATAGGCCCCAGAGTGAATATTTTCATGTTTTAAAGAATTCCCAAGTGTGTGGGAACCTTGGAATATATTTTTTCTCTAATGTTAGAGTGAGTATAGTTTAACTTTTCATATTTTATTCTTCATGTTTTGAAAGTTCCTTTTTGTTTTCAAAGGCTCGGTGGCCTCATTCTCCTGTAGTTTTTTGGTTTCACCTTATGTTATGAAACTTGTGTGGTTATAATTTTGTGTATGGTTTTGGTTTTGGGTGGTGCGCACTTGAAGATGCTAGTGTCTTATGGAAATGATGAATCATGGTTTAGTTTGATGTATTGTTTGAGATTATTTCAATGTGTTCTATTTATGCTGAGGGTTCTAGTGTTGGTCAGTGAAGGTAGAATTTTAAAAGGTGGGGATACCCACCATGGATATTTTTATGGTTTTATCTATTGTTAGTCAGGTGTGAATTTTGGATTTTAAAGGTCACACTGAGGTTTATGGTTTTGTTTTGGATTCATTTAGTTTAGAGTTCAAGTTTTTTTCCCTTGTTTCATTAGGTGAATTTTTGGGGGAAAAAGGTTTTTTAGTGGGGAGATTTATCACACACAACCTTGATTTTACTTTATTTATTTTTACTTTTATTTACTTATTATTTTTTGTTCTTTTTTTGAGGTTTGGGTTGAGTTTTTGATGAGAATATTTGAGTTTGGGAGGTTTCATGTTGTTTTTGGACCTATGCATGGTTAATATGCATGATTTGAGGAGAAACTATATGACTAGTGGAGGAAGATGATGTTTTCAATTCATTTTGTTCTGAAATGGTTTTCCTTGCACAGAATGTTCTTGGTTTTTCCTAAACCCTGCAATCAAAAGGAGTAATTGTGAAACTTTTGGGTGGTGTCTGGGATAAGGCGCATGGCTTGTGCACAGTTAGATGAAACTGCGTGGAAAGTGTGTGTGAGGCTTTTTGATTTTGACAGAGCTAATTTTTATGGTTATCCTATGGTTTCTAAAACCTTGCATCCAGACCGTATCAGAATCCTATCCTTCCAGTAGGGTGTATATGGTTGGAATGTGACTTGGAAAACCGTGCGGCCAAATGGTGCGACTTACCCAAATTCTTAAAATCTTGAAATTAATCTTTTCCCTCCCTCACGTTTTAATCCCAATTCAACCCATCTCCCTCTTTCTCAACCTAGGCGCACCAAATGAGACTCCCAAAACCCTCTCCCTTGATTCTTCTTCCTCTATTAAAGCCTATTTAAGTTTTTAGGCGATTTTCTCTTTATTTTTGGTCATTTTCCTTCCCTCCTATTCTTCCTCTCTTGGTTTCTTGGTTATTATTGGCTTGGATTCTTCTTGGTCAAACCCTAGGGTTAGGGTTGGATTATATGGGTCAATTTCTTTGATATTAGGGTGTCTGGTTTGCTTGTTGGTCTTATTTATTCCTCTCATAGTTTTGTAACATTATCATATCATTGAGGTAGGTGTTTCCATCCATTCCTTTCCAAAACATGTCATTTGATGCTTGAGATTTCTTAAATATTTTTTAAATGTGTTTTTCATGTTTGTGATGTTCTAGTTTGATTTATTATGGTGTTTTCATGTTGTAAAATTGATGAAAATGGGTTCTGAAGGGGTTTATATAATTATTCCTATATGTATATGCATGCAAGGTGTTTGATAACATTTCAATTGGTCTTTCAAAATTAAATTTTGTATTTTGGGATTCTGTTTGGCCTTGGCTGGGTCTTATTAATTTGGTTTCCTTATGAATTAGGCCTTGTATGTGGGTTTTTCTGTCTTTCATGGTTTGGTTCTTATGCGTAGATCCTTAGTATCATTTTTATAGTTTTTATTAATTCTTTAATTGGATTTTGGGTATTTCTATGGTTATCCATATATATATTCTTGTGAAAATGGGAATATTTATATGTGCATGGGGTGCACATATAGGTAGGCACACACATATAATTGGTATCCCATGAAAATTTCCATAATGTTAACCATGGTTTTCAAAATCATTTTCCCCATATTCCCTCTCCTCTTCCTCTTCCTCTTCTTCCTTCCAAATGGTTTTTCTCAAAACTTCCAATGTTCTCTAAATGGATTATTGGTTTCTAAAAGGATGCAATTGTAGTTTTCAAAGGTGTTTTCCAAACCATGTACGATTTGGAACCTTGATATGTAATTTGGTAACTAAATATCACAAAAGGCCCATTTAGAACCTTCTGGGCATGAATCATGTTTTCACCTTGATTTTGATAATGAATTTGAGAAGAAAGGTATTTTCTTTGGAAATAGTTTGTATTTGTAAATGTTGAGGCCCTGTTGGTATTTTGTGATGTTTTGGAAATTGGTTTTAAATTCATATGATGTGTAGTCTTGGTTGGGACTTGTGAAAGGTTCTATGTATGATGTTCCCTATGATCATCCTTTTGAAGAGAGGGACTTCACATAAACAGTGTAGGGGATTGGGCAAGGTATTCATGGTGGCATCAGTGAGTTATGTTTAATACTAAACATGTGATTACCTCCTCATTATCCCCTTATACTATTATCATGGAATTCCTAGAAGTAATATATAGGGTCGAGTGAATATTTATTTATAGTCTTGATTCATTAGATTATAACCCCCTAGATAGAGGATAGTCAAGGTGGGATTTTCCACTAGTGAGGTTTGTTTAGAGCATCCAGATTGGTTATTTACTATGGAGTTGCACCACACACCAAAAGGTGTCTCCAAACTGAGTACATACAAGGATTTCTTCTAGGGACGTTTAAGAAAATCTCATGATTACATATATGTATGTTCATGCTTCATTTTACAGTATTTTGGTTACTTTTTTATTTAGTATTTTCATGCTTGTACTTGTACTATTTCCCCTTTATTTCTACCTTTGATGGTAATGCCCTGCTATTTATACTCAGTTCATTTTTCTTTACTCTCATGATTTATAAAAGTGGTGTTTTTATTTGGTCTTCAAAATGGTTTTTAAAAAAGTAAAGGTGTTCTTGATTTTCTAAATGATAAAAACCCCATTTTCATAATATGTATTTAAAACTAGCATATATGGACTATTTCAGGAAAGTACATGCATGTATTATATGGTTATTACCTACTTAACTATTTTATGATCACACCCTAATTGTGACACTGAGCATTGAAAAAATCAATATATTTTATAGGTTATTCTTTGGTTTAGGTTTGCCTGTGGAGTAGGCTGGTTTTATGGATGGTGGTGACCAAGAGATCGTATGGAGATCATGTCGGGTTCTAAGTTTGTTTCAGTTTTGTTTTTAGTTTCTTTTTTTTCGCTTACTTCATATTTGGATCTATTGATGTATTTATTTCATTCAATTGTTTATGTATTCTCATTTTCTTGTTTCATACTCTATTTTTATTCTTTTATATCAGTTTATATTGGGCTAAATCATTCCCATTTGGATTATCTTTGATGCCCGACACTAGTTACCAACCTAGGAGGATTAAGAATGCCTATCGGGCCTTATCATAGGCTAGATCAGGGTATCGGTTGTGGTTGACCCAATTTGGTTTGTGACATAGAGTTTATACAATCATTGAACAATGGCCTTCTTTTTTTACCTCTATATCAAAGTATTTTTGGAACCATGAATCAAACAAAGTAAAAATGATTAACTCAAACAATATTAATTTAATAATTGAATAAAACATAATAAAATAGAATAAAAGATATGGAATAAATATTTAATTTTTTTTGAATAAATTAATTAATGAATATAACTTGATTATTTAGGAGTTTAGAGGAGCTTCCAAAGTAATCCAAGACTTGTGGTATGGGTTCCTTTATCTCTCTTTCCCATTTTGAAAATATGTTATATATCACTCCCTTTCACTCTATCTTATTTTTTCTACCTTTCTAATATTATTACCTTATTTACTTTATTATTACACTTTCTTCATTTTTTGGATATACATGCAACTAGGTTTTCCTTTTCCCCTTAAGTCAAACCGTACTAATCTTATAAGGGAATCTTTTCCAGTTTCCCTCTCTCTTTATCAAATTCTTCTTCTGTTTTTCCACTCTTATAAAGGTTATTTTCTATTTATAATTTTTAAATAAAACCCACATTATTTTAATATAAAATATATTGTTTTATTTCTAGTTTTATGTAAACTCAATGCTTATATACCTTTTAAATAAATTTTTCCATTTTATTAAAAGTTCAATAAAAGATCTTGATTTCATGACTTCTTCATTTTTTCTTATGTTTTTTTCCTTTAGTTTGAGATCTATTTTCATTTTTTTGATTATAAATTTACAAGATTCATTAACCCCTTATTTTCTTGGAACCTACATGATAATTTTATGAATAATTATTTACGGTGTCATTATATTACCCATTTATTTATCATGGGTTTATTTCATGTCTATGTTTTGTGTATGTTTCTTTAATATGTAGCACACATATGTATAATTTATTGTGATAAAGAGTGGTATTGAAATTATATGGACCCCTAATTGATTGGGTAATGATTTATATCCCATGAGATCATTTTCCATGGGCATGATGCATTTATCTTTGTCCACATTCTTATATGTGGGGATGATGATATTATCTTTGTCTATAATATTATACATGGCCATGATGAAGTTATCTTTTTTTCCATAGTGTTATATTATTTTAATAGTGAGCCTCAAGTTATGTTTATGAAATCATGTCTTACGTCTATGCCATATTTTATGATTCTTTTGCTTACCATTATCTTATGATATTATACTCTTATTCTATGTTTCTATATAATAGTTAATGTCATTTCCTTATTATTTCCATGATACGATTTCTGAATCTCAAGATATATCACCCTATGTTTATCCTATTTACACACTTACTAGGATTTATGGATACCACTTCTTTTATGTATGTATCTAGGTTATCCCATGTAATAATAACAATATTGCGGAGTCTAGGTAAAAGTTATTAAAATGAAAACAAAAGAGTGTTATTTTTTTGAGATATTTTATGTTGCACCTAATTTCCCAAAGACACCGGAATTCTAGATTTTTTGGAGTATTATATGGACCTTAATGAAAAAATGATATAATAATATGTATATGGGATTCTGGCCATTATGTCTAGCACTTTAATTCTTATTTTAAAATATTCAATCTATATGTTTTCTTTAATATGACAGTCTTCCCCTTCATTTGAAATTTCTTCATCTTGATCAAATATATCCTCTTCTGAATTGGTTTTCTCAAAGTCACTTAAAACGATTTCACAAACTATATCCAAAATGTGAGGTATGAAACAATATTATTTGATTATATATTTTCTAATTTACTTAAATGAATTTAACTTTTCCTTATATTCTCCCACTATGAAGTTAAGTCTTACCTTAGGTACATCAATTATGGAACCTCTTATAGCTAAGAATGGTATCCCTAGAATGATGGGAACCACTATATATATCTCCATATCTATCACTAAGAATTTAATAGCGAGTATCATCTTCCCAATCCTTATTAAAAAATCCTTAATGATTCCTAATGGGTATGGGATTAAACTATCAACCAATTGTAATGCCACAAGTGTGTTCCTTAACTCTTCTATTCCTTGAATATTTAAAAGGAAAAAAGGTTAATAATTTCTCCCAAGTCAATGAAACCTATATAATCCTTCTTTCCCTCAAATTAATAGATGATTTTGAAGCTTCCTATATCTTTCAATTTTTGATGAAAATTTATCTGAATGGATGCACTGTAACATTCAGTGAGTAATAAATTAGCATTATTCTCAAGTCTCCAACTATTTGAGATGATATTATTCAATTATTTGGTATAAGAAGGAATATTTACTAAATATTCATTGAATGTTATGTTGATATTGATCATTTTAAAGTGTTGAAATAATTTCATGAAATTATTATCTTCGTGTTTATTTATATGATATGCTCTTGGTATAAATAAAATATATATACTAAACCATTTCAATTATTTATAAATTAATGTAAATTCTAGCTTATTTTTTCTATTCCCCCTAGCCTTGGATTGTGAATTTTCAATAATTACTTCTTCATCTAGTGTTTCTTCTATGTGTATGATTCCCTAGACCCACACTCTTGGGATTCATTGTAGATAAACACATTCATTTACACATTGGATTTTAAATCAATCAGAGTAACCTAATTTTAGCAATCAATAATTTCAATCTCCCTAAAAAATATTGAGTCACTTACATTCGAAGAAACTTTTAGTTTTAGATTTTTAGAGAGTTAATAAAAAAATTTAACTAACAAAGACCATGTATTTATCATCAAATGGACATTTTTTCTACTATATAAGAATCACTTAATCCATGAAAAGTCTTCAATATCCCCCAAAAAATTCTTCACGCATGATACTCTTCAAGACATATCAGGTATAATAATTTTTTTCATAACCTGAGAAAATGGAAACATAAGAAAGATGAACTCAAATGATTAGTAAGGTAAAATGTATATCAAAAGCTATCAATGAATAAACTTGGCACATAGTATATAGAAAGAAAATAATGATAATAAAATAATTTCATATAACTAATCACTTGAGATTTAAACAAATCCATTGTTAACATTATAAATAAACACATGAAAAACAATAACTGAATTCATTATGATGGAATTCATAATACCATACATCTTAATCTTTACCACCAAGTCCTCATCCAATACATTATTCTTTCCTTTAAGGTTACAACCAAGACATCATTATTTCCATCAAGGTTGAAACCAAGAATTCATGATTGCATTGGGTTGGCATACACCAAATAACCAAACCTTTTGTCTCATGAAAACAACTGATCCATCGCGGGTATATATAATACTAGGCCCCACCCGTCACTTCTTTAAGTTTAATACATTCACTATATTAAACATATGAATATCAATATAGTGCATGATTAACCTGCCTTAGTAATCCATAAACATCCATATTGAGATATAAACATTCAGAATGAAAATAATTTTCTAGTCAATAAATGAACACGATCCATCCATAAAAATAAGGTGGATGGTAAAAAAATGCATAATCATATTTCCTAAGTAATCAACAAACATTTGTATCATAATAATAAGTATATATATTTTCAATATTTCCTCAATCAATAAATGAAATAGATTTCTATATACACATACTAAAACTAACACATTATAGATTAATGTTATATATTTAATTCAACAATTCTCCTAATATATCTATGAATGGATGTCAAGGTGAATTCCCTTTAAACAATGTAATGAAAAATAGGGCATTCATAGAGAAAATTCATTGTAAGAAAAACCATGCCTATACTATAGGATGATTTTTCAAGACAATGGAAGTGATGAATTTATACGAGTTTAATACCATAAAGAAAAATAGTATGAGAGGATTTAGAAATAAATTCATGGACAATATATACGCCTAAATACGAAACAATTGGTGAATATGAATCATATCTCAATGAAGCAAAATTTAGATGCAAACACCCTTATGTTAATGGTAATGTAAGAACCAAAAGAACATGAATGGGATGAAATAAAATTAAAATATAATGGAATGAAAGATATTCATTATAATTTAAGTAAATATCAAAATTAATACACTATATATAAGAAATTATGGGGTGAAATATCAAACATGTCTCATAGGATTGAAAATAGAGACAAATAACACTTACGACTTTAGAAACTTTCGAATGAAAACCCATTTAAGGATAAAATTTAAAATTAAACATCAAATATGATGAATATTAATAGAATCATGATATAAAATATCAAAGGGTTAGTAATTAAACCATACAATATAAAACATGGTGTATAAAATAATCATTTCTCAAGGAATTGAAATTCAAGATAAATAACCCTTACCTTAATTTATGTTTAGTCAAAGTGTGCTCTAACATATTGTAAAAAAATATCTTAATCACCCAATTAATACCATTATTAATATATATTTTCTTTTAAAAAATTAATTTATATTCGATTATTACAAATACATTAGTCGGTTATATATTATTTTCACCATTGATTGTTAATAACTTTAAGTATTTCATGCATGTTTTATAATGTCGATACTAGTACTCATTATTTAATAACAAGTTCATAATTAATATATCATTTAAGTTACTATAATATATAACTTATATTTATTTAAAAATATATTATATCATTCCATATGTGTTTTAATTATGTTGCGTGAAAATGAAATCAGTGCCGACTTATTTCGATAATTTTAGAAATCGAAGATGATATTTTAATAGTAAGTTAAATAATTAAAAAAACATTTTATGAACCATAAAACAATAATGATTTTATAATTAACTTATAATAATAATATTATTTAAGTTCCCATATTCTTTAATGGTATATTTTTATAGAATTGTTTGAGTAGGCGGTTAGACTAACCCAAACAAAAACATACCATAATTAATGGATGACTATGCTTATGAAAGTGATTTATTTTGGAATATATATTTATTATAGAATAATAATGGTATTATTTAAATATTTTTAAGTTTTTTAATCATATTTTAAGATATTTTTATAAACTATAAATAAATTAGATGAAAATTGAGATATGTTACTTTCGAGGGGGTGGTTTTCCACACAATACACTATTAACATTTTTATTTCCCAAAGAATGGGAGAAAATAAAGGTGAATTATCATTTTTCAATTAATAATAATAATAATATTATATATGTCACATTTTTATTAAATTCCATCCTTATATCTAGCTAATATAGATGGGGTGAAAAATGGAAGATGTCATTGTGTAGAGGCGGTAGTCTGTACAAACACATGATTGAAGTTTGTTTTTCTAAGTGGATTAGAATAAATAAATAATGGTTGTTATATTAATATAATAATAGTTCAATATAATAATAATATTTATGAAATTATATTACTTAATTTTGGATTGGTTTTTAAGTGAAAGATTAAGAAGAAAGGGATAAGGATTAAGTAACACTTACTTTAGTACCTTAAGATTTCTTTTGAAAGTCTTCTTGGAAAATGAATGTATTGGGTTAACTTATGATGACCAGAGGAGTTAGGTTTTTAAAGTAAATTCTAGGAGAGTAAAATTGGGAAGGTTTTCAAGGAAATTTAGAAGGGTATTTGTAACATTGCGAGGTTGGGAGTGATCCCCTTTTATAAGTGAAGAAAAGGGAACTTTTGTGAACACCCATTATTTTTCAATAATGGAATGTCACTATTCAAGGGTCAATGGTTAAAAAAGTGATAAATAATTTTTTTGGGTGATAGATAGTTTATAAATCCTCTACCACTCATTTACACACATGTTTCAAACTTTTTTCAAGTAATTTATTCTTATTTTTTTTACTTTTTACTTATTTTGTTTTTTCCTTGGTAACTAGTTTTAAACTAAGTTATTTTTGTTTTAATAAAAATATATGATGAACCATTTTATCAAATTTATTATTACTTAACCTAAATTTATTATTAATTAATCTAATTAAATTTCTAAATAAGTGAAAAATAACTTTTAAATTAAAACATTTAATATATCTAAAAATAGTTTTTTTGTAGAGAACCCATGTTTTATCCATTAAGTGTTTTTAATATTATATAACATTAATCACAAATTAAATGAGTGATAAAATATTTTTATATATGTATAAAATTAATATCATATTAATTATATTAAATATATAAATTCAATTTATTAGATAAAAATTGTACAATATTAAAAAAAACAATTCTTTGAAAATAACCCTTTCACCATTATCATAGTAAATAACTTAAATCTTAGTAATCATAATTTTATGCCTAAAAATGAAATTAAACTTTTTAAATAATAATAATATGTAGATATAAAATGTTAAATCCATTTTTTTATTTTTAAATTTTACAAGTTTTGATAACTAATTTTTAATATAAGTGAATAAAATAAGTTTTTAGAGTAAAATATTACTTAAGTTTCCAAAATGATAAACGTGGTTTTTATAAATAAATAAATTTTATTTTTAAATTATTCATTTTAATTTATAAATATATATAAATTTTATAGATAAAAGGTTTCAAAAAAAAAAATTAAGTCATTCTTGCATTATGATAATGTCATAAAAGTGACAGTTTTAGAAAAAAAAGGTATTTTTTAACTATTCATTCTTAAGTTAATATTGAAATATTAAATCCAAAAATGAAGTTCATTTTTAAAATTAAAATTATAGAATTTAGGAGTTTAACTTTTAAATGGAAATATAAAATATAATGAAAATCCTTTTTAATAGGAAAAAATGGATTTTTAGATATTAACTATTCTTTTTCTTATTTCCTATAAATTAATAATTTAATTAGTGTTAACATATTTTTCATAGTAAAAATAAATTATACATATATAATATTTATTTTTTTTAAAATATGGCACTTAAAAATCCAATTTAAAAGAGAATATATATCTAGCTTAATATGATCTTATTAGTTATTTTTCCACATTATGTTTATCAATGCATTAGTATTAAAAATGAACCATATTTTATTTATATATGTATTTCATAATGTGGTTTCCTCTATTTTTATCCACCAATTCAATGGATACATTTCAATGGTTATATAATTTTTCACGGTTCATTTTGGTTTGGTGTTGCGTGTGAAGAAATCTATTGAACACGCTTGGTTTTAAAGGGAGATCAAATTTAAAATCTCAGGGTATTACAATATCCCACCTTAAATAAATTTCATCCTATTAATTTTAATTATTACTTACTAATGAAAATATATAAGGGTGTCTAAAAAATATACATGACTCTAGATATAATTTCTAGATATATATCAACCTTCCAAACTTAGGAAATATATATTTTTTCCTCAGAATAATTTGATCCTTAAGGAAGGATAATAACATTTTCATGAATCATAATCTCTCAAAACTTTAAGGACATTCATATAACATGAATAAAATAATTATACCATTTGGTTTTTCTTATTTTAGTAGCTAATAGCTAGTAAAAACTTACATGACATAAGGCATCCAAAAATCTAGAGTAATGAATAAGTTTACCTAAAACCACTTAATTATCACTATCCAATTCAATAGTAGTAATTTCATATAATTTTCATTGTTCCCATGTTATATGAGGTTTTTGATGTTTATTTTCATGTTAATCCCTTGTATTAGTGCATTGGTTTTCATAGTTCTCAAATTACTCATATCTAAAACATCAAATTACTAGTGGATCCTTAGTGGAACATTATTTTCCCCAATGTGTTAACTAAATGATTCCTTTTTATTTGTGGATTTTTTATTGATTCCATCCTTTAACAATAATTAAACATATTACATTTCCTTTGACACATTTCCGTAGGTGCCTCTTCCCATATTTTTGACATGAAGAAGGTTAAATATGTTTTCTTTCATCATCTTCATCACCTAAACTTCCATGAGGCTCCATCCTTCTCTTATTTACTGTGTTTAGAAACTCAAATATGTCCATTTCATTAATCATAATTCTTGATAAATGGTTTGGAATAATCACAAGGTTCCTCACTCTATCTCTTATCCCATTAGGTTTCTCATTGGTATAATCTTTACATTATCCATGGAATCCATTATTAATATGATTCCTTCAGGTTTCATCCATTAATAAAACCAAAATGGATTTATGTGACTGATGAATAATTAACACCATAAGATAATTATCTTAAATTATCTCATGAAAAAATTCAACCTCAAACTTCCCTAATCTTTAAAACTATCACATTATCTTTCAGTTCAACCCAAATCACTCTTTGTTCAATCTAGGTTTCTTTAGGTCAGGTTCTCTAATACCCCTTAAAACAATTATTTAACATAATAAATCCTTCATAATGGATAATAAACATAATTTGATTGACCAAAGCATATCCCCCCGAAGAGTGACTAGACAGATATGTAATATTAGTCCCACTTATCATGAACCATAGTGAAGATTGATTTGATACTAAACTATCCTTTTTCAGGGTGATTACACCTTCGTGAATCTATTCCATAGCCACAACTTCATTACAATATATAGATAGTGATGTAATTTTTAATATAACCATACAATATCTAATTTTAAAAAAGTTCAATATGTTATCTTATACTTGGACTTATCCCTTATACTTAGTAAATACATTTAATTAACAAATCCCATGTATTTTTTCATAAAGAGATCATTTTTACCATGATATATTAACTACATAATCCATGCTAAGTCTTTAACATCTCCTAAAAAATTCTCTACACATGATAATCTTCTAGAAATATCATGTATAATAATTTTATTTATAATATAGGGAAAAAGAAACATAATAAGGGTGAGATCAAAGGCTCAGTAAGGGAAAAAATATGTTATAGGATACCAAGCCATAAAATTGGAATGAATAATATGGTAGAAAATAAATTATTATAAAATAATACCATATAACTGATCCCACGAGCTTGAGAAAAATACATGGTTACTTATATAAATAAACACATGAAAAAATAACTGAATTCATGGTGAAAGAATGCATAATGTCGAATATCTTGATCTTTAATGTCAAGGCCTCAACTAAGACAATATTCTTGTCATCAATGTTGTAACCAATAAAACATTCTTGCTGTCAAAGTCACAACCAGGACATCATGCTTTTATTGGGTAGGCATACACCAAATAACCAAACCTTTTGTCTTATGAAACCATTCGATTCATCAAGGGGCTATATAATATTGGGCCCACCCATCACTTATTTAAGTCAAATGCATTCACCATGTGAAATATGTTAATATCAATACAATTCATGATTAACTAGCCTTAGTAATACAAAAAAACCTATATTTAGATAAAAACATATGGAATTTAAATACTTTCCTGATCAATAAATTAACAAAATCCATCTAAAGAAAAAAATGGTTAATGGTTAAACAATACACAATCAACTTTCTTGAGTAATCAATAAACATCCACATTAAAATAACAAGTATACAAATTTTCAATACATACCTAATAAATTAATGGAATAGATTTTAATGTAAGCATACTAAAACTAACATCGTATAGAGTAAAATTATATATTTAATTCAATAATTATACCAATAAATTTATATATGACCATTAAAATGAATTCCCTTAAAACAATGTAATGAAAAATAGGGCAATCACTGAGGAAATGCAGTGGAATAAAAAACATGCTTATACTAGAGGATGATTTGGCACAACAAAGGAAGTGATAGATTTTTTAGAATTTAAAACCCCAAAGAAAAATAGTATGAAAGGATTTAGAAATCAATACATGGTCAATATATACACCACAAAAAGGAAACATGTGGTGAATGTGAATCATATCTCAATGAAGCAAAATTGATATGCAAACACCCTTATGGTAACGGTAACATAAGAATTAAAAGAACATGAGAGGGATAACATGAAATTAAAATATAATTAAATGAAATATATTCATTATACTTGAAGTAAATAGTTAATTTCATACACTATATAAAATAAAATATAGTGTGTAATATCAAACATGCCTCATGGAATTGAAAATAGAGACAAATAACACTTATAAATTTAGAAACATTCGAACCAAAACCCCTTAAAGGATAGTTTTTAAAATGGAACTTTAAATACCATTAATAATGAGTGAATCATATTATAAAATATCAAATTGGTAGTAATTTCACCATATAATATAATACATGGTTTATAATATAATCATGTCTCAGGGAATTGAAATTCAATATAAAGAACCCTGACCTTAATTCATGCTTAGTAGAAATACACTCTAACATAATTTACAGAAAAAATAATTATTTTAATAATATATTTAATAACCTAATTAATATATATATTTCTATTTATAAACTTAATTTATTACCATTTATTATAAATATAATAGTCAATTATAGCTTATTTCCACCATCGGGTGTTGGTAACTTTAATTGTTTTGCGTGTCTTTTATAATGTTGATATCAGTACCCATTCTTTGATACCAAGTTAATTATTACTAGATTATTTTAGGTACTATATTATATAACTTTTATTTATTTATTAATCTATTTAATCATTCCATAAGTGTTTTAGTTATGTTCTGTGAAAATAGAATTAATGTCAACTTATTTCAGTAATTTTAACGATCGAAGACGATATTTTTATAATAAGTTAAATACTGAATATAAACTTTACAGAACCATAAAAAAATAATATTTTTATTATTAAATTATAATAATATTATGATTTATGTTCCCATATTCATCCATGATAGAGTTTTATAGCATTGTTCAAGTAGGCGGTCAGACCGAACCAAACAAGAACGCACCATAATTAATGGATGATTATGGATATGAAAGTAATTTATTTTGGAATAATATAATTATTAAATAATAATAAAGATATTATTTATATATTATTTATTTTTTTAATCATATTTTAAAATATTTTAATAAATTAGAAAGAAACTATGTGAAAAATGAGATATGTTACTTTCTTGGAGGTGGTAGTTTGCACAACACACTATTAACGTTCTCATTTCCCAATGAATGAGAAATAATAAAGGTAAATTATAATTTATATATTAATAATAATCATTATAAATTATATATGTCACATTTATTATTCAATTCTATCCTTATAACTTATGAAGAGAGGTGGTGGTAAAAAATGGAAGATGTCTCTTTGTGAAGTCTGTAGTCCATGGAAACACATGATCAATGTTATTTTGTTTTTATAAGTGAATGGGAGGGAATAAATAATGATTATTAATTTAATTTAATAAAAATTTAGTATAATAATTATACTAATGTCATTATATTACTATTTTAATGAATGTTTTTGATGAAAAAATATTAATAATAAAAGGATAAGGATTGAGTAATTCTCACTTTGGGGCCATAAAAATTCTATTGAAAGTATCCTTTGAAATGAAGAGATTATGATAAATTATGGTGAATGTAGGATTTTGGTAATAAAATGGGATTCTATGAGAGTAAAATGGGTAGGTTTTCAAGGAAATTTATGAGGTTATGTGTAACTTTGAAAGGGTGGCAGTGATCCCCTTTTATAAGTGAAGAAAATGACACTTTTTTGAACACCCATTATTTTTCAATAATATAAGGACACTATTAAAGGGTAAATGATTCTAAAAGTGATAAATAATGGAGTGTGTGGTGATATAATTTCTATAAATCCTCTACCAATAATTTTTACATGTGTTTTAAACATGTTTCAAGTCGTTAATTCTTAGGTTTTTACTTTTACCTTTTTTCCGTTTTTACCTTGGTAACGAGTTTTTAACTAAGTGATTTATGTTTTACTAAAAATATAAGATAAATAATTTTACCAAATTTGGGTTTACTTAAATTAAATTTAATCTATATTTAATATAATTCAATTTCTAAACAATATAAAATTAAATTTTAAATTAAATCATTTAATATATAGAAAAATATTTTTTTTGTAAAAAAACAATGTTTTGACCATTAAGTGTTCTTAATCTTATATAAAATTAATCACCAATTAAAATAATGATAATATATTTTTACATATGTGTAAAAATAATATCATATTAATTATATCAAATATATAAATATAATTTATTAGATAAAAATTATATAATATTAATAATACAATTCTTTGAAAATAACCCTTTCACCATTATCATAGTTATCAACTTTAATCTTAGTAATCATACTTTCATGAATAAAAAATGAAATTATCCTTAAAAAATAGTATGAACATGTTTATATAAAATATTAAATCCATTTATTATATTTAATTTCTAAAAGTGATGAAAACTAATTTTTAATATAATCAAATAAAAACATTTTTTAGAGTAAAATATTACTTATGTTTCCAAAATGATAAAAATGGGTTTTATAAAAAAATTATTTTAAATGTTTATTTTAATTATATATATATTATAATATGTTTCAACAAAATTTAATTCATTATTTATAATGATAATGTTCTAAAAGTGATGATTTTAGAAAAAATTGCTATTTTCCATTATTCATCTAAAAATCGATTTTTTTAGAAAAATAACAAAAAATAATCTTAATATAATATTGAAACATTAAATCCAAAAATGAATCTCATTTTTTCAAATTCAAATTCTATAATTTATGAATTTAACTTTTAAATGGAAATATAAAATATAGTGAAAAACATTTTTAATAGGGAAATTGGGGTTTTAGATATCAACAACTATTATTTATATTTCCTATAACTTAATAATTAAATTAGTGTTAATATATTATTAATATAAATAATAAATTTTATATATAATATTTTTAGTTTCTTAAAATAAATCATATAAAAATCATATTTTATAAGAAAAAATATTTCTAGCATTAAATGATCTTATTAGTTATTTAGCCACATTAATTTTATCAATACATTAGTAGTGAAAATGAAATTTATTTTATTTATACTTGTATTTTATATTACAGTTGCCTATATTTTTTTCAATTCAATAAATACATTTCAATGGTTAAATAATATTTCACACTTCGTTTTGGTTTGGTGTTTCATGTAAAAAAATTAATTGAGTGCATTAGGTTTTAAAGGGAAATGAAATTTAAAATATCAGGGTGTTATAATGTGAGCACTATATTTCTTCTATTTTGGTTCAACACACTCTCTATCTCTGGTCAATGTAATTACTTATACTTTCCTTCCACTTCATCTTATTATTTCATCTCTTCATCTTTACCCTTCACATTTTTTTCTCTTCTTGTAGTTATGACCATGCATCCTTATCTTGAATTTAAATCAATGGTACTAATAAGTTTCTATTTATACCTCCTAGTATTTTTCATATCTATATATCCCAATTTCACTTCTAGATTGTGGATACTAGTTTTTTCCCCTTGAACCAATTGATCAATACTTGAAAATGTAGATCTATTATAACCATCTATTTTTTTTTGGGGAAAACCCCTCAAGGTAACTTTGAAGAGTTTTTGGGTTGATTTGTTTGTTGGAAAAGCCGATTAACAACATTACAACATGGTTTTTGTTAAAGCATGGGTTTTCTGAATGTGTTACAGTTTCCCAGTGTTTTCAATATTTTTGAGCTTCAAAATCAGGATTTTTTATGGAAAAGGAAGGATCACCACATAACAAATGGGTGGACTGAATAATGCCTAAAAGATTTTGCAGTGATTTGGTATGCATAAGAATTTAAATATGCAGACCACATAACAAGATTATGAAATCAAAAATCAAAATTGGAAAATAAAGTATTTCCACATAGAAGCTATAGTATGTGAACCACAGAGGGAGGTCATTGTTTACAGTCAAAGGTGATGAATTAAAGGCCATTGCAAAGGTATTTTATTTTGCAGTCGAAGACAATGATTTAAAGGGAAACACTTAGAAATATTTCTACATAGCATTTTGTTCCATGTAAACTACAAAGGGATCACCTCTTGTGGATGAATACAATTATTTAAATGGTGCTGCAAAGGGTATTTTCATATGAGGATGAAGGTGGATACTGTAAATGAGTAATGTGCTGTGCGAACTACATAGTGAGTGAAACATGCGATGATAACCAATTAGTAAAGGAGTTTTAGGTAATTTTGATTAGTTAGTTTTTTGGATTCATTTTTCTATATAAAGGGCCCCTAATCACATCATTTAGGGAGAGTAAAACTTATTAGAGAAGATTATCACTGTAATAATTCAGTTTACTCTGAAGGTTGTTCGTAAAAGAAGAAGTTCAAAAAGGATTAGTTTATAGTGAAGTGGTTTTTTTTGGTTCACTTAAGCTTGTAAAGGTAAGGTAGTTTTAATGTAACCATTCATCTGTGAATAAAGGATTCTACAAATAATTTATGCTATGCAGTGAAAGGCAGTTTGCGAAGGGGTTTAGGAAGTTCTCAAAGGAGCATAAATAGTTTTTGAAAGGAATATCTGCAAATAAAATGTTATGTGGTGGATTTTATTTCATCTAATGTGTGAAAATAGGACTTCATGGAACACTTATATATGTTTTAAACAATTATAATGTGATTTAGATTAACTGAATATTCTATGAAGAAGTAGTGAACACAATTAAATTAAGAGAGAAGTGAGATTTCAAATTGTGATTGGTTGTAAACAGGGAGGGATAGTGAGTCAAATCTAAAGTTTTTAATAGTATTTCACTTTAGTGGATTTAGTACATAGGAAAATTTCCTTTTTATTCTTTTTGGATGTATCCCAATGTGGGTGAACTAAGTAAAATTGATGTATCTCGTGCATGCTTTCATTTCTGCTCATACATGGCTATAGGAAAGGGAGAAAAGAGTGTTTTTTTAATAGTGAAAAAATATCTGAAGGGGAAGTTATTTTAATATGTCATACCTTGATTCACCCCCTATCAGGGTATTTAACCTAGTTGGGATAATAATTTGAATCAATTGAGGTTAATATCAATGTTTCTCTCTCAAGGTTTTCAATGGTGGTTATCAATCATAAAGGGATTCCAATCTTTGTTGAAAGCAATTTTAAATTATGGAAGAATTATATGCAACACTACTTCCAATATTTTGGTATAGATGTATTTATAACAAAAATGTATGGTATTTAAGCTAGTGTGGATAGTGATGCTTTATTAGAAGTTGTCCTAAGGGAATTGGATGCTGACACTAGAGTAATAAATGCATTGGGGGGGAACTGTCACACCCTGACCACATACGCCTATGTTTTTATTATTTTCTCAGTCCCGCGACTTTGGGTAGAGTCAGGTTTGGGTCTGGGTTTGATTTTTTTTGAGGTTTTGATGTTTTAGGTGGGTCTCGGGCCAGTGCGTAGTCACCGCACTGCTAGCGGTCACCGCGCATTCGGTCCGATCATACGTTCGGACCTGGTGAGTGCGCGATTGCCCACCTGTTTAGATAAATAATAAGTTAAATGAATAAATTAAATTGGAAATTTTTTTATAAAATGTTTAATAATAATAATAACAATAATTTATAATATTGTAATTATTATTATTATTTTTTTCCCGAGGTCCGGGGTGAGTCTCGGATGAGGTTTCCGGACTTTTGATAAAAACCACACGTTTTGGGTGGTGTCGTTGGATGCACAAGCGAAGTGCGATGCTGTGCGGCTTTGCCCCTGTAACTGCGTGGAATTATCGTTACTTTTATTATTATTAAAATAAAATGAATATAATAATAATAATTATTTTATTTTATTTTATTATTAATGGTTATTATTATTATTATTATTCTTATTATTCTTATTTTTGTAGTTATTATTATTATTGTTATTATTATTTATTTACTTTTATGTTTTTTCTTCTTCTTTTGTTCCTTCTTTCCTCTTTTTTTTTCCATTTCATTTGTTCCACACTGTTGTCTCCTCCTCCCTCTCTTTCTTCTTCTTTTTTTTCTCTCTACACGGGTGTTCCCCTGCCCCCTCTTCTCTTCCGTACGACCCAACTCCTCCTCGCACAACAGCCCGCGTCCCGGCATCCGTGCCTGCATCCTGCTCGCTCCACCAGCACCTCTCCTCTGCCAGCCTCGCTGCCCCGCTCGCCCGCCAGCCTTGCTGCCTTCCCTGTCCAGTGCTCCCTTCTCCACTTTCTGCACAGCAGCCCAGTGACCGACACCCCTCCCTGCGCGAGTAGCTGCCTCCTTGTCCGGCTCCGCCCTCTTACAGCGCCGACCTCACCCCAGCCTTCATGTCCGGCTCCGCCCTCCTGTAGCGCCAGCCTCCCAGCCTCCCTCTCTGGTTCCCGGTCTCCTCTCTGCCCTCATCCGCTCGGCCCCCCTGTGAGTCCTGATAGCCAGCCACGCAACGCCCTTGCACAATGCCTCCCATGCACTCCCCTCCTGCTCTCTCTGCCTCACCCGCGTCCATCCCTCCACCAACCTCCGTTAGCCCTCCACCGGCTCTGGCTCGCCCTCGATGGCACACCCGGTTCCCAGGGTCCACCTATCGCAGCCTCCCCTTCATCCGCCAGCGTGCAGCAACCCCTGTCGATCTAGCCTCCTCGGCGCACCAGACCAGTCGACCCAGCCGGCTCTGCCTTGCCCTGCGGGCTCACAGCAGCCCAGTGCTCCCTCCTCTGTCCGCTGTTCACCAGCCACACCTCCAGCCTGCTCGCCTTCTCCAGGCCTCTGCCAGCTCTGGATCACCCTTGATGGCGTGCCCGTGTCCCAACCTCACTGCCTCCCTGTTCGGGACCCCGCACCACCCTCTTTCTACTCTAGTACGACCTCATTCCAGCCGCCCCCTCCTTCAGGTTGGCTGTCTCTGTAGCGCGCCCCGCTCAGCCGCCCCGTCGCGCGCCCTCCGTAGCCCCCTGCCATGATCCATCCCCAGCGACACTGCCTCGCCTGCGCTCGAGCAGCCCGCTAACGACCTGCCCTCCTCAGACCTCCCTGTTCCAGCCGATCAACCCTTGACCTCCCCTTTGTAGCGCCGCCTTGCACCGCAGCTGCTCGACACCCCTGCTCGGCCCCAGCTCTCACTGCTGCCCGGCTCACTCGCACCCTTCCCATCAGCTGTCTCGCATCGCTGCTGTTTGGCGACCCTTGCCGAACCCCCTGGTCAGACCGCCTCCAGCCGCGCGGACGCCTTCCGCTGTTCCAGTGCGACGCCCTTCGGCGGTCTGTTTCCAGTCGCGACCCCCCCGTTGGTACCTATTTATTTTATGCTCCGTTTGATATTTTTATTTGATATATATATATATATATATATATATATTTACCCTGGTTTGATTAGAATTTTTATTAATTAAATATTTTTGGGTCGGTTTGACTTTTTAGGACCCGCGCGGGGTGTTTCCGAGTGAGCGTCATCACCGCGCCTGGTTTCCAAGCTTGCGCCATCGTCACGCCTTAGTCTCGAGGTAGGTCCCCCACTGCACTCACCTTTAAATTTAGAATTTATTAATTTCTTGATGTTTTATTAATTTTAATAAATAGAAAATAATATAATATGATTAATTTTTAAATGATTATTTGGTGTAAAAAGAGCCATTTATTTTATACACGACTCTTGAAATATTTTCTTGACAAGCGGACACCCAGTAGTGAAATAATGCCAGTTTGGATTTTAAACATAATTCACGGAATTTAAAATTTAGTTTTGGTTCAAATGATAAATGATTTCTTCTGAATAAGTTTTTTGGGTTTTCTTGAGAAATGATGTTTTTCTTTAAATTTGGTGAAGGCCCGTTTGACACTTTAATAAAATAAATTATTTTGGAAAAACTCACTTTGAGGTTACTCAGTGGTGATCATTGGAATGCGTTGATTATGTGAGTTGTGTGTGATATTCGTGCCTCGTGACTGATTGATTTACATTGTGGACGCACCCCTTTTTATTGCATGTGTTGACATAAGAACTTGGTATAGTGATTGAATTTTCTGAGAATGATTGCCGCACTAGTTTGGATTACGCACTGGCTAGTGGCCCCATAATAGGGGAATACTGAGTTATTGCTGCTATGGGGATTGGGCCCCTTGGTTAGGCCATGTAGGGCTATGTCGAGCATTAGGGCATTATAACATCATCAAGTTAGGGCATGCCTTCAGGATGAGTCACATGTATAGTACGTTCTAGATTGTTCATGATCTCCTAGGTTCGACCCATGTTTCATTTAGTGTTTATTTGTGTGTGGTGCACGATTGAGAAGTCTAGTTCGGTTGCTGGCTCATGTGTGCCATTTTTCCCATTTCCCTTGGCGTGTGTTGTGTGTTATGTGTGGTTTTCCTTTTTGGATGATAAATGAAGTTTTTATTCATAAATTGTTTGCAGAAAATGTTTTAAAATGAAATGTACCTATTCCTTTCAAACATTAAATTTGTTTTTTTAAATTAAAATGGTAAATGGACTGATACTTGTTTTAGAAATGAAAGTGTGTGTGAAAACTAATATTTTATATAATTTAGTTCAAACCTGGAATTGGTAGATTCTTTATTTAAAGGTAGTGCATTGGGAATAGATATCGGGCTAGCCTACTGAGTTTTAATACTCATGCCTATAGTTCTCTTTTGTTTTTAGTGTTTGTGCAGGCTACAGCTTGGGTGCGTTCGCATTGGGCGACGCTTGATCGTTGTGATGGAGAGTGACCCACGAGGTCACACAGAGTTAATTCGGGCTTCGAGTTTGGTTAGTTTTATTTTCTTTTGTTCCTGTTTATCCTTTTATTTGGTTTATTTATTATGCACTGTTCTGTATTATTTCTGCTGTTTTATTTATTTTGGGTGAAATTGTTCCTACTTGCTCTCTATTGATGCCCTGGTGCTTGTCGCCAGCCCGGGAGGATCGAGAACACCTCTCGAGTCATGTCGTGGACCGGCTCGGGTGACCGGTTCAGGGTTGGCCCGGGTTGGTTCCTGAAAAAATGGTATCAGAGCAGGTCGGCCCTTAGCAGACCTCGCTTTTCAGAGCACCCTTTGTTATTTTGGATGTCCAGTAGATAGAGATTAGGACTGTTGGGGCTCAGGAGGTAGGTTACGGGTCGGTGCCTGATCACCACCGCTCATGACGAGACCTGAGTTACCAGGGTTAGTCTGGGATTTGAATCTTTTCTCTTTGGTTGTTTTGGATTGAGGGATGACAATGGAGGCGAATCAGTTCACTTTGCGGCCTCACATGGGGTGGTGACCCATGTGGAGTCCAAGTGTCCTGTTTATGGTCCTCTTAGTGTTTTTCTTTACTTGGGGCATGGCTCACCACCACATTACTGGGTCATACATATGCACTAGTTCCTCATTCCAGTGGGTTATTACTGCTTGTGTTTTGTTTTAGTATCAGTTGATTTGAGTTTGTGTTAAAAGTTAAATTGTTTTTTAAATGGAGAAGTGTTTCTTCAAATTGTTTTTGAAATTACTAGAGTGGGTTTTTAAAGAGATGGTGTATCGGTTTGGAAAAACATGGTATGGGTTTGGATTTGGTAAGGAAAAGAAGTGTTTGAACCTTGACACTCCTTATGGAGGGTCACATGTGTGTGGGTATGTATGAAAAGTGTGTGGGGGCACTTTTTCACAGAAGATGTGAGCGGGATTGAATAAACACACATGTGACGGTTCATAAGGTTCCATGGGTGAGTATTTAAAATTGAAAAGATATAATGGTTTTGGAAAAGTGATTTCTCCTTGTGTTGTACATGTTTGGATTATGGGACTATTTCCCTTAGCTTGTGTTTTTGCTTTGATTGAGTTTTGGATTGATGTCGGTTTCGATGGTGTTTTTTGATTTGTCATGAGTATGCCGCCCAGAAATCCTCCCAAAGTTGTCAATGAGTTACGCTCAGTTCTCAGTTCCTTTTGTGTGTTGCTTGCTTATCAAGGTAGTCAAATTCTGTTAGAGGTAGCTGTATTGTTCTGAAAGATAGTTTGTCTTCGGGTTGTTGGGAACTCCCAGGGTAGTTAAGGTTTGTACCACCCTAGAGTTATTTGAGGGTTCAGTTCTAGGTTAGTAAAGATGAAATGTATCATATTAGTTAGAGTTTTGGGTGTGATTAATGGTGGTCGACTTCCGAGAAGGTTCCCCACCAGTCAAGGAGTGTGGGCCGGTGGAACCTGTCTCCAAGAAATCATCCTCATCGGTACCGAATCCTAGTTCGTCGGACCGCTCTCTTTGCACCACCAGTATGGCCAGTCCGGACATTCTAATCCATCATGTTGAATCCCTTTGAAAATGTACGACCATCATGGTTGTTTGAATCATCGAACAGAAGGAGTTAGAGACCAGAAGATGAAAATGCCTGACTGTGAGGCAGGAGATGCTTCAGCTATCAGGGCCCCAGCCATAGGTCTCGAGGTAAAGCTCGCGCATAGTCAGGAGTTTCCGAGGGTGTGTGGAACCTCGCTCTAGATAATGTCTTTGGATTTGGAATGGAAATATCCAAAATTTCCCTTGTTCTATTCTCATCACTGTGGAAAGCTCATCCTTGTGGTGGTGGCGTGATGAGCTCATTCCCCCACAATCCAAGCAGCCTTATCTGCTCTCAGTGTGGTTCTTAAGTTGTTTGGTCTCTCTGAATGGGGTGGGCTTGTGAATAAATGGACCTGTTCTGATTTTGAGTTATTCCTAGATGTGTTCGATAGGGGAATGTTTGTTTCGTGAAATTGATGGGAGGTGTTGAGTTAATTTCTCATCCTCAATTTGTTTGATTGTTCTATAGCAAGCTTTTCATCAAGTCTCAGGTGTGTTGTTCGGTACATGTGGGAAAAATGAATGAGTTTGGTTTGGGAGCTCCCGTTTTGGCCCCCCAAGGGGATGGTTTGTTTGGGTTTCAAGGGTTTTTGTATTAGTGAATTCTTGTGGTGGGGAGAACCCTCTCATGTTCTCCCTTCAATATCGACCAGTGGTTTTTCCTTGAATTGGTCGGGTGTGACGTTTGTCGGGAATGGTCACCCCGAAGCTCTCAGTTCTCTATGTTTTTGTCTGGGAATGAACACAAGTTGTGTCAACTATTGGCTTGGTGACTTTCTGGGGGTAGAAAGTGTCTGTGGTGGGGAGAATTGTCACACCCCGACCACGGACTCCCATGTTTTTATTCTTTTCTCAGTCCCATGACTCTGGGTAGAGTCAGGTTTGGGTCCGGGTTTGAATTTTTTTTGAAGATTTGATGTTTTCAGTGGGTCTCGGGCCAATGCGCAGTCGACGCACTACTAGCGGTCACCGCGCATTCGGTCTGATCATGCGTTCGGACCTGGTGAGTGTGCGGTTTCCCACATGTTTAAATAAATAATAAGTTAAATGAATAAATTAAATTCAAAAGAATTTTATAAAATGTTTAATAATAATAATAACAATAATTTATAATATTGTTATTTTTATTATTATATTTAGTTTCTTCTGAGGTCCGGGGTGGGTCTCAGATGAGGTTTCTGGACTTTTGATAAAAACTGCACGTTTTGGGTGACGTCGCTGGACACACGGGCGAAGCACGACACTGCGCGGCTTCGCCCCTGCATCTGCGTGGCATTATCGTTACTTTTATTATTATTAAAATAAAATTAATCCAATTTTTATTTTTATTTTATTTTATTTTATTATTAATGGTTATTATTATTATTCTTATTGTTGTAGTTATTATTATTTTTGTTATTATTATTTATTTACTTTTACATTTTTTTTTCTTATTCTTTTGTTCCTTCTTTCATCTATCTTTTTTTCCATTTCATTTATTCCACGCGGTTGGCCCCTCCTACCTCTCTTTCTTCTTATTTTTTTTCTCTCCACGCGGGTGTTCCCCACCCCCTCTTCTCTCCCGTATGACCCGGATCCTCCCCGCACAACAGCCCACGTGCCAGCCTCCGCACCTGCATCTTGCTCGCTCTGCCAACACCTCTCCTCCACCAGCCTCGCTGCCCTGCTCGCCGGCCAGCCGGGCTGCCCTCCCTATCCAGCGCTCCCTTCTCCACTTCCCGCACAGCAGCCCAGCGACCGAAACCCCTCCCTGCACGAGCAGCTACCTCCTTGTCCGGCTCCGCCCTCTTACAGTGCCAACCTCACCCCAGCCTCCGTGTCTGGCTCCACCCTCATGCAGCGCCAGCCTCCCAGCCTCCCTGTTCGGTTCTTGGTCTCCTCTCCACCCTCGTCTGCTCGCCCCCCTGCGAGTCCTGATCGCCAGCCTCTCCACGCCCCTGTACAATGCCTCCCATGCGCTCCCCTCCTGCTCCCTCTGCCTCACCCATGTCCAGCCCTCCACCAGCCTTTGTTATCCCTTCTCCAACTCTAGCTCGCCCTCGACGGCGCCCCTGGTTCCCGGGATCCGCCTAGTGCAACCTACCCTTCATCCGCCAGCGTACAACAGCCCCTGCCGATCTAGTCTCCTCGGCGCACAAGACCAGCCGACCCAGCCGGCTCCACCTCGCCCTGCGGGCTTGCATCAGCCCAGTGCTCCCTCCTCTATTCACTGTCCGCCAGTCGCGTCTCTAGCCCACTTGCCTTCGCCAGGCCTCCGCCAGCTCTGGCTCACCCTCGATGGTGAGCCCGTGTCCTGACCTCGCTGCCTCCCTATTTGGGACCCCGTGCCACCCTCTTTCTACTCCGGTACGACCTCATTCCAGCTGCCCCCTACTTCGGGTTGGCTGTCTTTATCGGGCGCCCCGCTCAGCCGCCCCGTCGCGTGCCCTCCGTAGCCCCCTGCCGCGATCCAGCCCCAGCGGCACTGCCTCGCCTGCGCTCGAGCATCCAACCGACGACTTTCCCTCCTCAGACCTCCCTTCTCCAGCCAATAGGCCCTCGACCTCCCCTCTCACATCACCGCCTTGCACCGCAGCTGCTCAGCACCCCTGCTCGACCCCAGCTCCCGCCGCTGCCCGCCGATGCCCAGCTCACTCGCACCTTTCCCCTCAGCTGTCTCGCATATCTGATGTCCGGCGGCCCTTGCCGCACCCCATGGTCGGATCGCGTCCAGCCGCGTAGATGCCTTCTACTGTTCCGGCGCGACGCCCTCCGGAAGTCCGTTTCCAGTCGCGACCCCCCCATTGGTACCAATTTATTTTATGCTCCATTTGATATATTTATTTGATATATATATATATATATACCCTCATTTGATTATAATTTTTATTAATTAAATATTTTTTGGGTCGGTTTGAATTTTTAGGACCCGCGCGGGGTGTTTCCGAGTGAGCGTCATCACCGCGCCTGGTTTCCAAGCTTGTGCCATCGCTACGCCTTGGTCTCGAGGTAGGTCCCCCACTGCACTCACCTTTAAATTTAGATTTTATTAATTGCTTGATGTTTTATTAATTTTAATAAATATAAAATAATACAAGATGATTAATTTTTAAATGATTATTTGGTGTAAAAAGAGCCATTTATTTTATACACGACTCTTGAAATATTTTCCTGACGAGAGAACACCCAGTATTGAAAGAATTCCAATTTGGATTTTAAACATAATTCATGGAATTTAAAATGTAGGTTTGGTTCAAATGATAAATGATTTCTTCAGAATAAGTGTTTTGGGTTTTCTTGAGAAATGATGTTTTTCTTTAAATTTGGTGAAGGACCATTTTTCACTTTAATAAAATAAATTATTTTGGAAAAACTCACTTTGGGGTTACTTAGGGGTGATCATTGGCATGCATTGATTGTGTGAGTTGTGTGTGATATTCGTTCCTCGTGACTGATTGATTTACATTATGGACGCACCCCTTTTTATTGCATGTGTTGACATGGGAACCTGAAGTAGTGAGTGAATCTTCTGAGAATGATTGCTGCACTAGTTTAGATTACGCACTGGCTAGTGGACCCATAGTAGGGGAATACTGAGTTTTTACTGCTATGGGGATTGGGACCCTCGGTTAGGCCATGTAGGGCTATGCTGAGCGTTAGGGCGTTATGACGTCATCGAGTTAGGGCATGCCTTCGGGATGAGTCACATGTATAGTACGTTCTGGATTGTTCACGATCTCCTAGGTTCGACCCATGTTTCATTTAGTGTTTATTTTTGTGTGGCACATGATTGAGAAGTCTAGTTCGGTTGCTGGCTCGTGTGTGCCATTTTTCCCATTGCCCTTGGTGTGTGTTGTGTGTTATGTGTGGTTTTCCTTTTTGGATAATAACTGAAGTTTGGATTCCTAAATTGTTCGCAGAAAATGTTTTAAATTGAAATGTACCTATTCCTTTCAAACATTAAATTTGTTTTTTTAAATTAAAAAGGGAAATGGACTGATACTTGTTTTAGAAATGAAAGTGTGTGTGAAAAATAATATTTTATATAATTTAGTTCAAACCTGGAATTGGTAGATTCTTTATTTAAAGGTAGTGCATTGGGAATAGATATCGGGCTAGCCTACTGAGTTTTAATACTCACTCCTATAGTTCTTTTCTGTTTTTAGTGTTTGTGCAGGATACATCTTGGGTGCATTCTCCTTGGGCGATGCTTGATCGTTGTGACGGAGAGTGACCCGTGGGGTCACACGGAGTTAGTTCGAGCATCGAGTTTGGTTAGGTTTATTTTCTTTTGTTCCTGTTTAGCCTTTTATTTGGTTTATTTATTCTACGATGCTCTGTATTATTTCTTCTGTTTTATATATTTTGGGTGAAATCGTTCCCACTTGCTCTCTGTTGATGCCCTGGTGCTTGTCGCCAGCCTGAGAGGATCAGGAACGCCTCTCGGGTCATGTCGTGGACCAGATTGGGTAACCGGTTCAGGGTTGACCCAGGTTGGTTCGTGATAGGAACATTTTCTAATGAAGTCTAAAAAAAGGTGATGTCATTTAAGTCAACACATTCCATATGAAAAAAACTATTAAATATCGATGAAGTTAATTCAAAAGTTAGAGAATAAAAACTACAACTTCTGTGGAACAAATATGAGGACCTGTGAATGAACCCCAATGAGTCTATAGATGCATTATTTGACTGGGTTAATACTGTTGTAGAATATATGAGTGGTCTCAGAGAAATCCTTGATGAAATAAATATCTTCAAGCACATCATGAGAATACTTCCACCCCAATTTAATCTAAAAGTATCTATACTAGAAGAGAAATGTCCAAAGGATCTGACATAGGATAGCCTATACTGTACTTTTGTCACATATGAGATGAGAAATGAATATATTGAGTCTATGGTAAAATGTAATTCCAAAGAGGTGTAATTCAAGTCCATGAAGAAGCTCACTATTGATGATGTCTAGGAATAAGAGGATACAGATGATGTTAGGTCATTCCTTATTGGGAACACTTTGTGTATAAGTTGTATTTTTTGTCAATAGGTGTCAATAATGGTCACAATGAAGAAAAAATCCAAAGTTAATGGAGATTGGTTGAAGTGAATATGCATGGAGAATTTTTATGAATTCATATCATTTGATTCTACGCTTGGGAAATTATCCATGATTGATCAAACCAGAAGATTATTGAACTGATCTTAAAGTTCAAATAACTTTTATCAAAGTGTGATACATTGTTTAAAACATTGAAGTAGAATCCTTTAAGGACGATTGAAGTGCTTTGAAGTTGAGAATCCAAAAAGAATAGGAGTATAAAAAATGTTGAAGAAGGTGTTTGAACTTTGAGGTGGCCATGATTATGTTTCGTGGTGGCCATGAATTTACACTTAGAAGAATATTTTTTGGCTTAATTAAAAAAATATGTCCAACCCTTGAGCTATCTAGCTAGCATTCAACCCAAGGCCTATGCGGTACCATTGGGATAAACCGCACCCATGGGGAAGCCGGGCCAAGGCTTGGCCTAAGAGAGGCAGTGGATGAAGAGCATGCCTATAGGGAGCATATCATGGGTGTAGAGTGTTCCCGTAGGGAGTAGAGGTTGGGTGCAAAGTGCACCCGTAGTGAACACGGTACATGGTGGTACCATGGAGAGGGGAGTAGAATTCTGAAAAAATGATGGAATAGATTGATACTTATGTCACAAATCTCCACGTTTCCGATTTTATGTGGGACAGATTTTTAAAAATCAGATGCAATCTCAGTCGTCCATCTAATCTCGCGTCTCACTTGATCATTCGATCACCTGTGGTATATGGATCTGATCACGACTGCTCATATCATCCTGTGCCACACATGTATGAATGAGGACCGTCCGATCTCCTATGGTTTCTGATTTAAATTGCATCATCTTTAACCTCTCGCCGCCACTCGATGTCTCTGCTATATGTTGAAGTTGATCAAGAACCACGTCCGAACTATCATTCCCTATCATTTTAAAATTGTGAAGATTGTAGGTGTGCACCAAGGCCATGCATTTAACTAACATCTTTCATGCATGAAAATAAATCGAAGAAGAATAACTCGGTTTAGCCAAGGCAAATAAAGTTTCCAAGGCCATGTGGATTCAACCAAGGATTTAAAATAATATACTTTCAATTTTGATTCTATGCATGAAGAGAGGAGCCCGTGTTCAAAAAAGGAAACAAACCAAGAATCTTGAAATATCTTTATCCATGGTTTTAAAGATTTTCAAAGCGCCGAAAATTCCAGGTATTCAAATCGCTATATCCATAGTATTTCACACGGACTTTGAATACAGAATAATAGTTTCCCTCACTTATAAAATGATGCACCCGATCCATGGATAAGTTTCTTCTCCCGCATTCTCGAGAGCTCCTGCTTTCAAAAAAAGATCATATCTCTAAACATCATTTTGTGAAGAGAAAGAAAGGAGTCCCACGATACTTATACTCTATGAAGAAGAGATCCCATGAGTTTTTGATAGGTTATTTTTACTCTCAAATGAATTTGTGAAGAACCAATTCCTACGAACATGTGATAGGTTTTTTAAAACCCTCATTTTTCTTTGCGAAGGCTGCGCCATTGTGAGCCAGTGCTTGAGATTCACTCTTACTGAGCTTTGTGAAGAGGCATCTCCATGCACCCCATGAATGAGGAAGACCCATGCTCACACATCCTCTGTGTGAAGAAGAAGACCCATGGCCATTTTGTTTTCATGAAGAAAGGTGAAAACACCCTCCTTTTTTCATTCTTATATCCTATTGTTTGCAGGGGTTTGTGTTTTGGTAAATAAGTATATTACAAGAGATAGGTATTACATATTTTCTAGCATGCATGTTCTTTGTTTGAAGGAGACTGAGACTGTGTGAGGTTGTGTGAATGAGTCCACATGAGTAATGGGGAAGTGGATGCACTACATACACTCATATGTGAGAAAAAAGAGGCAGAGTGTGGATGAAGAACTTCATCCATCCAAGTGTGCAAGAACAACCGGTGAACCGTGGGTTTCAACCATTCGGGTTTTAAGAAACACACATATAAACCTAAAGAAACACCTAAACTAAGTGCAAGATAAATAAGAGAAAGATAAGAGAGGATGTAGTGTGTGTGCTCAAAGAATTACACCCATTAGGTGTTGGGTCGGAAAAAAGCGAGGAAGATGGCAAGAGGGGGGGTGAATTGCCTTTTAAAAAATTGATTAACAAATTAAAAATCAAAGTAAAGTGCAGCGGAAATAAAGAAGGCAAGACACACAAAATTGATAACGGAGTTCGGCCAAAAACCCGGCCTACGTCTCCGCTCCCAACTCAACCGTTGAGAGATTCCTACCGCTTGCTTTTCAATGGTTTTAGCAAGAAACCCAATAGGCTTTGAGGTAGCACTAGGACCTATTACAGCTTGCTTTTATTGGTTAAGCAAGAACCCACTTGCTTTTGATGGTTTAGCAAGAACCCACTAGCCTTTTTAACGGGTGAAGGCTAGCTCACCGAAACACAAGCCTTTTAAAAGGAAAGGCTTGAAGAAACCTCTTCACACCTTAATGGTGATGTGAAACCCAAAAGAAAGGGAGATGAGAAAAGAGTTTGGGGTTTGTAGGCACAAACCCAAATTTAAAGCTCAAAATAAATATACAAAGAAAAACCGTAATTGAGGAAGTCTTGGGCGCCTTTGATTGATTGGAGATGTTTGAAGGCCGCTTCCAAGCTTCTTGGGTGGAGCTCCTTGGATGTGGAAGTTGTTGGAGCACTTGGGGTTCCCTTGGAGGAAGTCGCCGGAGGTTGGCCAATTGATCCAAAATATGTCCGTTGGCTTCGTATATGTTCCGGTAGGTGTCCATGGCTTCCTTGGCCTTTATTTATAGGCATGGAACCCTTGGGGAGGCTTCGGAGCCGTTGGAGAGGCTAAAAGAGCCGTTGGGAGCCAAGTGGACAGGCTGGTCAACAGCCCAACGGCTAGTTTGACTGTGTCCACCGGCTGGCCGGTGCAGGGCCACCGGTTGGCCGGTGTTTGCAAAATGGCATTGGATACCTGTCCAGGGGCCACCGGTCGACCGGTGCCAGAGCCACCGGCTGGCCGGTGGTGAGGCAGTAGCCTTCACTATTTGGAGAGGGTGCCACCGGCTGGCCGGTGCTGAGGCCACCGGCTGGCCGGTGGGGAGGCAGTGGCTCCCTCTTGAATGCAGGTGCCACCGGCTGGCCGCTGGTGTGCCACCGGTTGGCCGGTGGACTGAATTTCAGTCCACTTTGCCTTCTTTCTTTCTTGGCCTAATTCCTTGGCCACCTGATTTGATTCCTATTAACCAAAAACACATGAAAGAGGATTAGATAAATATGAGGGTGATTGTGATCATGAAAATAAAACCTTGAGGGGTTCGAGAGGTACAACAATCTCCCCCTATTTTGATGATCACAATCACCGAAACAAACAATGTAAAATACTGAGATTAAAGGCAATACTAAGCATGATGAAAATGATTCTCCCCCAATCAATCAAGAAATTTCTCCCCCTTTGTGATTATCAAAATAGAATGGGGCATAAAACTTGATTGAGGGAATTTAGAGATTTTAAAACGATTGAAAATGATACTAATTGTTGAAAAATTTGAAATGAAAAAAAAATGAATTAAAAAATTTGAATAACAGTTTGAATTGAAAGTTTGAAAAAAAATCGATACCAACTGTTGGAAATTTAGAAATGAAAATTTAATAGAAAATTTTGAATTGAGAATTTTGAAACCAAGAGTTGAAATTGAAAGTTTGAATTCACAAAAAGGCCTAACTCCCCCTAAATAAAAACAATGAATCACCGGGGAGAGGTTTTTGAAACCTAAACAAATTTAGGCCCGGAGAGACTCGCAAGAAGGGATTTTTCAATCCATACTTGTCTCATAGCGGGTCTTCTTCTATAAAACTCATCGGAAAAGAAAAAACTTTTGGGTTGACCATACCGGGCATTTTTACAATTACATTCATAAATAAGGTGCCCGGGTTTTTTACAATAATTACAAAATTTAAAATCGGAGCTCCCCCTTACAAAAATAGTGGGTGCATGGGAGGAGGAAGCTTGGTTGGTGTATCCTAGCCCTTGGGTGGTTCTAGAAACACGTTGGGAACCTAGGATATTGTTCAAATTTTGTTCCCCTTGGGTGAACTTAGCTAGGGTTTCTCTAAGGTCTTTGATGGTTGATTCCATGGAATCAACATTTGGAAAATTTTGGATTTTAAGGGTGAGTTCCTCCTTCTCTTTGAGAAGTTGGTCTTTTTCGGAGGAAAGCTTTTTGAAAGATTTTTTCAAAGAAACAAATTTTGAAGAAAGTTCATGAAAACCTTTTTCTAATTGATCTCTAGCATGTGAGAGTTCTTCATATGACAAATGATTCAATGAATTAGAAGAACTAGAGGAGGAAGAGGAGGAAGAGGAGGAAGATACCTCATGTTTTGCCATTAGGCAATTATTACCATGGTCGCTTGAGGAGAAGGAGGAGAATGAAGAGGTGGAGCTATCACTCCATGATGCCTTTGAAGCCTTCTTCTTTTTCTTCTTGGCCCTTTTCTTATGAGGTGGGCAAGCGGGCACGGATTTTTCATCGGGTTCTTGCTTGATGTCGGGTTCTTGCTTTTGAGCCTTCTTAGTACCTTCATGGGTTAGCTCTAAACATTTCCAAATATCATGTGAAGTAGAGCAAGAAGAAATATGATCAAAAACATTTCGGTCTAAGCCACAATGAAGAGCATTCATGGCTTTGCCATCAAGCTCGAAATTTGCAATGTCGGCGGCGGTCCATCTAGACTCATCGGGAGAAGAGAGCGTAAAACCATGCATAACAATTCTAAAAATTGGATAGCTAATGCTTTTTAAAAAAGTGGTCATGCGGGTTTTCCAATAATTATAGTCGGACCCATCAAAAAATGGAGCCCGACCCAATGACTAGCCCTCGGGGGCGAAAGAAGTTGATGCCATCTAAATGGATCTTAAATTTGAAACCGGGTTAGGGATTTTATTCAAAGACTCCCTTTGATACCAATTGTTGGGTCGGAAGAAACACGAGGAAGATGGCAAGAGGGGGGGTGAATTGCCTTTTAAAAAATTGATTAACAAATTAAAAATCAAAGTAAAGTGCAGCGGAAATAAAGAAGGCAAGACACACAAAATTGATAACGGAGTTCGGCCAAAAACCCGGCCTACGTCTCCGCTCCCAACTCAACCGTTGAGAGATTCCTACCGCTTGCTTTTCAATGGTTTTAGCAAGAAACCCACTAGGCTTTGAGGTAGCACTAGGACCTATTACAGCTTGCTTTTATTGGTTAAGCAAGAACCCACTTGCTTTTGATGGTTTAGCAAGAACCCACTAGCCTTTTTAACGGGTGAAGGCTAGCTCACCGAAACACAAGCCTTTTAAAAGGAAAGGCTTGAAGAAACCTCTTCACACCTTAATGGTGATGTGAAACCCAAAAGAAAGGGAGATGAGAAAAGAGTTTGGGGTTTGTAGGCACAAACCCAAATTTAAAGCTCAAAATAAATATACAAAGAAAAACCGTAATTGAGGAAGTCTTGGGCGCCTTTGATTGATTGGAGATGTTTGAAGGCCGCTTCCAAGCTTCTTGGGTGGAGCTCCTTGGATGTGGAAGTTGTTGGAGCACTTGGGGTTCCCTTGGAGGAAGTCGCCGGAGGTTGGCCAATTGATCCAAAATATGTCCGTTGGCTTCGTATATGTTCCGGTAGGTGTCCATGGCTTCCTTGGCCTTTATTTATAGGCATGGAACCCTTGGGGAGGCTTCGGAGCCGTTGGAGAGGCTAAAAGAGCCGTTGGGAGCCAAGTGGACAGGCTAGTCAACAGCCCAACGGCTAGTTTGACTGTGTCCACCGGCTGGCCGGTGCAGGGCCACCGGTTGGCCGGTGTTTGCAAAATGGCATTGGATACCTGTCCAGGGGCCACCGGTCGACCGGTGCCAGAGCCACCGGCTGGCCGGTGGTGAGGCAGTAGCCTTCACTATTTGGAGAGGGTGCCACCGGCTGGCCGGTGCTGAGGCCACCGGCTGGCCGGTGGGGAGGCAGTGGCTCCCTCTTGAATGCAGGTGCCACCGGCTGGCCGCTGGTGTGCCACCGGTTGGCCGGTGGACTGAATTTCAGTCCACTTTGCCTTCTTTCTTTCTTGGCCTAATTCCTTGGCCACCTGATTTGATTCCTATTAACCAAAAACACATGAAAGAGGATTAGATAAATATGAGGGTGATTGTGATCATGAAAATAAAACCTTGAGGGGTTCGAGAGGTACAACAATCTCCCCCTATTTTGATGATCACAATCACCGAAACAAACAATGTAAAATACTGAGATTAAAGGCAATACTAAGCATGATGAAAATGATTCTCCCCCAATCAATCAAGAAATTTCTCCCCCTTTGTGATTATCAAAATAGAATGGGGCATAAAACTTGATTGAGGGAATTTAGAGATTTTAAAACGATTGAAAATGATACTAATTGTTGAAAAATTTGAAATGAAAAAAAAAATGAATTAAAAAATTTGAATAACAGTTTGAATTGAAAGTTTGAAAAAAAATCGATACCAACTGTTGGAAATTTAGAAATGAAAATTTAATAGAAAATTTTGAATTGAGAATTTTGAAACCAAGAGTTGAAATTGAAAGTTTGAATTCACAAAAAGGCCTAACTCCCCCTAAATAAAAACAATGAATCACCGGGGAGAGGTTTTTGAAACCTAAACAAATTTAGGCCCGGAGAGACTCGCAAGAAGGGATTTTTCAATCCATACTTGTCTCATAGCGGGTCTTCTTCTATAAAACTCATCGGAAAAGAAAAAACTTTTGGGTTGACCATACCGGGCATTTTTACAATTACATTCATAAATAAGGTGCCCGGGTTTTTTACAATAATTACAAAATTTAAAATCGGAGCTCCCCCTTACAAAAATAGTGGGTGCATGGGAGGAGGAAGCTTGGTTGGTGTATCCTAGCCCTTGGGTGGTTCTAGAAACACGTTGGGAACCTAGGATATTGTTCAAATTTTGTTCCCCTTGGGTGAACTTAGCTAGGGTTTCTCTAAGGTCTTTGATGGTTGATTCCATGGAATCAACATTTGGAAAATTTTGGATTTTAAGGGTGAGTTCCTCCTTCTCTTTGAGAAGTTGGTCTTTTTCGGAGGAAAGCTTTTTGAAAGATTTTTTCAAAGAAACAAATTTTGAAGAAAGTTCATGAAAACCTTTTTCTAATTGATCTCTAGCATGTGAGAGTTCTTCATATGACAAATGATTCAATGAATTAGAAGAACTAGAGGAGGAAGAGGAGGAAGAGGAGGAAGATACCTCATGTTTTGCCATTAGGCAATTATTACCATGGTCGCTTGAGGAGAAGGAGGAGAATGAAGAGGTGGAGCTATCACTCCATGATGCCTTTGAAGCCTTCTTCTTTTTCTTCTTGGCCCTTTTCTTATGAGGTGGGCAAGCGGGCACGGATTTTTCATCGGGTTCTTGCTTGATGTCGGGTTCTTGCTTTTGAGCCTTCTTAGTACCTTCATGGGTTAGCTCTAAACATTTCCAAATATCATGTGAAGTAGAGCAAGAAGAAATATGATCAAAAACATTTCGGTCTAAGCCACAATGAAGAGCATTCATGGCTTTGCCATCAAGCTCGAAATTTGCAATGTCGGCGGCGGTCCATCTAGACTCATCGGGAGAAGAGAGCGTAAAACCATGCATAACAATTCTAAAAATTGGATAGCTAATGCTTTTTAAAAAAGTGGTCATGCGGGTTTTCCAATAATTATAGTCGGACCCATCAAAAAATGGAGCCCGACCCAATGACTAGCCCTCGGGGGCGAAAGAAGTTGATGCCATCTAAATGGATCTTAAATTTGAAACCGGGTTAGGGATTTTATTCAAAGACTCCCTTTGATACCAATTGTTGGGTCGGAAGAAACACGAGGAAGATGGCAAGAGGGGGGGTGAATTGCCTTTTAAAAAATTGATTAACAAATTAAAAATCAAAGTAAAGTGCAGCGGAAATAAAGAAGGCAAGACACACAAAATTGATAACGGAGTTCGGCCAAAAACCCGGCCTACGTCTCCGCTCCCAACTCAACCGTTGAGAGATTCCTACCGCTTGCTTTTCAATGGTTTTAGCAAGAAACCCACTAGGCTTTGAGGTAGCACTAGGACCTATTACAGCTTGCTTTTATTGGTTAAGCAAGAACCCACTTGCTTTTGATGGTTTAGCAAGAACCCACTAGCCTTTTTAACGGGTGAAGGCTAGCTCACCGAAACACAAGCCTTTTAAAAGGAAAGGCTTGAAGAAACCTCTTCACACCTTAATGGTGATGTGAAACCCAAAAGAAAGGGAGATGAGAAAAGAGTTTGGGGTTTGTAGGCACAAACCCAAATTTAAAGCTCAAAATAAATATACAAAGAAAAACCGTAATTGAGGAAGTCTTGGGCGCCTTTGATTGATTGGAGATGTTTGAAGGCCGCTTCCAAGCTTCTTGGGTGGAGCTCCTTGGATGTGGAAGTTGTTGGAGCACTTGGGGTTCCCTTGGAGGAAGTCGCCGGAGGTTGGCCAATTGATCCAAAATATGTCCGTTGGCTTCGTATATGTTCCGGTAGGTGTCCAGGGCTTCCTTGGCCTTTATTTATAGGCATGGAACCCTTGGGGAGGCTTCGGAGCCGTTGGAGAGGCTAAAAGAGCCGTTGGGAGCCAAGTGGACAGGCTGGTCAACAGCCCAACGGCTAGTTTGACTGTGTCCACCGGCTGGCCGGTGCAGGGCCACCGGTTGGCCGGTGTTTGCAAAATGGCATTGGATACCTGTCCAGGGGCCACCGGTCGACCGGTGCCAGAGCCACCGGCTGGCCGGTGGTGAGGCAGTAGCCTTCACTATTTGGAGAGGGTGCCACCGGCTGGCCGGTGCTGAGGCCACCGGCTGGCCGGTGGGGAGGCAGTGGCTCCCTCTTGAATGCAGGTGCCACCGGCTGGCCGCTGGTGTGCCACCGGTTGGCCGGTGGACTGAATTTCAGTCCACTTTGCCTTCTTTCTTTCTTGGCCTAATTCCTTGGCCACCTGATTTGATTCCTATTAACCAAAAACACATGAAAGAGGATTAGATAAATATGAGGGTGATTGTGATCATGAAAATAAAACCTTGAGGGGTTCGAGAGGTACAACATTAGGGTATTCACACAAGCAAAGAGAGAAGAATAGGTAAGTGAATGCATTCATGCATGCACATGAATACGTGAAGGCACTTGAATAAAGAATCAACAAAAGTGTTTACATGTAAAGAAGAATAAGAAGTGGAATAGAAGAGTTCAACCTAAATGTAACATGCATGATCTCATGTATATATGAAAGGAGAGAGAAAGAATTAACTCTGTTGATTCCAAGTGAGCCTATCCACATTTCTTGAACAATCATATAGGTGTATACGATTCCTACCAAGAAATAAGAAGAAAAATAAATTTGAATATTTCACTAAAGAAGAAGAAAGTAGAATAACTAGTGCAATTGGTTTGAAATATAGAAGAGAGAGAGAAGAAGAGAGTTGCTTGCCTATTACTTTTCAAGTAATAAAGTGAAGAGCACTGAAATAGATCAAGATAAGAACCTACCTTTTGAAGAAGGAAGAATAATGTCCTAGATGGAAGTATAAAGAAATAGAAAGTGTAAGGTCATATCCTACTTTTTGAAAGTTAGAAGAGAATTATTTCCCTTCCCCCTCTCAGTATAGGGACTCACACCGGGAAGTGATTATCTCCTTCCCTACTCTAAGTGTAGGGAGCCACGCTGACTAGCGGATTATTTTCCTAGTCAACCACTATAAAATTATATCACTTTATGGTGGATAATCCTTGTATTAGTCATCACCATACATGGAAAGTACTAGCTACTCACATTGAGTAGTGAACCTTATAAACATATCGTGTGCATGTTTTTAATTCTTTCTATTATTTCATGCAACATGGAAAAGAGAATAAGAGAATCAAGATCCTAATAGGTAAGGAGGTATAGGGATAAAAAGTTGGAATTGGTTTAAAAAGTCCCCAACATTGATTCACCCCTATTAGTGTTAGGTATATCTCAAACTAGTCCTTTCAGTTGGTATACGATCTAGGAAAACCTCTATTAGATTATCTATAGTGAAGTTATTCTCTTTTAAAGAGTTGAGTTTCTTTCCTGATTAATCAATTAAGTGCAGTTACAATGAATATTAAATTGTCTCTGAGCAGAAGACCATATCTACCAAGACCATGATGAATAAGAAAAAGAATTAGAAAAGAAATCTCAAGAAGAAGTCCCTCTTGTCTAATGAAGAGGAAGTAACTGCATCTCCATTCCATGATCACAATGAATATATATTATTCTTGGAAATAAATGAGGAGGTGGCTCAAGTTTCCACCTTTAAGATGGACAACCTTCCTACCTCAAGTGATCAGGAGGTATGTGTTAATACATTTTGAAATTATACTGATGATGAAAATACTATCACAAGTGGTGATGATCAATCTACAACCTCTCAAGAATTATCTTTTGATAAATTAATAATGATTCTACATATCATTCCTAAAGAAATTGCATCCCTAGTTTGTGGAGTATTTCAATGCATGTAGAAATATGTCACCCAGTTGGAAGAAGAAAATGATGGTTTTGAGAAAGGATTTCAAGTAAAAATTGTTGAACGTCTAAAGATCTCCATACAGGTTGAAGACTTTGAAGAAAAAAAGAGGGAACTTGAAATGAGTTCCTCAAAATGGCTAAAAGATGTTGAAGATAAAGATAGAGTCAATGAGACTCTCAAAGAGAAGATCCATGCACTTGAAGATGAGCTGAAAAAGAGAACTGATATCAAGGAGTTATATTTGGAAGAAAATTCCAAGAAGATAAAATAACTTGACTCTTTGTTACAAAACAAAGTGTAGTTACATGAAGATGAAGTTAAAAGATTAAAGAAGACTTGTGAAAATAAGATGGTCATGATTGAAGATCGGAAGATCATCCACAATAAGGAATGTCTAAAATTGGAAGATCAGTGTGCCAATATTGAGAAGACGCATATTGAGCCCTCAAAAAATAAGGTGAAAATTTCTACTAGTATTCAATGTTCATCAGAGGATTATAAGGGTGAAAGAACTCCAACATGTGATAATAAGATCATGACTTCACTCAATGATCTATGAAAATTAGCTGAGAAATAACACGTACCATCTATATCATCTTGTACTAATGTTTCTAAAACTATTTCTACAAAAAGTGTAGGTTTGAAGAAAAATTCTAAACAAGTATGGATGAATAAAGGTGATTAGATACCTATCACCATGTATAGGGTGGATAAAAAGAAGAAGTTGGAAAATTATTCCCCACAGAGAGCACAACAAATCAAGAAGAAGGATCAACAACCTTATATAAAAGATATAAAGAAGACAATGTTTATTGGTCAATGTTTATGCTACAATAGATTTGGGCATTGTGCATTGGATTTTTGGTGCAATCCCTTAAATGAAAAATCATAGAGAAATCCTATATCAAGGGGGAGAAATCCAGAGAATAAGAAGTAACATCCAAATATCCAAAAGCATCTATACACTACAAACATATTTGAAATGCTAGAAAACATCTATGATGCATGCAATGGGTGTGGTCACAAGGTTGGTACATGTTCACCTCAATAGGTACCCAAAGATGATAAGAAAACAAGATCATAGAAGCTAGATAAGAAATAAGAAGCATCCTTGGGAAGAAATTAGAAGAACGTTACAAAAGAAAATTCTACTAAGAAGAATCCAAGGAGGAAAGGAGAGAAGTACTTAGATTCTAAATCCAAGAAGTTGAAGGGTGGTGCATCCAATAGAACTTCTAAGAAGGATGTCACTTAGAATAATCCATGTGGAAGATCCAATCTTGATGCCTCAAATTTTAATGACCTATTAGTTATCTAGATAGAAGATTTGGAAATAATGAGGGAAATGGAAGATGAAAAAGCTAAGTATAGTATAAAAAACAAAAAGAACATTTCACATAAAGACAAAGAAGTTCTATGTGTGTGGTGCAACAAGGCTGGCCATACGGTTAGAAATTGCATTGAATTTATTCTAGCTCAAGAAGAATTCCTTAAAAAGATGAAAGTTGCACTAGAAGATTCTAGTGCTCTAAAATAAATTTAAAAAAGAAGTATCACAAAAAAATAAATGGAAGAATTATTGAGATCCGCACAAGAATAGTCATAATTTAAGATCAAATGTGTAAGTGAGAAGAGTGGCACATCTTAGTTAGAAAAATCATCTTAACCTATCTGTTCACACTGATGAAGCATGGAGGATCCACCCAATTCCCTTAAATCTCTGTGTATTGTATTTGTTCTTATAATATAGGGAATTGGAGGTGAATTAAGGATCTTTGAGAGAGAACTTGAGATTTAGTGATAAGGAGTGTTCCCTTGAGGGGGAGACACGTGAAGAAGCTGCCAGATTTATTATTTAAATTATTATCAACTTCAGTTGGTATCAAATTCAATTACTCTGAAGATTGTTTGAAGATCATGTCATGAAAATGTATGTCATTTCTTAATCTCTCATCCTTGGTTACTCAAAATAAAGACCATATTACAAATGGGTAGTAACTAAATTACTCAGTGACATAAGAAGAATGGAAGTTTCCCAAGGCCACTCATCCTTCCTATTGCAATTGAATGTTTTTGATCCATTTGTTGAAGTGAGTGTAAGAGTTTCAAGTTGATTATTTCATATCACATTTTTTATCCTCATCCTAGAATGAAAGTGGAAAACCCTTGAAGACAAGTATATGAGTTCTGATCTCATGAGGTATCATGATCAGTTGATAATGGAGAACTTTGTTGTTTAAATCAAATCCTCTTGTTTTCTACACAGAGCATTGATCAAGTAGACTTAAAGTAAAATTATTGATAAAAAATTGATTAAGTATAGACTAATACCGTCTCTAATAAGGGAGAGATAAAGTGAAATAAAAGTTCAAAAGTGAGAGAAATGAAAAGTGAAGGGGAGAGAGAAGATTCTCATTTTGATATTTACACATTAATTTGAGAGAACTTTGAAGTATTTCCAACAAATACAAAGGGGGAGATTGTTGCGACCAATTTGTGTATAAGTTGTATTTTTTGTCAATAGATGTCAATAATGGTCAAAACTAATAAGGAACTCAAAAGTGAATGGATATTGGTTGAAGTGAAGATGCTTGGAGAATTGTTTGGATTCATAGCATTGGATTCCACACTTGGGAAATTCTCCATGATTGATCAAATCAGACAACCATTTCACTAATCTTAAAGTTCAATGAACTTGTATCAATGTGTGATACATTGTATACAACATTTAAGTAGAATCCTTTAAGGATGATTGAAGTGCTTTGGAGTTGAGAATCCAAAAAGAAAAGGATTATAAAGAATGTTGAAGAAGGGACTTGAACTTTGAGGTGGCCATGCTTATGTTTCATGGTGGCCATGCATTTACACTTAGAAGAATATTTTTTGTCTTACTTAAAAAAAATATGGCCAACCCTTGAGCTATCCTACCAGCATTCAACCCAAGGCCTATGTGGGACCACTAGGGTCAACCACACCCATGTGGAAGCTAGGCCAAGGCTAGGTCTGAGAGTGGTAGTGGACACAGAGCACACCCATAGGGAGAATAGAATGGGCGCAGAGTACACCTGCAGGGAGAAAAAGTTGGGCACAAAGCACGCCTGTAGTGAACACGGTACGGGGTGGTACCATGGAGAGGGGAGGAGAATTCCAGCCGAATGATGGAATGAATTGATACTTAAGGCATGAATATCTATGTTTCCAATTCAATGTGTGATGAGTTTTAAAAACTCATACGTGATCTCATTAATCCATCTAATCTCATGTCTCTCCTGATAGTCCAATCACCCGTGGTAGATGGATATAATCATGACCGCTCGTCTCATCCTGCTCCACACATGTATGAATGAGGATCGTCCGATCTCCCACTGTTTTTGGTTTAAACTACGTCATCTTGAACCTCTCTCCTCTGCTCGACGTCACTGTTATACGTTAGAGTTGATCAATAACCACGTCTGAACTATCATGACCTATCATTTTGACACCATGAAGATCGTAGGAGTGCATCCAGGCCATTCATGAAACTAACCTCTTGCATGAATTCATATAACTTGAAGAAGAAGAACTTGGTTTGGCCGAGGCAAACAAAGTTTCCAAGGCCATGTGGATTTGAGCAGGTTTTTAAAATAAGATACATGAAATCTTGATTCCATGCACGAATAGAGGATCCCACATTCAAAAAAGGAAACAAACCGAGGATCTCGGCATATCTTCACCAGCGGGTTTAAAGATTTTCAAAGTTCCATAAATCTTGAGCAATCAAATCACGATCTCCATAGTATTTCACACGGACTTTGAGCATAGAATAAGAGTTTCCCTCGCCTATAAAAGGAGGAGCCCGGGCCAGAGGCTACTGCTCCTCCATTCTCGAGAGCTCATGTTTTCAAAAAACAGAGCATCTCTCTGCGCATCATTCTTTGAAGAGAAAGAAAAGAGTCCCGTAGTCCTTCTACTCTACAAAGAATAGATCCTACGAGTGTTTGATAGGTTATTTTCACTCTCAAATGACTTTTATAAGAACCGGTTCCCGTGAACGCATGATCGGTTTTATAGAACACATGTGATTTTTTTGAAGGAGCCCAAGGCCATGTGCAGTTGCGTGAAGAAGGAGTTCGCATGAGGAAGGAGGAAGTGCATGCACTAATATGTGAGAAGAAAGAGGCAGTGTGTTCATGAAGAACTTCATCCATCCAAGTGTGCAAGAATAACGTGAACCATGGGTTTCACCATTTGAGTTTGAAGAAACACACATATATACCTAAGGAAACACCTGAACTAAGTGCAAGAGAAAGAGGAGAAAGAGAAGAGAGGAGGCCATGTGTGTGCTCAAATAATTATACCCATTAGGGTATTCACACAAGTAAGAGAGAGAATAAGAGGCAAGTGAATGCATTCATGCATGCACATGCATACGTAAAGGCACTTGAATAAAGAATCAAAAAAGTGTGTGCATGTAAAGAAGAATAATATATTGAATGTAAGAGTTAAACCTAAATGGCACATGCATGATCTCATGCATATATGAAAAGAGAAAGAAATAAATAACTCTGATGATTCCAAGTGAGATGATCCTCATTGCCTGAACAATCACATAGCTCTACGTGATTCTTTTTAAGAAATAAGGAGAAAAGTGAATTTGGTTGTTTCACTATATAAGAAGAAAGTAGAAGAACTAGTGCAATTGTTTTTTTCACTAGAGAAGAATAGAGAGAAGAAGAGAGGTGATTGCCTAAAGCTTTTCATGTAATCAAGTGAATATCACTGAAATAGATCAAGAGTAGAACCTACCTTTTGAAGAAGGAATAAGACTATCCTAGATGGAATTATAAAGAACTAGCAAGTGTAAGGGAATATCCCACTTGTTACAAGTTGGAAGAGGATTATTTCCCTTCCCTCTCCGAGTGTAGGGACTCACACTGGGAAGCGATTATCTCCTTCCCTCCTCCAAGTGTAGGGAGCCACATTGACTAGAAAATTGTTTTTTTAGTCAACCAATGTAAAAGTATATCACTTTATAGTGTATAATACTTGTACTAGTCATCACTATACATGGAAATGACTAGATACTCACATTGAGTAGTGAACCTTGTTAAAATATCATGTGCTTGTTTTTACTGCTTTCTATTATTTCATGCGACAGGGAAAAGAGAATAAGAGAATCAAGATCCTAACTGGTCAGAAGGTAAATGGATAAAAAGTTGTAATTAGTTTGAAAAGTTCCCAACACTGATTAAACCCCCTCTTAGTGTCAAGTATATCCCAAATTGGTCCACTCATTCCTTTCCTCAAATATAAAAAGAGGAAAGAGAAAGTTTAAAGGGAATATTATACTTGAATGATTTCAATGTGGAAAGGTTGGACATCTTCTAGTATGGTTCCCTAAGATGTTTCAAGACAATGATGAGGATGAAGTTGAAATTCCCATGAAGTAGACTTCAGCCTATGCGAAAGTTATGAAAAGTTTTAAGATTTTTTTTTGAAAAATAAGAATCTTATTTAAGAAGAAAATGATATCTTAGAAAAATATGAGGTTTAAGAGATAGAGAACTGCAAGGATAATGGAGAAAATTATATGATGGAAGTTGTAGGTAGTTCTCAAAAAAGGGAATAAAGTGACAATTATGAAGAATAAGTAAAAGGAATAGTTGATCTCTAGGATTAATTAGAAGCCTCTATTAAAGATATAGATGTTTGGAGATAAAAAAATCAAGTAGAGTGGTTCATGATGCCAAACTTTTATATTCAATAAAAAGAAGAATATATGTCTATGATGAAGGAATAAATTTAAAAGTTTAATACTTTAATGTTGTAGAACTCAAAAAATTTCATTTAGTACAATCTTCAAGTTGAAGAATAGAAAATAGTAATTGATGGTTTAAATAACACATAAAAAATAAAATTAAACACATTGAAAGACTTGAAGAGGAAGTTGTCAGTGAATAAAATTAGAATATCTGGAGAGAATATCGACTCCTGTTATGACATCGATAAAGCATATTACTAAAGCAATAGAAAATATGGAAGTGGATCATAGAGGTCCATAAAAACAGAAGCAAATGTAATATAAAAATGACAAGGTTGGTATGAGGCTTGGTCGCAAATAGAAAGTTGTGGTGATTAATGTCAGACTGTAAGTGCCCAATTCAAGGTTGAAAATTTATTTGGCTAAAAATCGCAATCAAAAGACTCATAGAACCCAAGGAAGAATCAGTCCTACAATAATGTAAATGAATACACCATGTATTAGGTGTTATTCCTATGGAATGATGGGACATTATCAAAATGTATGTTCCATAGATAAAAGGTACCGAATGGATCAAGATCAATACACACAACCACATAGAGTTCAATATTACAAAAATTATTTTAATGGTCATTGTTTTTTCTGTAGATGATTTAGAAACATGTCTAGATATAACTCATTAATAATGTAGAGGAATGTTCCTAAGAAGACCCAAAGTAGCCATAAGCTTCAGCTCAATGAATCTTTGAATGAGTTGAAAATGAAAAATCAATTTGTAGCTTTACAAGATGAATTTTTTCCATCATACTCTGATGAATATAAATATTATCAATCCATAATAGGTATGAAGTCAAAGACATGAATCAAAAAGAAAAGAGTTGACCAAGAAGTGGTTGCAAAGATTTCCCTTAAAGCATTAGACTGTGCTGGTGTTTGGATCCTTGATAGTGGATGCACATCCCATATCACAGGAAATAGGGATCTTGTTATAGGAATCAAATATTAAAAGGAAGGTATTTTAAAATTTGGAAATGATGAAGGAATAAATATTGTTGACACTAGAAAATCCGAATTTGGGGGAAAGTATATGAGACATGCTAATGTCTTGGTTGTTGAAGGTCTTGGTCACAACATTTTAAGTGATATTCAACTATGTGACTTGGGTCATGTTATAAGATTTACTAAGAATTTGTGTATCATCAAAGGAAATGATGGTATAGTGATTTTATAAGGGAAATAAATGAAGGGGAATCTCTACCTTGTGAGTGAAAAAGAAGAGATATACTTTCTATCTTGAGAGAAAGAAAATAGGTTGTGGCATACATGGATTTTACATCTATGCCAACCATACTTGGAAGATCTGGTCAATTTTGATGTAGCTCAAGATCTCCCCAAGATATAATGTGATCATGCTCACACATGTGATGCCTGTAGATAAGGGAATATTATAAAAAAAGGAATACAGGAAAAAAGAACAAAATTCAGCCAAAGTGCTTGGATTAGTTCTTGAATATGTGTGTGGACCTATCTCACCAATATCCATTGACACGAAGAGGTACGATGTTCTTTTCATTGATGATTTCAGTAGGATGGAATGAATATTTTTCATTTCTAATAAGTCTGATGTGTTCATTTTCATAAAAAACATTGATGGGAAGATAAAATGATGCTTGGACAGAAGATTCTAAAGTTTCAAAATAATAATGGTATGGAATTTACAAATAGCCAAGTAGAGTATTATCTCGAGAAACATGGGATAAGGCATCAAGTTTCAATAGTGAGAACTATTCAATAAAATAGAGTGGTTGAGAGGATAAATCAAATACTAAAAAAAATGTATAGAAAAGTTATTATTGAAAAGGACCTACTAGAGAAATTTTGGATGGAATCAGTATTAACATCAGTCTACATATCCAATAAGTATTTTCTATGTCTGAAAGAAGAAAAGACTTTGTATGAGTTTTAGTATGAAAAAAATCCAAAATTGAAATAATTTCGAATCTTTATAGGTAATTTTTGTATTCTTAATAAAGAAAAACATATTAAATCTGAATCTCATAGAGATTAGGGGATATTATTTGGATATTAATAAAAAAATCATAGCATATAAATGCTTCAACAATAGGCTAGGAAAAGTAGTTTAAAGAAATGATGTCACTTTAGTTGAGAATGAACAGAATACTCAACAACATTGTGAACATCTATCTAATGTTAGTGATGAGGAGGTAAGAAAATCAGGGGGATTATAAGTGGAAAATAATGATTTGGAAGAAGATACAAATGATGAGTAGGAGGAAGTCAAATCTACATCTGCATAGAAGATGAATATTTGAGCTGAAATTGATGGAAAAAACATCATTAGTGATCAGGTAGCGTTAGTTCAAACATATATAATGAAGTATTTATAGTGATAATCATTACTAAATTAGGTAGAGGCTAATTGTTTTTGAAGAAGTATCTAGATATGAGAATTGGGTTCAGGCTATGAATGAAGAGCTTGACCAAATTGAGAAGAATCAGACATGAGCGATTTTTTCAAGACCGAAAGATAAGAATGTCATCGGGACAAAATGGGTCTTCCGGAATAAACTAAATGAAGATGGATTGTTCATTTAGAAAAAAGAACAATTATAGTGCAAGGGATATTCCCAGATCAAGGGAATTTATGTTGATGAGACATTTAAACATGTTTTAAGGCTCAAGACTATTCACTTATTCTTATCCATAACAGTGCAATGAAAGTTAAAGGTTTTCCAAATGGAATTCAAGTATGTATTTTTGAATGGGGTTCTATAAGAATAAGTTTATATCGAGAATCCAAATTATTTTCTCATTCATTAAGATTAGAACAAAGTTTATCAGCTGAGGAAGGTGTTATATTTGTTAAAGAAAATACTGAGAGCGTGGTATTCAAGACTTGATCAGTTTTTGAAGAAGCTCAATTTTTAGTAGGGTGGAGTTGATTTTAAATCTCTAAATCAATAATGATAGTAATAAAAGGAAGATGGTGTTGGTGTATGTCAAAGATATAATATTTGGTGGCTCAGATGAAGCACAATGCAAAGAGTTCATAGAATTCATTAAAAGTGAGTTCAAAATGTCAATGATTGGTGAATCGAACTTTTTACTTGGTTTATAGGTGACACAAGGAAGGAATGACACATTTATTTCTCAATCCAAATATTCCAAGGGGGTTTTAATAAGATTTGGAGTAGATAATTTCAAGGTGATACTAACTCCAGTGGCTACCCAGATGAAACTATCATGATATGATGAAGGTAAAGTAGTTAATGTCATAAAATACAGGTAGATCATTGGTAGTATTTTGTACTTAATATAAATAAAAAATGATATTTTTTTTACACATTAAAAGAAACACGATATCAAAGTGATCCCAAATAAACTCACTTGTAATAAAATAAAATACTTAGGTATATCAATGGCATGGTTTATTTTGATTTGTTGTATGATGAAAAATCTCATCAAGAGTTTTTAGGCTATATGGATGAAAATTGGACCGATTAAACATATGATATAAAATAAATATCAAGTGATTAATTAAATCTTGGAGGATTGTTTATTTTTTTGGATAATCAAGAAACAAGATTACATTTCATCAAGCACCACAAAAACTAAATATATTGCAAACACTCAATATTGTATGTAGTTATTGTGGATGAAGTAAAAACTTAATGATATGGGAGTTGAAATGAAGTCTCTAATCAGAATCTATTTCCATAATTCAAGTTCTATAAATCTTAGAAAAAATAAAATCCATCACTCATGGAGAAATCATATTGAAATAATGTATCATTTTATCAGGGATAAGGCTGAACATGGTTTTGTGAATTTGGAGTATGTGCCTATAGAACTAAAAGCTATGTACATTCTAACAAAACCCTTACCTAAAGAGGAATTTGAGTGGTATCAACTAGATCTTGGAGTTATGTACACTCCCCACACTTGAAAAAGTGTGGATGTGGGACCCCCTATCCCTAAGGTATTGTTTGTTTTTCCCTTATGTGATGATATGAGATCTTTACAACATTGCATCCATAAAGGAGTGACCTTTGGGTTCATTTAAAAAGGTGAATAAAATATCATGATAAATAGAATGGGAGAATCTGATTGGGGGAGAAGTGAAGAGCAGGGGGAGTTTTAAATATAACACTGCTAAAGATGATCGATCAAAGGTTATATATCATGACATATGAGGTTCATGATGAAATAAGTTGACTATTTGGAAATGAATCGTTTCATTGATGAAATTTGTATGATACTCTTGTTTCTCACATTGATCACGACTCACATGGGTGTAGAGTGTATGTTGAGTAAATATTTGATCACTATATGGAATTGCAACAAGGGGATTTTGGTTGAATATGGGAGAAGCTTTAAAGTGGTTTCAAAGGGCAAAGAGTTGTCAACAAACCCAAAGGGTGAGATTGTTGGGATAAAATCTATCAAGGTAACTTTGCAGTGTTTTTGGGTTGATTGTGTTTGTTGAAAAAACTAGTTAACAACATTATAGTATGTTTGTTTTTGAAGTAAGGTTTTTTTTAAGGTGGAACAATTTCCTAGTGTTTTATATATATTTGGGCCTCAAAATCAGGATTTGTTTTATGGAAAAGGAAGGATCCTCTCATAGAAAATGGGTAGACCGCATAAAACCTAAAGGAGTTTGTAGTGATTTGGACTGCATAAGAATTTCAATATGTGAACCACATATTAATCTTGTGAAACCACAAGTAAAAATTAACTAAGTAAATATTTCCACATAGAAATTGTGGTATGTGAACCACAAAGGGCGCTAGTCATTTGTGGTCAAAGGTGGTGAATTAAAGGCCACCAAAAAGGGATTTTCATTTGTGGTCGAAGGCATTGATTTAAAGGGCATCACATAACAAGATTTTAGAATAGCATGTTGCGCTATGAGAACTACAAAGGTATCATCGATTTCGGATGAAGATTGTGATTTAAAGGGTGTCACAAAGGGTATTTTAATTTTAAGACAAAAGGCAGCTGTCGTAAAGGAATAATATACTATAAAAACTATATAGCAAGTATAGTATATGGTGATAGCTAACCCGAAAAGGAATTTTGGGTAATTATGATTAGTATGTTTTGAAGATTTTTTTCTTATATAAAGGACCCCTAATAATTTCATTAAGGGAGAGAGAATTTTATTAGAGAATATTGTCACTGGAAGAATTTAGTTTACTCAGAAGGTGGTTTGTGAAGTAGGAAGCCTGAAAATGATTATTATATAAAGGATAGGTTTTTTTGGTGTGGTTAATCTCATAAAAAGAATGTGGTTTGTGTGGATTCATTCATCTACAAAGAAAGGACTCCTCAAAGCATTTGCAATATGTGGTGAAAGGTAGTTTTCAAAGGGATTTATGAAGTTTAAAAAGGGGTAGAAACAGTTTTTGAAAAGACTCTCCGCAAATAAAATTCTACATGGTGAAGTGTATTTATTCTACTGGGTAAAAACAAAAATTAATGACACACTCATATATGTTTGAAAAAACTCTGATTTGATTCATAATAATAGAGTATTCTTCAAAGAAGCAGTGAGAACACTTCAGTTGAGAGAGAAGTGAGCTTTCAAATTGTGATTGGTTGTAAACTAGGAGGGACGGTGAGTCCACTCTGAAATTTTTAATAGTAGTATGCTTTAGTGGATTTTTTACATATGAACATTTCCTTTGTATTCTCCTTGGATATATCCTAGTGTAAGTGAACCAAATAAAATTTATGTGTCTCATACATTCTTTTATTTAAGTTCATACATGGATATGAGAAAGGGAGAGAAGATTATTTTTTTTAATAATGAAACAAGATCTGAAGGGGTAGTTGTTTTAATATTTCATACCCCGATTCACCCCCCTTTTAGTGTATTTAACCTAGTTATGATAAAAATTGTTATCAAAGGGAGGTTAGAATCAACGTTTCTCTCTCAAGGGTTTTATTGGATGTTGTCAATCATAAAGGGATTCCAATATTTGATGGAAACAATTTTCAATTATATAAGAATCAAATGCATTAATACTTATGATATTTAGTTATAAATGGATTTACAATAACAATTCATGGTATTTTAACTAGTGTGGAAAATGGTTCTTTATTATAAGATGACTGAAGATAATTGGAAGCTGATTCCCAAGGAATCAACATATCAAGGGGAGAATTTTCCAATTCAATATACACAAAGGTGATGTCATGTAATTTAGCACATTCCATGTGGAAAAAACTATTAAATATCTATTAAGGTGATTCAAAATGTCAGATAATAATAATTAAAGGTTCTGTTGAACAAATTTTAGGACCTAATAATGAACCCCAATGAGTTTGTAGATGCATTTTTTGACTGGGTGAATGTTTTTGTAGAAGATATGTAGGGTCTCAGAGAAATATTTGATGGCATAATGATTTTCAAGTGAATCCTGAGAAGACTTCCACCTCAGTTCAATATGAAAATCTCTATAATAGAAGATAAATTTACAATATAGTTGACACTGGATAGCCTGCATAGTACCCTAGTCGCATACAAGATGAGAAATGTAGATATTGAGTCTATAGAAAAATGGAAGTTCAAAGAGGTGGCATTTAAGGCCACGAAGAAGCTCACTACTGATGATGGTCAGGAAGAATAAGTGATATATGAGGTCATGCCATTCTTTTCCTCAAATCTATAAAGTGGGAAAGGAAAGTTCAAAGGAAAATGTCCACTTATACACTTTCGATGTGGAAAGGTTGGAAATTTGTAGCAAGGTTCCCCAATAAGTTTCAAGAAAATGATGTGGATGAAGTTTAAATTCCCATGAAGACGTATTCAACCTATGTGAATGGAAAGAAAAATTTTAAGAGAAATTTATTCAAAAAGAAGAATCTTATTTCATAAGAAAATGATAGATCGGAAAAATATGAGGTTGAAGAGATAGAGAAATGCAAGGATAATAGAGAAAATGATATGGTGGTTGTTATAGGTAGATACTAGACAAGGGAATAAAGAGAAAATGATGAAGAAGAATTAGAAGGAAGAGTTGATCTCCATGATGAATTAGAATCCACTCTTGAGAAAATAAATGTTTAGAGAGACAAAACAAAGAAACCAAAAAGAGTGGTTCATGATTCCAAAATTTATACAAAATATTAGAAAGAATAAATTTCTAAGTAGAAAGAAGAAATTGAAAATCTTAAGGCTTCAATGCTAGAGAACTCAGAAAAGGTCATTGAGTACAAGCTCCAAGTTGAAGAATATAATGAAGTAATCAATCGTTCAAAAAAAACCCAGAAAAAGATCAAATCAAACGCACTGAAGGACTTGAAGAGGAAGTTATTAACTTGTGAAGAAAATTTAAAGATTATGAGAGACTCTTGACTCTTTGTGTGACATTGGGAAAATAGATTACTCAGGCAACATAAAACATGGAAGTGGAGGATAGAGGTCTATAAAAATAGAAGAAAACATCATATCCAAATGACAAGGCTATTATGGGGCTTGATCAAAAATATAAATCTTGGGTGATTGATGTCAGACCGTAAGTTCCCACTCTAAGGTTGGAAATTAATTTGGAAACAAATCAGAATTAGAAGACTCAAAAAACCCAAGGAAGAATTGGTCCTACAATAATGTATAGAAATACACCTTTTATAAGGTGTTATTGCTATGGAAAGATGATACATTATCAAAATGTATATTCCATAGACAAAATTTACTAGAAGGAACAAGAGAAACAAAGGTATACAGATTGAGTTCAATATTCCAAAAATGATTTTGATGGTCACTATTTCTAGTGTGGAGGATTCAGACACATGACCAGATATTGCTCATCAACAATGTAGAGGAATGTGCTGAAGCAAACCAAAACTGGTTGTAAGTAGTAGATAAATTAATCATAAAATTATTTAAACACAAAAAATCGATTTGCATCTATGAAAGATAAATTTGGTCCTTCATACTCTAAGGAAGATCAAAATTTTCAATCCATAATGGGTATGAAGTCAAAGACGTGGACCAAATGGAAAATAGATTAACAGGCAGTAGTTACAATGATTTCCCTTAAAGAATTAGATCACGCTAGTGTTTAGATCCCTAACAGTGGATGCACATCCCATATGATGGGAAATAAGGATATTGTTACAGGCATCAAATATGATAAGGAAGGTATTGTAAATTTTTTAAATGATAAAGGGATGAATATTATTGGCTCAAGAAAATCTAAATTTGGGGGGAAAGATATGATACATGATGATGCCTTGGTTACAAAAGGTCTCAGTCACAATTTGCTAAGTGTTAGTCAGATATGTGGCTCAGGTCATGCTATAAGATTTACCAAGAAGTTGTGTATCACTAAGGGAAAATATGGTACATTTTTTTATAGGGGAAGAACATGAAGGAGAATCTCTACATTGTGAGTGGGGAAGAAGATATGTGTTTTCTATCTAGAGAGGTAGAAAATAAGTAATGGCATAAATGACATTTCCATCTTTGATAAACATCCTTGGAAGATCTCGTAAAATGTGATGTAGATTGAGATCTTCTCAAGCTATCATGCTATCATACTCACACATGTAATTTTTTATGGCCACTATTCTTATTGTGGATGATTCAGACACATGGAAAAATATAAATCATCAATAATACAGATGAATGTGCTAAAATAGACCCAAATTGGTCATAAGAAGTATCTCAATGAATCAACAAATGAGTTGAAAATGAATTTTTTTTTCTAGAACTGCAAGATGGATTTGGTCCATCATACTTCAATGAAGATCAAGATTATCAATCCATAATGGGTATGAAGTCAAATACATTAATAAAAAAGAAAAGAGTTGACCAGGAAGTGGTTGTAAATATTTCACTTAAAGCATCATATCGTTCTAGTGTTTGGATCCTTAATAGTGGATGCACATCCCATATGATTAGAAATAAGGATATTGTTATAAACATCGAATATGAAAAGGAAGGTATTGTCAAATTTGTAAATGATGAAGGAATAAATATTTTTGTTTATAGAAAATCCAAAATTTGGGGAAAACATATGAGACATGCTAATGTCTTGGTTATCAAAGGACTTGGTCACACCAAGCTAAGTCAAAGTCAACTTCGTGACTTGGGTCATGCTATAAGATTTACTAAGAATTTGTGTATCATCAAGGTAAAAGATGGTATAATTGTTTTATAGGGGAAGAACATGAAGGGGAATCTCTACCTTGTGAGTTAAAAAGAAGACATATAATTTCTATCTAGATAGAAATAAAATAAGTTGTGATATAAATGGATTTTCCATCTATGCCAACCATCCCTGGAAGATTTGGTCAAATTTGATATAGCTCAAGATCTCCCCAAGATGTCATGTAATCATGCTCACACATGTGATGCTTTCAGACAAGGGAATATTATCAAAAAGGAATTTAAGTAAAAAAGAAAAAATTTCAAAAAAAGTGCTTGAACTGGTTCATGTATATGTGTGTGGACTTATCTCACCAAGATCAATTGATAAGAATAGGTACTATGTTATTTTAAATGATGATTTCAGTAGGATGGCATGGATATTTTTCATTTCCAGCAAGTCTAATGTGTTTATTTTCATAAAACAACATCGGAGGGAAGGTGAAAGGATACTTGGAAAAATTATTCTGAATTTTTAAACTAATAATGGTATAGAATTTACAAACTACCAAGTAAAGGATTATCTTGAGAAATATGGGATAAGGCATCAAGTTTCATGAATGAGAACTCATTAATAAAATAGAGTGGTTGAGAGGAGAAATAAAATCATAAACAAAATGTACAGAAAAATGCTTATTGAAAAGGACCTACTAGAGAAATTTTGGAAGGAATATGTCTTAACATCAGTCTAAATATCCAATAGTGATTTTATATGCATGAAAGAAGAAAAGTCTCTATATGAGTTCTGGTATGGAAAGAATCCAAAATTAAAATACTTTCAAATCTTTGAAAGTAAGTTTTTTTCTTAATAAAGAGAAACACAATAAATTTGAATCCCATGGATATTAGGGTTTATTCCTTGGCTATTCAAGAAAAATAAAATCATATAAATTCTTCAACAAGAGTCTAGGAAAATTAGTTTAAAGAAATGACGTCCCTTTAGTAGAGAATGAATAGAATCTTCAACAACATTATGAACATATTTTTTATGTTAGTGATGAGTAGGTAAGAAAATATGGGAGATTATAAGTGGAAAATAATGATTTAGAAGAAGATACTAATGATGAGTAAGAGGGAGTCAAATCTACATCTGCATGGAAGATAAATAATTGAGCTGAAATTGATAGACAAAACATCATTGGTGATCAGGTAGCACTAGTTTAAACATGGAGAATAATGTATTTACAGTTGGAATCCTTCCTATATCAGGTATATACTAATTTTTTTGAAGAAGTAGTTGAAGATGATAATTGGGTTCGGGATATGAATGAAGTGCTTGACCAAATTGAGAAGAATAAGACATGAGATATTTTTTCAAGACCGGAAGATAAGAATGTCATCAGGACTAAATGGGTCTTTTAGAACAAACTAATTGAATATGGATTGGTTATTTATAAAACAGAATAATTAGTTTCCAAGGGATACTCCCAGATCAAGGGAATTGATGTTGATGAGACATTTTCACCTCTTGTAAGGCTTAAGACAATTTTCTTATTCTTAGCCATAACAGTGCAATTAAATTTCATAGTTTTCCAGATGGAAGTCAAGTTTGTGTTTATGAATGAGGTTCTAGAATAATATGTGTATAAAAAGAGTCCAGCTGATTTTCTTATCCATGAATATTATAATAATGTTTGTCAGCTGAGGAAGGTGTTATATGGGTTAAAGAAAACACCAAGAGTGTGGTATTCAAGACTTGATCAGTTTTTGAAGTAGCTTGGTTTTCAATATAGTGGAGTTGATTTTAAATATATACATAAAAAATGATAATAATAAAAGGATAATAGTGTTGGTGTATGTCGAAGATATAATATTTTGTGGATCAGATGAAGCATAGTGCAAAAAGTTCATAGAATTCATGAAAATTTAGTTCAAATTTCCAATTATTGGTGAACCAAACTTTCTCCTTGGTTTATAGGTGACACAAGGAAGGAATGATACATTTATTTCTCAATAAAAATATTCCAAGGGGGTTTTGAGAATATTTAGAATAGATAATTCCAAGGTGATAACAACTCCGGTGGCTACCTGGATGAAACTATCATGAGATGATGAAGGTAAAGCAGTTAATGTCACAGAATATAGGTAGATCATTGGTAGTATATTGTACTTAATATAAACACAATATGATATTGTTTTTTCCACATGAAAAGTACCAAAATACTAAAGTGATCCTAAATAAATTCACTTAATTTTAATAAAAAAGAATACTTAATCACATCAAGGGCATGATGGATTTTGGTTTTTTGTACGATGAAAAATATCAGCAAGAGTTATTGAGATATATGGATGAAAATTGGAATGATTCAACATGTGATAGAAAATAAACATCAAGTGATTAATTATATCTTGGAGGATTTTTTATTTTTTGGATAATTAATAAATAAGATTACATTTAATTGAGCATCGTAGAAACAAAATATATTGAATACACTTAATATTTCTTGTAGTTATTGTGGATGAAGAAATAACTTGATGATATGGGAGTTGAAATGAAGTATCTAATCAGAATATATTTCTATAATTCAAGAACTCTAAATATTAGAAAAAATTCAATCCATCACTCATGGAAAAAGAACATTGAAATAAAGTATCATTTTATCCTAAAGAAGTTTGAGCATGGTTTTCTGAATTTGGAGTATATACCTATAAAACTATAGGCTATGGAAATTATAACAAAATCATTAACTAAAGAGGCATCTGAGTGGAATCAAATAGATGTTATAGTTTATTAGGCTCCCCACACTTAAAAAATTGTCGATGTGGGACCCCTATCCCTAAGGTATTGTGTGTTTTTCCCTTATGTTCTGATATGTGATCTTTACAATGTTACATCCACAAAGGAGTTACCTTTGGGTTCATTTAAAAAGGTGGAGAAAATATCGTGATAAATATCGGGGGAGAAGTTGATAGGGGGAGAAGCAAAGATCAAGGGGAGTTTTAAATCTAATGTTTCTAAATATGATTGATCAAAGGTAATATATCATGAAAGATGAGGTTAATGATGAAATCAATTGACTATTTTAAAAATTAAGTGTTTAATTGATGAAATTTTTATGCTACTCTTATTTATCACACTGAGCATGAATCGCATGGGATTAGAGTGTATTTTGAGTAAATCTTTGATCGCTATCAAGAATCACAACAATCGAGTTATGGTTGAAGATGAGAGAAGCTTTAAAGTGGGTTCAAAGGGTGAAGAGTTGTCAATAAACCCAAAGGGGGATATTTTTGGGAAAAAATATCTCAGGGTAACATTGTAGTGTTTTTGGATTGATTGTGTTTGTTAAAAAAGTTTGTTAACAATATTACATCATGTTTGTTTCCGATGTAAGGTGTTTGTGAAGGTGTCATAGTTTCCCAGTATTTGCTATATTTTTGGGCCTCAAAATCTGGATTTGTTTTATGGAAAAGGAGGCATCCTCTCATAGAAAATGGGTGGACCGTATAACACCTAAAGGAGTTTGTAATGATTTGGACTGCATAGGAATTTCTCTATGCGAACCACATATTAAGCTTGTGAAACAACAAATAAAAATTGGATAATGAAATATTTCTACATAGAAATTGTGGCATGTGAACCACAAAGTGATCTAGTCATTTTTGGTCAAAGGTGGTGAATTAAAGGCCACCAAAAAGGGATTTTCATTTGTGGATGAAGGTGGTGATTTAAAGGGAACCACATAGCAATATTTTAGAATAGCTTGTCGCACCATGAGAAATGAAAAGGGATCATTACTTACATATGAAGATGGTGATTTAAAAGGCGTTACTAAGGGTATTCTAATTTTTGGATAAAGGCAGCCACTGTAAAGGAATAATGTGCTAAGAAAACCACATAGCGAGTGCAGTATGCAGTGATAGATAATATGCAATGAAATTTTGTGTAATTATGATTAGTATGTTTTAATTTTTTTTACTATATAAAGGACCCCTAATAACATCATTTAGGGAGAGTGAATTTTATTATAGAAGATTATCACTGGAAGAATCTGGTTTACTCTGAAGGTAGTTTGTGAAGGAGGAAGTTCGAAAATGACCAGTTTGTGGAGGAGAGGTTGTTTCTGGTGTGGTTAATCTCATAAAGGGAAGATGGTTTTCATGTATTCATTCATATAAAACTAAATTATTCTTCAAAGAATTTGATCCATGCGGTGAAAGATAGTTTGTGAAATGATTTAGGCAGTTTACAAATGTGTAGAAACAATTTTCAAAATGACTATCTAAAAAGAAAATGCTACATAGTGAAGTGTATTTCATCTAATGGTTGAAAATAGAATATCATTACACACACATATATGTGTGAAACAATTCTGATATGATCTAGAATAATAAAAAATTATTCAAATAAGCATTGAGCACACTTCAGTTGAGAGAGTAGTGGGATTTCAAATTGTGATTGGTTGTAAACCAGGAGGGACAATGAGTCCTCTCTAAATTTTTTAATAGTAGTGTGATTTAGTGGATTTGGTACCTAGTAAAATTTCCTTAGTATGATCCTTGGATGTATCCTAGTGCAATTGAACCAAATAAAATTTATGTGTCTCAGAAATGATTTCATTTTTGTTCATACATGGCTATGAGAAAGGGAGATAAGATTGTTTTGTTTAAAAATGAAACAAAATCCAAAGAGGAAGTTGTTTTAATCTTTCATACCTTGATTCAACCCACCTCTCAGAGTATTTAACCTAGTTAGGGTAAAAATTATTATCAAAGGGAGGTTAGTATCAACATTTCTCTCTAAAGGGTTTTAATGGATGTTGTCAATCATAAAGGGATTCCAATATTTGATGGAAACAATTTTCAATTATGGAAGAATCACATGCCATACTAATTTTGATATTTAGGTATAAATGCCTTTACAACAAAAATTCATGGTATTTCAACTAGTGTGGAAAATGGTGCTTTATTAGAAGATGATTTAATAGAATTGGATGTTGATGCTAGAGGAATCGACAAATTAGGGGGATCATTGTCCAATGCAATATACATAAAGGAGATTTCATGTAATTTAGTACATTACATGTGGTAAAATAGTTAAATATCTCTAAAGGCGATTCAAAATGTTAGAGAAGAAAAATTAAAGGTTTTATGGAGAAACTATGATGACCTAAGAATGAACCCCAATGATCCTGTAGATGCATTCTTTGACTGGGTGAATGTTTTTGTAGAAGATATTCATGGTCTCAAAGAACTTATTAATGACATAATTATTGTAAAGTGCATCCTAAGAATACTTCCACCTTAGTTCAATATGAAAGTCTCTATACTAGAATATAAAGTTCTAAAAGAGTTTACACTGGATAGCCTACATAGTACTATTATTGCACACAAGATGAGAAATGAAGATATTGAGTATATAGAAAAATGGAAGTCCAAAGAGGTGGAATTTAAGTCCATGAAGAAGATCACTACTAATGAAACTCATGAAGAATATGTGATAGATTAGGTCATATCATTCTTTTCCTCAAATCTACAAATCGGGAAAGGAAAGTTCAAAGGGAAACTTCCACTTGTACGCTTTCGATGTGGAAAAGATGGACATCTTGTAGCAAGGTTCCCATAGAAGTTTCAAGAAAATGAAGAGGATGAAGTTGAAATTCCCATGAATAAGTATTCAACCTATGTGAAAGGTAAGAAATATTTTAAGATAATTTTCTTCAAAAATAAGAATCTTCTTTCATAAGAAAATGACAGCTTAGAAAAATATGAGGTTGAAGAGATAGAGAACTATAAGGATATTAGAGAAGATGTTATGGTAGTTGTTGTAGGTATATACTAAAAAATGTAATAAAGTAATAATGATGAAGAATAATTCAATGGAATAGTTGATCTCTAGGATTAATTAGAAGCCACTCTTGAAGAAATAGATGTTTGGAGAACTAAAGAAAAGAAATAAAAACGAGTGGTTCATGATGCCAAAATTTATATGCAGTACTAGGAAGAAGAGATTTCTAAGCATAAGAAAGAATTTGAAAATCTTAAGGCTTCAATTTTGGAGAACTTAAAAAAGTTCATTGAGTACAAGATCCATGTTGAAGAACAGAAAGAAGTAATTAATAGTTTTAAAAACATAGGAAAATATCAAATCAAATGAATTGAAGGAATTGAAGAGGAAGTTGTTGACATGCGAAGAAGATTAGAAGAACAAGAGAGAATTTTGACTCTCAATGTGACATTGGGAAAGTATATTACTCAAGAAATATAAAATATGGAAGTGGGGTATAGAGGTCTAGAAAAATAGAAGCAACCATCATATCCAAATGACAAGGCTATTATGGGGATTGATCAAAAATAAAAAGTTGTGGTGATAGATTTCAGAAAGTAAGTTCCCACTTCAAGGTTGAAAATTAATTTGGGTACAAATCAGAATTAGAAGACTCATAGAACCCAAGGAAAAATTAGTCCTACAATAATGTTTAGGAATACACCATGTATAAGGTGTTAGTAAACTATGTGACTCCGGCCATGCTATATGATTTACCAAGAAGTTGTGTTTCTCTAATGGAAAAGATGTTACATTTGTTTTATAAGGGAATCACATGAAGGGAAATCTATACATTGTGATTAGGGAAGAAGAAATGTGTTTTCTATCCAGAGAGGTAGAAAATAGGTTGTTGTATAAACATCGTTTCCATCTATGATAACCATCCTTGGAAGATTTTGTCAAAAGTGATGCAGATTGAGATCTCCTCAATCTATTATGTGATCATACTCACACATGTGATTTTTTTAACAAGGTAATTTTATCACAAATACATATAAGGAAAAAGAACAAAAGTCAACTAGAGTGATTTAATTAGAGCATACACATGTGTGTGGACTTATCTCACCAAAATCCATTGAAGAGAAGTGGTACTATGTTCTTTTCATTATTGATTTCAGCTAGATGGCATAGATATTTTTCATTTCCAACAATTCAGATGGGTTTTGTTGCATAAAATATACCAGAGGGAAGATAAAAGGATGCTTGGATAAAAGATTATGAAGTTTTGAACTGATAATGTCATGGAATTTACAAATCTTCAAGTGAATTATTATCTTGAGAAACACAGGATAAGGAATCAACTTTATTAGTGAGAACTCCTAAAAAAAAATGGAGTGGTTGAGAGGAGAAATCAGATCATAAACAACATGACCAGAATAATGATTATTTTAAAAGACCTTATAGATAAATTCTAAAGGGAAACAGTCATGACATCAGTCTAAATATTCAACAATTATTTTCTATGTATGAAAGAAGAAAAGATTCTCTATGCATTGTAGTATGGAAAGAATCCAACATTTAAATTATTTATAATCGTTAGAAGTAAGTTTTTTATTCCCAATAAGGATAAACACAAGAAATTTGAATCTCATGAAAATGGGGGGATATTCCTTGGATATTCAAGAAAAACCCAAACACATAAATTCTTCAACAAGAGGCTGGGAAAAGTAGTTTAATGCAATGTTGTCACTATAGTAGAGAATGAACAGAATATTCAATAACATAGTGAACAGTTCCTTGATGTTCTTAATGAATATGTAAGAAAATTGTGAGGATTATACATAAAAAATTATGATTTAAAAGAAGATAATGATTATAAGATGGATAAATTCAAATATAAATCTTCATAGAAGCTCAAGATTCAAGATAGGATTGACAGAAAAAAATCATTGGTGATCAGACAGTGCCAATTCAAACATAGATAATGAAGCCTTTATAGTAGGCATCCTTCCTATCTCAGGTAGAGCCTAAATGATTTGAATAAGTATCTATAAATGAAAACTATGTTCAAGCTATGAATTAAGATCTTGACCTAATTGAGAAGAATCATACATGGGATATTATTTTAAGACCATAAGATAAGAAGATCATCGGGACCAAATGGATTTTTAGAACAAACTAAATGAAGTTGGATTGACCATTTGGAATAAATCACAACCAGTGTGAAATGGATACTCCTAGATCAAGGGAATCTATGTTGATGATAAATTTTCACCCATTGCAATGCTTAAGACTATTCACCTATTTATAGCCATAATAGTACAATGAAAGTTCAAAGCTTTCCAAATGGATGTTAAGTATGTGTTTCAGAATGCTGTTCTAGAATAAGAAGTTTATATCAAGACACCAAATGTTTTTCTCATTCATGAATATAAAGAAAATGTTTTTTGGCTGAGGAATGTGCTATATGGGTTAAAGCAAGCATCAAAAGTATGGTATTCAAGACTTGATCAATTTTTGAAGAAGCTCAATTTTCAATGTTGTGGATTTGATTACAATCTCTATGTAAAAACTGACAATAATAAAATGATGTTGGTTTTGGTGTATGTTAATGACATAATATATTTTGGATCAGATGAAGTGAAATACAAACAGTTAACAAAATTCATGAAAAGTTAGTTTGAAATGTCAATGATTAGTGTAATGACCTTCTTCCTTGGTTTATAGGTGACACAAAGAAGGAATGACACATTTATTTATCAATACAAATATTTAAAGGGGGTTTTGAGAAGATTTATAATGGACAATTACAAGGAGATGAAGACTCTGGTGGCTACCCAGATGATACTATCACAAGATGATGAAGGCAAAGCAGTTAATTCCATAGAATATAGGAAGATTATTGGCAATCATTTTCATTTAACAGTGACATGGCCCAATATTATTTTTTCCACATGCCAAGAAGCACGATATCAAAGTGATAACAAACCAATTCACTTAATTTCACTAAAAACAAATACTTCGTTATATCAAGTTCATGGTGGATTTCATTTTTCTATACAATAAAAAATATCAGCAAGAGTTATTGTGATACATTGATACAAATTAGGCCGGTTCAATAGATGATAAAAAATCAACATCAAGAGATTCATTCTATCTTTTTGGATTTTTTATTTCATGTCTAGGTAAGAAAAAAGATTTCATTTCATTGAGAATAATAGAAACTAAATATATTATTGTTACTTAAGTTTGAACACTGTTGTTATGGATGAAGCATCAACTTAATTATATGGGAGTTGAAGTGAAGTATCCGATTGGAATCCATTGAAATAATTAAAATCCTATAAATCTTAGAAAAAACCTAGTCCATCACTTATAGAAAAATTATAGTGAAATAAAGAATCATTTTATTAAGGAGAAGGTGGAACATGGGTTTCTAAAGTTGGAGTATGTGCCTAAAAAACTACAGGTTCTGAACATTATGAAAAATGACTTACCCAAATAGGAATTTTAGCAGCATAAAATGGATCTTGGAGTCCAGTCAAATCCCCACACATGAAAAAATGTAGGCATGGGACCTCCTCTCCCTAAGGTATTGTTTGTTTTTTTCTTTTGTGCTGATTTGTGTTCTTTACATTATTTCAACCATAATGGATTGACCATTGGGTTCATTAACAAAGGGGGAGAAAATATCATGATTAAGAAATGGGAGATATTGATGGGGGGTAGTGAAGATTATGGGGAGTTTTAAATCCGATGATGATAAAGATGATCGATCAAAGGTTATATATCACAATATATGGGGTTCATGATGAAATCAATTGGCTATTTTGAAAATTAAGTGTTTCATTTATGAACTTTGAATGTTACTCTTATTTCTGACACCGAGCATGGCTCATGTGGGTTTAGAGTGTATGTTGGGTATATCTATGATCACTATATGGAATCAAAAAATGCATTTTTTTAATATGGAAGAAGCTTTAAAGTGGTTTCAAGGGGTTAAGAGTTGTCAATAAACCCAAAGGTGAAGATTATTGGAAAAAAACCTTCAAGGTAACTTTGCAATGTTTTTGGTTGATTTTATTTGTTGAAAAATCCGTTTGACAACCTTATAGCATGGTTGTTGCCAAAGAAAGGTTTTTTTGAAGGTGGAACAGTTTTATAATGTTTGACATATTTTTGGGCCTCAAAATTAGGATTTTTTTATCGAAAATAAAGGATAGACACATATAAAATGGGAGGACTATGTAGTGCCTAAAGGAGTTTGTAGTGATTTGGACCGAATAAGAACTTCATTGTATGAACTACATAGGGAGCTTAAGAAACCACATATCAAAATAGGTAAATGAAATATTTCCACATAGAATCTATGGTATGAGAACCACAAAGGGAGATCATAGTTTTTGGTCAAATGAAGTGAATTAAAGGCCACCATAAAGAGATTTTCATTTGTGGTCAAAGCGTTGATTTAAAGGGAATAACAAGATTTTTTCACAGCATGTTGGGCTATGAAAACGACAAATAGATCATCTCTTGGGGATGGTGATGCTTATTTAAAGGTAACCACAAAGGGTATTTTCATTTATGGTATAAGGTGGACACCACAAAAGGATAATGTGCTATGCGAATCGTATAGCTAGTGCAGTACGTGGTGATAGAAAATCTGCAAATAATTTTTGGTTAATTATGATTAGAAGGTTTTAAGGATTCATTTTCCTATATAAAGGACCACTAATCACATCATTGAGGGAGAGAAAATTTCATTAGAGAATATTATTTTTGGGAGAATTCAATTTTCTTTGAAGGTAGTTTGTTAAGGAGGAAGTCTGAAAAGGATCAGTTTGCAAAGGAGAAGTTGTTTTCAGTGCACTTAATGAAAGGGATCATAGTTTGCATTAAATAATTCATTCGCGAAGAAAGGATTCCAAAAATAATTTGTTCCATGCATTGAAATGAAGTTCATGAAGGGATTTAGGCATTTTGAAAAGGGGCGTAAACAATATGATAAAGGAATCTCTTCAAAGAAAATACTACCTGGTGAAGTGTATTTCATCTACTGGGTGAAAATAAGACTTCATGGAAAACTCATATATGTGTGAAACAATTGTGATGTGATTTGGAACAATAAAGGATTCTATGAATAAGTAGTGAGCACACTTCAGTTGAGAAATCATTGGGCTTTCAAATTGTGATTTGTTGTAAACCAGAAGGGAAAGTGATACCGCTCCAAACTTTGTAACAACAATGTGATTTAGTTTATTTAGTACATAGGCACATTTCCTTCTTATGCTCCTTGGACATATCTTAGTGTGGGTAGTGAACCAAGTAAAATTTATGTGTCTCATGCGTGCTTTCATTTGTGTTTATACATGGCTACAATAAAGGGAGAGAGGGGTGTTTTATTTAACAATGAAACAATATCCGAAGGGGAAGTTGTTTTAATTTTCCATACTTTGACCCCCTCTTAGGGTATTTAACCTAGTTGGGCTAACAATTTTCAATTGGTGATTCACTATTCTACCCACTTTCTAAAGAATATTTTCTACACCATTTTCAAATTTCTATAAACTTGAAGCTTGTTTCACAAAACTCTATTGATCCTTCATTTTATTACCTTCCTGTTGCTTCCCTTGAAACATAACAATATTTCCTTAGTTGAAATTCTCTTGATCCTTCCAAGATAAGTTGGAATAATTATTCCATTCTAGGTTATATTTTTTAGATAATGGTTCATCCTTAATAATATATCGAACATAATTAACCATGTAATTCATCTCTTTAACTTATGGTGAGGATAAAGATGGCATATCCAAGTTCATGCAGTGTATGTCACTATATAAAAACATTCCATAATAGTTAAACAAATCTTTTTTTCCTTGTTTTTTTTAAATAAATACATTGAATTTTCTTTTAAAGATACGAAATCTCTATATTCTTGTCATTAATGATAGATATTTTATTCTGTGTTGCAATTCTACCTCTTATAAACTTCTATTGTGAGTTTTCAACAAATATATTGTATTTTTTTAGCTTCTCAGCTATTTTATAACCATAATCCCCTCCTTAAACTTTGTTAGCCAAAAATTTTCCCATTATATTGTGTCTATTATAAAATAATTTCATCAAAAAAGAATTTGGAAACCGGTGGTGTGGTAATTGTAACGACCCAAAATTTTGAATAAATCTTGTTTCCTAATTTTGTGTGTTATTTTATACTCAACAAAACTATTTCATTTGATAACATGAGTATAATTAAAATGATACCATTGGGTTTTGACTGTTATATGATCATTGGTCAATATGACCGCTGGAAACTAAACGTTTCGATTATTGTCTCTAAATACAAGTAATCTTGGAAGAAGATTCGATGGCCTCATCCAGTAGTCTTGGGATGATCGAAGCCCATCTAACAGAACTTGGGAAGGAGGTAGCACCACCGAGCTTTTCTCTAGACCAAACCCAAGCCAAACTTCATTGTGTGAAGCTAGAATGGAATCGCCTTCGTGAGAAGTTCAAATTGATAGAAATTACTACTCGTGTGATGTTGGTCGAGCCGCCCTCAGATTCTCTCACCTTAGCACACCTTACACTTAGGTCCAATGTTGGGGTTATAAGAGGCTATGTAAGGAGACCATAGCTACGTTGTGTAATCCTTTGTTATAAATAAAATTATGTTTTCTTCTTATGGTGAAGTTTGTGAATTTTCAAATGTCCGGATAAATATAGTATGCATATTTTTGATGAATTTTAGAAAAAGGATATTTTAAAAATGTTTATGTAAACCTTAAATAATTAAAAATGTGTAATGATTTTCAAAAAATGGTCTTCTACAATTATGTTCAGTACGAAATTTAGAGTCTAATAAGATCAACTTAATTTTTGATGAATAGTAAATTATGAATAGTGATTTTATGCTTAGGATTAGTAATGTGACCAAATTGATTAGTAATCTCACTTAAAGAAAGTATTAATATAATCTAGGCACCTTGATTAATTAATGTGATTCAATAAAATATGTAAATAACTGTTTCAGAAATTATTAGTCAAGTATTAGTTTTTTTTTGGTGAATAGTGTTTTTTAATTAAAAATTAAATTAAAAATATTTAGAAAAATATTTTTATAAAATGGATTTCATTTTTGAACTCAGAGCATCGATATTATGTTAAGGTAATTTTTGGGGATTTTTCTGAAAAAAATGAATTTTCGGTGAATAGTGTATTTATTTAAAAATTAAATTAAAAATATTTAGAAAAATATTTTTATAAAATTGATTTAATTTTTGAACTCAGACCATCGATATTATGTTAAGGTAATTTTTGTAGATTTTTCTGAAAAAAATGAATTTTCGGTGAATAGTGTATTTATTTAAAAATTAAATTAAAAATATTTAGAAAATTATTTTTATAAAACGGAGTTCATTTTTGAAATTAGAGCGTCAATATTTGGTTAAGGTGAAATTTTGGGATTTTTCTGAGAAAGTTGAATTTTCGATGAATAGTGAAAATACAGTTTTTAAGTTACGGGTGTTTAATGACATCATTAAATGATGTATTAAGTATGTAATCAATATGGTCGACTTATGAATAGTAAGATAAGGTATGAGGTGTCCCAAGTGGCCAATACCATGGGCAAACCCATGGTTTTTCCAATACCACCAATGACGTGTCCCTTGGCCATTAATGCCTTGTCCCCTCACTTTCCCTACAAATACCCACCCTTTCCTCCTCTAGTTTTCACTCCCAACTCTCCCCCAACGAAGCTCTAGTCTCATTACCTCCCAAGGAGTCCTCCCAAGGTGCCCCCAAGCCCTCAAGGTCCTAACCTTTGAGTTTTAAGAGATACATTTTAAGGTAAGGGATCCAACCTCTCTCTTTCTTTTCAAATACTCTCTTTTAAGTCATTTTTTTATGCTCCATGTTCTTATGTTGGAGGATATTCTTTTATATTCCTCTTAATGCCCTTTTCATGTTCATATTATGAGAGATCCCCTCTTACCCTCATCATTTCGTTTTATGAATGTTTAAGTGACGTCGTTAGGCTGCCAAAATTTTTGTAACGGATTCTTTCACCCTTCTCATTTTCAAGTTCTATTTTCTTATCAAGTCTTTCAAGTTCCCTTTTTTTGTTGGGGTATGATATCTATATCTATCATACTGATCTTTTATGTTCATATGAGGAGAGACCCTATTTTATCTCGTCAATTCTTTTTTTTGAAGTTTTAAGTGGCGCCGTTAGGCTGCCAAATTTTTAAGGGGTTCTTTCACCCTTCTCGTTTTCAAGATCTATTTTCATGACAAGTCTTTCAAGTTCCTTTTTTATGTTGTGGTATGATCTCTATATCTATCATACTGATCTTTTATGTTCTTATGATGAGAGACCCTATTTTATCTCATCAATTCATTTTTTTGATGTTTTAAAAGACGCCGTTAGGCTGCCGAATTTTCATAAGAGAAATCACATTTTTGTCTTCCTTCAATGTTTTTCATTTCATATGGTATGTCTTTTAAATTGCATTACCATGTTATTATATCCATTATATTTTGTCTCTCTACTATTTTATAGATCATTTATGAGTGGGTGACCCGTGTTTCCTCTCTTTTCAATGTTTTTTAAAACCCTACAACATAGCTGTTATGCTGCTGAATTTCCGTCTCAAAATGTATCTCTCCTTTTCTCAAATTCTTTTATTTTATTAAGTGAATACTCAAAGCTATTTATTCTAAAGGGGTATTAACATATATACCAAAATTTTCTATTTTAAATTCCGAGATTTACATACATGAGACCCGATTTCCTTTTCCGTGGGTTTAAAGTGACATAAGGATCATATCTTTAAAGTAGTTTTTAAAACGTTATGATTATGAAATGAAACCCATTTCTTTTATGCTATATGGGTTATTTATGAAATTTTTGATGATGATATACGTGGATCACATGATAACAAAGGAAAATTTAAGGGTGCGCCTTAATAGCGCTCCAATGCATTGGGTAAAGACTTAATCTCTAGAGATGACCATTTTGACTGATACCTTGGTGAATAAACTTGGTAATTTTTAATGACACCTTGGGGATGGACCTTGGTGAAATAGAAATGATTTTCTATGTTAAATGTTGTAGCCACATCTTCAAGTTATGAAACACGTTATTTTTATTATGATATGCCTCATGATCTCTTTCTCATGCCTTAAAGTTATTTTTCATGATTTTTGATGTATCTCAAGTTCTCATGTAAAATTTTCCCTTGTTTCCCTTACTGGGCCTTTTGCTCACCCTTTCCTTTGATGTATGCTCCTAGGTTATGAGATGCTGTAATGAACTTAGGATGAACAAATGAAGAATCCTTTCAAGTGTTTAAGAAGAATGTTTTTTTTCTCATGTAATAAGTTCCTGGTTTCCAAGACACTAAATCTTAAAGATCCTCAGTTTTGTATAATGTAATGAAAGTTTATGTGATAAAAATGCTGGATGCTATAGTTGGTATCAAAGTATGGTTTAGTTATTTGTGGAAATTAGGATATGAAAAATTTAGGAAGAAGCCTATAGAAAAGTTTAAATATAGGAAATCTTCCTTGTATTTTGGTGAGTATTGAGTAAGTTGTTGCCAAGAAAATACATCCCTGTCTGGATACGAGCAGATAGAGGTGGCTCTGGCACAGATGTACATAGGGGTAAAACCTGAAAACACCACTTTGAGCTAGACTCGAATGGGAACTGGTACACAACAACGAGCCTTTCTTCACTCTTGGTTACGATACTCCCGGGGGATATGCTTTGGTAAATTCATAAGCTTAGTATGAACCATTATTAAAGGAACAAAGATAAAATAAAATAAAGATTCACATAAGAATATATGATCATGGATAACCTATTTTGGAACCTAGGGGATCACAGGTTAGGGTATAATTTTCTTGTACAAGTTATCCTTCCATGCTTAAAGTTTCCTTTTAATGATTATTGGCTAAGTATTTAAGCCCCTAATTGTACTTTCTTTTCTTAGTTAATGGCGGGAAATGGAAGAACATTTACCAACAACCAATGTGATAGGAAATGTGACGATTTCTGTATCAATATGATAGAGATGATTAGGGGATTAAAAGATGATTATTATTTTGGAAGACGTTCACTATTTTGGGAACCCTATTTGATCGAGGTAAATAGATTACTACAATATTTTCTTTGAGGATTAAAGGTTGACTTATATTTTGAAGAATTGACGAATTTAAGGTGAACTTCTGGTAATATAGGTTACTTATGGAAATGATTAACCTATCTTGGGGAAAATATGTTTAGGTTAGATACTTTTGTTATAAGATGTTAGGAGTGGTTGATGTTGTTTGGAGATGAAAGATAAAGTTTATCTTGGAAGACTATTTTATCAAATCCTTCTTATATTTATGTTTCAATCTTAGTTTGGTTTATTTTGAAGAATTTTAAGGACAGTTATTTATGGAATGGTCTATGATGAACTTTGGGTAGTACCATGGAATTTTGAAGATTTAAAGAAGTTTCCCTTCCTATGGGATTCTTTCTTTTTGAAGAGTTGTTTTATCTTACCCTTTCTATTTTTGGGATAATAGAAGAAATAGATAGTTAATCTTTAGTGGATTATGTGATTCTCTAGAAGATGATTCTTGTGTTTTGATGAGACCAAGTGTTTTTGAATGCTCATCATTTGGAGAAAAGATTAGTTTTGGTAGAAACTTATTAAGGGATGAAACTCTACTTGAAGGTAAATATATTTCCTTATGTTTTTATTCTATGTAGTAAATTAATTCCTAAAAATTATTAAAAGGAATGTAAAACAAAAACGTTGTTGGTTTAAGTTTCCTACTGGGTAATCAAAGACCATTTACACACATCATAAGTTTGTGATTTTCTTGTGTTTGACTTTATCCTAATCATGTTTTCTATCACTCTACCTCAGAACTTGACACTTTTTTTTTCTTCCATATCCACATTTTCCTACATGGAATCCTAGTATGAGTTAACTCGGGTGACCATTTTACTTCCCTTTATTTCTTTTAAAGTAATAGTGTTACTGACTCTTTTTCCAATGTGAGAATTTCAATGAAATTTCCAATCCCAATTTTAAAAATTGCGAGGACGCAATTTCTTAAGGGGGGAAGATTGTAATGACCCAAAATTTTGAATAAATCATGTTTCCTAATTTTGTGTGTTATTTTATACTCAACAAAACTGTTTCATTTGATAACATGAGTATAATTAAAATGAGACCATTGGGTTTTTACTGTTATATGATCGTTGGTCAATATGACCGCTGGAAACTAAACGTTTCGATTATTGTATCTAAATACAAGTAATCTTGGAAGAAGATTCGATGGCCTCATCCAGTAGTCTTAGGCTGATCGAAGCCCATCTAACAGAACTTGGGAAGGAGGTAGCACCACTGGGCTTTGCTCTGGACCAAACCCAAGCCGAACTTCATCGTGTGAAGCTAGAACAGAATCGCCTTCGTGAGAAGTTCAAACTGATAGAAATTACTACTCATGCGATGTTGGCCGAGCCGCCCTCAGATTCTCTCACCTTAGCACACCTTACACTTAGGTCCTATGCTGGGGTTATAAGGGGCTATGTAAGGAGACCATAGCTACGTTGTGTAATCCTTTGTTATAAATAAAATTGTGTTCTCTTCTTATGGTGAAGTTTGTGAATTTTCAAATGTCCGGATAAATATAGTATGCATATTTTTGATGAATTTTAGAAAAAGGATATTTTAAAAATGTTTATGTAAACCTTAAATAATTAAAAATGTGTAATGATTTTCAAAAAATGGTCTTCTACAATTATGTTCAGTACGAAATTTAGAGTCTAATAAGATCAACTTAATTTTTGATGAATAGTAAATTATGAATAGTGATTTTATGCTTAGGATTAGTAATGTGACCAAATAGATTAGTAATCTCACTTGAATAAAGTATTAATATAATCTAGGCATCTTGATTAAGTAATGTGATTCAATAAAATAGGTAAATAACTGTTTCAGAAATTCTTAGTCAAGTATTAGTTTTTTTTGGTGAATAGTGTTTTTTAATTAAAAATTAAATTAAAAATATTTAGAAAAATATTTTTATAAAATGGATTTCATTTTTGAACTCAGAGCATCGATATTATATTAAGGTAATTTTTGGGGATTTTTATGAAAAAAATGAATTTTTGGTGATAGTGTATTTATTTAAAAATTAAATTAAAAATATTTAGAAAATTATTTTTTTAAAATGGATTTCATTTTTTAACTCAGAGCATCGATATTATGTTAAGGTAATTTTTGGGGATTTTTCTGAAAAAAAAATGAATTTTCGGTGAATAGTGTATTTATTTAAAAATTAAATTAAAAATATTTAGAAAATTATTTTTATAAAATGGAGTTCATTTTTGAAATTAGAGCATCGATATTTGGTTAAGGTGAAATTTTGGGATTTTTCTGAGAAAGTTCAATTTTCGATGAATAGTGAAAATATAGTTTTTAAGTTACGGGTGTTTAATGACATCATTAAATGATGTATTAAGTATGTAATCAATATGGTCGACTTATGAATAGTAAGATAAGGTATGAGGTGACCCAAGTGGACAATACCATGGGCAAGTACCATGGGCAAGCCCATGGTTTTTCCAATACCACCAATGAGGTGTCCCTTGGCCATTAATGCTTTGTCCCCTCACTTTCCCTATAAATACCCACCCTTTCCTCTAGTTTTCACTCCCGACTCTCCCCCAAAGAAGCTCTAGTCTCATTACCTCCCAAGGAGTCCTCCCAAGGTGCCCCCAAGCCCTCAAGGTCCCAACCTTTGAGTTTTAAGAGATACGTTTTAAGGTAAGGGATCCAACCTCTCAATTTCTTTTCAAATACTCTCTTTTAAGTCATTTTTATGCTCCATGTTCTTATGTTGTAGGATGTTATTTTATATTCCTCTTACTTCCCTTTTCATGTTCATATGATGAGAGATCCCCTCTTATTCTCATCATTTCGTTTTATGAATGTTTAAGTGGCGCCGTTAGGCTGCCGAAATTTTTGTAACAGATTCTTTCACCCTTCTCATTTTCAAGTTCTATTTTCTTGTCAAGTCTTTCAAGTTCCTTTTTTTTGTTGGGGTATGATCTATATATCTATCATACTGATCATTTATGTTCAAATGATGAGAGACCCTATTTTATCTCATCAATTCTTTTTTTTTTTTCGAATTTTTAAGTGGCGCCGTTAGGCTGCCGAATTTTTAAGGGGTTCTTTCACCCTTCTCGTTTTCAAGATCTATTTTCATGATAAGTCTTTCAAGTTTCTTTTTTATGTTGGGGTATGATCTATATATATATCATACTGATATTTTATGTTCATATTATGAGAGACCCTATTTGATCTCGTCAATTCATTTTTTTGATGTTTTAAAAGATGCCGTTAGGCTGCCAAATTTTCATAAGAGAAATCTCATTTTTGTCTTCCTTCAATGATTTTCATTTCATATGGTATATCTTTCAAATTGCATTACCATGTTATTATATCCATTATATTTTTTCCCTCTACTATTTTATAGATCATTTATGAGTGGGTGACCCATGTCCCCTCTCTTTTCAATGTTTTCTAAAAGCCTACATCATAGCCGTTATGCTGCCAAATTTTCATCTCAAAATGTCTCTCTTTTTTTCTCAAATTCTTTTATTTTATTAAGTGAATACTCAAAGATCTTTCTTCTAAAGGGGTATTCACATATATACCAAAATGTTCTATTTTAAATTCTAATATTTACATACATGAGACCCGCTTTCCTTTTCCGTGGGTTTAAAGTGACATAAAGATCATGTCTTTATAGCAGTTTTTAAAACATTATGATTATGAAATGAAACCCATTTATTTTATGCTATATGGGTTATTTATGAAATGTTTGATGATGATATACGTGGATCACATGATAACAAAGGAAAATTTAAGGGTTCTCCCTGATAGCGCTCCAATGCATTGGGTAAAGACTTAATCTCTAGAGATGACCATTTTGACTGATACCTTGGTGAATAACCTAGGTAATTTTTAATGAAAACTTGGGGATAGACCTTGGTGAAACGTAAATGATTGCCTATGTTAAATGTTTTAGCCACATATTCAAGTTATGAAACACGTTATTTTTATTATGATATGCCTCATGATCTCTTTCTCATGCCTTAAAGTTATTTTTCATGACTTTTGATGTATCTCAAGTTCTCATGTAAAATGTTTCCCTTATTTCCCTTACTGGGACTTTTGCTCACCCTTTACTTTGATGTATGCTCCCAGGTTATGAGATGCTGTAATGAACTTAGGATGAACAAATGAAGAATCCTTTGAAGTGTTTAAGAAGAATGTTTTTTTTCTCATGTAATAAGTTTCTGGTTTCCAAGACACTAAACCTTAAAGATCCTCAGTTTTGTATAATGTAATGAAAGTTTATTTGATAAAAATGCAGGATGCTATAGTAATTGTTGGTATCATTCCATATATCTCTTACAAGCCTAATGAAATGTATATTGATCCTTTTGCAAAACGGTGATATTCTTTTCCTTAGGTCCACAATTCTTTGGGTGGAGTAGATTATCTTAATAAAACTATTATATATATCATTACATGTACTAAGTGAATTCTAATCTGGTTATAGAATCTAGTTAATAGATTTACCTTTCATTTAATATGAAAAAAACCTCTTCCTCAGATCATCTTTTGAATTACTATTCCAAGGAATGTAATAAATAGTGGTCATGAAATTATTGATAAAAACTAGAGCATCTTGAGATGAAATCCCATTAAATACAGGAAAATACTGCAAATGGTGAGGTTTCAATTCACAATCCCTTACATTTTGTGTCAGTTTGATGTATAAAGGGTTGTTGAACAGCCTTGGAACTTGTAAATATTTTTGTCTTAGTAGGTCTTTTTCTTACTATAAAATGAAATTATGGAATTTCTAATCTCCATACTTAGGTGTTACTCTTAGTGGGTGTTACTTCTCCATATAACCAACAGTTTTTACCCATATATTGATGAAAAATTCCTTTAATTCTTGGGATTTTAGGGATCGATGGTGGGAGATCCACACTCAATGACCTTCTTGTGCACATTCATTTAACCTATAAAAAAATAACCAATAGTTAAATCAAAGTATGTGAAATGGTATGATCTATGAAATTCTATATGATATGTAAGTCTATTTTTTATAAATATGTTTATATTTTCAAAGTATGATGGAATTTGAATCATTGGATCAACCTTGCCTATCATTGAAAATGGTTTCAATCTGGTGATTGCAGTGTTGATGTAATTCAATCTACACAACACACACACCATGAAACATGGTCATTAAAGCATGAATATTGGTGAGAAACCAGGTCACCTACACAAGGATAATATAACATTGGGAATCGATCACTTGTATATATTAATGAATGTAAAATTAATGAAGTGGTGGTGTGTAACATGCGATGGATATAAAATAAATAGTGATTAATAGTGATCGACTGAGTTATTTATTTAGGAATAAAGATGGTGTGTAAGAAAATATGATTAAACAAATGAGTTTGGGATATCTAAGTAGTAATGATATTTTTAATTACACAAATATTTAATTACCAATTGAATAGTGTTAATAACATCACCATTTCCAAGCCTAATCCTCTAGAATCAAATGTCCCTATAAGGTTTCTCTTTTCCTCTAGAAGTAATGATTAAGGTCATGATATGTTTTTATATTGACACTAAAATACATAGAACTTTCATTCCTTTGAAAACAATATCCATAACTCTAGTTCTTGATTTTTCCTTCCACTCTTTCTCTATATCCCTTCCTATAAGTTCATATAATTTTTTATCATATAATTAAATCATTAAGAACCGTAGTTTAATAACATCAATCTAGGATTCAATGAAGTGTAGTGCATTATAAAGATTTATCTCATTCATCCCCCAAAAATGGGACATAAAATCTTATCTAGTTCTCACTCTGTCTCTAGATAATACCCTCTAGGTTATCCACCTCCCTTACAATTTATCATTAATCCAATCCCCCTAATCTATTTGATTTATTATTATTTATTATTAATATTTTTCTTCTTTTAAAAATCCTTATTTCATATGATCAATTCTTACCGATCCTTTGATTGCATCATGTGATTTTTTTATACAAAAATTGGTCCCATATATTCTAGTTCCTCTAATTATTCATTTTCTTTATGTAACCATTGGGTACAAGTCCCATATTCCATTCACATCTTCTCCTTTTTTTGGATGATTTTCATGTGGGTATTTGGTTAAGGTACTTCTCAATTTGGATGAACCGACTGTACGAGGAAGCATCTTTATGTTGTATATAGGCCACATGTCCTCCTTGATCTCCCAATATTTTACTTTATTTATTAAAAGTAAAAAAATATCACATATACAAAGAGGAGAATTATTCTTACATAAGTATTTTTTTCCTTTTAAACTTCTTAAGAAAAAAATTTAATCTTTCAGAAGTGAAATATACACTTAAGTATCCATCAGAAATATTAATTTATTCTCACACATAGTGAAGTTACCCACAGATATTAAAAATGTATTCACAAACATCCCTAAAATATTCCCATTTAATCTTACATATCATATAGATCTCCCCATTTATTGTAAATTAAAAAATATTGTGTTTTTGGTTCACATCATAAATTAATCTTACATATCAAGTATAAACTGTAGGTTAATCTTATATATGATATTTTTATTCTTAAGTATCAAAATTTTCTAAAGTTAGAGATCTTAGGCATAAAAAACTATTCAATTTTGTAAAGTAAAAGATCTTACGTATCAATTAGCCCAGGTTTATGCTTCACTTATCTTTTACCAAAACACTTTCAAATTAAAGATCATACATTACAATTTAACTCAAAATAATAAATAAATGAATTTACTCAAAAATTAAGTAAAAAATTTACGAATTTACAATTTCACATAATACATTCAAGAATTCCAAAATTCAACGAAACAACCTAAAAATATTTAAGTATGAGGGAAATATTCAATGTAATTCAATAAAAAATATTTCTAAAAAAACTACTAATAAAATAACCCTAATATGTCTTTTCGATATTGATATGGGATATTTTATTTTTTGGTAAATTCTATTTGGAGTGATTATTGCACCAATTGTGTTTATGGGGGTTTATGAATTAGGTTTTTCAACTCTATGTTGATGATTTTTTTATAGTCTTCATTGATAATATATTGGTTTACTCGAAGATGAAGGAGGATCATGTAGAACATCACAAAATGGTGTTAGAGTTTCTTAGGATAAGTTATATGGGAAGATGTCTAAGTTTTGATTCAAGAAATGTGATGTGTATAATATAGGTTATGTCATTTAAAAGCATGGTGTGATAGTGGGCTCAAAAAAGGTTTAAGTAGTTATTTCATGGAACCCGTCAAACAACATTCTAGAAATGTAACGTTTATTAGGGTTTTCTAGTTATTATAAGAGGTTCATGCACAAATTTTCTTAGATTGAGACTCCATTATTATCTTTGACTAAAAAAGGTAATGATTTTTCATGAATAATGAAATGTATAGATGATTTTTTGAAGTTTGAATAAGTGGTTGATGAGTACTTATTTGATTACCTAAAGAGGGTATTCCTTTTGATGTATATTGTGACGCGTCTCATTAGGGTTTGGATGTGTCTTGATTCAAGAGAGTGAAGTCATTGCTTATGGATCTAGATAATTACATTACCATAAACATAACTATAATACTCAAGATTTGGAGCTTTTGATGGTGGTGTTTATGGTTAAGTTACAAAGGCATAATTTTATTGGTGAGCACTTTATGGTATATACATATTATAATAGTTTGAGATATATCTTTTCTTGGAAGGATTTTAATTTTTAGTAGATAATATGGGTGAAATTTATCCAATATTATGACTTTAAAATCACATATTTCCTAAGAAAGGGTAATATGGTAGCTGGCACTTTGATTTGGAATTCATATAGTGATGTTTCTCAACAAGTGAGTGAGTAATGGAAAGAAATATATTTTTTGGAATCATTTTACCTTGATTATGAGGATATTAGTGAGGGAGAATGTCTTTATTAGATGATGGTGAAATATTTGTTGGTGCATCAGGTAGAAAAATATCAATTAGGAGACCCCTAGTTAAAAGTGTGGAGAGATTGAATAATGAATAGTGACACTCTTGATGGATGAGATAATGACAAATAATATTGAGTGTTTTTCCATGGGAAAATATTTATTCCTCTGAGTTTACGAGAAGTGGTTTTTAATGAGTTTCATAGTTAATCTTTTTACTTTCACCCATGCACTGGAAAGATGTATCATACTTTAAGGAAGTAGTTCTAGTGGAATGCTATAGAGAAATCAGTGGTTGGGTTTGTTTCTAGATTTATAGTGTTCTAGCAGGTGAAACATGAATATCAAGTTCCAAATAGATTATTACAACCTTGAATACTCCCTAATGGATTTCAAATGGATATTTTCATGTATTTTTTATGGGACTACCATATACACTCATAGGGTTTGATGTTATTTGGAATATCATGGATCGATTGCTGAAGTCAAATAATTGTTTTTACAAATTAAGGAATATAGTTTAGTAGAGAGGTTAGAAAAGATTTATAAGATGGCGATGGTGAAGCTTCATGGAGTTCTAAGGAAGATTGTATCCGATTGTGATGTTCATTTTATAACTCTAATGTAGAGGAGATTATAAGGTGATTTTGGTACCTAATTTTGATTTAACATCATACCCTATCAATAGATTAATGGTTAAAGTGATCATATGATTCAAATATTGAAGGATATAATGAGGGTGTGTATCTTGGATTTAAAAGGATTTTTTTTGAATCATCTACCACTGGAATAATTCATTTATAATATCAGTCATCGTTCTTTCATTGGTATGAAACCTTATAAAGATTTTTATGGGTGACCATGTCATTAATCTCCATAATGTGTTGAGGCTGGAAAAGTAGAAATAGTTGGTCCAGATATGGGATTAGATATTATGAAACATTTTTAAATTATTTAATATCCCATGATTACTACTAAATGTATATAGAAACCCTACAAAAATAAAAGGAGAAGACTATTTGAGTTTTTGGTTATAGATCACATGTTCTTATGAGTATCCTATGCATTGGTAGTGAATGTTTGGAAAGGGAAGAAACTTATTACTTATATTCATTTGTCCTTTTGAGGTTTTTGAGTGAGTTAGATAGGTAGCTTAAAGGTTGGATTTATGTCCGCTATTACCGAAGATTCATGAAATATTCCATGTGTCCCAACTTCAGAAGTATTATCAGAATTCCTTACGTTTGGGTGATATTAACATTGAGGAAGATATAAATTTTTTGGAGTATCTAGTTGAAATTTTGGACCATAGAGATAATTTCTTGTATAAATGATTTATTTCCTTAGTTTGAGTTTTTTAAAAACTTGGAAGAGTTGAGGAAAGCACCTGGAAAATGGAATCATAAATGTGTTACAATATCCTGAATCGTTTTAAATTTTCATTAATGTATTCCATGTGTGACCTTATTGTAATGATTAAAGTTTATGTTATGATAGTTCTTATGATATAATTTATTCTTTATGATTATTATATAAGTTTTTTGAATATGAAAAGTTTTAAAGTGGTGTGTAATGTAGAGATGTGCAAATTTAATTCTTAGGAGTATGTGAAATTATAAGGTTATTTTAGTTTTTTCAACTTTGAATGATAAAATGGTAATTTTACTAGTTTTGGAATGAAATTTTGAGTACATAATTGAATTAAAGATGCGATGTATAACCTTGGATGGTAATTTGGTAATTTTTTGATATAGTCAAATTTTTTAGTAAATGTCAAGTTTAGGTTTAATTACTTAATTTAAGTAAATTAATTTTTATTATTGCCTCTAGGGTCCATCTCGCTTGGTAGAAGCTCTATAGGGTCTCAGTGAGGTCTTGGGTTTGAGTCTCACCAATTTCATCCATGTTGGTTTGACATAGTTTTTTTGTTTTATTTCTCCCCCTTCTAATATAATTTAATTTTTATTATATATTTTTAATAAATAAGTTAATGAATCTAGCTACTAAGTGGTCAGTGGGTCTCTCCTTACTCTTCCTCCAAGCCCGACCTATTTAAATTCTATCTTTAATGTGCTTTATTTCTATCATTTGGATCCCTTAGGAGGTGAAGGTGTTTATTCATTTTCTTTCCCACTTTTCTTTCCCTTCTGATTCTTTTTCCAAACCCTATTTGGTCCACCTTTCTTTATTTTCCTAGACCTCATTGTTTCTATGGTTTGATCTCTATTGTATCTCCCTAATGATGTTTCTTCCCAGATCTCGATCAGTCTGAATTCCAACTCAAAGTGGTGCTTCTGGGTTAGATCGACTTGGGTTGCCTCTCTAATGATGTCTCTTGGTTTTCTTGTTGAGTCTTCAAGGTATGCAATTGGTCGACCCTTTTCGGGAGGTTTGGCCGTTGATTTTTTTTAGTAGTTGTTTTTTTGTCTTTGGGGGTTTCTATTTATTTTGGTAGTTTTGGTATTGTATTATACTTGGTTTCCACAAACCCTTAATGTGGTATTTTAAATAATCCAAAAAATGGGACTTGAGATAATCAAGGAAAAAAGAACCTTGGAATCGATGTGTAGTGCTGCATAGTTTAGAGATATAGATAGAGAATGAAATTAGTTTAATGATCAATGGTGATTTAAGATTGATAATCATTGTGGAATTGAGATAATTGAATCTATATTATCATCTCATAATTAATTTATGTAAATATATCACGATTTTGTTCTTATTTAATGGGTAAACACTTTATGATAATTTGGGATAAATATTATGTAGGTAAAATTGAAAAAAATCATGAGAAATATGAGTTTGAGAGGAATTATATTCCATATGAATATTTAAAATGATTATTTTTTTGATATGATGAATAAATAGTGTAAATTGAGAAATAGTGTAAATAAATTCAGTCAATTGATGGGAAAATTTATTTAAAGAATTTATAAATTAATGTGTTATGAATTGCAATGATTTAATGATGTAATTTTGATATGTTCATAGAGTATTATGAAAAATATAGAATAGGAAATTATATTAATATGTTAATATAATAAAAATAGTGATAATTATTGTTTATGACTAATATGTGAATTATTTGGTATGTCACTTTCATGGTTTTAAGAAATATATGAAATTACTTGGTGAGGGGGATATTTTTATGAACTTCAAAACTATCCATGATAAATCAACAAAAGGTCCATGAAACTTTCTGTATAAGTTTTCCCAATTGTTAGTGATAAGGTGGGATGAAGTGGAAATGTGTTACATGGGGGTCATTCCACTTAGGTAGTGGGTTATGAAACATTCTAGTGAAGTTGGAATTTTGACAGTGATGTATAAGGTGGTGGTGTTGTTTTTGCATGGGTCATGCCACTTAGGCATGAATCCATACTATGTCAACATGGGGGTCATGAAACTCTATGAATTTTGGAACCTATATTATATAATGGGATAGAGGTGTAGGTAAGGATTTGAAAAATAAAGAGGCTATTCGGATAGTGTATTCTTAGCATTGACTACCTGTCATGAGTTCCTGGTCAATAGAATTTAAAACTATTGGAACGCAACACAATGATTAATTAGATTTTTCTCATAATGATATTCATTTATTAATCACTATCTATTTCACTTATGAATATTTTGATTTTTTTAATATTTTAAAAAAAGGAAATGGAAGTAATTTTTGATGTGGTGTGAGTGAATAAAAAAATAAAATGGAAACAAGGAAAACACAAAAAAAATTACCTGATAAGGGAATGTTCCAAAGGGTGACCACAAATTATTTATTATATATTTTTATATGCTTTAAAATTCATTTAATAATAAACAAAAAATCCTCTGGTGAATCACCAACCTCCTCTTAAAGTGTGGGTGAAAACACTCAGAATCCTACCAAAACATGTCATGCAAACTTCCTCCAATTTATGTCTCTGCTCAGCCAAGTATGCCATAAGTTTTCCAAACCGATTCATAGAAGGGAGAAAGAAATGATGAGATGTGTTGGTCAGAGTGGATACTCAAGAGGGGGGGGGGGGTGAATTGAGTTCCAATTAAAATTTCTATTTGAATACTGTCTATTTAAAATCCCCCAATTTATAAAACAAGTTAAACTATAGTGAATTTATACAAATTGTAAATGTTAACTTAGATTCTCAAATATTGATTAGGTCTTAGTTAATTTAACCACAAGATTAAACTAACTTTTGAAACTAACCTACTAATTTAAAATAAGTGTAAACACTTGCTAATTTAATTATCAAAGTAGTTTTAAAATAGTTTTGTATTTCAAAGTAATAGCAGTGGAATAAATAAGATATATGTAGTATACTATAAACTTAAACTAAAGATTCACAGCAGATATAACAAGAGGTTCAGTCTCAAGAAAAGACTTAGTCCTCTAAAATTTATATAAATGTGATCCACACCCTGGATCGGGGTTAACAATAGTTTACAAAACTGTCCAGGCCACGCAGGGACCTCTACTACTGTTCTTCGTGGGAAAAAAATAGACCAGGCCACACAAGGACCTCTTCCACAGTTGACGTGGGTAAACAAGAGTAAACAATTATGGTTTGAGGATTTTGATATCCTCCAGTTCAGTGTAGGAGACAGTGTGTGTATAAGAAATACAGAGTACACCACACTGCTCGAAATTTAATAAATAAATCACTTAGAGAGAACAAATAAGAGTTTAGAAAGCTCTAGTGATTATCAATTCAGCTCTGGACTCGTTGGATTCAGCAGGAATGCTTCTGAGTCCTTCTCTAGTTTTTCTGTTGAAAAACAGAGTGTCGTAGTTCAGCTCATCTTCTACAGGAGTGAGAAAGATCTCTTGATTCGTTGAGTGTTCTTCAGTGGTTTTGGATTGAATTCATAAGATTTCTTTGAAAGTCTTTCAATATCTTTCTTTCTTGGGATTGTTCTTATCATTTAGCACAGTGCTCTCGGGTGAATGTAAGTTCTTCTCGTTGTATATTCACACTTACACACCTCAATTTCATTATTTTTTCTGTATCGTATATTTGTGCACTGCATCTTAATCTTCCTTATATTCCATGAGTTCTGGAAGTAGGAATGATTCCATTTTCATAGGTACGAGATACGGTTTCCTGACATGCCAGCCACTAACATTAAAAAACATTAATTGCATTAACAACATAAAATATGACCGTTAGCATTATTTAAATAATATTGACAAAAAGTTAAGAAACGATGTCACAATTATTAAGTAAACGGTGTCTTCTTCACTGTATGAGCTTCACGGTATGAGCTTCACGGTATGAACTTCACAGTATGAGCTTCACGGTGTCTGGGTCACGGTGAGTCCTTTACGGTGTCTGGGTCACAGTGAGTCCTTCACGGTGTCTGGGTCACGGTGTCTGGGTCATGGTGTCTGGGTCACGGTGTCTGGGTCACGGTGTCTGGGTCACAGTGTCTGGGTCAAGGTGTCTGGGTCATGGTGTCTGGGTCACGGTGTCTGGTTCACGGTGTCTGGGTCACGGTGTCTGGGTCACGGTGTCTGGGTCACGGTGTCTGGGTCATTACTTAGAAAAATATCTGTATTTGGACTTAGACAGAATATGCAGAATATGGATTAAGTTTAATCATTAGAGAGTAAGAGAACTTGAATCATAAACATAATGGCTTGATAATATATGTGAGATTTGTGATCATGCATAAGACTTGAAAATAATAAAGAGAGTAATTAACATCCATAAGATTTGTTATCATTAAACCATGATGTGTAGTTATTATTGAGATTGAAGACCATTAGAAAGATGTGCAATGAATATTGAGATTAATTAACAGATAAAGGATTTATGATCATGAAAACATGATTAACACATGAGGATTCCAACAATCTCCCCCTTTTTTATGATCACAAATCAGATATAGTCAGAATATAAAAGAAATGTAACAGTAAGGAAACTAGAATATTAGAATAGCAAAAAAAAAACATTATTGAACTGACACTTGTAGATTTCCCCCCCCATTTATATTTGTATATTTTTCTCCCCCTTTTGGGATTATCAAAAAGTAGATAAAATGAAATGAAACGTGGTAGTTTTTATTAAACAAAGGGTTCAGAATACAACATACAAAAGAAGTACAAAAAATAAACAAGAAATGACATCCCATCAAAAAGAAAACAGTCGCTAGACTCTTCAGGGATCCATCTTTTCCTTGCCTTTATCAGCAGTAGGAGCTGGTGCTGAAGTAGAAGAAGGCATAGATGCAGTAGATAAAGAGGGTAAGGGTAGACCTTCAAAAACAGATGGAGCCAAAGTAGGAGCAGTATAAGATCTAGGCTGAGGTTAGTCAAGAATGACTGGCCGGATCTGAGAAAGAGCTTGGATGACTGACATGGAAGTTGAGGCTAAGGCAGGTAGAGCAGGTCTAAGGGGTGCAGCAACTAGAGCCACAATAGCAGTACTCTGCACATGAAGATACGACTTCAAAAGATTGATGAAATCAGTAATGATTTCACCACCATATTGCATAGCCTTTTCAAAATCATCCTTATTCTCCAGAAATTTGTCCAACAATCTGGTGAACTTTGTAAGTTTCTGAACTTGAGTTTTGAAAGCTTGAGTCACCGGAGGGATTCACAAATTTTCAACAAGATATCTAAAGTGATCTGTCATATCACTTTTAGATAAAGTCAGGGAGAGATAAAGATCTATTTTCTTGGTGATCTCTTGTTGAGCATCGTTGGCTATTTTAGAATGAATCCTAACCATATCCAATGCTCTATCACTGTTCTTAACCACTTCTGTCAAAGAAGATAGATCCAAGCCACTGGAGGCACTCTGAATTTCTTCCTTGATTATGGATCTCAACATAGAATCATCTAAAGAAGATGTGGAGGTCTGACCAGAAGCAGGTGAAGCCTTGACAGCTTCGGTTAGAACTTTGAGCTATTTCAACACTTTTTGCAGGCATCCAGTGTATTCATCTGTAAGCTTATTCAGATTTTCCACAAGCTCTCTCATGCATTCCAGCATCTTGGTGTGTCTTTTCCAATATTTTCATCAAAATAAAGGAGTTATGGATGAACTTCAGACACAATTTCCCTAACAAGGAGGGAATCAGATGGCTCAGGAGAAGTAGAAATCGGTGCAGGAGCAGAAACAAGAGAAGGTTCTGATCTCAAGGATAACTCATTATGCAAACTTGATATCATATTTTTCAGATTTGCAACATCAGCACTCAGCAGCTTATTCTCAACTCCGAATTCTTGAATTTCTCAGATCATCCTTGGTTGAATATGCAAGACAATATTTTCCAAGAGAATTGATGCATCTTATTGCCTTAACTGAGTTACTGGACGAGGTTGAGTGGAGAAAATTTTCTCAACTCCATCTAACAAAGTTTCTCCAAAAACTTTCAGATCCTCTTTGGTCACAAAGGAGTGATGCTCGGGTAAGGGTGCAGGTAAATGTATTGGTTTAGATTCTGGTTGAGGTTCAGAGTCATCTTCAGACTCAGATTCTGATTTGGATTGAGGTTGGGGCTCTGGTTCTGGTTCTGGATGAGCTACAGACTTCAGTTGAAACAGAGAAGAAAGATCCATTCCAGTTGTAGACACTTTCTCTGACTCATTCACATCATAAAAGAATGGGAAAACAAACCGGGTGTGCACAGAGTATGAGAAAGCAGGTTGAGAAGCTTCAGTAGATCCAGCTTCTATAATATCAAGATTTTGTGGTTTCTCCCCCTCAAATTGTGCTTCCCTTTCAGATTCTTGAGGCTCAGGAACATGGACAAGATCCACAGGATCATCCCTGATCTCTTCAGCAAACTCTTGCCATTCCTGCTGAAAGGCAATTTCCATCCTCTCTTTAGTAGAGTGAATAATCTCAAGAACGGATTGTTCCACTGGTTGAACTTCTAGACTTGCTTCTTTCTCAACAGAAATATCCTCTTCAACAAGATCAACCTCTAAGGTTTCTTTCTATTCTGAATCAAGAAAAACCAACTTCCTTGCAGCATTAGGATGAGATTCTGGATTTACATCCGCACTAGAAGCAGGAGCTTCCTATTCTCTCAAACTAGCACCAAATTCCTCTTCTTGAGGTATTTCAGTAGGGATAACATCAGGGACAACAATCCTTTATTTTTCAATAGGAGATGTTTCCATTTGTGGTATTTCAACCTCTTCTCTTGGAGATACTTCAGCAATTACTTCCTCTTCTTCTTCTTCTGAAAACTCAGCCACTTCATCTGGTTCCAAACCAGGATCAGATAGATTTTTAGGCCTTCTTGGATAGTCAACAGGATTAAAATTTTTATACACTTGATCATTATCCTCAACCCACTGCTTCTTCCAGGGGTTCCATCTAATCTTCATTCTTCTGATGATAGGCATGGATAGGCAGAAATCAAGGTCCTATAACTTTTCTTCATTCGGTCCAACCATCCCTTTGGAAACTAACATAGCTGAAATCATTCTTGAGTAAAATAGGGAGGTGGATTTGGAATTGACTTTGATTAGATCAAAGATATGATTGATAACATACTTGCATAGGTTGATCTTATGGCCATTCTTCAACAGATGAATCAGGAACATATCCTGATACTTCATCACAGCAAAATCTCCTTTTCTTGGACTAATCAAATTTTGAACAAATTTGAACAGAAGTCTAGTCTCCCCATCTAATTCAGCAGCTATGGACCTTCGCTTGGTGCCATTTTCAGTTAGGTTTTCCAAAGCAGTCTCCAGGTCAAAGATGTCGGTAGTTGGAGGAGGATCTCTCTGGTAATCCTCACAAACTCCTTCATGGGGAATCCCTAGGCATACAACCCAGAGCCTCGAAGAGAAAGAGCACTTTTGACCATTTATCCAGCTTGTCACCATAAATCTTTCTCCAAACTCAAAAGAAAACTTTACATACTGATAAAATTGAGATACCAATCTCGGGTAGATCGGTCTATTCTGTCCAGTGAACCATCTAAGCCATCCTTGTTCTCTTAAAACTTTCAAAACTAAAGATCTTCTAGACAACATCCACTTCGGACAAACCTCTTTTTCAGGTACAACTATACAGCTTACCAGGTTTGGGTTTAGAGGTCCTTTGGGAGCTATCCTCGGTATCCTCTTCTGTTTCTTAGAGCGGCGCTTCTCAGACGAGGGTGAAGATGGACGCTTCATCCTTGGCATCCACTGAAGGTTCAGGTGAGAGGGAAGAGAAGGTTCAGGAGAGAGTTTGGGTAAGGAATCGAATAAAACCGTTAAGTTTTATCATTTGGGAATGTCAAACATCATAAAAACAAAAACGCAGGAAATCAAATAGCGGTGAAATAAAAAATTACGCGATACGGGTTAAAATAAGAATAAAAATAATCGTCACGGTGAGACCGTGAGTAGGAATTATGGTGTGATGAAAACTAGTCATCACAGTGAGACAGTTGATAGTCGTCACGGTGAGACAGTGAGCATTCTGTGTAGTTATGGTGAGACAGTAGGTTGACAGACCGTGAGCATAAAGTCTTGACGGTGAGACCGTGAACATAAAACAATAACTTAGAAACAGTGACCATGAAACCGTAAAGTAAAATACAGTAAAGTATTAAACATTAAGATCAGTAGGATATTTACTTATGATTAATCATACCAAGATCATGTATGATGTAGTCTAATCTTTCGGAATTTATTGGTTTAGTGAATATATAAGCAAGTTGATATTCAGTACCAATGAATTCCAAAGTGATATTACCTTTTTGATAATAATCCCTCAAAAAGTGATGTCTTACATCAATATGTTTTGTCCTAGAGTGAGAAACATGATTCTTAGAAATGTTAATAGCACTTGTGTTGTCACAATTTATTGGGATATGTCTGAATTGATATCCATAGTCTAGTAATGTGTGTTTCATCCACAAAATTTGTGCACAACAACTTCCAGCAGCTATGTATTCATCTTCTGCAGTGGATAATGCAACGGAATTTTGTTTCTTACTACACCATGATACTAGTGACTTGCCTAAAATATGACACGTTTCATAGGTGCTTTTTCTATCTAACTTACATCCAGAAAAATCAGCATCAGAATAACTAACTAATTCAAATGATTGTCCTTTGGGATAGAACAGTCCTAAATTGGGAGTATGCTTGAGGTATTTGAAAATTCTCTTTACAGCATTTAAATGTGACTCTTTAGGGTTTGCTTGAAAACGAGAACACATACACACACTAAACATAATATCAGGACGACTAGCAGTTAGGTAGAGTAGACTTCCAATCATTCCTCTATAAGTGGTTTGATCAACATATTTACTATTTTCATCAAGATCCATCTTACAGGTGGTACTCATGGGAGTGTCACTACTTTTTGTGCTATCCAATCCAAAACATTTTAAAAGATCTCTAGTGTATTTACTTTGAGTTAAAATAATTCCATCATCATTTTGAAAGATTTGAAATCCAAGAAAGAATTTAAGTTCACCCATTAAACTCATTTCAAATTCATTTTGCATCATTTTAGAAAAATCAGTACATAATGTAGTTTTTGAATATCCAAAAATAATATCATCTACATAAATTTGTTCAACTAAAACATCTTTAGAAATTATTTTTATAAATAGAGTAGGATCATCTATTCCTTTTGTAAAACCTTTAGAAATTGGAAAAGTACTTAATCTATCATACCAAGCTCTTGGAGCTTACTTTAAACCATATAAAGTTTTTGATAATTTGAAAATATGATTTGGAAAATGGGGGTTTGAAAATCCAGGTGGTTGTTCAACAAAAACATCCTCAACAATATATCCATTCAAGAATTCACTCTTGACATCCATTTGATATAGTTTGAAATTTAGATGAGCAACATAAGCAAGTAAAATCCTAATAGCTTTTAATCTGGCTACTGGGGAAAAAGTCTCCTCATAGTCAATACCTTCTTCTTGACTATAGCCTTGTGCAACTAGCCTAGCTTTATTTCTAACTATGTTTCTAGATTCATCTACTTTATTTCTAAACACCCATTGAGTGCCTATTGTGAAAGTTTCCTTAGGTCTTTAAACAAGATTCCAAACTTTATTTCTTTCAAATTGATTGAGTTCTTCTTGCATAGAAATTACCCAAAATTCATCATTAATAGCATCATAAATGTTTTTAGGTTCAAGCTATGACAAGAAGGCTTGATGTTCAACCTGATTTCTAAGAGAAGCTCTAGTCTGTGTCCCTCTATCAAGATTTCCTACAACAACATCTAAAGGAAGATTCTTTAGAATTCTAGTTGATCTAGTAAAGGTAGGACTAGAAATTTCAGGTTCTTCTCTAGGTTCAGGTTCATTAGAAGCAGATTCCAGAATAAGTCCAGAACTGGTTGTCTTTATAGCAGGTTCATTAGATTTGTCATTAAGGTCCAGAACAGATAAATCTTCTTCAAGATTTTCAAGAGAAGTTTTAGGCTCATGTGGATCAGTTTCATCAAACTTGACGTGAACAGATTCTTCCACACACTTGGTTCTCTTATTAAGAACTCTATAGTCTTTGCTAGTTAAAGAATATCCTAAAAATATTCTCTCATCACTCTCAGAAGCAAACTTATCAAGATTATCTTTTGTATTAAGAATAAAAACTTTACAACCAAAGAATCTGAAGTAACTAACTTTAGGTTTTCTATTGTTCCACAACTCATAAGGGGTATTCTTAAGAACAGGTCTAATTAAGACTCTATTAATGATATAACAAGCTGTATTGATAGCTTCATCCCAAAATTAAATAGGCAGGTCATATTCATTAAGCATAGTTATATCAATTTCTTGCAGGGTTCTATTTCTTCTTTCTACTACACCATTCTACTAAGGTGTCCTAGGGGCAGAGAAATTGTGACTATAACCATTGTGTGAGCAGTAGGATTCAAACTCATGATTCTCAAACTCACGACCATTATCACTTCTTAGGGTTTTAATCTTAAGTCCACTAAGGTTTTCTACAGATTTGGAGTATTTAACAAAGTAAGAACAAGCTTCACTTTTGTGAGCTAAGAAGTATACCCAAGTATATCTAGAAAAGTCATCTACTAGGACATAGACATAGTGCTTCCCATTTAATCTAGAAACTCTAGATGGTCGAAAACAATCCATGTGAACCAACTCGAGAGGTTGAGAAGTTGAAACTTCTTTCTTTGATTTAAAAGAAACCTTATGTTGCTTTCCCTTTTGACAGGGATTACAAACTTTGTCATTTGAAAACTCAAGTTTAGGTAGGTTTCTAACTAAGTTCTTCCTAATAAGTTTTCTAAGTGAATGGATGTTGCAGTGTCCTAATCTTCTATGCCATAACCAGGACTCTTTACGAAAAGCATTTAAATAGGTAACATTTTGCTTAGCTAAGGAATTTAAATCAACATCATAAACATTTTCATTTGTTAGAGCAGAAAAGACTAAAACATTTTTAGAATTAAAAACATTACAAGAATAATTTTCAAATTTGACATTAAAACCATCATCACATAATTGAGAAATACTTAATAGATTATATTTCAGTTCATCAACAAATAAAACTTTGGAAATTAAAACTGAATCAGTGTTACCAATTTGGCCTAGGCCGATGATCTTTCCTTTAGAATTATCACCAAAGGTGACATGTACTCCATCAACCTTTATTAAACTTTTGAAGCATGAATAATCTCCAGAAATATGTCTTGAACATCCACTGTCCAGATACCATGTCTTTTTTGTGGGAACTCTTCAAGCAGGTTTCCTACAAAATAGATTTAGATAGGAAATGATTTTGGTACCCAGATCTTCTTGGGTCCAGAAAGGTTAGCCAATAAAACTTTAGGTACCCAAATTTGTCTTATGGGTCTCATACAATTTACAGAATCAAAATATTTTGAAAGATAAACTCTATTAGATTTATAACTAAGTGAATAACTAGTTGAAGCATATAAATGTCCAGAACTAGAACTAGCAGTATTCTGTCCAGATTTAGGAATAAATCTATTCTTGGTAATCTGTCTTTGTCTAGGTTGGTATCCTATACCAGTAGTATATCTAGGTGTAATCTTCTTACCTAGAATTTGAGTAAGAGTATCTTTTCCATTTGTGAACTTTTATAAATCCTTCCTAAGTTGCTCATTTGATAATTTCAGTTCAGTGTTTTCTTTAAGCAACCGAGCATTCTTTTCCATTTCTATGTCAAGATCAGATTTATGTTTAACAGTTAAAGCATACTATTTCTTTAAACCTTTATATTTGTCTTTCATCTCATTACAGGTTTCTTCCAACATATCACAGTATTCAAACAATTCAGATTTTGACATATTTTCTAAATCAGAATCATCTTCAGAATAATAAGAATTTAAAGCAGGAGTTTTAGATGTTACCTCAGAAGTGTTTATCATAAAACAAATGTTTGCCTTATTTCTATTTTCAGTCTCAGAAGCTTCAGATTCACTGGAGCTATCCTCAGAAGAAATCCACATAGCCTTCATGGCTTTCTTATACTTATTATCCTTATACTCATATTTCTTCTTGTATTTTAGTTTTGGACAGTCTGCTTTTATATGTCCTTTTCTTTTGCATTCATAGCAGACAACTTCATCAGATTTGTCAGATTTCTTCTAGTCCTTTTTCCAGTGTCCCTTGTTGTCATACTTACCTTTGTAATTTTATTTTCTGAAAAACTTCTTCTTCCTATAAAACTTCTTAAATCTTATGGCTATGTGATCCATTTCGGCATCACTGTCAGATGTACTTTCACTTTCTTCACATCTTGAGCTATCACTTACATGAAGATTCTCCTTATCTTTATTCTTTGAAGTAGTAGTATTGAAAGCTAATGACTTCCTTTTTGGTTCATATTCTTCTTCTTTGTTTACCTTAAGTTATTCTTCATACATCATTAACTTACCAATAAGTTCCTTGACTGGCAGTTTACCAATATCACAAGATTCTCTGATTGAAACAGAAGTGCCCCTCCATCGGTCTGGTAGACATCTCAAGATTCTCATAATTTGTTCCTTTGCTGGAACAACTTTACCAAGTGAATTCATTGTATTGACTATCTCATTGAACCTGAGATACATATCAGAAATAGGTTCATCAGTCTTCATCTTAAAATTATCATATTTAATAGTATAAGTATTTAATATCATTTCTTTAACATTGGTTGTTCCTTCATGAGAAACACCTAAAGTATCCCAAATTTCAAAAGCAGTTTTGCATGCAGAAATTCTGTTAAACTCCTCATCTCCTAGAGCACAGTACAGGGCATTCATAGCTTTACAATTATTATTGTAGGCAGTATTTGTAGGTTCATCCCAAGTTATTCTTTCAGTTTCTGGAATTTTATATTATGACTCTATAACAGTCCATATATCAAAACCCATGATTTCTAAATTAATTTTCATTTTAAGTTTCCACTGAGCATAGTTTGTACCATTGAAGAAAGGTGTCCTGTTAGTAGCAGCACCCTCTAGTCTATTGTCCACAACTAGATTTTAGAAAGATAATTTAAATAGATAAAATTTATAACTAAAAGAAATTTAATATCTTTAAAGATGCAACTAAAATCAAAGTTGAAAAATAGAGTATTTCAAAAATTCTTAAACAAAAACTAAACCTCTGATACCAAATGTTGGTCGGAGTGGATACTCAAGAGGGGGGGGGGGGGGGTGAATTGAGTTCCAATTAAAATTTCTGTTTAAATATTGTCTATTTTAAATCCACCAATTTATAAAACAAGTTAAACTGTAGTGAATTTATACAGATTGTAAATGTTCACTTAGCTTCTCAAATATTGATTAGGTCTCAGTTAATTTAACCACAAGATTAAACCAACTTTTGAAACTAACCTACTGATTTACAATAAGTGTAAACACTTGCTAATTTAACTATCAAAGTCTATTTAAAATGGTTTTGTATTTCAAAGTAATAGCAGCGGAATAAATAAGATATATGTAGTATACTATAAAATTAAAATAAAGATGCACAACAGATATAACAAGAGGTTCAGTCTCAAGCCGAGATTTAGTCCTCTCAAATTTATATAAATTTGATCCACACCCTGGATCGGGGTTAACAACAGTTTACAAAACTGTCTAGGCCACGCAGGGACCTCTACCACTGTTCTTCGTGGGAAACAAATAGACCAGGCCACACAAGGACCTCTTCCACAGTTGACGTGGGTAAACAAGAGTAAACAATTGTGGTTTGAGGATTTTGATATCATCCAGTTCAGTGTAGGAGATAGTGTGTGTATAATAATTACAAAGTACACCACAATGCTCAAAAGTTAATAAATAAATCACTCAGAGAGAACAGATAAGAGTTTAGAAATATCTAGTGATTATCAATGCAGTTCTGGACTCGTTGGATTCAACAGGAATGCTTCTGAGTCCTTCTCTGGTTTTTCTGTTGAAAAACAGAGTGTTGTAGTTCATCTCGTCTTCTACAGGAGTGAGAAAGATCTCTTGATTCGTCGAGTGTTCTTCAATGGTGTTGGATTTAATTTATAAGAGTTCTTTGAAAGTCTTGCAATCTCTTTCTTGCATAGGATAGTTCTTCTCGTTCAGAACAGTGCTCTCGGGTGTATGTAAGTTCTTATCGTTGTATATCCACACTTACACGCCTCACTTCCGTTCTTTTTTCTGTATTGTATATTCGTGTACTGCATCTTAATCTTCTTTATATTCCACGAGTTATGGTAGTAGGAATGATTCCATTTTTATAGGTACGAGATACAGTTTCCTGACATGCCAACCACTAACATTAAATAATATTAATTGCATTAACAACATCAAATATGACCGTTAGCATTATTTAAATAATATTGACAAAAAGTTAAGAAATGGTGTCACAGTGATTAAGTAAACGATGTCTTCTTCACGGTATGAGCTTCACAGTATGAGCTTCACGGTATGAGTTTTACGGTATGAGCTTCACGGTGTCTGGGTCACGGTGAGTCCTTCACGGTGTCTGGGTCACGGTGTCTGGGTCATTACTTAGACAAATATCTGTATTTGGACTTAGACAGAATATGCAGAATATGGATTAAGTTTAATCGTTAGAGAGTAAGAGAACTTGAATCATAAACATAAAGGCTTGATAATATATGTGAGATTTGTGATCATTCATAAGACTTGTAAATAATAAAGAGAGTAATTAACATCCATAAGATTTGTTATCATTAAACCATGATGTGTAGTTATTATTGAGATTGAAGACCATTAGCAAGATGTGCAATGAAGATTGAGATTAATTAACAGTAAAAGGATTTGTGATCATTAAAAGATGATTAACACATGAGGAGTCCAACAAGATGGTTGTAATGGGACAACACGAATACCTTGAGAGACTAGAAACCTCTATATGAACTCAAAATATACTTACTACCCCATCTCAAATGAAAATAAAGACATTCAAAATTAATGAGCGGGGACTCAGAAAATCTGTAGCTTTCATAAGGATGAAGTCCCCAATTAGTTCTCCATCACCATAGACACGAAGAAGCACAAGTGGGGGAGAAAACCCAAAATTGAATAATAAATTAGAAGAGAAGAGAATAATTCTACTGTATTGAAATTGAAGAAAATAAAATTATAAAACTATATATACTACACTAAATACCATGGGCGGGAACGATGATAGGTTTGACAGGATGATTATAGCAGGGATGTCAAAATAAAATTTAGAAATCCTCTATGAATAAAGTTTGGGAGTTGACCACATGTTTTTCTCTTTAGAATCCAAGCCTGAACACTCACTTCCCATCTATCTTATTAATATTTTTTGGAGTTTTTATAATAATGGAAACCGTAGAAAATATGAAATGAGTTTGAAAATAAAAATAGAAACAAACATAGACAAATGCCATGGTGAAAAGAGATGGACCTAGGGATTTTTTTAGGATTTTAAAAAATTGAAAAAGGGGACAGGGTTGGAGATATTTAAAAAAATGGGTATTGAGAAGCGTCAGCCTCGTTGATGCTTCTGCCCTCAGCAAGAAGCGTGAACTGGTTCATGCTTCCTGTGTAAAATTTTTGATGGAAGAGTGAACCTCATTCATTCTTCCTATAGATTTTTTTAATAAATAAATATTACTATATATATATATAATTAAATATTAAAATAAATATTAATAAATACTAATTAAATAAAAATAAATATTAATTAAAAATTCATCAATATTAAAAAAATATCAATAAACTCTTAATTAAATATTTATAAATCTTAAAGAACTATTAAAAAATATTAATAACATCGAATAAATATTCATAATACAAATAAATATTAATAAATATAGATTAAATATTAAATAAATATTCCTAAATATTAATTAAATATTAATAAATAATAATGAATACAAAAAATGTATATACATATTAATAAATACTAAAAATAATAATAAATATTGGTATTTATTAATAAATATTAATAGATATTAAATAAATATTCATAAATATTAATTAAATTTTAATAAATATTAATAATATATATAAATATTAATCAAATATTCACAAAAATTATTAAAATTTAATGAAATATTCATAAATACTAATAAATATTAATTAAATATCAATAATTCCAATAAATATGAATAAATATAAATAAATATAAATATATTATTAATTAAATATTCTTAAAAATAAAAAAATATTAACATATATTAATAAATAGTATTGAAATAATTTTCAATATTTATAAATATTTATAAATATTAATTAAAAATTAATAAATATTAATTAAATTTTCATAAATATTAATTAATATAAATTATTATTAGATATTAACCAAATATTATTAAATACTAACTCAATATCAAATTTTTTTAATAAATATTAATAAAAAATCGATAACTATTAAAGAAATAATAATAAATATTAACTAAATATTATTAAATATTAGTAAATATCAATCAAATATTCATAAATAGTAATAAATATTACTAAATGTTAATAAATATTAATAAATATTAAAATTTACTAAAATTTAGTAATATTTATTAATATATATGAATATTTCTATAATAGTTATCTATTTTTAAATATTTATTAACATTTATTAATATTTATTTAATATTTACTAATATTTAATTAATATTTATTAGTATTTGTGATTATTTATGAGTATTTATTAATATTTATTTAATTTTTATTAATGTTTACTAAATTTTAATAAATATTTATAAATATTTATAAATGTTGAAAAACATTTCATTGTTTTTTATTAATATTTATTAGTATTTTATTTATATTTTTAAACATTTCATTATTATGTATTAATATTTATTTATATTTATTGACATTTATTGATATTTATTGGTATTTATGAGTATTTATGAATATTTATTTATTATTTATTATTTTTTTCTGAATTTTAATTAATATTTAATTAATATTTATTAATATTTATTAATATTTATTTAATATTTATTAATATTTATTTAATATTTATTAATAATTGTTAATATTTAAAACTATTTAATTAGTATTTAATTAATATTTATGAATATTTATTAAGATGTGTTAATATTTACTAGATTTTTTTTAATATTTTCTAGTATTTATAAATATTTATAAATGTTGAAAATTATTTCATTATTATATATTAAAATTTATTATATTCAAGAGTATTTAATTAATATGTATTTATATTTTTGGCTACTTATTGAAATTTATTGATATTTAATTTATATTTATTAGTATGTATGAATATTTAATTAAATTTTATTATTTTTTGTGAATATTTGATTAATATTAACAATATTTATTAAAATTTAATAAATATTTATGAATAATTATTTAATATTTATTAATATTCTTTAATAATGATAATATTTGTTAATATTTTTAGTATTTATGAATAAATATTAATAACTATGACTTGCCTTTCCATCATCACGCACCCTCTTTAACCTTATCGAGCTCAACTCAGAACCATATTTGTGTGTTTTTTCTCTGTCCTCCTCGGAGACATTCTCTGCAAAAGACTACCATCACACTCTTTTCCTCCAGGGGAATATGGATAGATGGAACAAGACTCTGTGGATGAACGAAATCCCCATGAAGCTCAACTTCCTCACGTGGAGGATTAGAAAAAATACAAATTCCACCGATGAGAACATTAGACGATGCAAAATAAAGATGGGTTCCCACTGCTCCTGTTGTGCCAATCATAGGGAGGAAAGCGCGACTCATCTATTCTTCGAGGGAGCATGGGCGTGTGATGTGTGGTCCTTCTTCAAAAGATTCATAGCCTTCTCTTCCCATGACCTTAGTGGTACACCGTTTCTTGACCGCTGGTTCTAGGGACCAGGTGATAGAGGTCCAGAGAAAATGGCGCATTCCATCATCCTGCATGCTGGTTGTTGGTGCTTATGGTAGACCAGAAATAAAGAGAGATATGAGGGGCTTCACTCCACATTAAGGGGTATCATTTCTAGAGTCAAAACCCTCCTCATTGATCTAGTCAGGCTCTCAAGAAAATGGCAGGATGCTCCATCCCTCCACCTGATTTCCTCCCATACCCATACCTCCTAGCCTAGTGGTAGAACTATTCATAACCAATGGATCCGATGGCTTCTCCCTCCCAAGGGTTTAAAGCTTAATACTGAAGGATCCTGCATCTCTAGGGTGATGAGAGGAGGAGGGATTGTCCATGAAAAAAGGGGATTAATTATCTTGTCTTTCACTACTCACTTTGGCAGCGGATCTTCCCTCCAAGTAGAGGCACATGACCTCCTCACTGGTCTCAACCTTTTTCAATAGGGGCACATCTCTATTTCTAAATATGAAACTGATTCCCCCATCCTCTTTAATGCCTTATAAGGGAACAGTTCTACTCTGTGCTCGATTGTATATATCATCAGAAAATTACAAGGTATGCTCTCCACCAACATCTGAATGGTTCACACTTGGCGTGAGGGGAATAAAGTGGCAGATCACCTTTCTTCTCTTGCTAGCCATGAATTGGGCGTTTCATGCTTTTATAATACAAGCTTCCTGGGCCCTGAGGGGGTGAACATTATTAGAGGGTATTCCCTAGGTTTGCATTATTTTAGGCCACCCTAGTGCCTTTCACCTGAAATTTTTTTCCCTTCTCCTATTGAATAAATAAATAAATGATGATGACTATGGAGGGAGAATAAAGAAGAGGAACTGAAAATTAATATTAACAATAAAATATAAAAAAACTCTTAAACTAATCCCTATAAGGGGAACCCCTTGAATAGTGATTGAGTTCACTTTAAGTAGATGGTTGAAGTTTCTCAAGATTCTCCTCCATCCTCTTTGATGGTCTCCATGTGTAATGGCATTTCATTATATGATTAAACATGTTCTTCAACCTGCTCCACTAAGTGTTGGGAGTCTTTTTCAATCACTCCATCTATCTACCAAGATGCATTTTACCTAGATACATGGAACGTGGAGGTTTATCTTTTCCCTTTATTAATTTTTCTTAACAATAGTATGAGAATATTCTTTGGATGTTAGGATTTTCATGTGTAGCATACATGTGTAAATAGATTTACACGTGACTCACCCGCAAGTTTATTGCTATGTAGTGTTAGTGTTTAATCTTACACCACATTTAAATTTTTTGACTTACTCACATGCGGTTGTTGAATTAATATTCTATATCAAAGGGAGTTTTAGAGTTAATAAAATATAGATGGATAGTTAATATGTTGTACCCTTTAGTCCGTGTGGGTTAATCTTCCATAATTACTTTTTTATTTTGACACAAGAACTGAAATTTCTGATTTAATCACACAGTGACTTGGTTTTTTTGGGAATTAATCTCTCATAGCTCATTGGTCGTGGGATTATTCTTATATGAAGGAATTTTATTCACCCAAAACTACATTTTAATCACACTTATCCCATATAATGTTTATTCATTCATTCGTGGCCGTTAAAAGAACCTTTATCCATCCAAAACCTCATAAAATCCTTCAAATATTTCCCAAAACAATTCAAAAAATAAAATTAGTGTATGGATTTTATTTAAATAAATTCAAAAAATGAATAAATCAATTAAAAATCATGGATTTAATTTATGTGGAAATGTTGGGAGTCACATTGACAAAAAATAAATGATTCATAAAAGTGTAAAATAAATAAAAAACAAAATGAGAACATAAGGATTTATGTGGTTTGGGAAAAATACTTATGTCCATGGAGAGTATGAATAACTTCACTAGGAAAAATATGGGAGCACAATTTATAAGAGTTTCACACACACAAACTAGGAAACCCTAGACCCAAAATGGGCTAATGTAGAGCATGAAGCACTATTCCACCAACCTTCAGAAAGTCCACATTGCTATAGATAATGGTGGCCTCCCAATTCAAAAGTGCTATAGTTTATACTGGCTAGAAGTCTAAGGAGCTATAGTGAATGATAGCTGAAAGTCCTTATTGCTACAATGCCTTGTTGGTGTCGGTCAGTCAACTATGTTATAGTGGTTAGAGTTTCTACAATTCCCCAAAATTTGGGTTGGGGGCCTTTGGTCCCCAGACCCTCAGAGCAGGGGCGTGTTTCCCCCTGCAACCCCCAACGAGCTCACCGTGGATCTCGACCTACGAAAGTTGTGGGATTTTGCACAATATTAGACACAAGCATTAAGTCCAACCAGACCGAGTTACACTTATCCAACATTAATCCATTTCTAATTAATTATATTATTTTACAAAAATATCAAAAAAATTGCTAATTACCCTTAAAAAGTGAGAATACGAGGGAATATTTAGAAATGATAATCATATAAAATTCATATTTTTTGCCTTGTATTAGTCCTCACACTCATTCCATTGCACTTATAAGAAATATATACACCCAAGAAAATCCGAAACCAATCAAATAGAAAGTGCCATTAAACTCTCCGTTTCCATCTTATTCTTATCCTTCTTCCTTTATGATTTTAATACCCTTTTCATTATGATCAAGAAATCTCCTTAAAGTCCATTGATCCATTCATGAACATGTATGCCTACGTCTCATAGAAATGTATCTCTCACTCCTAAAATTTATTTTTTTAATAATTCCTCTTCTTAAGATCATGAACAATTTTCATATTCTTTTAATATGACTACATGTCCACAGCAAATCCTCACACATGGATTGGATTTTCTATAGGTGATTTTCAGTACATTTTAATTTAGATACGACAAACCCCAACTTGATGATTGATCGAATTATCATATTTATGTTGAAAAATATTCCATCTATGTCATTGAATTTTAGGCACACTACATCTGTAAAGACAATCCCCAAGCCCACACCACATCGTTCTACTTTGATGACATTGTCTCCACTCAAATATAAATGCTTTGATTAATCTAAAGGACTTTTTCATGTGTAGTGTTGGGATTGAAGGTTAGTGGTTTGATGTAAAAAAACAATTGATTCAAAGTCATGTTTTAATTCCTCAAATATCAATGCATGAAATTAAAATTAAAATTAAAAGATAATTTTAAAATCACTCTCCCCCCCTAAAAAAATCACCAAGAACAATATTTCCACCCCCTTTTCATGGTATGTCACAAGTTAAAAAAATTAATCAAAATTATTGATTCATACTCTTGTCTCATATTTTTTCCTTTTATTTAGTATTTTTTCAAGGATAATGGGATAACATGTGCATGTAATGAATGATTAATGAAAATTCATTCCATTTTATTTTGTGGTTATGGTTACAAATCATCTAAAAAACACTATAAAATAGTCCAACCCCCTCTATTTGTTTCCATTTTTAGAGATAAAGAGGAAACAAATTAATTTCAATGATATTATGCCTTATTTTCCCCTTAGAAAAAATAACTACCACCTTGAAATATTCCCAAACATGCAACCCCACCACAAATTATTTATATGAAAACCCTTTCTCAATCTTGTCTTAAATTGAAAATCATGCTTTAAAACATCAAGATATGGGTTAGAATGGATTTATCATGTAATATAGATCCAATAAGTCCATTTATGATCTCTAAATCTCATCAAAAGGAAGGTCTGATGAAAAGTATGATTGAAAAGATAATAAAAAAGGGGGTTTGAATTTTAAAAATCTATTTAGTCATTTCAAGTATACCTAAACTCACAAAATTTTGAATAAGTCACAAGGAAATTTCTATATTGTGAAACATTTCTCAAGCTCTCAAGAAATAAAGAAATGTAACAAGATATCAAAAAGGTTTATAAACCTCTCAAGTTGGGTAAGTTTTTCATTGGACAATATTTTACATACATGGACTTCTTAGTGGACCCAAAATTCATTAAATGATAAAAAACATAGAAATAATCATATGAGTTTTATACTTTAAACTCAAGAAAAAATCCACAATTAACGCAATAGAAAAAATAAAAAAAAGTGTTTAACAAAGCTCATAGAATTTCTAAGAACACACTAGAAAAAAAGAATAAAAACAAGGAATGAAATTCCTAAACAGGCTGGAATCACCCCTAAAGTGTCCAAAAGATTGTACAGTTACACTGAGGGGGGTGAATTAGGTGTGAACTATTTTTACTAAATTATTATCTTTTCTAAACCCCTTAAAACATATTTCACCTATTAGGATGAGTGGATACAATATGCAATTCAGAATTTATGTGAAACACAGTACACAATATTTTTACCAGGTTCGGTACTAAGACCCGCGTCCTTGCTGCAACTGGTAACTACCCCTAGTTATAGATTTTTCACTATATGTAGATGGTTACAACCAGGGAAATTACCATTCCCATTAAAACTAAGTCCCATAGTTTTTCCACTCTAGATTCCCACTAGAGTATACAAGTTCCCACCTACACTAGTGAATCTTGAGTCCCATAGGAGGATCTTTATACTGCATCCCACAGTGTTACTAGCATCCCACCGTCCTGCTCTAGAGTCCCACTAGATACTTCCACTGCTTCAGATTCCCACTAAAGACTTCACAATCTTGAGTCACACAAGACTTGATCCATTTATAGGATGATATTATAATCTTCTTCCAGGAGATTTTTGGATCAAACTAGACCATGTAAAAATTAAGAAACTTTGCACTGAATCTGTTCTTGCTCAAAAAATTATGATCACCTAAAGATGGTCAACTGCCTTAGTACAACACTACTCAGACAAACATTATTTCTTATGCTGAAGACCAAACCTCACTAAGCACTGAAAACTCATATACAAAAATCTTCTAAATACCTGATAGTCAAACTTCCCCAGCTTCAGTCTCAGAAATCACTGCTCATTGTGCAATGTATATTACACTTTTATTTCTTCAAACACCATGAATGTATTTATAACATTTAATGGAATTATAATTTTATACATGCATTATTTCTCATGAATATAAAATATCTCAATTAATTTCTTCAATGTTGCATATGTTTCACACTGGATTTCAATTTCACTAACACAAATATAAAATATTTTCACTTCTTATGCATTCGTAACTTCTTATGCACACATACCACCACATGCTTCTTCAAGTGATGTGTAAATGGGGTTACACACTTCTATGCACACACAAAACACTTGTATTGCCTTTGTGTAAACCTCATGTGTAAAATTTCATGCAATAATTCTCATATTCTCAACTCTCTCTTTCTCATACACACACCGCCTATGTTATATGTGTGTGTATCATGCATGTTCATGCGCACTATGTAATGATACTGCCTCGTGCACACTTCTCCTTCACCCAAAATACTGTTCACTACACTCCTTATGAAATATCAGTATCTTCTCACAAAATCATTTTTTCAAGTGTGTTTTATTCAATTACACATACTAACCACACAAACTTTGTGCGTGAAACTCAATATTCTTCATAAAAGTAATACGTGGTAACTACTCAAGCTTTGCGTAAAACCAGTATGTGATGTCACGTTATTCTTCATAAATCAAAATAGTATATAGTTCAAGGTTCATAAAACTCTTCATGCAAGAACCAATAGATACACATGTAAGAGGATGGAATAATCTCAATAGTTTTATAGAACCTTGTTCATCATGAATCTACTCGAGTGTGAAAATCACATGTTGAACACTCATAGGCTTTATGTCTTCTTCGCGCAAACAGTAGTAGTGTGACAACTTTCATGAACCAGACGTTCACAGAACTCCATCAAAAATATATCTCAGATGTGATATAAATAGATCAATGCAACTGAGATCGACTTCAGTATTTATAGGCATAAATCATCACCTCAAAACCTTCTATAATAACTAAGATTCATTTGATTATTCCTTCAGTTTGAACTTGGGATAGAGATTTAGACATCATGGAATGAGGATCTGCCAAGAGGAAGCTTCTCAAAAAAGGCTTCAGGTTGGAGACAATCTAAACTGAATCCAATGCCTCTGAGAGATTATAAACAAATAGAACATCTGGGATTTAATATCGAGTTGATTGTACAACTGAATTTTTCCTGGGACGATCAGATGACCATGATACTTCACCTAACAGATCCAACAGGTACAATGCATTAAATGCTAAAAAATTGAATCACACATCAAAATATCTTAACTCCAAGAACTTCTTTATAATAATCAACACAACATTAATTTTCCAGAAATCTCATCTCCCTCCTCTGGTAACACCCCATACTGGTTATGCAGGCACACTCTTGTGCCCACCTCTACCGTCGTTCTTCCCTGCATGGTGGTGCTCCGCCACTACTCTGCCTCATGTAGGCGTGCTCTTGAATTACCTAAGCTACAACCACATACTGGATAGATGAGGGTTGAGCTCATCTTCCCTTGAGGTGATTCTCCCCTTAGTTGGATGGCATGGATAATTTTTTAAGTAATAACCATAAAAGGTTTCCATAAATTTCTCATAGAAGAGCCAACTCAAAATATTCCACAAACCTCATATGCTCCCCATGAAAAATAAAACATTTTTACATGACTACTTAAAATGTTGTAAACAAAGTGTCAAACTCAAATAATCAATGACACATATCATTTTAAATAAAAATTGTCTCTACAGTCATCACATTTAACACTCATTGACCTTTTAATATTCTCAAGAAATTGACAAAAATTTCAACTTCACCAAATCACTTGACCTCTTAAATCCCCCCATTTAGATTTATTTTCAATACCCTATTTTAAAATTCAATGATATATTCTCCCCCTTATTGGAAATAAAGCCAAAGTTAAAATTATGGGGATAAATTCTCATTTCCAAAATTCAAATTTTAAGAATATCCTCTTATATTCTGACTATTATTGTCTGATTTACTTCTAAGAAGGATGGAATAACTACTAACTTATAAAAGAACTAAAATAAATCATTTATAAGTATACTTGAGAAATGATTTATGTAGAAAACAAGAGTGATAAAGTTTAACATCAATTCTATCTATAAACTTCCAGAATTTGATACCAATCACTGGAACCTATTATTAGGGGTTGTTCAAATGATTTCCAACAAATCTCCTACATACATATCAACAAATAGATTAAAAACATTCAATCACAAGAATGTATTTACCCTTTAAAATCGTTTTTCTTTTTATCACCAAGTGGTCAATATCTCCCTTTGGATATTTGTTAAACATGAAAAATACAATAATGTAATCAATATACCTCAATGATGACAAGTTTTGATTTCCTGAAATTTTTAGAATTATCATATTCATACCTCTCCAGAACTTTTGATGTTCATATTATGCCAACTGAGATAAAAATATCCAACAACTGATTTTCTATGCCCACCCTCAGGAGATGCACACAATACTTCTTCATCATGATTGAATTTCTTCAAGAATAAATTTAAAATGTCTTATAAGATTATTTGAGATGTTGTAAATTGATAACATGATGGAAATAGTCTTCCATGATGGAAATATTTATAGCTTTAAGATATTCATAGATTTTATAAATTCAGGTCTCCCCCCAGAATATATTCTTCACATTCAATTACCTGCATGAAAAACAAACAAACAAATATGGGAATAAGGTGGTTCTTCAATGCTCCTCAGTTAGAGAAACAAGGCTGATAGTTTCTTCTCAACCCAGTAATATTCTTATATGAAAAAGGATTCTTCAAATTTTATAAAAAAACAATTTCAATTTCCTCTGCTTGTTAAAACTTTCTTACCTCTTCTAATTGTTCTGGACATATAATCAAACATTCTTTAGGAACATGATCAGTCTCCACTCTATATGTAGAATTATTTTTCTTAACACTAGATGCCATAGATATTTTTCGTTTCTTCTTTAAGAATTATTATTTATCAAATAACCATGTTAAACATTTTTTACTTGAATGTCCAGAAATGTTTCACTTGTCACACACAACATTATAATTCAATAAGTTACATCTTTTAGGTTCTTCATTAGAGATATCTTTTACCAAATCATTTTTTTTATTTTTCTTCTAAACCAATTCTTTCTTCTATTCCATATTAATTATTTTAGTATGAATGTTCATGAATAATTGACACTGGTATATTATGTGACCTTTATTACCACAATAGGAGCATCTTTTCTTTGGCAAGACACTGTTCATATCATTCTTCATAATCTTCTTGGGAGTTGATTGTTTAACAACCTTCTTATTTTGTTCACATCCCAAGGTTGACCTATCATCTTCATTTATTACCTGCTTCACTAAATACCATGATATTATATTTTCATTAATGGATGATTTATTGATGATTGGTACATACTAGCACCCATCATAACAATGACCGCTTCTATTGCAATAATCATAGAAATTTTCAATGTAAACATATCTGTTCTTGATAAAATGATTCTCTTTATATGAATTCTTCTTATGTTGTGCATGTTTAAATTTCTCTTCAACTGTGCTTCCCCTAAATGTAGGCATTCTATAATTTTCATGAAAAGATATATTGTGCCAATAATTAATTTCCCGATTCCCAAACTTCCTAAAACACCAACAGTAGCAGAAAATATTGACTTCTTATTCTATAACACATTCTGACTGTCTTTGAAATTTTTATATTTTTGGGTATCACATTTATTATTCTGTGATACTATTTTCTACCTATTTTTCTTTTATTGGACTGAAACATTGACATTTCTAACATCCAGAGTACATATAATATTTTCCATATGAATCTCTTCTAAATTTTCCTCAAACTCAAAACTAAACTTTATATACTTCTTATATAAACCACTAGAAAAGTATAGTAGATCCATAATAGGTATCCTATACTCTGATTCCAATTGAAGTGTCCAATGGTTCATGCAGTGACACTAAGAGGGGTTGTGAATCAGGTGTGACTTGTTTTTACTAAACTATTTTCTTTTCGAAACCCCTTCAAACCTCTGTCACCTGTTAGGATGAATGGATCTTGTATGAAATGTATAATGTAAATGAAAAACAACACATAATATTTTTACAAGGTTCGGTACTAAGACCTATGTCCTTACTGTAACTAGTAATTACCCCCGGTTATAGATTTTTCACTATATGTAGATGGTTACAACCAGAGAAATTCACATTACTATCAACATTGAGTCCCAAAGTGTTCCACTCTAGAGTCACACTTGAGTTTACAAGTTCCCACCTATACTAGTGACTCATGAGTCCCATAAAAGGATTTTTATACTACATCCCATAGTGTTACTATCATCCCATCAGCCTGCTCCAGAGTCCCATTGGAGACTTCCACTGCTTTAGAGTCCTACTGAAGACTTCACAATATTAATTTACACAATATTTGATCCACTCATAAGATGATATTATAATGTTCCTCCATGATCTTTCTCGATGAAACTGGGACATGTAAAAATAAAGAAACTTTGAACTAAAGATGTTCTTGCTCAAAAAATTCTAATCACCTGAAGATAGTCAGCTACCTTAGTACAACACTAACCGGGAAAAAAATTCTTTCTTCTTCTAAAGACCTGACCTCACTAAGCACGGAAAACTCATAGACAAAAATATTTTGAATCACTGATAGTCAAACTTCCCTAGCTTTAGTCTCAAAAAATAACTTCTCACTGTGAAATGTATATTTCACACTCATTTCTTCAAACATCATGCATGTATTTATAACATTTCATGGCCTTTTCATTTTATGCAAGCATTATTTAATGTGCATATAAAATGTCTCAATTAATTTCTTCAATGTTTCATATGTTTCATGCCGCCTTTCAAGTTCACTAACACAAATACACAATATTTTTAGTTATTATAAACGCACAACTTCTTATTCACACATACTTCCACATGCTTCTTCAAGTGATGTGTAAATGGGTTTACACACTTCTATTCACACACAAAACACTTGTAATGCCTTTGTGTAAACCTTATGTGTAAAATTTCATGAAATAATTCTTAGTTTCTCAACTCTCTCTTGATCATACACACACTACCAGTGTTCTATGCATGTTTATCATGCATGTGCATGTGCACTATGTAATGATACTTCCTTGTGCACACTTCTCCATCACACAAAATACTGTTCACTACACTCCTTGTGCAATATATGAATCTTCTCAAAAAATCCTTCATGAAAGTTTGTTTTATTCATTTACACACACTAATCACACAAACTTGGTGCATGCAACTCAATCTAATTCACAAAAGCAGTATGCAGTAACTACTCAAGCTTCACATAAAACTAGTATGCGATGTCACATTCTTCTTCGCAAATCAAAACACTATGCAGTTTAAGGTTCATCAAACACTTCATGAAATAAATAGTAGAAACACACATAATAGGATCACATTATCTCAATATATTTGATGAACCTTGTTCATTGAGAAGCTACTCAAGTGTGCAAAGAACATGTCGAACACTCATGACCTTCAATTATTCTTCACACAAGCAGTAGTAGTGCAACAACCTTCATGAACCAGACATTCACAAAACTCCATTTCTCTCTGAAAAACAGATCTTGGATTTGAGATAAATGAATCAACACAAATGAGATCTACTTCAATATTTATAGGCATCAATCATCACCTCATAACCTTATAGAATAACTGAGATGCATTGGATTATTATTTCGGTTTGAACTTGGATGGAGCTTCAAACATCATGGAATGGAGATCCATCAAGAGAAAGCTTCTCAAACAAAGATTGAGGTTGGAGATGAGTCGAACTGGATATAATGCTACTGAGATATCACCAACAGATCGAACGTCCATGATTTAAGATCAAGTAGATCACACAACTAATTTTTGGCTGGGAAGATCGGACTACCATGATATTTCACTGAACAAATCCAACAGCTACGATGCATTCAGCGCTAAAAAATTGAATCCCACATTAAAATGGATTCACTTCTAACTCTTCTTTATAATAATCAGCACAATATCCATTCACCCGAATTCTCCTCTCCCTCCTCTGATACCTCTTAGTACCAGTTCTGTGGGTGTTCTCATGCATCCACCTTTGCCACCATACTGCCCCTCATAGTGGTGCTCTGCCACTGCTTTTACTCAAATATGCATTTCCTTTCACTACCTCATCTATAGCCTCATGATGGCTGGTTAAGGGTTGATCTCAGGTTCCCTTAAGGCGCTTCTCCCCTAAGTTGGCTAGCGTGGCTAATTTTTTAAGTAAGAACTATAAAAAATTTCACCAATTTTCTCATAGAATAGACAAATCAAAATATTATACAAACCTCTTATGCTCCTCATGTGAAATAAAATATTTTTGAATGGCTACTTAAAATTTTATAAATAGAGTTTCAAACTCAAATAAACAATAACACATGTAATTTAAAATAAAAACCACCTCTGCAATCATCACATTTAATACTCATTGACCTTTTTATATTCTCAAGAAATTGACAACAATTTCTAGTTCACAAAGTCACTTGACTTCTTCAACCCCACACTTATCTATATACAACCCTTATTGAATCTCAAGAATGATGCACACAAAATTTAAGTAGTGATAAAAAATGTTAAAATGAAATAAAACATAGTTTATTATATAGTGGAATCCTTTTGTTAATATCCTACTTATATCATATAAAAACCTGTAAGAAGAATAAATGAAAAAAAATGAGAAATTATTAAAATTGAAAATGAAGAAAAAGAAAATGGTGGATAATAGATCTTTGGTTATTCCACCAAGAGGGTGTCATGTTTTAATTGCTTATATCTAGACATGTGTAGTGGATTAACACAAATAATAAGGAGGGTTCAGTTTTTGTGGTAGGAACCACTACACGTTCCATTTCCCATTGTTCATGAGTGGACACTAATATTGGATTCCCTTACGACACAGTGAATCAAAAAATACCCCAAATTATTAGAAAATTAATTAAATGGCGTGGATTAAAGTAAAGGGGAATCCCTGTCATTTTTATCCTCATTTAGAAGGTGTTCTTGATATTATTGATGAGGCATTTTCTTCACCATAGTTTTTAGGGGGTTTTCTTCTTCTTCATCCACCTTTAGGGTGGTATCTTATTCAATAAACAGGGATGGGTGTATAGTTACTATAGTAAAATTATTAATAGGGGAGTTAGTAAATAACTATATTTAAAATTTATTAAAACAAGATGAGTTCAGATTTGATTCCTCCCCTTTAAAATGTTTAGATTGTGTGGTAGTTTCTTTATGTACCACCATTAGGAACTTTTCATTTTTAATTTATAGAACTATATTCTATTATATGGTGGAGTTTTCTTAATCCTTTTCATTATCCAAGGTCTATTATAGACCACCTAGATGTAGAATTTTAGAAAAAAAGCAGTTAAAATGAATTTCATGTAACAAAACATCAAATAAAATGGAATCTGATGAAATTTAAACTCCCTTAAGTGGATCGACCTTGATATTTTTCTCTTCTATGAGTTCCTCAGAAAGGATTTCTGAAATATGTGGGATAAAAGGTTTTTAAAGTGAAACTTCCACCTCATAAATGTATTCTTAAGAACAATAACATAATCATCCCTTTCTCTTATTCTTCTTTTTATTGTGAATTTTTCTCCATGAATTCTTAGAGAATAGTGTCCATCATTTCCATTATATCCTTTAGTTCTTCCATCTTGACTTGTTGTTATTTTAGTTGTTTTTCCAGAAAAAAAGAACTAGTTACTACCTTTTTTTCTTCCTCTAGTGTTGGTTCTTGTGTATCTTGATAGTATAAGGGATTTTGAAGTTGATCTTGAATTAGTTCATTAATATAGTAGGAATCATCCACCCATCCATTGGTGTACACATATGGATGCTCATGTTATTTCCATTAGTTTCCCTTGGGATCCTGTGGGATTGTCACATCTATATCCTTATTTTAATGTAATTTTTATCTTCTATTCTTGGCCTAACTTCCCCTAGGTTTCCCTTATCCCCCCTTGAATTTGGAATAATTTGGACATGTTTTGATTGGATAGAACTGGGTACACAGTTTGTGTGCATGGTTTACTAAACCGTGCAGGAAAACTATGCACAACTATATCACTAAAAATATTTTGTTTTTCCAATTTTTCCCTTCCGGGATTAACCCTAGTGCACCCATTTCTTACCCCTTTCATGTCTTACAACCATGGAAGGCTTCAAAGAACCCTCAATATCTCTTGGAATCCATTTTTAAGGGGTTTTTGGTGATGGAACTTCACAATCTTTCAAATAAGTGATTCCCTCTCTTGTTTCTTTCACTCTCCTTAGGGTTTATTCCCTATTTCTTGAAGTTACAGTTATACAGTAGCTAGGGAATCGTACCTAGGGTTTTATTTTGGGTTTCTTGGTCCAATATTGTGGATTTAGGTTTGTTTTCACTCCCCTGTGGCATGGAGGTGGTGCGGTTGAATTTTTGCACAAGGATTTGGGGTTTTTGACATATAAGGTAGGTGATTACATTTTTAGAAATTCTTGGATAAATTTATATTTCTTTTTTAACATGTTTATAATGTTTTATATCCTTTTTGTTTGGTGTAAAAAGTCATTTTTCGCAGTGTTGATTGAGCGTTTAATTTTAAAGTTGCGTCTTGACAGGAAAATGGGTGTTTTTCAAGGGTATTGAATGTTGTATCATTTGGGGTTATTTGGTGATCCATGAAATTGTTTTATTAAATTATGTTTGGGATAAAAAATCTGGCTGGGTATGGTATTAGTGTAAATTTGTCCTTGAAAGAGGGTTTTCAAATAGATTTGATGTGCAAAACCTTGTTTGACTATTTGAAGTTGTTTTAGGAGAATTTCAAATGGTTTATTGAGTTAAATAAAGGGTGAAAAGGCATGTTGGGTAATGTTTGGTGTGTGTATGTTATAGAAATGGCTTTTTTTATGTGAAAATGGTATTCTTTAACATGTGGAACTTGTTTGAGCACAAAGAGGTAAACCTGGGTATCTAGGTGGGTGGACTAGTACTAGTATGCTAGTGTTCTAGAGTGGTATCATCCCTATTTCACTTAGAAAGTTTGATTATGACAACACTAACTAAACTTTGATGATGTTGAGGACCACTAGGCCATTTGGGTTTCCCCTCCTAGTGGATCGTTCATGAGACATATATTGATTATGGTTGCATTTACACCGAGATACGATGTACATAGAGACCACCACTAGCTAGTGCCTTGGGGTGTTCCCATGATTAGTGCTCATTGAATATATTGTACTTGCTGCCAGGATATATTATTTGGTAGAAAATTTTAGTAGCATGGATATTTTATTTAAAAGTTCTTATTTCTTAAAGATGATTCCTTAAAAACTGTTTTCATTTGAAGTTGCATCCTTTAAAAATTATTACTATCATTTCTTGTTTATAATACTTGTAAGATTTATTTGTATTAAAATTTTTACCACATGGAATATTTTTTGGTGAAATAATATTGGGATTAGGCTCACACCCTACTTACACCATTGGGTATAAGTATACTTGGTTATGTTTGACACAGGTAAGGGAAAGGTCCTTGGAGATGGCGGTTCGGGTTGTTAGCTTCCATCCTTGATGAGGTGTTGTGGAGAAGGATTGGGGATGATGGACCCTTGCTGTGTCGTGGTTATAGATTTGTATTTTCTACTACTTTAGAGTTGTGGCCCTCTTGGGATTTATCTAAAACCATGTATTTCAATTCTTAATTTTTTTCACAGGATTTTTTAGACTAAATTTTTAGATTCAATTTATTTATTGTTTTTGGTTGTTTAATGCTTCTAAACTTAGGTAAATAATTCCCAAACCATTATTAATGATACTCAGGAACTTTTTCCAGCTTATGGGGATAGGGAACTACCTTAAGGGCTTACCATGGACTGGGTCAGGTGCTAGTTTTGATGTCAACCAGATCTAGTTCGTGACAAAATGGTATCCTAGCATCATTAATCTCTTCAGGTTATGTTATTATTTGGGAGGAGTCTAGTTAGAAAAGAGATATGACTTTAGGGGATTGGATTTATGGATACAAGAAGGGTTATTGGCCCACACCTCTCGTAATAGACCTCGACTCGCCATGGGATGTTGGGATTGTTTGTTTGACTTCTCTTCTAGGGGGACGTGTGGGCTGCAGACTGCATATGGACATTGGGTGGGAGTGAAATAGTTGTTTATTTTATTATTGTGATGAGTTTGATTTATTTATATTTGATGTTGATGATGATTGTTTTAGAACTATTGTACTAATGTTTTCACTTGTGACTATTTCATTTTATAGCAACATGCCTCCCTAGAAAGCTCCCATACACCAACGGGAGGAAGCTAGAGAGAGTTCTCCCTCACCGCTCGATCAAAGGTTGGTAGAGGCTATGGTATAGGCTGTAGAGGCTCTGGGGAAATGAGTGGGTCCCACTTTTACTCTCTCCAGAGAAGATGAGTCTAGTCCCAAGAAGGATAAATCCCAGGAGTTCCTGAATAATAAACCCCCTTCATTCTAAGGTAGATGAGAACCTCAAGAGGTATATGAATGGATCGAGAATATAGAGAATATGTTCAAGTTCCTAGACACACCTGAGGAGGTTATGGTGAAATGTGCCTCATTTCAGCTAGAGGGTCCCAGTCACAGGTGGTGGGAATCAGTTCTTCAAATTGGGAAGAATGATCAGATGAGCTTGAAGGATTTCAAGACCATCTTCAACGAGAAGTATTTCCCCGAGGTCCTAGCCTATGCTAGATCTTTGGATTTCATTAATATTCCCTAGGGAGAGAATCTAGTGATGTAATATATTAACCATTTTGCTGAGATAGTGTGTTACGCACCTGTGATTGTTTATAATGAGTCCCTGAAAGCTCAAGAGTTTGAGAATGAACTACGACCATAAATTTACTCTCATGACTTCTTGTTCAGGATGTGAACTTATGCTAAGGTGGTTTATTGTACTTGTATAGTCAATATTGATTAGAAATGAAAGTTTGGGTTTTCTGGAGTGGTGTCTACTACGGGTAGTGGTAGCTCATTTGAGAAGAAAAGGAAGTGAGAGGAGCAGGGGAAAAAGGGAGGTGGTAGTTCAAGCCATCCTCGCAGACATTTCTCATCTATGGATTCTAATGAGAGGTTCATTGTGTGCCACCAGTGTGGGAGGCTAGGGAACACCCAAACTTCATGTACATATCCTTTTAATCCTTGTAATCAATGTGAATCTATGGGATACTTGTAGAGATTTTGAAAGGTGGAATGTCCACACTAGAGTGGGGTAGGATCTGTGGATTCTAAGGGAGTTCTAGTTCAGTTAGGGATATCGAGGATGGGGGGATCTTGGTTTGGTGGCCACAGTGGTAGGGCCAAATCATATTTTGGGTAGAGCCAGTTTAGGGAAAAGGCATATGAGAGTGGCCATTCTCAGGAAGATTCTAGGCATCTTCATGTGTTGGATCAAGCACCAGTGCGGTCAGATGTAGGGAATTAAATAGTTTGATGTACCGTTTTGATTTCATCTTCTATATATGTCATTCTTTTTTATACAGGTGCTTTTGTTTCTTTAATATCTGCCTATATTGTTAACCTGCTGAGTTTTCCAACCGAGTTGTTGTCCTTTTTGATGGAGTTGGTGACATTGTTGGGTAAGAATAAGGATAAAGGTCTCAGGTTCTCATCATGTTTTCTTTCCATGTTAGGGGTTGATATGGAGTGGGACCTATTGGTCTTGGATATGGACCCTATTGAACCCTCTGTGTGATAGTTATTTTAATAATCACAAATTATTGTTTTTATATATGTCAATTTAGTCACTTATTCAATCTGTTCTAAATGTGTTTATATATGTTTAACCATGTCTACATATGTTTATTTATGGTCTACTATTGACCTGGAAGTATTCTGGATTACACAGATACTTTGTGAGAATTTCATATTTTTGACTCACTGTTAGTTATATTTTTAACTCACTGTTAGTTATATTTTTGACTCACCGTTAGTTATATTCTTGATTCACCAATAGTTAAAGGAATGAGACACCGATGACAACGGTCGAATTGATGACAATGGTCGCACCGATAACAACGGTCACACCGATGACAACGGTCGCACCGATGACAACAGTCACACCGATGACAACGGTCTCACCAATGACAGTGGTCGCACCGATGAAAACGGTCGAACCTATGACAATGGTCTCACCGATGAAAATGGTCACACCGATGACAACGGTCGCACCTATGACAACGGTCTCACCGATGACAACGGTCTCACCGATTACAATGGTCGCACCGATGACAGCGGCCACACCGATGATAATGGTCGCATCGATGACAACTGTCTCATCGATGACAACAATCACACCAATGATACAACTACTGAAGACGATGCTGATCACATGACCTACCGAAGCCGATGATGATCACATGACCTACCGATGCCGATACTGATCACATGACCTACCGAAGATGATGCTGATCACATGACCTACCGATGCCAATGCTGATCACATGACCTACCGAATCCGATGCTGATCACATGACCTACCAAAGCTGATGCTGATCACATGACCTACCGATGCCGATGCTGATCACATGACCTACCGAAGACAATGATGATCACATGACCTACCGATGCTGATGCAAATTCAAATGACCTACCGATCTCATGAATCACCGATAGTCATGAAAACTGTTTGAATTTTTATTAACTATTGTTTAATTCCAACAATCATATTTGCTTAATTTAATGCACCTACTATTAATTAATGTTGGTTGTTGGATGTCAAGGAACCGTACCTCGTACCTGTCAAAAAGTAATCATTCCCGTTTCTGGATCTCAATGAATAAAAAAGAAGATCGATATGTAGAAAAAAAAACACACATACAAAAAAATACACAGAAAGAGACACACAAGAAGACGAGGGCGTACGTGTGTGTGAAGTCCCACGAAACAAAAGAACTTGAAGAACACCTGTGAAAACCAGAGAGCTTCAAGAAGATCATTAACCTGGAACAAAAACTGAAGCCGAGTTGCTGTGACTTACTAAACATCATATGCACAAGGCTGAATAACTATAGCTGAGAAGAACAACGATACTCTGTTTTGTGTCATCCTCACCAGAAAGGACTCAAATAGAATCTGCAACATCCAAATGAGTCCAAAGCTCATCTTCAATCAATCAGAGCATTCTAAACTCATTATCCATTTATTTTCTCTATAGTGAACCTTTGATTAACATTTTGAGCAGTGTGTGTGCATATGTCTATTTATACACACACTGACTCTTGGGCTAAACTGGAGGATACTAAATCCTCACACCAAACTTTTTACACCATATTGTATCCCACTGTGAATTGTGGAAGAGGTCAAGTGTGACCTAGACAACCTGTGTGTTGTTTTTTAGTTTTCCCACGTAGAACTATGGTAGAGGTATGAGGTCCTGAACAGTCTGAGTACTATTGTGAAACCCTCGATCTAGGGTGAGGATCATAGTTTATATAAACTGTTTAAGAGGACTAAGTCTCATCTTGAGACTGAACCTATTATTTTAAAACTACTGTGCTTTTTTACTTTGATAAAACTATTTTGAATATTCCGTTGCTAAGTATTTTAAATATAAATCTGTTTTAGAGTAAATATGATAGTTGAACTAGGAAGTGTTTGTAATTATTGAGAACTAGTAAGTTAGTTTCAAAAGATTACTTAATATTCAGATTAAGTTAACTGAGAAGTAATCAATATTTGAGAAACTGGTTGAACATTTACAATCTCTATAAATTCACTACAGTTTAACTTGTTTTATGAATTGGGGGATTTTAATACAAATACTTTAAATAGAAATTTTAATTAGAACTCAATTCACCCCCTCTTGAGTATCCACTCCAACCAACATTTGGTATCATAGGAATAAAATCTTTCAAAACTACTCTTTTTGTAAAAAGTTTTCAACTGTGATTTTAGTTGTATCTTAAAGATCTTAAAATTTCTATTATTTCTAAATTTTTATCTCTTTAAATACATTTGTTAAAATCTAATTATAGATAATAGATTAGAAGGTGTAGCTACCAACATGGCGCCCTTCTTTAATGCTGTTAATTATGCCCAATGGAAAATAAAAATGAAAATTCATCTAGAAAGTATGAGATTTAACATTTGGACTGACATGGAGACTCAGTATAAGATTCCAGAAACTTTTAAAACTACTTGGGATGAACCTACTAAAGCTGCATACAATAATAATTGTAAAGAAATGAATGACTTGTACTGTGCTTTATGAGATGAAGAATTTAATCAAATATCTTCCTGTAAGACTGCTTATGAAATATGGGATAATTTAGTTATTTCCAATGAGGGAACAACTAATGTTAAGGAAATGATATTGAATACCTACACTATTAAGTATGAAAATTTTAAAATGAAGTCTGATGAACCTATTTATGACATGTATCTCAGGTTCAACGAAATTGTAAATACAATGAGATCACTTGGAAAGGCTATTCCAGATAAGGAGCAGATTATGGGAATACTCAGATGCTTTCCAGAAATATAGAGAGGCACATCGGTTTCAATTAGATAATCTTGTGACATTTGTGCTTTTCCTGTCAAGGAACTCATTGGTAAGTTAATGATGTATGAGGAAGAACTGAAAGTAAACAAGTAAGAAGATGATGAACCAAGGAATAAGTCTGTAGCTTTCAAGACTTCTACTTCAAAACTTAAGGACAAAGGGAAACTTCAAAGTGAAAGTGATAGCTCAAGCTGTGAGGAATGTGCATCAAACAACGATGCTGATATGAATTAAATAGCCAGACGATTTAAGAAATTTCATAGGAAGAAGAAGTTTTTCAGAAAATAAAACTATAAGGGAAAATATGAAAATAAAGGTCATTGGAAGAAATATTAGAAAAGGAATGATAAGGGCGATGACATAGTTTGCTACGAATACAAGAGAAAAGGACATGTGAAAGCTAATTTTCCTAAGTTAAAGTTCAAGAAGAAATATGACTATAAGGGAAGAAAATACAAGAAAGCTATGAAAGAAACCTGGAGTGCTTCAGAAGACAGTTCAAGTGATTCTGATTCCCTCAGGATGAAAAATCTCAAAAAGCTAATATGAGTTTCATGACAAACACATTTTAGGTAACATTGGATACTCTTGATTTAAACTCTTATTATTCTGGAGATAATTATGATTCTAAAAACATGTCTAGTGAAGATTTATTTGAATACTGTAATATGCTAGAGGATACCTTCAATGAGCTAAAAGATAAGTATAAAGCCTTAAATAAGAAGTATGCATTAACTAGAACTGTCAAATCTGCACTAGAAGTAGAAAAGGAAAAGAATGCTTAACTGGTCAAAGAAAATACTAAACTGAAATTTTCTAATGATCAAATCAGGAAAGATTTGGAAAAATTTACTAATGGAAAGGACATACTTACACAAATTTTAGGAAAAAAAGTGGCACCAAAGTATACTACTAGTTTAGGTTATCAGCCTGGACAAAGGAAGATTACAAAAAATAAATTTATTCCTAAATATGGGAAATATGATGCTAGTCCTAGTTTTGAAAATTCCTATGCCTCAACTAGCTATTCAAATAGTTATAGATAAAACAAGGTTTATCTATCAAAATCTCTTGATTCTGTTAAGTATATGAGACCCATTAGGAAAATATGGGTGCCGAAAGTTTTGCTTGCTAACCTATTTGGACCCAAGAAAATCTGGGTACCAAAATCATTTTCTATCTAATTTTTTTTTGTAGGAAACTTGCTTGAAAATTTCCTATAGGAAGACATGGTATTTTAATAGTGGATGTTCAAGAAACATGACAGGAGAATTTTCATGATTCAAAATCTTAATCAAGGTTGATGGAGTATATGTCACCTTTGGTGATAACTCTGAAGGGAAAATCATCAGCCTAGGTCAAATTGGTAACACTGATTCAATTTTAATCTCTAAAGTTTTATTTTTAGATGGATTAAAATATAACTTGTTAAGTATTTCTCAGTTATGTGATGATGGTTTTAATGTTAAATTTGAAAATGATTCTTGTAATATTTTTAATTATAAAAATGTTCTAGTATTTTCTTCCTTAATAAATGAAAATGTATATGCTGTAGATTTTAATTATTTAGCTAAGTAGAATATTACTTGTTTAAATTCCTTTCATAAAGAATCTTGGCTTTGGCACAGAAGATTAAGACACTGCAATATACATTCACTTAGAAAACTGACTAGGAAGAACTTAGTTAGAGACCTACCTAAACTTGAATTCCCAGCTGATAAAGTTTGTAATCCCTGTAAAAAGGGAAAGCAACATAAAGTTTATTTTAAATCAATAAAAGAAGTTTCAACTTCTCAACCTCTCGAGTTGGTTCACATGGACTTGTTTGGACCCGCTAGAGTTTCTAGTTTAAGTGGTAAGCACTATGTTTATGTTCTAGTAGATAAATTTTCTAGATATACTTGGGTATACTTTTTAGCTCACAAAAGTGAAGAACTTAGTTTACTTAAGATTAAAACCTTGAGAAGTGATCATGGCTGTGAGTTTGAAAATCATGAGTTTGAATCTTAATGCTCACATAATGGCTATAATCACAACTTTTCTACCCCTATGACACCTCAACAGAATGATTTAGTAGAAAGAAGAAATAGAACCCTTCAAAAAATTGCAAGAACTGTGCTAAATAAATATGATGTACCTATTTATTTTTAGGCTGAAGCTATCAATACAACTTGTTATATTATAAATAGAGTCCTGATTAGACCTATTCTTAAGAAAACCCCTTATGAGATTTGTAATAATATGAAACCTAAACTTAGTTACTTCAATGTTTTTGGTTGCAAAGTCTATATTATAAAAACTAAAGATAATATAGACAATTTTTCATCCAAGAGTGATGAAGAAATGTTTTTAGGATATTCAATTACTAGCAAAGCCTATAGAGTTTTTAATAAGAGAACCAAATGTGTAGAAGAATCTGTTCACATAAAATTTGATGAAACTAATCCACATGAATCTAATCCTATTGTTGAAAATACTAAAGAAGACTTTATATTTTAAATCTTAATGATAAAGATAGTGGACCTGTTGTAAAGACAACCAGCTCTGGAAATACACCAGAACCTGCTTATGTTGAACCCGAACCTAGAGAAGAACCTGGAATTTCTAGTCATACCTTTACTAGATCAAATAGGATTCTAAAGAAACATCCTCTAGATGTATTTTTAGGTAACCTAGATAGAGGAACACAAACTAGAGCTTCTTTGAGAAATCAGGTTGAACATCAAGCCTTTCTTTCACAGCTAGAACCTAAAAATATCAATGATGCAATCAATGATGAATTTTGAGTGATGTCTATGTAAGAAGAGTTAAATCAATTTGAAAGAAACAAAGTTAGGGAATTAGTAGAAATACCTAAGGACACCTTGACCATAGGTACTAAATGGGTTTTTAGGAATAAAATTGATGAATCTGGAAACATCATTAGAAACAAAGCTAGATTAGTTGCCCAAGGTTACAATCAAGAAGAAGGAATAGACTATGAAGAAACCTTTGCACCTGTAGCTAGATTAGAATCCATTAGAATCTTAATTGCTTATGCATATCATTTGAATTTCAAGTTATATCAAATGGATGTCAAAAGTGCATTTCTAAAAGGTTTTATAATTGAAGATGTTTTTGTTGAACAACCACCTATATTTACAAACCCTCATTTTCAAAATCATGTTTTTAAACTTTTTAAAGCTTTATATGGTTTAAAACAGGATCTAAGAGCGTGGTATGATAAACTTACAAATTTTCTTATTTCTAAAGGTTTTACTAAAGGAATTGTAGATACCACTCTTTTTATTAAAATAATTTATAAAGATATTTTTATTGTACAAATCTATGTTGATGATATTATCTTTGGATCTTCTAAAAATTATTTATGTACTGATTTTTCAAAGATTATGAAAAATGAATTTGAAATGATTTTAATGGGATAACTCAAGTATTTTATTGGATTTCAAATTTCTCAAAATAAAGATGGTATTATTTTAAATCAAAGTAAATATACAAAGGATATTTTAAAACATTTTTGGTTTGGATAATAATAAGGGAAGTGATACACCTATGAGTACCACCTATAAGTTGGATGATGATGAAACTGGGAAACCAGTTGATCAAACCAATTATAGAGGTATAATTGGAATCTTACTTTACCTTACTGCTAGTTGACCAGATATCATGTTTAGTGTTTGCATGCGTGCAATATTTAAATCTAATCCTAAAGAATCTCATTTGTTTTTTTAAAAGGATTTTAAAATATCTTAAACATACTACTAATTTAGGATTGTTTTATCCAAAAGGAAAATCTTTTGACTTAATAAGTTATCTAGATGCTGACTTTACTAGTTGAAAGTTAGATAGGAAGAGAACATCTGGAACATGTAATCTATTGAGAAAGTCCCTGGTATCTTGGTGTAGTAAGAAACAGAACTCTGTTGCATTGTCTACTGCTGAAGTAGAATACATTGCTACTGGTAGTTGTTGTGGATAGATTATTTGGATGAAACACACTTTATTAGACTATGTATATCAATTTAGACATGTGTATATAAATTGTGATAACACTAGTGCAATTAACATCTCCAAGAATCCTGTGTCTCACTCTAGGACTAAACACATTGATGTCAGACATCACTTTTTGAGAGATCATTATCAAAAGGGTGATATTTATCTAGAATTTATTGACTCTGAACATCAATTAGCTGATTTTTTCACCAATCCCTTAAGATTTGAAAGGTTATATTTTATTAAAAAATAGTTAGGAATGATCGATTAGTGAAACTTATCAGTGAAACCGATCAGTGAAACTGATCTATGCTACCGATTGAGTTATACAGTAGATGAAACCATTAGTGTTTATCGAAACGATGTTGTTTTAATTAATCGATATTATATTTAATATTGTAACCCTAAATGATTAAATTAATGACACACAACTATTTCAAGTCCTAATAACTGTTGGCCTTCCATATCCCTCCGAACTATACTTTTTCTGAATCCTGAACTTTCTAACCTTTTGAACCTCTCAAACATTTCGAACTCTCAAACCTCTCGAACCTCTCAAACCTCTTGAACCTCCAAATGGCAAAGAAAAAGCGACAAGACAAGGAATCTGAAATCTCCTTACCTGTGAAACGCGCTCGAGGAGAATCGAGCTGTACAACTCAAAAGTTTGTGAACCTGAAATTGGAGACTTGGGTGGTCACCACAGAAAAGGAAGTAAGTTCAGAATGGGTGTTATCTAGTAAGTATGCGCTTTTAAAAGTGTTGGAGATGCAAGGATGGAAAGACTGGTTCTGTGATAATAACTGAGTCTACTACCCAAATCTAGTGTATGAGTTTTATTTGAACTTAAGTATTGCATTGGATGGAGAAGAAGTTGCAAGATTATCTACAGTGATCAAAGGAAAAAAGATAACTTTTTCATCGAAGCAATGGGATGAGTGTTTGGGGGTACCACATAGAGGTAGATATGAGGATTACACTGGTAATATTCCTCCTACCACTGAATATTTTTCGTATGAGTGTGCTATGGAGATGTTGACTGGAAAATCTGAATCCAGAAGAATAATAGCTGCTGAGTTAGATGGAGAAAGTAGAATCTTGTTTAAGTTTATTAAACACCAAATCTATCCCAGGAAGGGTGATTTTGCTTCTGTGAAGTATCAAGATGTTTTCTTGTTGTTTTTATTGATAAATGATTAGAAGATCAACTTGTGTAGATACATTACAGTTCATATTGCTGAAATGGTAAAGCCATCCAAGAAGGCTACAACCTTGTTCTATTCTAAGAAAATCTCTGCCATGCTAAAGTTTTTGGGGTGTGTTGAAGATGGAGATGAGTGTATCTCATCTATTAGTAGTTTTTGTATTAGAAATGATATCTAAAAAAGAATGAAAATTAACTAGAATCCATGGAAGAAGACATGGGTTGCTGATGAAGATAGGTTGTATGACTCCTTTAATCCTACTGACCACTCTAAGAGACCAAAGGGGATGAGAGATCCCAGTTTAAAACCTGATGAGGAAGTTGTTTATTCTGATAAGGAAGAAGATACAGAAGCTCCTAAGGACACTGTTGAGTCCAGTAGGAAGGAAACAGGAGAAGATGAAGCTGATGATGATATCAATACTGAAAAGGAACTTGAGTCACCTCCTGATGACAGGAGTGACCCTGATACAATAAGTCCTAAGAAACGAAGAATGGAATTTGGACCAGCAAGTCCAACTCTTAAGTTACCTGAGTTAGAACCCCTTCTAGGTGATGAATAAGAATTTGACACTAAAGTATCCAATTCTAACCAGTATGAATCCAGTAACAAAGATAGTACCAATGAGACTTCGGTAAACAATAATGGAAAAAGTAATGGTGGTGATGATGATGATTATGTAAGTAATCAACAAGTGGATGGTCATGATATGATTCAAGCTGATCCACAACCACAATCAGGTGAGCATGAAACTGTTCCTGAGGCTGAAAGGAAAGTGGAGTCTGTGATTGATGTAGATGGGGAAGACTCTCTTGTAAATTTTGGTAAAGCTGATTTTGTAAAGCCTAATTATACCTCTTGTAAAGATTATTGGGAAGACCACCCAGGTTTTTCAATTCTAGGCTTGGATTATTTAGAGGAAGAGGAATAAGAAATGAATATTGCAAGAGTAAGTCATCCAGTTGAGGCTGTACCAGTTGCTGAGGAAGTGAAAGTGACAATAAAAAGACCTGGTTTTTCTGTTTCTTGATCTGATTTTGACAAGTTTAAATATGAGTTGCTCCACGCTGTTAGAGAAAAAATGAAAGATGAATTATCTAATGCTTCTTCTCCTGATCCTGTGAATTTATTTGAGGCTTATATGAATGCTATAACTCAAAGAGTGGAAAATATTATCAAGCCAGACCTGTGTAATACTGGTGAAATGATTGGCAGACCCATTTCCTCTCTGAATCAAGCGCTCAAGGATTTGAGCAGTGACTTAGTATCTATGTCAGAAGAATTTAGATCAACCATCACTAGTATGATGTAAGTTTTGAGAAACTTGATAGAACACCTAAAGAAATATGATTTGAGAAAATCGAAAGATGAGATAACTCAGATTGTTGCTCAGGCTAGCTCCTCCAAAGTGACGAAGATCACTGGATATGAGATTAATGACTTAAAAGATGTTATAAAAGAAGAGTTAGCAGCCTTTGGACATATTCTGGACTTGGAATCTTTGAAAAAGATGAAAGAAAATAGTGATCATAATCAAAATATGGTGAAGCTGTATTCAGATGATGCTACTAAGGCTCAGAAAGAGATAAAAAAAGCAGATCACTACTTTTCTAAAATTTATACCAAGCATGAGTTGAACCATCAGTTTAAAGTCCTGGCTGAGAATTTCAGGCTACCTCCAGTCACTCATGACTTTAAGGCTCAAGTCCAATAGTTGAAGTATTTTACTCCCACTCTAGAGAGTTTCATGCAGAACAAAGATGATTTTGAGAAGGCCATGAAATATGGTGGTGAAGTAATTCAGAATTTTATCAATCTGCTCAAACCATATCTTCAAGTGCAAGTAAAGGCAATTGTTCTTACTACTGCTGAGCCTCTCAGTCCATCCAGTGTTTATCCTGGTCAGATATCAGTTTCTCAAGATCCATCCAATATTTGTCCAATAATTTAGTATCCACCTTCAAGAGGATATTCTACCCATCAGCAAGTGACCTTAGCACCCACTCTGCTTCTTGACAGAGCTGTGTTAACTCCTCTCTCCATCCGACCAGATCAACCTTCAACCAAACCACCTTCTGGCCCATCCATTCCTCCCTATGCTAAAGGGAAATCACCTCTGCACCCTAAGAAATAGCTGTGTCTGTTGTTTTTTTGGTAGGGTGTATTTTTCCTTGTATCTTTTCAAATGTTATGTCAATGAAACCTTCTTTTTTCTCTCTCTCTACTCTCTCTTTTTCTTTTTGATAATCCCAAAGGGTGAGAAATAGTACCCATATCTAAAGGGGGAGAAAAAAAAAAAATATATATATATATATATAAGTATAAGCAAGGGGAGAACAATATATAAGCTCTAAATAAGCTTTAAGTTCTAATGTCATGATATAGATTATATAAGCTCTAATAGGCATTTAACTCTGTTTTATTCTTAGCTCTGATGTCATGTTTACTAGCTCTGATGCTATGTTGATATACTCTAACTTTGTTTATGATCTGATGCCATGCTCTGATGACATCTTTACCTTTAGACATATATTATTTTTACATAGGTGGATCATACTGAGTGTTATATCATGTTCCCTCTTTATTTATTCCATAGATTTGTGATTATCAAAAAGGGGGAGATTGTTGAACCCTCTGTGTGATAGTTATTTTAATAATCACAAATCATTGTTTTTATATATGTCAATTTAGTAATTTATTCAATCTACTCTAAGTGTGTTTATATATGTTTAACCATGTCAACATATGTTTATTTATGGTCTACTATTGACCTGGAAGTATTCTGGATTACACATAAACTTTGTGAGAATTTCATATTTTTGACTCACCGTTAGTTATATTTTTGACTCACCGTTAGTTATATTTTTGACTCACCGTTAATTATATTCTTGAGTCACCGATAGTTAAATTAATAAGACACTGATGACAACAGTCGCACCGATGACAACGGTCACACCGATGACAACGATCGCAACGATGACAACAGTCGCACTGATGACAACAGTTGCGCCGATGACAACGGTCTCGCTGATGACAACGGTTGCACCGATGACAACGGTCACACCGATGACAACGGTCTCAATGATGACAGCGGTCGCACCGATGACAACGGTCACACCGATGACAACGGTCACATGGATGAAAACGGTCACACCGATGAAAACGGTCTCACCGATGACAACGGTCGCACCGATGACAACGGTCGCACCGATGAAAACGGTCACACCGATGACAATGGTCTCACTGATGAAAATGGTCACACCGATGATACAACTACCGAAGACGATGCTGATCACATGACCTACCGAAGCCGATGCCGATCACATGACCTACCGATGTCGATGATGATCACATGACCTACTGAAGCCGATGCTGATCACATGACCTACCGAAGCCGATGCTGATCACATGACCTACTGATGCCGATGAAAATTCAAATGACCTACCAATCTCATGAATCACCGATAGTCATGAAAACTGTTTGAATTTTTATTAACTCTTATTTAATTCCAACGGTCATATTTTCTTAATTTAATGCACCTGCTATTAATTAATGTTTGTTGTTGGATGTCAGGAAACTGTACCTCATACCTATCAAAAAGTAATCATTACTTTTGTCGAACCTCATGGAATAAAAAGGAAGATCGATCTGTAGAAAAAAAAACACACATACAAAAAATACACAGACAGAGACACATAAGAAGACGAGGGCGTACGTGTGTGTGAAGGCCCACGAAACAAAAGAAGAACTTGAAGAACACCTATGAAAACTAGAGAGATTCAAGAAGATCATTCACCTGGAACAAACACTGAAGCCGAGTTGTTGTGCCTTACTGAACATCATATGCACAAGGCTGAATAACTGTAGCTGAGAAGAACAACGATACTCTATTTTGTGTCATCCTCACCAGAAAGGACTCAAATAACATATGCAAAATCCAAATGAGTCCAGAGCTCATCTGCAATCACTCAGAGCATTATAAACTCATTATCCATTTATTTTATCTATAGTGAACCTTTGATTAACATTTTGAGAAGTGTGTGTTCATATGTCTATTTAGACACACACTGACTCATGGGTTGAACTGGTGGATACTAAATCCTCACACCAAAAGTTTTACACCTTATTGTATCCCACTGTAAATTGTGGAAGAGGTCAAGTGTGACTTGGACAGCCTATGTGCTGTTGCTTAGTTTTCCCATGTAGAACTGTGGTAGTGGTCTGAGGACCGGAACAATATGAGTACTATTGTAAAACCATCGATCCATGGTGTGGATCATAGTTTATATAAACTGTTTAAGAGGACTAAGTCTCAGCTTGAGACTAAACCTCTTGTTTTAAAACTTCTGTACTTTTTGCCTTTGATAAAACTATTTTGAATATTCCGCTGCTAATTACTTTAAATATAAATCTGTTTTAGAGTAACTCTGATAGTTGAACTAGAAAGTGTTTGTAATTATTGTGAACCAATAAGTTAGTTTCAAAAGATAACTTAATCTTTAGATTAAGTTAACTAAGAAGTAATCAATCTTTGAGAAACTGATTGAACATTTACAATCTTTATAAATTCACTACAGTTTAACTTGTTTTATGAATTGGCGGATTTTAATACAAATCTTTTAAATAGAAATTTTAATTGGAATCAGACCAAAAGACGCTTTTGGCATAATCCTCGACATGGATTGGCTGGTGCACTTTCAAGCTCACATTTATCTCTAAAGGCGGCAGGTGAGTTTCATGGAACCTGATGGGAGTCCTCAGGTTTTTCTTGTGGAATTAGATCCTCAGTTGGGTCATGAGAGACCTCCCCTCCTAGATTTGGGGGATATTATCTTATAGTTATCATCACTTGTGCTAGAGGAAGATGACCACGTTCTTGAGGGTGGATTACCTCATTTTGTGGATGAATTTCTAGAGGTATTTCCAAATGACTTTTCAGGCTTTCCCCCGGAGTTGGACATGGAGTTCTCAATTGATTTGGCATTGGGAACACAACCGATATCTCTTACCTAGTATCTTATGGCCCCAACCTAGTTGAGGGAATTAAATATACATATATACTATTTTTAATCCAAAGGATTCATTCACTCGAGAATCTTTCCTCGAGACACTCCTGTTCTTTTTGCGAAGAAGACCGACGGATCCCTCCGGCTGTGCATCAATTACCGGAAGATGAATAAGGTAACCATTAAGAAAAAGTATAATTTTACATGAATAGATGAATTTTTTGACTAGATAAAGTGGGAAGAGTAGTTTTCTAAAATATACTTGCAATCAGGTTATCACTAAGTCAGGGTGAGAGGTGTGGATATCCTGAAGATAGCCTTATGAAGCAGGTATGACCACTTTGAGTAATTGGTCATGCCTTTAGGATTGAAAAATGATTCAGTAGTCATTATGGCTATCATAAATAGGGTGTTCCACCAGTATCTTGAATATTTCATTGTGGTATTTTTGGATGAAATCCTTGTTTACTTTGGATCTGAGTAAGAGAAAAAGCATCACTTTACGATCATGTTGGGAACTCTACGGGATCATCGTCTTTATGCAATGTTGTCCAAGTGCACCTTCTAGATTAGAGAAGTGAAGTTTATGATCCATGTGATCTTAGATCATGGGGTTTCAATGGACCCCATGTAATGGCCTGAACCTCTCTAGTCTATTACTTTGTGAAAATATGGTTTTTGAGGTGTTTCGGGAGGTCAAGGTGACTTATCCCCAATACATTGCTAATTTTCCCTTTCTGTGAATAGTAGCATTGGTGACCCTTAGTGAACAGTTACAATGGTAGACAGTTGTGAACAGTGCATCAATAACCTTCTATGAACAATGCCAACGGTGAGGTCCAACGGTAACCTATCTTTCCTTTACCAAATTTCTAATTCTATGAACAGTTCTATCGGTGAACAGTTCTATCGATAACCTCTCTTTCCTTTGCGAAATTTTTAATTCTATGAACAGTTCTATCAGTGAATAGTTCTATCGGTAACCTCTAATGGTAACCTCTTTTTCCTTTTCCAAATTTTGAGTTCTGTGAACAGTGTTTCCAGAACAGTAGGTGTACAATGTTTCCATAACGGTAGGTGTATAGTGTTTCTAGAACGGTAGGTGTACAGTGTTCTATCGGTGAGGTTCTAATGGTGAGGTTCATGAACAATGTTCTATTGGTGAAGTTCTAACGGTGAGGTTCATAAACAGTGTTCTATCCGTGAGGTTCTAACGGTGAAATTCATGAACAATGTTCTATAGGTGAGGTTCATGAACAGTGTTCTATCAGTGAGGTTCTAATGGTGAGGTTCATGAACAATGTTTTTCCTTTTCCAAATTTTGAGTTCGTGAACAGTGTTTCCAGCTTCCTACAGTTTCTCCCCTTTAAAATTTTCCTTTGACATAAAATTCATTTAAAGCCTTGTTTTAAGGACTCTAAGGCTGATTCAAAGGCCATAAATCCTATATTTATTATTCCTAAGGCTCATGATGTTTTTACTTGGTCAAACCGTGTCGTTTAATGCGATCCTCTTTTAATGGGAAATCAGGTGTATCTTAAACTACCGCTCCTTTAAATCTTCTAAAGGGACAAGATATATTCCTCCCTAATTCTTCCTCTTTGTTCTCAGCTATGAGATGCTAGAACATTTCATTCTATTCCGTAGGGGTTTCATAATCAAACTTACTCCTAGGATTAGTTTCGCTCTGTTTTTGATGCAACCAAGCAGTATCGATCAATCTTTGATATAAGTTGTTGTGAGAGGAGGATCATGACCCATTGTGTGGATAAATAATGTCAAGAACTATTTGAGGTAGAAGATTCATTACTTCTCTTTTCTTTTACGTGCAACTGTATTATTAGCATGTTTTATCCCACTAGATGACAATGGAATTGAAATAATAAATATTTGAAACAGATAAATAAATTGATATTAATCTTATGTTATTGACTCTTGCTTAGATAGATTATCTGATATTTATGCTTGCTTCGTATAACTGTTCGTTCTTGATGGAAATTGTTAAAGAACGTAAACCAGAATTAATTGATAATTGTTTGGATAAAGATAAAGTAGCATGTAAACGAATCCGGTTCTTCTTGTTGTAATTTTGATGTTAATCAAAATAGTGCAGTAAGCATGTTTAATTCATTTGTGATAGCTTACTTTTTAGGTTTCTCTAATGTGGATCCTATGTTTAATAAATTGGTTAATTCAAAACGGATTATTTGTTTGATAATTCCTTGAATGGTTCTGAGTTACCCTCTTGATTGTTAAAGGGACAAGATCACAATTGTTAAGATGTTTGTTTTCATGCTACTTGTGTTGTGATGTGAGCATGGAGGGATGTTGTGATATGTATGGGCATGAAGACCCTTGGTTGTGGAAAAAGATAACGCCTAGAGTGGTGAGATGCATCAGTTTATGCATGTGGGTGTCAGGGAGGACACTAGGGATGATGGAATGGGATGGATGTGATTGTTGGATGCTTGCTGATTTTTACTGGTTGATTATATAATTTACTTTTCCCCAATGCTCAAGGAATATAGTCTTATGTACCCTTATTCTAAAAGAGGAGAAAACATGCGAGGTATTCCATGTTCTTTCCGTGTTTAGATTCTCAAGGTAGGATGGGTCTATGATCTTACTATTGGCGGAAAAGACTCGATGGGTAGTACATCTACTCACCGGATTGAGCCCCCTTGTGTTTAGTAGCATAGAATATTTTTCTATAATTCCTGGGAATGTGTGAAAGTAATTATGTAATGAATAATTGAATAAATGGTGTTTACCCATGGGGTTGGAGTTTGCTGGAACATAATGATGAGGTTGTAATTTTGAAGGAATAATGTACTTTGGGTGTGATGCTAATGAAATTTAATGTGGAATTGTTATTGGTTAATTAATGTTTAAAGAATAAATTGAAGTAAAGTGTAATTGATAAAAATGGAATGAAATAATGTATTAAATCTCTTTAAATGGTTGTGTGCTTATAGGATACCTAGTCTTAGAAGTAGCATCCCAGAGTCTGAGAGACGTTAACTGCGGTAGAGTCTAAGACTAAGTTATTCCCATAGTGTGGTTGTGAGATATAGTATATTCTGTACTTTTTGTGTTTCTATATGCTACTCCACCCTGTCAGTAAGGGAAAATGACACCCCGGGGATTCTGAGCCCTGGGGGGGGGGGTGCTTTACCCAATATTCCAGTGGGAGGATGAATGGCTGACTACACCCTTTATCCCCACTCTCTTCTCTTGGTAGTTAATTGTGCTAGTAGGCACAACGGTTAGTTTTCCCCATATATGTGTGTAGAGGGATATAATGTATTGTGGTTATTCACACACATTTATTATGGATATAGTTTCCTATGGACTATTATAGGTGTAACGTGTATAGGTTGTGATGGCTTGAGGATCCTTACTCGGTGTATGGGCTATAATGGCTTGAGGTATAATACCCGATGTATGATACAGGTTATGAAAAATTTGGTGGATCCCAAAAAACTACCTGGTTACTTTTCTTACAAGGATATGGTGGTTTTGTTTCACTAGGTTCATGTTGCGGTGCTTCACCCAGGTGTCTGTGGGCGAGCCTTTTTGGAGAGAGATGCTTAGGACATGTGGCATTGGGGCAAAGCGGCAAACTAGTGGGGAAGTAGTAGCAGGGTAACCTTGATATTCTTTATTATATTATATATTATTGTATGCATTAATTGGTGAGAGTATCCATGGTGAGGCTGGTAACTTAGTATACCTATTTAGGTGATGAGTTAGTTTCACTTGTTGTTCACTGTGCTTGAGCATGCTTTCTTTACTTTTGCATGAGAGGCTTCGGGGAGGATCCTACTGAGTATAATATAATACTCATCCTATGTATATATAAACTATTTTTTAGGTCACTTGGAATAGGTTGGAGATCATGATGGTTACTACTAGCTTGTGGTTGTAGGAGCTGTTCGGGCTTGTGGTTGCTGCTGTTTTACTTTCTTTTGGGTGATTACAGTTTTTCCCCTTTCAGTTGTTGTATTTTTTCATGACATTTCATATATGTTCTTGGGATTTATTTTATCTTACTGGTTGAGTTGGATTTGGTTGGTGTCTATCTTATCTCTCTCTTCCGCATGTGTTCTCTTAGAGGGTAATTCCTCCCATTTGTGTGTTTTCTATACCCTCGGTGCTAGTCGCCAACCCAGGGCCTACTGGAGGAGAGACTCAGGGGTCATTATCTCCCTTATCACATTTCCGGCCTATGAGGGGTACTCTTTGTGGGGAGGGGGGCGTGACACCCCAAGAATATCAATGTAGTTATGTCATGGAAGAATCCAAGGAATGTGTTCGAGATTAAGAGTTTCCTCATCCTGAAAGGTTACTATAGGTGGTTTGTTTAGGATTTCCCTCACCTTGCTTCGCCCATGACCACACTCACCTGGAAAGGGGTGAAGTTTTAATGGGGCCTAGAATTTCAGGCATCCTTAGAGGAGTTTACATGATGGTTGACTACTACCCCCCATGTTTATCTTTCTAGAATCTGGAAAGGTCTATGTGGTGTATTGTGACACTTCAGGTATAGGTCTTGGGTTTGTGCTTATGTAGGGTGATCACATGGTGGTGTATGACTCTCACCAACTCCAACCAAATGAAAATAATTACCCAACCCATGACTTTGAGTTTGTATTGGTGATGCATTCTTTTAATACTTGGTGTCACTACCTCTTTGGGGAGAAGTTTGTGGTCTACTCTGATCATAAGAGTTTAGCCTACATTTTCTCACAGAAGGATCTAAATCTGAGGAAATTCCATTGGATCAAATATCTACAGGGGTTTGACTTAAATATCATCTATAACACAAACAAGGGTAATGTGGTGGATAATGCCTTAAGAATCAGAGTACCGGTGTAGGATTTGAGGATGTCTAGTGATGAGTGGACTCTAATGGGGCTCTTTGCTCATATGCACATGGAGACCAAGGAGCATAGTGGAGGTGTATTCTTGGAAAGAATTCAGTTAAATCATTATCTTTTAGAGTTTATTCATAGGGATAATCCTTTTGATGATATATTTCAGTGGTTGATGCAGTTTATTCATGGTGGGGATATGACTTTTGATTGGTTTTTTCTCCCAAGAGAATCTTGTGCTTCAAGGGAGGTTCATTGGTACCACTATCTATGAGGAAGTTAGTGATGCAGGATAGCCACTAGTCTCAATGGGCCGTTCATCCTGGAGCTACCAAAATGTACTATGATGTTCTTTAGCAGTTCTGGTGGTTAGATATGAGGCGGGATATAGATGATTTTTTATTGAGATGCAATACATGTCAATATGTAAAATCAGTTCATCAAAGTCCATATATTTTGCTTCAACTATTAACCATACCTATCTAAAAGTGGAACAAGAACTCTATGTACTTAATCATCGGATTACCTCATACACCTCGGGTTATGAATTCCATCTGGGTAGTGATTGATCATCTGACCAAATTATCCCACTTCATTCTGATCATAGATACAACCACAGTGGATGAGTTGGGTCGATTGTATATTCTAAAGGTGGTAAGGATTATTGTTTTTCCATTAGAAGTCGTGTCTGATAGACACCCCCAATTCACCTATAGGTTTTAGGAATGCCTTCAAAAGGATTTGGGTTTGCAGATTAAGATGATCATGACATACCATCCTCAGAAGGATGGTCAGACAGATTGGAAAAATAAGATTTTGGAAGACATGCTCCATGTACGCGTATTGGACTTCATTGGTTTGTGAGATAACCATTTAGTATTGGCCTAGTTTTATTATAATAATAGTTATCAATCCTTGATTTTAATGGCTCATTTTGGGGTGCTCTATGGTCGGCCTTATCGCCCCTATATTGGGCTGAGGTACCTCGGTGTTGGGGCCGAGCCTTGTGAAAGAGATATCTGAGAAGGTCAAGTTGATCAGAAATTAGTTATTGATAGCTCATAGTTTCCACAAATCTTATGATGACCAAAGGCATTAGGATATATATTTTTCTATGCATGATTAGGTATTCTTGAGAGTATCCCCTCTTCTGGGTCACCGTCGTTTGGGAAAGCAGGGAAAGCTAACACTGAGGTATGTCAGACCTTTTGAGATCACCGAGTGCACTGGAAAGGTGGAATACAGGTTGGATTTTACTTCTCATTTGACATATATTCAAGATTTATTCCATGTATCCTATTCACAAAATTACAATCCATATATGTTTCATGTGCTTAATTGGGAAGAGTTCGAGATAGGGTCCAATTTATCAGTGTTTGAGTGGCCAATGTGAATAGTGGATTCTTAAGAGAAGGTGATTTGAGGGAAGTATATTCAACTGGTCTGGGTCCTTTGGCAGCATGGTAATTATGTGCATGATACTTGAGATTGGAAGACATGGGTTGAGTAAGAGTACCCGTTCTTGTTTTCTGATCAAGCTTCGGGTTGACTTTCCAGGGCAGAAAGTTTTTATGGTGGGGAGAATTGTCACATCCAAATCCTTCTTTTAAGGAATTTTTTTCTTCTTCAATTCTTTTCCTAACTCCCCCTAGGTTTCCCCTAGTCCCCCCTCCAATTGGAATAATTTTTACATGTTTTGAGTGGATATAACTGGGTGCATGGTTTGTGTGCACAGTTTACTAAACTGTGTAGGAAAACCGTGCACAACTATCCATCTCATTAAAAATATTTTTTCCAATTTTTCGCTTTCAGTATTAACCCTAGTGCACCCATTTCTTCCCCCTTTCATTAATTATATCCATGTAAAGATTTCAAGCTCCCTCAATCTATCTTGGAATCCATTTTTGAAGGGGTTTTTGGTGGTGGAACTTCAAGGTCATTCAAGTAAGTGATTCCCTCCCTTGTTTCTTTCATTATACTTAGGGTTTCTTCCCTCTTTATTAAATTTACAATTGTCCAGAAACTATTTCTTCATACCTAGAGTTTTATTTTTGGTTTCTTGGTCCAATCTTGTGTATTTAGGTTCATTTTCACTCCCTTTTGGTGTGGTGGTGGTGCAGTTGACGTTTAACATAAGGATTTGGGGTTTTTGACATATAAGGTAGGTGATTTCATGTGTATACATTTTTGAATGAATTTATATTTCCTTTTCAACCTATTTATCATGTTTTTTATCCTTTTTTGTAGTAATAAAATCATTTTTGGTAGAATTGATTGATAGTTTAATTTTAAATTTGTATCTTGATATGAATATGGGTGTTTTTCATGGGTATTCAATGTTGTATCATTTGGGGTTATTTGGTGATCCATGAAATTGTTTTATTAAATGTTGTTTGGGCTACCAAATATGGTTGGGTATGGTATTGGTGTACATTTTTCCTTGAAATATGGATTTTAAATGGATTTGGTGTGAAAAACCTTGTTTTACTATTTGAAGTTTTTTTATGAAAATTTTAAATGTTTTATTGAGTTACACAAAGGGTGGAAAGGCATGTTGGGTACTTTTTGGTGTGTTTATGTTATAGAAATGGTGTTTTTATGTGAAAATGGTATTCTTTAACACGTGAAACTTATTTGAGCAGAAAGAGGGAAACCTGAGTATCTAGGTGGTTGGACTAGGACTAGTATGCTAGTGATCTAGAGTGGTATCGTCCCTATTTCACTTAGAAAGTTTGACAATTACAACAAAAACTAAACTTTGATTATGTTGGGGACCACTAGGACATTGGGGTTTCCCCTCCTAGTGGCTCGTGCATGAGAAATATATTGGTTATGGTTTCTTTTACAATGAGATATGATGTACTTAGGGCCCACAACTAGAGAGTTCCTAGGGGCGTTCCCATGATTAGTGCTCAGAGAATATATTGTACTTACCATCGGTATATGGTTTCTTTTTTTTGGAAATTTTAGTAGCATGGATATTTTCTTTAAAATTGTTCATTTCTTAAAGTTTATTCCTTAAAAACTGTTTTTATTTGAAGTTTCATCCTTTTAAAATTATTACTATCATTTCTTGTTTATAATAATTGCATTCTTTCTTTTTCTTAAAATTTTCTTCACATGGAATCTTTTTGGGTGGAATCCTATTGGTATTATGCTTACACCCTACTTACACACTTGTGTGTAAGTAGACTTGGTTATGTTTGACACAAGTAAGGGAAAGGTCCTTGGAGATGAAAATTTGGGTTGTTAGCTTCCATCCTTGATGTGGTGTTGTGGAGAAAGCTTTGGGACGATGGAACCTTACCATGTGGTGGTTCTATAGTTGTACTTTATACTAATTTTGAGTTGTGTCCCTCTTGGTATTTATCTAAAACCATGTATTTCAGTTCTGAATTTTATCTGAGGCTTATTTGGACTATATTTTCAGATTCAGTTTTTTGGTTGTTTAATGATTCTAAACTTAGGTAAATCATTCCCAAAAAATTATTCATGATACCTGGTCACTTTATGCTATCCCATGAGGATAGGGAATTCCCTTCGAGCCTTTTCATGGACCAGGTTAGGTGTCGGTTTTTATGGTGACCAGATATGGTTCGTGATGGGGAGGATGTAGTCATTAGTAATAAAATTTATGCCTAAGAAAGAAGTTATAACCTCCTAAGTGATTTTATCCACTTACTTAAACTGGGAATATATATTTTTATCTATTAGAGATGAATTTTCACACAATGAATTTTATCCCAGATTAAGAGAAAGGAAGGAGAGAAAGAAATGAAAATAAATAAAACAAACAAATGAAAGTAAGAAATATATAAATAAATACAAAAATAGTGAATTCAAGGCTTGTATCCCTAAAAAATACACAATGTTTTATGGGATTATTGTAGTATATATATCTGAATAGAATTTAAAAAACTCCTATGAATGCAGTTTGGGAGATGACCATAGGGATATCACTTGAAGAGATAAGGATAACAACTCATTATCATTAACTCTTATTAATATGTTTGGTGTTTTTATAATAATGGAATCATAAGATACAATGGAAAGAGTATGAAATAAAAAAACAAATAAAAATTTCATCGTGATAGGATACTTCCCTAGGTTAGATTACATGTGTACTTCATTTTATAGGATCTATTCTAAACTCATCCAATAATAAAGACATAACCTATCATTGATCACTCCCCTCTATATGATGTAGTACTGAACGCACATATAAAACTATCACATGCATATCCACCCCACCTCCTCCATATTAAAGAGGTAAAAAACACACTCAACCGAGTCATCCACTACCCGAACACCCAACTCCACCATATTCCATTCATCCATCAATCCTTAAAACTCTATCATATAAAGTGTATATCAAGAGAAGGGAGGGGGAATGGATTTTATAGGAGGAAAAATACAAACACATATGGGAATAGGAGAAAATGATAAATGTCAATCCACCAATCCAACCACCCACTATTCATCAAGTATTAAAAGAAAACATTACAGAAATAAAGAGAAGGGGTTTGGACGCCCATGTAATCTCTCTAGAGTACCAACCCTCAAGTTATTTATCTTTAACCATGGGGTTTAGAGATAATAGTAGAGGAATCATGAAGAAGTATAAATTAAAACTACAATTAAAAAGAAAATATATAAAAAATCCTAAACTAAAATCTATGAGGGGAACCTATTGAATAGTTCTGGGTTCCCTTTAATTAGCCTTGTTTGAAGGTTATAAATATTTTCCTCCTTCTTCCTTGATAATCTACACATGTAATGGTGTTTATTTGGATTCTTACATGTTATTAGAATCTATGTTCTTTAACATTCTCCACCAAGTGTTGGTAATATTCTACAATCACTCCCATGATCTATTGAGATGAATTTCTCCTAGATGTATGGCACATGAGGTTCATCTGGCCCCTTTTCCAAATTCTCTAGACAAGTGTATGAGATTATTCTTTTAATGTTGTAAGTTTCATGTGATGTGGTCACATGTAAATAGATTTTCATCAATGGCCTTTTTTGATCATTAGTAGAGTTCCCAAGTGCTCTGGCATATTCATAAATGATTCTGATACAATTTTTGATTGATGGTTTGATTTTCATGTGATAAAAAGTTCATGAATATGTGTATCTAAAGTTATGATAGGAATCATAACATCTCCATCAACATGTGATATTTCCCTAGTCATAACTTGTAGTATATTAATCTTTATTGTAATTACTTATATGAAATATTTCATCCATCAAGGTAATCAATAGTTCGCACTCATGGGTTCATTCTTTACATACTGACATAAGTCAGAGAGTTATTCTTACACACTTCCTAGTCTTTCAGGTTTAATCTTACACACGAATCAGTATTAGGTTTATTTCTATACAGTTCCCATTTTTAATATTACACCAATTTTTTTTTGATTTATTCAAACATGGGTTTTGAATTAATTTTCCATAGTAGAGTAAGTTCTAGAGTTAATCACATGCACCTTCTTATCATGGACACTTAATATGATGCAACCTTATGTCCATTGGGATTCATCTTACAAATCACCTTGTTTATTCTAACATGAGTGCTAGAATTCCTGATTTAATTACATGTCGCTCCTTGGATCCATGTGAATTAATCTCATATAGCTCACTAGTCATGGGATTATTCTTATGTGAAGGGGTTTTTTCACCAAAAATTTCATTTTAATCACTCATAGCCCACAAAATGTTTAATTAATCATATGTGGCTACTAGAAAATCATTTAATCATCTAAAACCTTGCAAAATCCTTTAAAACCTACCCAAATAAAATTGAAAATAAAATTGATGTATATATTTTATTAAAATAAATTATAAAAATGAATAAATCAATTATAAATGATGGATTTAATCCATTTTCAATTAATTATTCAAAAAATTCAAAAAATGTGTTAATTACCCTTAAAAAGTGAAAACATAGGGGAATGTTTTGAAATGATAATTAAACAAAATTCACAATTTTTCCTTTTATCAATAGATCATGATGAGATTATAGAATACTTTATGCTTGGCATTTGAGGAATGTTAATGTTATGGTAAATAAATCCCTAGGATCTAGTCATGGAAAACCTAGGAAGGGGTGTGGTATATTTTCTTAACATGATTATATAACCTAGGATCTTTGTATATATGGTTGGCCTAATCATAAGATAAAATAGATGGTGGGATTCTGAATCCATTTGTGAAACTTGGTGATAATGTTGATGTAGTTAACTAGTGAATGGTGTGGGTCTGAATACATTTATTATTTTTATTGATGGTTATGGTGATAATGTGGCTAGTTTTTTTGTTGGATAATAAGAGTTTATTACGACTACAAGGGGGTGGGGGTGAATTGTAGTTTAAAAATTTAAACCAACATAAAACACCAAACCTCTTTAATAAAAAATATTGGACTCAGTAGTCATCTGAGGATCAGAGAGTTTGTATCATATTCAAAAAATGTTTGATAAAACAACTTTGTTATCATTCTCACAAATAGTCTAATAAAACAGTTTATCAGAAAGAGTAGTAAAAATAAATTCCTAAAACAAATGCACAGTCGAATGTAAAACCTATAGAAATAGGTAATATTAAATATTATATTAAAGTAAGAATTATTTAAAATATTTATAAAAGAATTATACTCTTTAACCTTAAATTTTAAGGAAGTCAGAAATCCTAACTTAAGATATCCACGATATAACACCTAAATTTAAAGGCCTATATTTCCTTACCACTAAAGTCCTTAATACGATGATCAGAATATATCTATCTTCTAAAAACCCAGAATCCCTCAATCTGATAGATCGATATCATCTCTATCTTTCTTAAACAAGAAATCCCTCGATATTATGATTGATGTTTCTCTATTGTTTTATCCATGAAATCCTTTAATACGATGTATCATATTCAAATATCTTCTTATCCTCAAAATCCCTCGATCTAACCTCAATCCGAAAAATAGAATTCAAAAGTAAAAAATTATAAGGAATTTATAATCCTCACATAGATTCCATTGAACTAAAACTCTCTAAGAAATTACATAGCATAATAACGAGATGTCCAGGAAGAGAAAAATATCATATGTGTTGATTTGGAAATGAATCAGCTCCCAGCTCCTTGAATTCACTTCTATTTATAGTAATTATTCCAATAGATATTTTTCCGTGAATCTCAAAGTTAGTTGCAACGACCTTAGATGAACTTCAATTGGAATCTCAACAAAACACTTCCAACTGATGTCATTTTATTTAACATCATTATAATGATATTAAGGATTCTATCTAATATAAATAATTCCAATTACTCTGATTATAAACTTTGTATAATATGATGGACTATACTATAGTTTATCAATATGATGAACTGAACCATGGCCAATCTAATGGATTAGAACCATTTTTAGTCTGATTATTATGAATTTGGTTATTCTTAAAGACATAACACTATTATATTTAATGGAAATAACACTAGTAAGTCTTATGGACCAGTCACATAGTCATTATGTTGAATCAAATTGAAAAATAAAAAGTTTATATTCATTTTACATTAGAATCATTTCTATGTTTAGTATAAAAATATTCTTTCTAAAAAAACATACTAAAACACTTAGGATATATGAATTTAGTAATATAGAGTTTTTAAGAAAGTGTTTGTGATTTCCAAAAATAAAGAAAGGAAATGTATAAAGTAAATTTTTTGATTGAACAATCTCCCCCTTTTACAAATCACAAAACAAAACACTTTAAATGAGAAATTATTAATTTTGAAATACTTACAACCATTTATTTTTTATGAATCTCAAATATATAATTCAAAAGAAATTTGTTCCTTCATCATATTTTAACACTCCCTAAGTTAATAAATACTTTTGTTCATTACTATTTGATCTGATAGAAAATATTGTTACTCCAGATTATCCCCCTTATTCCTTGTTAATAAAATGTATCCATTTGATAGATTTTTATCTTTTTGAATCTATTTCTCTACCTTTGTATAAAATCTCCCTAGAGTATTATTTATCCCCCTTTATGATTTTCAAAAAATAATTGGGAAAGTAATATAAACTTCAAAAATTTTATAGAAACATAATATATGAAACAATTTTGTTTGAATTAACTATTTATCCAAGATATAAAAGAAATAAAATTCATCCAAAAAAGAATTGGAAAACATTATGACAAAAATATTTGGATAAAAATTTATTCAAACTAATATTTCATCCAAAATTTTGAATACATAAAGAGTTCAATAAAAATGTTCATTTTCTATATAAGTTATCGGAAATAGCCTTTAATTTATTCACATCATCATGGTCCTTCTCAACTTTAGTAATTGAAGATTTGAGCTTTACTGTGCTGTACTCCATGAATGACTACCTCCGAATATCTACTTTGAGACTTGAAACTTATTCTTCAAGAAAAACTATCTTTTTTATTTTCCTCTTTTAAATTAAAAATTTATTCTTTGAATTCGTTGAATTCTTCATTATGAATGTCTTTAATATCTATGAACTGTTTAAAAAACTTTACTCTATCTGATACATCAGTTGATAACTTGTTAAATGAATTAGATAAATCAAGAGAAACTTTCTTTAATTCCAAAATCTAATTATCATGATCCTTCAGATAAACATCAACTTTCCTAAACCACTTCACCATATGATTAAATATCCTATTGTGTGCCTTTGATTTACCTTTGATTTTTTTATTTTGACCTCATTTTGAATCACATATTCTATTAGAAACTTTAGTCGTTATAATTTTTCATTCAGAGAATTATTAATTTTCATACACCTTGATTATATATTAGGAAGATATAGTATTGAATTAGTTAATTTATTTAGGTTCTGACAGATGAAATAAACACCATTCAATGCTTTTGTGGTTAAAAAGTCTGATGAATCTGATGAAGCATTTGAAATACATAGATGAGAAGGTTCAACATCTAATTTCTTTTATTCTTCACATTTTTATTGCTCTAATACTTTTATAATATCAATATATCTATCTGTATAAGATTTGTCTTATACTCTAGTATATGAATTCTAGGATTCAACTTCTTCTTTTGATGATGATTTAACTTCAAATGAAACATCTAAGATATGATTCTTTTTTGTCTGAGATGAAATTTGAGTAGATGTTGAATATGGGTCTGAAAAACTATCATCTTAATTTGTTTCTTTCTCTATTTATATTTCTTCTTCTTCTTTCTCTTCTTCCTATTCTTCTTCTGAATCTTTCTCCAACCACCTAGCAGTTCTCAAAACTCTTTTACCAACCTTCTTATCTCACTTTTATTTCTTCTTTTAAACTAAATTTTTAATAGATCTTGGTGATGATACTTGAGATATATTTTGAACTTGAACTTCTTCCATAACTTGTTTTCTTGTTCCCTTATTGAAACATATTGGAACAACTAATGGAACTACTGGAGTTTCTACAAAATCTAAACTGACATTAGGAAGTGTCTGTTCAGCATGAGGAATAGTTTCAGACCCTGGAACTAGTTGTATAACTAAAATATGAGATAATGATATAGGTGGAACTTCTTATTCTCTTTAAACTCATTTCAATAACCTTCCCATCATTATATACCCATTAATACTTTTCTTTTGTTTCTTTTTTTTTCTCAGCCTCTTTTAACTCATCATCAGTTTGGATATTTATGGTTAAGGATTCTGCTTTATCTAGTCTGAAAAAAGGATCCCCTAGTTTATTTTGGGCCTTATGAGCTATGATCTTCTTAAATTCTTTGTTTGAAATTTATTTCTATTTATTTTTTTACTTTAGGTGGTGAATATTCAACCTTTATCTTCTCTTTCACTACTTCTTTCTTCTTAACATGTTCAGCATTAGACACGACTTTGTCTATTTTATCCACAAATTTCTTTAAATTAGAATTGAAAACTAATTTCATTCGGACCATTTTCTCTTCTTTAATGAGATAAACCTTTTATATTATAGCATATGTTTTATTTTAGATCCCAAAAACATCCACACAATTCACTATCATCTTGTTAATGAAGTAAGGAAACATGATGATCTTGTATTTCATCAATTCCTTCTTAATTGATTTGATTGAAAGGAAAAAAACTTGTCCAAGTTTATTTGCCTCATGTTAACTAGAAAGTCCAATATAAAAATTTCTAGGACTTTAAGGGTATCCCTATCAACCTTTATTTGTATTAAGTACCCTTTCATCCAAAGTGTAACCATTCTAACATTTGGAGTGAGATGCGAAACTTTTCTAAATTTCTCAAAAGATGTAAATAACAAAGCTTCTTCTTGTGTCTTATCAAAACTCCCAAGATTTTCTAGAAGCTTGTGTGAAGGGAGATATTCTTCTACTTCCAAAGGAAATTCAAAAAGATTAGAAACTTGTTGATAATTAAGTTTATAAATTTCAACAAATAAATAACATACAATAGTTTCCTTATCCTCTTCTGTAATAAACTCTATTGAAGAATAAAAATCTCCTAAAATTTCTAGGTAGTGTTTGTCAAAGACCTCCTTTTCAACACAAATTATTTCCCAACCTTGAAAAGTGATAACCTTTTTTAGAAGAGAATCATAATTTCAAAACTAGTTTCTCTCTATTAGTATTTCTCTAACAACTTCTCTCTTTGCAAAGTCTTCTACAGAGGATATCTGATTCAAACTAGTTTCAGAGTTCGGATTGATGAAATTGATCATACAAATGGAAAATTATTAGAGTGAGATATAAATTATGTGTTGAGGGTCAAGAAAACAATCCTAAAAATTGATGTGGGACATGGATACCCCACCCTTATATATAAGCATGGGTTGATGGTTCATACTACATAAAAACCAATGGCTCATATTGAAAACGAAATTCTGATCTGACAACTGTGATTAAATCCATGAACGATTTAAAATATATTATGAACTCTTATAGTTTTTAAGAAAACTATTCATCTGAATATTATATTTTCCAATTAAATATAATTTAAAACATTTAAAACAAATTTAATATTTATAAAACATAAATAATATGTACAACATCATTGGAAAGCTTAATTAATTGATAATTATAAAAAAAAATATTAGAAGAATACATTTCAGAGTGTGATTTTATTTTTGGTATGAGTAACCCATTATTCTTAGTTTTTGTAATAGAATTTTATCCCAATTAAATTTTTAATGAATATATTGTCTAGAAAAATTTTGTAACAAATTTTGAGCCTGAAAGATAAAAAATTTTGAGTATGAAAACATTTATAAATTTTTTTATTCCGAATATTTTATAAAAAATTTTATTTTGAAAAAGATATAAAAATTTAGAAAAATAATTTTTTTTAGAAAATCAAAACATATGTACTCTCCCTTTGATAAAGAGTTCATTAATGTAAGGATATTGGAAAACATAAAGTAGATATTAATGATCAGTTAGTACTAATAATTCCTATATTCTTTTTAATATATTTAAATCTATTAGAAATAAGGAGTTTAACAAAAATGTTATCAAGTTGTTTTTGTGTTTTGATAAATTGTAAAATGATTTCTCCTTGAGAATTATATTTGAAAGTGGCTTTTCCACATTTAAACTTTATGATATTCTTAAATAAGTCTTTATTTTCATTCATATTTTTGTAACAACCACTATCTATGTACCAAATATTCTTATTGTTGGTGATTTCTTTATTTTTCTGAAAACAAAAACATTAGTGTTCCGGAACCCAAACCTTCTTGGGTTCTGTTTTATTAGAAAGTAAAATTTTACGTATCCACATTTTTGCAACATTACTACATTGAGAAAATGTAATTTCTTTTGAAAAATAGGCTTTATGAAATCCTAAATACTAAACTATATTTAAATAACATTTTTTTAGTGCCCACCCCTTTGACATTTAGTAAAAATGGATCACTTTTCAGAACAAAATAGTTTTACTGAAAATAGGTTTTTTGTTAGTAAAACCCATTCCAGAAATATATCTATGAGGTGTAATATAATTATACATTTTATCAAAGTTTTCTTTCACATAGGTAAACTTAGACAAAAGTCTCTTCAAACTAGAATTTTCAGATTTTAGCTTTAAACTAAGTTTTTATCCTCATTTGAACTAAGCTTTACTATATAAATTTGTAAACTATTTTTGTCAAAATTATATTTCTCAAAATCTTTTGTAAGACTATATTTTTCAAAATTATATTTTTAAATATCTTTAGAAAGATCTGATATCTCAGTTGTTAAAGTAGAAATCCTTGAGTTTTCCTTTGCATGTTTTTCTTTGGAATTATCATTTTTTTAGAAATCTTAGAGTTTTCATTTTATAACAACTTAGAAAATTTTGATACTTCTTAAAAACATGGTAAAATATTATCCTCTTCAGATGAAAAATATTCTTCATCAAAATATGTAGAGTTATTCTCATCATTTATATTTGGGTATTTATCATTTAAGGTAAGGTTTGTAAGAGATTCAGTAGTAGTTACCATATCCATGAGAAAATTTTCCACCTTTGGTATTTCTATATATAACCTAATATTTCTCTATCCATAAATCTAATTATTTCAAGATTTATCAGAAGAACAATATCCTCCACTTGAACTCCAGTGCTTGATATTCACTCTCACTGAGATTTACGAAGAGGTAGGTTTGTGCACCCCATTCATGAGGAAGACCCTTTCCCACACATCCTATGCGTGAAGAATAAGACCCATGTCCATCACTATTTTACAAATAAAGGTGAGAACAGCCTCCTGTTTCTACCTATATCTCCTACTGTTTGTAGGGGTTTGTGTTTTGGTAAGGAAGTAGATTGCAAGAGATGGGCCGTACGTATTTTCTAGCACACATGTGATTTGTTTGAAGGAGCCCGAGGTCGTGTGAGTTTATTTTAATAAGGAGTTCTCATGAGGAAAGCGGAATTTCATTCACTACATGCACTCATATGTGAGAAGAAAGAGTAAGTGTGTTCACGAATAACTTCATCCATCCAAGTGTGCAAGAACAAGGTGAACTGTGGGTTTTACCCATTTGGGTTTGAAGAAACCCACATATAAACCTAAAGAAACACCCAAACTAAATGAAAGATAAAGAAGAGAAATATAAGAGAGGAGTTCATGTGTGTTCTCAAAGAATTATACCCATTAGGGTATTCACACAATCAAGAGAGATAAGAAGAGGTAAGTGCATGAATTTATGCATTCACATGAATACGTGAAGGAACTTGAATAAAGAATCAACAAAAGTGTGTTCATGTAAAGAAGAATAATTAGTGGAAGAGAAGAGTTCAACCTAAATGAAACATGAATTATCTCATGCATATATGAAAAGAGAAAGAAATAATTAACTTTGATTATGCCAAGTGAGATGATTCTCATTACCTGAACAATCACATAGGTGTATGTGATTCTTTCTAAAAAAGAATAAGAAAAGTGAATTTGGTTGTTTCATAATAGAAGAAGAAAGTAGAAGAAAAAATTCATTTGGGTTTTCACTAGAGAAGAAGAGAGAGAAGAAGATAGTTTCTTTCCTAATGCTTCACAATTAATCAAATGAAGAGCATAGAAATAGATCAAGTGTAGAACCTACCTTTTGAAGAAGGAATAAGACTATCCAAGTTGGTAATATAAATAACTAGAAAGTGTAAGGGAATATCCTACTTGTTGAAATTTGGAAGATGATTATTTCCCTTCCCCCTATGAGTGTAGGGACTCACACTGGGAAGTGATTATCTCCTTCCCTCCTCCAAGTGTAGGGAGCCACACTGACTAGAAGATTGTTTTCCTATTCAACCACTATAAAAGTATACCACTTTATAGTGGATAATCCATGTACTGGTCATCACCATACATGTAAAGGACTAGCTACTCACATTGAGTATTAAACCTTGTAAAAATATTGTGTGCGTGTTTTTATTGAATTCTATTATTGTAGGTGATAGGGAAAAGAGAATAAGAGAATAAAGATCCAAATAGGTCAAAAGGTATAGGGATAAAAAGTTGTAATTGGTTTAAAAAGTCCCAAAAACTGATTCATCCCCCCCTTAGTTTTAGGTATATCCCAAACTGGTCCTCTCGATTAGTATCAGATCCACACACACCTCTATTATATTCTCTACATTGAAGTTATTATCTTTCAAAGAGTTGAGTTTCTTTCTTGATTAATCAATGAAGTGCAGTTATAGTGAAGATTCAATTGTCTCTGAGCAGAAGACCATATCTACCAAGACCATGATGAATAGAAAAAAGAAGGAAAAAATAAAGATGAAGAATAATTCCCTCTTGTTTAATGAAGAGAATGTATCTGCATCTCCTTGACTTGCTGACAATGAAGATATATCAAGCTTGTAAATAAATGAGCAGTTGACTCAAGTCTCCACCAAGAATATGGGAAACCTTTCTACCTCAAGTGATCAAGAGGTATGTGTTAGTACATTTTGGAAATTATACTCATGATGAAAATACTAGCACAAGTGATGATGATCAATATACAAACTCTCAAGAATCATCTGTTGATAAATTAAGAATAATTATTAATAGCATTTTTGAAGAATGTTCATCCCTGGTTTGTGGAGTATTTTGATGCATGCAGGAAGATTTCACCCAATGGAAGAAAAAAAATTTGTTTTTGAGAAAGTCTTGTAAGTAAAAATTGTTGAATTTCTAAAGCTCTCTAGACAGTTTTGGGCCTTTAAAGAAACAAAGAGGGAACTTGAAATGAGTTCCTCAAAATGGCTCAAAGATGTTGAAGAGAAAGATAGAGTCAATGAGACTCTGAAAGAGAATATCCATGCACCTAAAGATGAGCTGAAAAAGAGAACTGACGCCAAGGAGTTATATTTTGAAAAAAATTACAAGAAGATCAAATAACTTGACTCTTTGTTACAAAAAAGTGAATCTGCATGAAGATAAAGTTAAAATATTAAAGAATACTTTTGAATAGAATACGATCATGATTTAAGACTAAAAGATCATACCCAATATGGAATGTCTAAAATTGTAATCTTAGTGTACCAATCTTGAGAAGACACATATTGATCCCTCAAAAAATAAATTGATAGTAGATATTGGTATTCAATGTTCATTAGAGGATTCTAAGGGTAAAATAACTCCAACATGTGATAATAAGATAACTAATTCACTCAATGATATATCAAGAGCACTTGAGAAAGAACATGTACCATCCATATCATCCTGTACTAATGTTTCTAAAACTATTTCTACAAAAGGTGCAGGTTTGAAGAAAAATTATAAATCAGTATGGATGAAGAAAGGTGATGAGATAACTATCACTATGGATAGGGTGTATATGAAAAAGAAGTTGGAAGATTATTACCCATAATGGTCACAACAAATCAAGAAGAAGTATCGACAACCTTATATAGAATATATAAAGAAGACAAGGGTTGTTGGTCAATGTTGGTGCTACAATAGATTTGGGCATTGTGCATTGGATTGTTAGTACAATCCATTAAATGAAAAAGGATAGAGAAAGCCTATAACAAGGGGATAAATCCAAAGAAGAAGAAGAAAAATCCACAGATCCAAAGGCATCTATACACTGAAAACATATTTGTAATTCTAGACAACATCTGTGATGTATTCAATGGGAGTGGTCACAAATTTGGTACATGTTCACCTCAATAGGTACCCAAAGATGATAAGAAAATAAGATCAAAAAATCTATCTAAGAAAGAAGAATCATCCTTGGTAAGAAATTATAAGAATTTTACAAAATAAAATTCTCCTAATAAGACTCCAAGAAGGTAAGTAGAGAAGTCCTTGGATTCTAAATCCAAGAAGTTGAAGGTTGGTTCATCCAAAAGAACTTCTAAGAAGGATTTCACTAAAAATAATCCATCTGGAAGATCCAATATTGATGCCTCAAATTCTAATGACCTATTGGTTATCTGTAATGGATATTTGAAAAGAATGAGGGAAATGAAAGATTAAAAAGATAAGGTTTCTACAAAAATCAAAAAGAATATTTCACATGAATAAAAATAAGTTCTGTGTGTGAGGTGAAAAAAGGCTGGCCATACTGTTATAAATTTCATTGAATTTATTCTATCCCAAGAAGAATTCATAAAAAAGATGAAAGTTTCACCAAGATATTCCAGTGCTCTAAAATTACTTAAATAAAGAAGGCTCACACACAAATAAATGGAAGAAGTATTGATATCCACACAAGCACAGTCAGAATTGAAGATCAAATGTGTAAGTGAGAAGAGTGGGGCATCTTGATTAGGAAAATCATATCAACCTATCTGTTCAAACTGATGAAGAAAATAGGATCCAATTCATTCCCTTAAATTTGTGTGTATTGTATTTTTTCTTATAATATAGGGAATTGGAGGTGAAGCAAGGATCGTAGGGAGAGAACCTGAGAGTCAGTGATGAGGAGTGTTCCCTTGAGGGGAGACACATGAAGAAGCTGCCCGAGTTATTATTTCAATTAGTATCAACTTCAGTTGCTATCAAATTCAATTACTCTGAATATTTTTTTAAGATCATGTCATCCAAAGGTATGTCATTTCTTAATTTATCATCCTTGTTTACTCAAAATAAAGATCATCTTACAAAGGGGGAGTAACTAAATTACTCAGTGACATAAGAATAATAGAATTTCCCCAAGGTCACTCATCCTACCTATTGTACTTGAATGTTTTTGATCAATTTGTTGAAGTGAGTGAAGGAGTTTCATGTTGATTATTTCATATCACATTTTTTATCCTCATCGTGGAATGAAAGTAGAAAACCCTTGAAGACAAGTATATGAGTTCTCATCTCATGAGGTATCATGATTAGTGGATAATGGGAAACTTTATTGTTTAAATACAATCCTATTGTTTTCTACACCGAGAATTGATCAAGTAGACTTAGAGTGAACTGATTGATGACACATTGCTTAAGTATGGACTGATACTCTCTCTACCATGAACTTTTTATTTCTTAACAATAATGGGGAGAGAAAGTGAAATCAAAGTTCACAAGTGAGAGAAAGGAAAAGTGAAGGGCAGAGAGAAGATTCTCATTTTGATATTGACACATTCATTTGAGAGAAATTTGAAGTATTTCCAACAAATAAAAAGAAGGAGATTATTGGGACCACTTTGTGTATAAGTTGTATTTGCTATCAAAAAGTGTCAATAATGGTCAAAATGAAGAAGGAACTCCAAAATGAATGGAGATTTATTGAACTGAATATGTCAGGAGAATTGTTATGGATTTATAGCATTGGATTCGACACTTGGAAAATTCTACATGATTGATTAAGTCAGATGATCGTTTCATTGATATTAAAGTTCAAAAAACTTGTATCAAACTGTGATACATTGTTTAAAACATTTAATTATCATCCTTCAAGGATGATTGAAGTTATTTGGAGTTGAGACTATAAAAAGAAAATGAGTATGAATAATGTTGAAGAAGGGGATTGAACTTTGAGGTGGCCATGATTATGTTTCATGGTGTCCAAGAATTTACACTTATAATAATATTTTTTTGGCTTATTTAAAAAAAATATGGCCAAAACTTGAGTTAGCTAGCCAACATTCAACCCAAGGTCTATGCGGGGCCACTGGGGTCAACCGTTCCCATGGGGAAGCTAGGCCAAGGCTAGGCCGTAGAGAAACAGTGGATGTAGAGCACACCTTAGTACGGGGTAGTACCATAGAGAGGAAAGGATAATTATGTTTGAACGATGGAATAACTTGATACTTAAGCATCGAATCTTTGTTTTTTTGATTCAATGTGGGACGAGTTTTAAAAAATCAGACATTATCTCAGTCATCCATATAATCTCGCATCTCACTAAATCATCCGATCACTCCTGGTAGATGGATCTAATCATGACAAATCATCTCATCCCATGCCACACATGTATTAATGAGGAATTTCCAATCTAAAATGATTTCTGGTTTAAACCTCTTCATCTTCAACCTCTCGTCGCTGCTCGACGTCACTGCTATACGTTGGAGTTGATCAAGAACCATGCCCAAACTATCATGCCCTATCATTTTTAAATTGTGAAGATCATAAGAGGGAAGTGAGGACATTAATGAAACTAATGTCTTGCATGCATGCAGATAACTCAAATAAGAAGAACTCATTTGGGCGAGTAAAACAAAGTTTCTAAGGCCATGTGGATTCGAGTAGGGATTTAAAATAAGGTAAATGCAATCTTGATTCCATGCACTAAGAGAGGAGCCTGCGTTTGAAAAAGGAAACAAATTGAGGATCTCAACATATCTTCACCTGCGAGTTTGAATATTTTCAAAGCACTGAAAATCCCAAGCATTCAAATCATGATCTCCATGGTATTTCACACATAATTTTAATGCGGAAGAAGAGTTTACCTTTCCTATAAAAGGAGGAGCCTGAGATGTGAATAGGATCCTGCTCCCACATTCTAGAGAGATCATGTTTTCAAAAAATAGAGCATCTCTCTATGCATAATTATGTGAAGAGAAATCAAAGAGTCATGTGACCCTTATTCTCTACAAAGAAGAGATCCTGTGAGTGTTTGATAGGTGATTTTCACTCTCAAATGACTTTGTAAAAAATCGGTTCCCACGAAAATGTGATAGGTTTTCTAAAACCCTCATTGTTCTTTGAGATGGCCACACTATCGTGAGCCAGTGGTTGAGATTCACTCCCACTGAGCTTTGTGAAGAGGCAGGTCTGTGCACCCCATGCATGAGGAAAATTCGTGCCCATACATCCTCTTCATGAATAAGAAGGCCCGTGGCCATCCTAGTTTCATGACTAAAGGTGAGAACACCCTAATGTTTTCACACTTATATCCTAATGTTTGCAGGGGTTCAAGTTTTGGTAAAGAAGAAGATTGTAAGAGAGGGTCTGTACGTATTTGCTAGCATGCATGTGCTTTTTTTGAAGGAGCCTGAGGCTATGTGAAGTTGTGTGAAGAAGTAGTTCGCACAAGGAAATGGTAAGTTCATGAACTACATGAAATCATATGTGAGAAGAAATAGGCAGTGTGTGCATGAAGAAGTTCATCCATCTAAACGTGAAAGAACAAGGTGAACCGTGGGTTTCACCCATTCGATTTTAAAGAAAGAAACATATAAACCTAAAGAAACACATGAACTATGTCAAAGAGAAATAAGAGAAAGATAATATAGGAGGTTGTGTGTGTTCTCAAATAATTATACCCATTAGGGTACTCAAACAAGCAAGAGAGAGAAGAAGAGTTAAGTGCATGCATTCATGCATGCACATGCATATGTGAAGTCACTTTAATAAAGAATCAACAAAAGTTTGTTCATGTAAATAATAAGAAGAAGTGGAACAAAAGAGTTCAACCTAAATGGAATATTCATGATCTCATGCATATATGAAAAGAGAAAGAAAGAATTAAATTTGATGATGGAAAGTGAGTCGATCCTCATTGCTTGAACAATCACATAGGTGTATGTGATTCTGGCTAAGAAAGAAGAAGAAAAGTGAATTTGATTATTGCAATAAAGAATAAGAAAGTAGAAGAACTAGTGCAATTGTTTTTACACTATAGAAGAAGAGGGAGAAGAAGAGAGTTTCTTACCTACTGATTTGCAAGTAATCAAGTGAAGAGCACTAAATTAGATCAAGAGCAGAACCTACCTTTTGAATAAGGAATAAGATTTTCCTAGATGACAGTATAAGGAAACAAAAAGTGTATGGGAATATCCTACTTGTTTCATGTTGGAGGTGGATTATTTCCCTTCCCCCTCCGAGTGTAGGGACTCACACTGGGAAGCAATTATCTCCTTCCCTCCTCCAAGTGTAGGGAGCCACAATGACTATCGTATTGTTATCCTAGTCAAACACTATAAAATTATATCACTTTATAGTGAATAATCCATGTACTAGTCATCACCATACATGGTAAAGACTAGATACTCACATTGATTAGTGAACCTTTTAAAAATATCGTGTGCATGTTTTTACTTCTTTCTATTATTGCATGCAACATGGAAAATATAATAAGAGAATCAACATCCTAATAGGTTAGGAGGTATAAGGATAAAAAGTTAGAATTGGTTTATTAAGTCCCCAAACCTGATTCAACCCCCTCTCAGTGTTAGTTATATCCAAAACTGGTCCTCTCATTCCTTTCCTCAAATATAAAAATAGGAAAGAGAAAGTTTAAAGGGAATCTTATACTTGCATGATTTCAATGTGGAAAAGTTGGACATCTTCTAGTAAGGTTCCCTTAGAAATTTCAAGACAATGATGTGGATGAATTTGAAATTCTTATAAATAATTCTTCATCCTATGTGAAAGTTATCAAAAATTTTAAGAAAAATTTATTAAAAAAGAAGAATCTTCTTTCACATGAAAATGAAAGCTTAGAAAAATATGAGTTTGAATAGATAAATAACTACAAGTATTATGGGGAAAATTATATGATGGTAGTTGTAGGTAGCTCCCAGAAAAGGGAATAAAGTAATAATAATGAAGAAGAAGTAAAACGAATAATTAATCTCCAGGCTAAATTAAAAGCCTCTCTTGAGGAGATAGATGTTTGAATAGCCAAAAAAATAAATCAAGTAGAGTGGTTCATGATGCCAAACTTTATATGTATAAATAATAAGAAAAGATGTCTAATATGAAGGAATAAATTTAAAATCTTAAGTCTTTAATGCTGGAGAACTCAAAAAAGTTCGTTGAGTACAATATTCAAGTTGAAGAATAGAAAAGATTAACTGATGGTTTGACTAAAAAAAGAAAAATAAAATCAAACACATTGAAATACTTTAAGATGAGTTTTTCAACCTATGAATAAAATTAGAACATATAGAGAGACTCTTGACTCCTGGTATGTAATCGAGAAAGAAGATTACTCAGGAAATATAAAATATATAAGTGGAGCATAGAGGTCCATAAAAGTAGAAGAAACCGTCATATACAAATGACAAGTCTAGTATGGGGATGGATCACAAATAGAATGATATGGTGATTGATGTTAGACCGTAAGAACCCACTTTGAGGTTGAAAATTGATTTGGGTAAAAATCATAATCAGAATACTCATAGAACCCAAGGAAGAATTAGTCCTACAATAATGTAAATGAATACACCTTGTATTAGGTGTTATTCCTATGGAATGATGGGACATTATCAAAATGTATGTTCCATAACTAAAAGGTACTTAATGGAGAAATATCAAAAAACACAACCACATAGAGTTCAATATGAAAAAATTGATTTTAATTGTCATTGTTTTTGGTGTGGATTATTTAGACACATGCCCAAATATAACTCACCAATAATGTAGAGGAATGTTCCAAAGCAGACCCAAAGTAGTCATAACCAGCAGATCAATGAATATTCGAATGAGTTGAAAATGAAAAATCAATTTATATCTCTAAAGATGAATTTGTTCCATAATACTCTGATAAAGATCAAGATTATCAATCCGTAATGGGTATAAAGTCCAAGACGTGAATCAAAAAGAAAAGAGTTGACAAGGAAGTGGATGCAAATATTTCCCTTAAAGCATCAGATTGTGATGGTGTTTGGATCCTTGATATTAAATTCACATCCCATATGATAGGAAATAAGGATATTCTTATTGGCATCAAATATGAAAAGGAAGGTATTTTAAAATTTGGAAATGATGAAGGAATGAATATTTTTGACTCTGGAAAATCTTAATTTAGGGAAATAGATATGAGACGTGTTGATGTCTTGGTTGTAGAAGGTCTTGGTCACAACATGCTAAGTTATAGTCAACTATGTGACATGGGTCATGTTATAAGATTTACTAAGAATTTGTGTATCATCAAGGAAAAAGATGGTATAATTGTTTTATAGGGGAAGCACATTAAGGGGAATATCTACCTTGTGAGTGAAAAAGAATATATATACTTTCTATATTGAGATAAAGAAAGTAGGTTGTGGCATAAATGGATTTTCCATCTATCCCAACCATCCTTTGAAGATCTGGTCAAATTTGATGGAGCTCAAGATTTCCCCAAGATATCATGTGATCGTACTCACACATGCGATGCTTGTAGACAAGGGATGATTATAAAAAATACATATAGGAAAAAAGAACAAAATTCAACAAAAGTGCTTGAATTGGTTCATGCATACATGTGCGAACCTATATCACCAAGATCCATTGACATGAAGAGGTAATATATTCTTTTCGATGATGATTTCAGTAAGATGACATCGATATTTTTCATTTTCAATAAGTCTGATGTGTTCATTTTCATAAAAAAAAATTGGAGGGAAGATGAAAGGATGCTTGGATAGAAGATTCTGAAGTTTTAAACTTATAATGGTATGGAATTTACAAACAACCAAGTGGTGGAATATCTCGAGAAACATGGGATAAGGCATCAAGTTTCAATAGTTTGAAGTCCTCAATAAAATAGAGTGGTTCATAGGAGAGATAGAATCATAAAAAACATGTACAAAACAATGCTTACTGAAAAAGACCTACTAGATAAATTTTGGAAGGAAGTAGCCTTAACATCAGTCTATATATCCAATAAGTATTTTCTATGTCTGAAAGAATAAAAGAATTTGTATTAGTTTTGGTATAGAAAGAAGCCAAAATTGAAATACTTTCGAATCTTTGGAAGTATGTTTTTTATTCTTAATAAATAGAAACATAAGAAATTTTAATCTCATGGAGATTAGGGGATATTCCTTGGCTATCCATGAAAAATAAAATCATATAAATGATTCAAAAAGAGGCTAAGAAAAGTAGTTTAAAGAAATGATTTCACTTTAGTAGAGAATGAATATAATCTTCAACAACATTGTGAATAAATCCTTGATGTTAGTGATGAGGAGGTAATAAACTCAAGAGGATTAGAAGAGGAAAATGATGATTTGGAAGAAGATACTAATGATGAGCAGAAGGAAGTCAAATCTACATCTGCATGGAAGATAAAGATTTGAGATGAAATTGACATAAAAACATCATTAGTGATTATGTAATACTAGTTCAAACATAGTGAATGAAGTATTTAAAGTGGTAATCCTTACTATATTAGGTAGAGACTAATTTTTTTGAATAATTAGATAAAGATGAGAATTGGTTTTAGGCTCTGAATGAAGAGCTTGATCAAATTGAGAAGAATCAGACATGAGATATTTTTTTGAGACCAGAAGATAAGAATGTCATCAGGACTAAATGGGTATTATGTAATAAACTAAATGAATATGGATTGGTCATTTAGAAAATAACACAATTAGTGTGCAATGGATACTCCCAGATGGTGGAGTTTATTTTAAATATCTACATCAACAATGATAATAATCAAAATATAATGGTGTTGGTGTATGTAGAAGATATAATATTTTGTGGATCAGATGAAGCATAGTGAAAAGAGTTCATAGAATTCATTAAAAATGTGTTCAAAATGTCAATGATTAGTTAACTGACCTTTTTCTTTGGTTTACAAGTGACACAAGAAAGGAATGACACATTTATTTCTCAATCCAAATATTCAAAGGGGGTTTTGAGAAGACTTGGAATAGATAATTCCAAGGTGATACTAACTTCGGTGGATACCCAGATGAAACTATCATAAGATAATGAAGGTAAAACTATTAATGTCATAGAATATAGATAAATCATTGGTAGTCTATTGTCTTTAAAAGAAAGACAACATGATATTTTTTTCCACATGAAAATCAACACGATATCAAAGTGATCCTAAATAAAATCACTTACTTGTAATAAAAAAGAATACATAGGTATATCAAGGGCATGGTGTATTTTGGTTTTTTGTATGATGAAAAATATCAGCAAGATTTATTAGGCTATATGGATGAAAATTGGACCGATTCAACATATGATAGAAAATAAACATCAAGTGATTAATTATATCTTGGAGGATTGTTTATTTTTTTGGATAAGCAAGAAATAAGATTACATTTCACTGAGTACTATAGAAAATAAATAAATTATGAACACTCAATATTTCATGTTTTCATTGTGGATGAATTAATAGCTTGATGACATGGGAGTGGAAATGAAGTCTCTAATCAGAATATATTTTCATAATTCAAGTGCTCTAAATCTTAGAAAAAATCCAATCCATCACTCATGTAGAAAAAACATTTAAATAAAGTATCATTTTATTAGGGATAAGGATGATCATGGTTTTTTGAATTTGGAGTATGTGTCTATAGAACTATAGGCTATAAAAATTCTAACAAAACCCTTACCTAAAGAGGCATTTGAGTGGCATCGAGGGATCTTGGAGTTTTGTAGACTCCCCATACTTGAAAAAGTGTGGATGTGGTACCCCCTCTCCCTAAGGTATTGTGTGCTTTTCTCTTATGTGATAATGTGTGATATTTACAATGTTTAATCCACAAATGAGTGACATTTGGGTTTATTTAAAAATGTGGATAAAATATCATGATAAATATAAGGGGAGAAGATGACAGGGGAGGAGCAAAGATCTTGGGGAGTTTTAAATCTTATGTTGCTAAAGATGATCGATCAAAGGTTATAAATAATGAAATATGGGATTCATGATGAAATCAGTTGAATATTTTGGAAATAAAGTGTTTCATTGATGAAATTTATATGCTACTCTTGTTTCTCACACTGAGCATGACTCACATGGGCATAGAGTGTATTTTGAGTAAAACTTTGATCGCTATTTGGAATCACAATAAGGGGATTTTTTTTGAATATACGAGAATATTTAAAGTGGTTTCAAAGGGTGAAGAGTTTTAAACTAATCCAGAGGGGAATATTGTTAGGAAAAAATCTCTTAAGGTAACATTGTAGTGTTTTTGGGTTGATTTTGTTTATTAAAAAATCTGGTTAACAACATTCCAGCATGTTTGTTTTCGAAGTAAGGTGTTTGTGAAGGTGGCATAGTTTCCCAATGTTTTATATATTTTTGGGCCTCAAAATCAGGATTTTTTTTATGGAAAAGGAAGGATCCTCTCATAGAAAATGTGTATACCACATAGCACATAAATAAGTTTGTAGTGATTTGGACTACATAGGAATTTCACTATACGAACCATATATTAATCTTTCAAAACCACAAATAAAAATTGGCCAAGTAAGGATTTGAACATAGAAATTGTGGCATGTGAACCAAAAATGGATCCAGTCATTTTTGGTCAAACTTAGTGAATTAAAGGCCACCAAAAATGGATTTTAATTTGTGGTCTAAGGTGATGATTTAAAGGGTGCCTCATTGCAAGATTTTTGAATATCATCTAGTGCTATACAAACTGAAAGGGGATCATCTCTTTCAGATGAAGATGGTGATTTAAAGGTGTAAGAACCTATTTCTTATTCTTGAGGTACGAGTTTCTTATTTTCTCTTTTCCTTAAGTGTTTTTGAGAAAATAAGAAAAATGGGAGAAAATCCTAAATTTTGTGACTACACGCCGTGTACTTTTCCACACGCTGTGTACTATGGCCATGTGGAATGAGTACACAGGGTGTGTAGGCCGGTCGACGATGATGTGTGTAAAAACTGACTACATGTCGTGTAGTGTGTACTTACACACCGTGTAGTCAGTCGGCAGGAAAACAGTAAGGCGGTGGGAGCTGAGTGATAGTACACACCGTGTACTAAGGTATTACACACCGTGTACTCATGTCAACATATGAACAGTTTCATGCTGGAGAGAAGCCGGAGGAACACTTAAAAAATGAAAAGTACACGCCATTTACCCAATATACACGCCATGTAGTCTGTTGTTTTCGTTTAAAATGGGAAGTAGCCTCCCCTGTTCACAGGGAAGGCTTAGAACCGGAGGAGAGCTCTGGAGGATGGTCAGAACTTTGGAGATCACCCGATCGAGCACCAGGAATCCGATTCCGCCTCTGTCGATCTCGTTGGAACCGTACGGGTAATCCCTCCCCTCTCCTTGAACATTTCTTACAAATTATTTCATGAGGGGAAGTTATTTAAGTTTTAATGGAAATTACTTTACGTCAAATCTATGTCGTTCTCAGGCATTTCAAGAAGCATCGTTCACAAATACCGATCAGGGGCAATCTAGGTAGGTGGTCTGGTGTTTATTTCCAACTGTTGAGTTGTTTTTGTGTACCAATGTGCAACGAACCCATGTTGGGGTGTCGTGTGGCTAAGGCCTCGGCTATTTTAAATACCTATAATTGCATAGGTAATTTAATGGAATTGTAAAACTACTGTTTGGGATCACTTCTTGGATCCAGGACCACCCCTGGGGTGCGCTCCTTTGTTTAGCCATTTGGCCTGGTTACTCGAGGGTATATCGTAAATTTTAGCATGATTTGAATTTCCTTGAGAGGAATTGTATATAAATTGTTTTCTTATATGTTGGACATGACCCGATTACCTGTTTAGCCTGAGGGCAGTGTGGTGATTAGCCTGTGGGCAGTGCTCTGTTCAGCCTGAGGGAAACTTCTTTCTAGCCTATGGGAAGTAGATTATGTGCCTATGGGAGACACCTCGTATGCTTGAGGACATTATTCGATATGCTTGTGGGAAGATTTCCGTGGGTTTGGATTATCTTTACCTGAGGGTAAGGGTTTACGTGCCTGAGGACACATACTTTTTACTTAGAAATACACTATGGTGATTTCCTAATATTAAATGATTAAATGAATATTAAAAATGGAAATATAACTGATACCGTTAGTTACTTTTTAGTACTTCTTGTGTTATTGAATTTACTACTGTACACTGCTGTTGCACATTTACACTGACAGTTGGGCATAAACCTTTGGTGGGTGCCTACTGGGATTCATTTCTCACACCCTGTTTGGGTCATGTCTTCGGCCCAAAAAGACTATATTGCTGCAGGTGTGCATAAGTTCAAGGGTCCCCATACAGGTACTTGATTTTTGCAGAGGAGTATAAGAGCATGGGACCGAGCTTAGGCTTGCGATGCTGCTGAGTTTCTCTTGCACTGTTTGCTTTGTTTGCCGTACCTGTACTTTCCAGTGTATTGTAATGTTGTGTAACATGTTCTGGCTTTTTTCTTAGAACTAGAGACTTGTTGCATCATTATCTATATAAATGTTGGTTCTCTTTTACTGTAGTTGATCATTTCAGTTATTTATGTTTTACTTCTTCCGTTGTTGCTGTATGTTTGTTCTTGTATTCCGCTGCATTACACTTTGACAAATGAGGGAATAGTTTTCCCACTATCAGAACTAGACCCTTGCTGCTAGTCGGTAGCCTCTGGTGTTTGGGGAAATGCACTTGAGGTCATGTGACCAACCGGGTTCGGGGCACCCATGGAGTGGTACCCGGATTTGGGATGTTACAAAGTGGTATCAGAGGAGTTATTTTCTTTGACTTACTATTTGGAGCCTTAGTCAGGGATAGGATGGAAAAGGTAGTTGGTAATAAGCTGTGCTCGGGAGTAGCTAACCTGTGTATAGGGAAAATCCAGTCTACCTCGTATTTTTTCAATTATTCGGATTTTTCAAATTTTACAGTTTATTTGATTTACATCGTTGGGTGACACACTTGTGATTGTGCTGTTTATATGTTATTCATGAGTTCTATTTACTTTCAACCCAATGAGATGAGGGTATGCCATATCATGCATCATTTAGGCACATGCAAAAAATCACATGTCATTCATAGTTCCATGCCATGTAGGCGCCTTAGAAATTGCATGTTGTTGTGATAGTTGTTGTGCTAGAAAAGCATGCTATTGTGATAGCTGCTTTGATAAATACGTGCTATTTGATATGGTATTGTTAATTGAGGTTGCTGGTAGAATGAAAGACTAACTTTGGTTTTTGGTGAGTATGGGCCCTCAATAACCGGAATTTGGTGGATCATTAACGTTTTTTCCTTGTTATAACAAGTATAAGATGCGAAGCTTTGATTCGCAGGGAGTATGGGCCCCCACAGATCAGAATTTGGCACTTAGGTGTTGTTTTTCAGTATTTTTTGGGTTCCAGAGAAGTATCTGAGGCTTACTGTCTGGAAAACCCAGGATACACGCCATGTAGTTCCCCGGACACACGCCGTGTGTTCTTCTGTTCTGGAAGAAATGGAAAAAAATTTAGTACACGCAGTGTACTCTCAGTACACGCCGTGTAGACTCATCCCGTGTCATAGACCGTGTGGGCGGGGACATGGGGTAGGGAAAAGCTTGGAAAAAACACGCCGTGTACCAGATGTACACGCCATGTATGGTTGACCCGGAGTCCGCCCGTGTAACTAACAACACAGACGGAGGAGACCTTGAGACATACACGCCGTGTCCACCATGGAACACGCCATGTAGTCCGACCTGGGGACCCGACCATGTAGCTAAAAAACACGGGTCAGTATTACCTCATATTGAACATGCCATATACCTGAGGGACACGTCGTGTAGTACTTATCGGTGGGAGACCACGTGGAATTAGCCATGTGGCTAGGGAACTGGGGTGGTGTACATGCCGTGTGCGGGTGTAACACACCGTGTGGTGTCAGCCGAGTAGTCAGCCGTGTCACGAACGACACAGGCAGTTGGAAATTTAACCATACATGCCGTGTAGATTCCATACACGCCGTGTAGTCTTGTTCAAGTGAGACATGTGGCTTAGCCGTGTAGAAGGACTCAGGTAGGGAAGGATAATTCAAGTACACACCGTGTATTTAGAAGGCACGCCGTGTGTTTGGGGTGTTACATGACCAGTTTATGCTAGGGTACACGCCCATGTGAATGGCTTGCGAGAACACACCGTGTAGTATTTATACATGCTGTGTAGTCAAGTTTTGTAAATTTTGAAAACTTTCCTTCTCCATTTCCTTGTTTTCGGTCTTTGATAATCTTGATCTAAGGTGTGCGTTTGACCTTGTAGAGTCATTCCACCGAGACGACCACGCATTGTTCTCCAAGAGAGCGGCAATAATTATACTACAGAGATGGTAGGCCATGGGATACCAGTGGATCCTCCAGTAGAACCAGATGCGGCGCTAACCGTTATACCAGACACAGGCACAGATGTGTAGTTCCGTGAAGGCTTCATGCGGTTCATGCAGACCTTTCAGGGAGCACCGCCGTCTGCCACATCTATGGCAGAGCTAACTCGTATCTTCTAGCAGCAACATCCGCCTACGTTTTCAAGGGATGGCAGACCACAGGCTATGGAGTCTTGTCTAGATTCATTTCAGACTATTTTTTAGCATCTTGATAAGCCTTTAGGGCGAAGGGTCAAGCTCGTGACTTATATACTGCGTGATTCCACCAAGAGGTGGTGGGATGTTACCACCCAGTCAGAGCATCACAAATACATGGAGTGGGAAGATTTTCAGAAAGCTTTCCCTGACTTCTTCTTCCCAGAGACGCTGAGGGCAGATAGAGATCGAGAGTTCATGAATCTACAATAGGGCACTACGTCGGTTATGGATTATTCTTCTCGTTTCACTGAGCTTCAGCGTTTTTCACCAGTTCTGGTCAGTGATGAGATATTGAGGGCTAATCGCTTTGAGGATGGTCTTCGATATGACATCTGTACACTGGTGAATGTTTTTAGGTTTCCTATGGTAAATGCTATTGTGAACCATCCACTGATTACTGATCAGAATCTGTGGGAAGCTAGTGGTGAGGGCCAGGGAGGTTCGACACCAGTTTAGGGTACTATGTCTACCGGTAAGAGGAAGAGACAGATGGAATTCTATCATGGTGGTAGTACCAGCCAAAGGAATGTTTTAGGTGGCCAGGTCATGTGCTACCAGTGTGGTAAGGAGGGGCACATGAGACTGTAGTGTCTATGTGACCTAGTGGAGTGCCGAGCTTGTGGAAATATGGGTCATCTGCAGCGCTTTTGCAGTGCGTTTCCACTAGTGGCTAGTGAGAGGGGTTCTATGCAGACTCCGCGTGCGGGAACAGGACCAGCAGCTTCTTACCAGTCGAGAAACTAGAATATTTTAGGGTGTGTAGGCAGAGATGGTGGTCAAGTCCATGGTAGCCAGACACCAGGATCTCAGAGGCAGTAAGGTGGGACAACTCAGGGTAGCCTGGCTGTGTCGTAGGGCTGCGACACTGGGCAGTCATATGCAGTGCAACATACCCAACATGAGCAGGATCCCAGACCTTCTACTACCAGAGGTACTATTCTAGTAGCTTCTGTCTTATCTTCAGTACTTTTCAATATGGGTTATACACATCGCTTTCTATCTATGCCTGTTTTGGAGATCCTTGGGCTCTGTGTTTCTTCTTCTTCTGATGTTATGACGCTAGACACTCCGTTGGGGACTAGAACGACCAGTGTGCATCAGTGCAGGGAGTTCCCCCTTGAGGTTGGTGGGTGTCACTTCCTTTGGGACCTCTATGTCTTAGAGATGACGAACTATGATTTCATTCTCGAGATGGACTGTTTGGTTCCCTTTTGAGCCTTTGTAGACTACTATCTTCGCAGGGTGCATTTCACATCACCAGAGGGAGGAGAGTTTCTATACAAAGGCGAGTTGGATGTTCAGGCGAGTTGAGCTAGAACCGAGAATCGTGGGTGAGGTGGAGGCACAACCCAAATTGTGAGTTTATATATGGATGATCAGGGGACTTGTCAGAAGTACTTCCCACCATTGGTTGATTATTTCAGGGATGTATTCCTGGATGACTTTTGAGGTCTACCTCTATAGCATGAGGTGTATTTCTCTATTGATATTTTGCCATGAGTGGCACTGGTATCCATTCATCCTTATAGGATGGCTACACCTGAGTTACAGAATCTCAAGAGACAGTTATAGGAGTTACAGTCAAAGGGTTTTATCCGACCCCGTACTTCTCCTTGGGGTTCTTCGGTCCTTTTTTCAAAGAAGGCGGATGATACCCTCAGACTCTGTGCGGATTATCGGAAGCTGAACCAGTTGACGGTCAAGAACCAATATCCCTTAACAAGGATTGATGATCATTTTGATAAACTTCGAGATGCATGAGTGTTCTCGAAGATTGACTTGAGATGTGGATATCATCAGTTGCACATTAGACCATCTGATATACCTCTCACGACCTTCAGAAGTAGGTATGGTCTATATGAGTACTTGGTTATGTCGTTCGGACTCACGAACGCACTAAAAGTTTTCATGGCTCTGATGAATCATGTGTTCCATCCTTATCTGGATTCTTTTTTGGTAGTATTAATGGACGATATATTGGTGTACTTTCACACTCGACACGACCATGCCACCCATCTTGAGATCATGCTGAGTACACTGAGAGAGCATTGAATATATGCTAATCTCTCAAAGTTCCACTTTTTGATGGACCAGATTCACTTCATGGGTCATATCATCTCAGAGGCAGGAGTTGCAGTAGACCCAGAAAAGGTGAGAGTAGTAGTTTCCTCAGAGCAGCCTAAGAACGTGTTTGATATACAGAGTTTCTTGGGGCTAGCTGGTTACTAAAAGAATTTTATACAAGACTTCTCCTGCTTAGCAGCGCCGTTGATAGGTTTGACTAAGAAGAGTGTGAAGTTCTTTTGGTCAGAAGCTTGCGAGACAACCTTACAAGAGCTGAAGGGAAGGTTGACATCAACACCAATCCTTATACTTCCAGAGCAAGGAAAGAGCTATATAGTTTACTGTGATGCATCAGGTATTGGGTTGGGAGCTGTGTTGATGCAAGGAGATCGAGTTGTTGTGTACGGGTCTCGGAAGTTGAGGCCAAATGAGAGGAATTACCTGACGCATGATCTCGAGTTAGCTGCAGTTGTTCATGCGTTACGCTATTGGAGACATTATCTCTTGGGAGAGAATTTTGTAGTTTTCACCAACCACAAAAGTCTCAAGTATATCTTTACTCAGCGTGACTTGAAACTGAGGTAGTGAAGGTGGGTCGAATAACTTCATTCCTTCGATTTTGAGCTTGCCTATACACCTGGTAAGGGTAATGCAGTTGCTGATGCACTGAGAAGGAAGACTCAAACACAGGCGGTTCATGAGTCCAGTGATGAGTGGAAGCTTATGGATTTGTTCTCTAAGATGCATTTGGAGGTTCATGAAAGTCAGAGGAAAACCTATCTTTCATCTTTAGCTGTGAATTATACCGTTCTGGATAGAGTGAGTATGAGACAACTATTTGATTCAGAAGGCTTAGTTCTATGGGATTCGGTGGCAAGTGAGGACCCTCCTCCTGGGTGGACGATAGGCGATGATGAGGTGCTGCGTTTACATGGATGAGTGTGAGTTCCATGGGATATACGCGAGGAGTTTATGGGGGGAGTTTCATGCTTCAGCTTGGGTAGTTCATCCCAGAGTTACCAAGATGTACTGTGACTTGAGATATCAGTACTGGTGGCTGGGTATGAAGAGAGAAGTTTCTGGTTTTTTATGAGATGTTCCACCTGTCAGTAGGTGATGGCGGAGCATCAGAGGCCAGCCAGACTGTTACAACAGTTACCCATTATAGAGTGGAAATGGGATGATGTCGCGACAGATTTCGTGATTGGGTTGCCGAGGTCACCTCGATGAAATGATGCCATGTGGGTTGTTGTGGACAGACTCACTAAGGTAGCTCACTTTTTTCCGATCAAGTATACCTTCTATGTTGATGATCTAGGAAAGCTGTATATTCGAGAGGTTGTACGTCTTCATGGGGTTCCTCGTTCTATCATTTCATATAGGGATGCCCGTTTTACGTCTCATTTTTGGCAGGGTTTTTAGAGGGCACTGGGTATACAGGTGATTCTGAGCACAGCTTACCACTCTCAAACTGATGGTTAGTGAGAGAATACGATACAAGTGCTTGAGGACATGCTGCGTGCATGTGTTCTAGACTTTTTGGGCTCCTGGGAGAAGCATATAACCCTATTCAAGTTTTCCTATAATAATAGTTTTCAGGAAACTATTGAGATGGAACCTTACGAGGCTTTATATGGTAGGCCATGCTGATCACCTTTGTGCTGGATAGAGGAAGGTGAGGAAGCTTTACTAGGACCACGTCTTGTACAGTATAATTCTCAACAGGTCCAGTTGACTCAGAAGCGGATGGCGACTGCACAGTCTCGTCAGAAATATTATGCTGATTGTTGTAGATGACCCTTAGAGTTTGTGATCGGGGATCAGGTTTTCTTGCGAGTTTCACTGAGGTTGGGACACAGGTGAATCAGGAGACAGGGTAAACTTTCACCGAGGTATGTGGGGCTGTTTGAGATTCTGGAGAGAGTCGGGCCGGTTTCCTATCGGTTACAGTTACCACAGAGGTACCGGGCCATGCAAGACGTCTTCCATGTATCATAGTTGCGCCGCTATCATTCAGACCCGTATCAAATCTTTCATCTTGAGGAGTTTGAGATTTAGATATATGCATCCTTTGAAGAGCATCTGATTCGTATCATGTATAGGAGCATGAAGGTTCTCTAAAGCTAGTCAGTTCCTCTCATACTGGTGCTATGAAAGCATGGCCGAGTGCAGGACGAAACCTGGGAGAGGGAGACCGACATATGTGCTCAGTGGCTAGAGTTGTTCTGAGCTTTATCTTCACCACCCTTGGAAGGGAAATTTGGGGAATAATTTCTTTAAGGGAGGAAGTTTGTAAGAACGTGGTTCTTATTCTTGAGGTACAGGTTTCTTATTTTATCTTTTCCTTAAGTGTTTTTGAGAAAATAAGGAAAATGGGAGAAAATACTAAATTTTGTGAATACACACCATGTACTTTTCCACACGCCGTGTACTTTGGCTGTGTGGAATGAGTACACAGGGCGTGTAGGCCGGTCAACAATGATGGGTGTAAAAACCGACTACACGCCATATAGTGTGTACTTACACACCATGTAGTCAGTCAGCCAGAAAACAGTAAGGCAGTTGGAGCTGAGATACAGTACACGCTGTGTACTAAGGTATTACACGACGTGTACTCATGTTGATAGATGAACAGTGCCACGCTAGTGAGAAGCCTCCAGAGGAACGGTTAAAAAATGAAAATTAAACGCCATGTACCCAATAGTACATGCCATGTAGTCTGTTTTTTTCTCTTAAAATGAGCAGTAGCCTCCCCTGTTCACAGGGAAGGATTAGAACCAGAGGAGAGCTTGGGAGGATGACCAAAACTTTGGAGATCACCCAATCAAGCATCGGGAATTCGATTCCGCCTCCATCAATCTCGTTGGAACCGTACGGGTAAGCCCTCCCCTCTGCTTGAACCGTTCTTACCAATTCTTTCCCAAGGGGAAGTTATTTACATTTGAACATGAATTATTTTACCTCAGATCTACATCGTTCTTGGTCATTTTGTGGAGCGTCGTTCACGAATACCGATGAGGGGAAATCGAGGTAGGTGGTTTGGTGTTTATTTCCAGCTGTCGAGTTGTTTTTGTGTACCAATGTGCAACGAACCCATGTTGGGGTGTCGTGTGGCTGAGGCCTTGGCTATTTTAAATACCTATAATTCTATAGGTAATTTAATGGAATCGTAAATCTACTGTTTTGGATCACTTCTTGGATCCAGGACCACCCCTGGGGTGCGTTCCTCTGTTTAGCCGTTTGGCCGGGTTACCCGAGTGTATACCATAAATTTTAGCATGTTTTGAATTTCCTTGAGAGGAATTGTATATAAATTGCTTTCTTATATGTTGGGAATGGCCAGGTTACCTGTTTAGCCTGAGGGCAGTGTGGTGATTAGCCTGTGGGCAGTGCTCTATTCAGCCTGATGGAAACTTCTTTCGTGCCTGTGGGTAGTAGATCCTGTGCCTGTGGGTGACACCTCGTACTCCTGAGGGAATTATTAGATATGCCTATGGGAAGATTCTCGTGGGTTTGGATTCTCTTTACCCTAGGGTAAGGGTTTACATGCCTGAGGACACGAACTATTTACTTATAAATACACTGTGGTGATTTCCTGATATTAAATGATTAAATGAATATTAAAAATGGAAATATAACTGATAAAATTAGTTACTTTTGAGTACTACTTGGGTTATTGCATTTACTACTGCACACTACTGTTGCACATTTACATTGACAGTTGGGCACTGACCTTTGGTGGGTGCCTACTGGGATTCATTTTTCACACCCTATTTGGGTAATGTCTTCGGCCCAAACAGACTATATTTCTGCAAGTGTGGATAAGGGCAAGGGTCCCTATAAAGGTACTTGATTGTTGCAGAGGAGTAGGAGAACATGGGACCGAGCTTAGGCTTGAGATGCTACTGAGTTTCTGTTGGACTGTTTTCTTTGTTTTCCGTACCTGTACTTTCCAGTGTATTGTAATGTTGTGTAACATGTTCTGGCTGTTTTCTTAGAACTAGAGACTTGTTTCATCATTATCTATATAATTTTTGGTTATCTTTTACTGCAGTCGATCATTTTAGTTATGTATGTTTTACTTATTCCACTGTTTCTGTATGTTTTTTCTTGTATTCCACTGCGTTACACTTTGACAAATGAGGGAATAGTTTCCCCACTATCAGACCTGGGCCCTCGCTGCTAGTCGGCAGCCTCTGGCGTTTGGGGAAATGCGCTTGAGGTCATGTGACCAACTGGGTTCGGGGCACCTGTGGAGTGGTACCCGGATCTGGGACGTTACAAAAGGGTGTCACAAAGTGTATTTTCATTTGTGTACAAAGGTGGCCTCCGAAAAGGAATAAGGTGCTATACGAACTGCATAGCGAGTGTAGTATGAAGTGATAGATAATTTGAAAAGGAATTTTGGGTAATTATTATTGGTAGGTTTTGAAAAAAAAATCATGTATAAATGACCCCTAATAACTTCATTAAGGGAGAGTAAATTTTATTAGAGAAGATTGTCATTAGAAGAATATGGTTTACTCAAAAGGTTGTTTTTGAAGGAGGAAGTCCACAAATGATTAGTTTGTAGAGGAGATGTTGTTTTTTTGTGGTTAATCTCATAAAGGTAAAGTGGTTTTCAAGGATTCATTAATCTATAAATAAAGGATTCCATAAAGCATTTGCGCTAGGTGGTGAAAGGCAGTTCGCGAAGGGATTTATACTATTTACAAAGAGGTAGAAACAGTTTGCGAAAGGAATCTCCAAAAATAAAATGGTATATGGTGAAGTGTATTTCATATACTGGGTGAAAACAAAACTTCATGTAACACTCATATATTTTTGAAACAATTATGATTTGATTCATAATAATAGAAGATTCTTCAAAAGAAACAGCGAGGACACTTCAGTTGAGAGAGTAGTGAGCTTTCGAATTGTGATTGGTTGTAAACCCGGAGGGTCGGTGAGTCCGCTCTGAAATTTTTAATAGAAGTGTGCTTTAGTGTATTTGGTACATAGGCACAGTTTTTTGTATTCTCCTTGTATTTATCCTAGTGTAAGTGAACCAAATAAAATTTATGTGTGTCATACATGATTTCATTTATTTTCATACATGGCTATGAGAAAGGGAGAGAAGATTATTTTTTTTAACAATGAAATGATATCTGAATTGGCAGTTGTTTTAATCTTTCATACCTTTATTCACCCCCCTCTTGGGATATTTAACCAAATTAGGCTAAAAATTGTTATCAAAGGGTGGTTATTATCAACATTTCTCTCTCAAGGATTTCAATTGAGGTTTTCAATCATAAAGGGATTCTGATCTTTGATGGAAACAAATCTAAATTATGAAAGAATCATATGCATTACTACTTCCGATATTTAGGTATATATGCCTTTACAACAACAATTCATGGTATTTTAACTAGTTTGGAAAATCGTTCTTTATCAGAAGATGGCTACATAGAATTGGATGTTGACGCTAGGGAAATCAACACATTAGGGGGAACATTGTCCAATGCAATATGCACAAAGGTGATGTCATGTAATTTAGAACATTCCATGTGGGAAAAACTATTAAATATCTATGAAGGTGAGTCAAAATGTCAGAGAAGAAAAATTAAAGGTTCTATGGAACAAACATGACGAGTTAAGAATGAACCCCAATGAGTTTGTAGATGCATTCTTTGACTGCGTGAATATTGTTATAAAATATATTTAGGATCTTAGAGAAATATTTGATGGCATAATGATCATCAAGTTCATACTGAGAATACTTCCACCTCAGTTCAATATGAAAGTATCTATACTATATATGAGGTCATGTCATTCATTTCCTCAAATCTAAAAAGTGGGAAAGGAAAGTTCAAAGGAAAACTTCCACTTGTACGCTTTTAATGTGGAAAGGTTGGAAATTTGTAGCAAGGTACCCCAAGTAGTTTCAATATAATGATGAGGCTGAAGTTTAAATTCCCATGAAGAAGTATTCATTCTATGTGAAAGGAAATAAAAATTTTAAGAGAAATTTCTTCAAAAACAAGAATCTTATTTCATAAGAAAATGATATATCAGAAAAATATAAGGTTTAAGAGATAGAGAACATCATGTATAATAGAGAAAATGATATGGTGGTAGTTGTAGGTAGCTACTAGAAAAGGGAATAAAGAGTCAATGATGAAGAAGAATTTGAAGTAAGAGTTGATCTCTAGGATTAATTAGAATCCACTCTTGAGGAAATAGATGTTTGGAGAGACAAAAAAACCAAAAAGAGTGGTTCAAGATAACAAAATTTATATACAGTATTAGGAAGAAGATATTTCTAAGAATAAGGAAGAAATTGAAAATATTAAAGTCTTCAATGCTAGAGAACTTAGAAAAAGGTCCTTAAGTACAAGCTCCAAGTTGAAGAATATAAATAAGTAATCAATAGTTTAAAAAACGTAGAAAAAAATCAAATTAAACACATAGAAGGACTTTAAGAGGAAGTTTTTGACTTGTGAAAAAAATTAGAAGATTAGGAGAGACTCTTGACTCTCGGTGTGACATCAGGAAAGTAGATTACTTAGGAAATAGAAAACATAGAAGTAGAGCGTATAGGATTATAAAAATAGAACCAACCATCATCTCCAAATGACAAGGCTATTATGGGGATTGATCCCAAATAGAAATATATGGTGATTGATGTCAGGCCATAAGTTCCCACTCCAAGTTTGAAATTTAATTTGGGTATAAATCAGAATGAAAAGACTCATAAAACCCATGGATGGATTGGTCCCACAATAATGTATAGGAATACACCTTGTATAAGGTGTTATTGTTGTGGACAGATGGGACATTATCAAAATGTATGTTCCATAGCCAAAAGGTACTAGAGGGAATAAGAGAAAAAAATGTAGCCAAATTGAGTTCAATATTCCAAAAATGATTTTGATGGTCACTATTTCTAGTGTAGAGGATTCAAAAACATGACCAGATATTTCTCATAAACAATGTAGAGTAATGTGATGAAGCAGACCCAAAGTGGTTGTAAGCAATAGATCAATGAATCATATAATGATTTGAATTTTTTTTTACAGCTATGCCAGATGAATTTGGTCCATCATACTCTAAGGAAGATCAAAAGTTTCAATCCATAATGGGTATGAAGTCAAAGATGTAGACCAAATGGAAAAGAGATGAGCAGGAAGTGGTTACATATATTTACCTTAAAGCATTAGATCATGCTAGTGTTTGGACCCCTGATAGTGGATTCTCATCCCATATGATGAGAAATAAGGACATGGTTATAGGAATCAAATATGATAAGGAAAGTATTGTAAAATTTATAAATGATAAAGGAATGAATATTATTATCTTAGGAAAATCTAAATTTGGGGACAAGGATACGAGACGTACCGATGCCTTGGTTTCCGAAGGTCTCAGTCACAACTTTCTAAGTGTTAGTCAACTATGTGACCCAGGTCATGTTATAAGATTTACCAAGAAGTTGTGTATCTCTAAGGAAAAATATGGTTCATTTGTTTTATAGGATAAAGATATGAAGGGAAATCTCTAAGTTGTGAGTGGGGACGAAGATATGTGTTTTCTATACAGAGAGGCAAAAAATAGGTTGTGGCATAAATGGTGTTTGTATCTTTGATAACCATCCTTGGAAAATATTTTAAAATGTGATGTATATTGAGATATCCTCAAGCTATCACGCGATCATACTCACACATGTAATTTTTGATGATCGCTATTTTTGGTTTGGATGATTCGGAAACATGACTAGATATAACTCATCAATAATGTAGAGGAATGTGCCGAAGAAGACCCAAAATGGTCATAATAAGTAGCTCAATGAATCATCTAATGAGTTGAAAACTAAAAATCAATTTTTAGCACTACAAGATGAATTTTTTTCATCATACTATGATGAAGATCAATATTATCAATCCATAACAGGTATGAAGTCAAAGACATGAATCAAAAATAAAAGAGTTGACCTGGTAGTGGTTGCAAATATTTCCCTTAAAGCATCAGATCATGCTGGTGTTTGGATCCTTGATAGTAGATGCACATTCCATGTGAAGAGAAATAAGGATCTTGTTATAGGCATCAAATATGACAAGGAAGGTATAGTCAAATTTGGAAATGATGAAGGAATAAATATTGTTGGTTATGGAAAATCCAAATTTGGGGGAAAGGATATGATACATGATGATGTCTTGGTTATCGAAGGTCTTGGTCACAACATGCTAAGTGATAGTCAACCGTGTGACTTGGGACACACAATAAGATTGATTAAGAATTTTTGTATCATCAAGGTAAAAGATGGTATAATTGTTTTATAGGGGAAGCACATGAAGGGGAATATCTACCTTGTGAGTGAAAAAGAAGACATACACTTTCTATCTAAAGATAAATAAAATAGGTTGTGGCATAAATGGATTTTTCATCTATGCCAACCATCCTTGGAAGATCTGGTCAATTTTGATATAGCTCAAGATCTTGCCAATATATCATGTAATCATGCTCACACATGTGATTCTTGGAGACAAGGGAAGATTATAAAAAAGTCATACAGGGAAAAAGAAAAAAAGTCAACCAAAGTGCTTGAATTGATTCATGCATATGTGTGTGGACCTTTCTCACCAAGATCCATTGATAGTAATAGGTACTATGTTCTTTTCATTGATGATTTCAGTAGGATGGTATGGATATTTTTCATTTCTAGAAATTTTGATGTGTTTATTTTCATAAAACAACATCACAGGGAATATGAAACGATTCCTAGATAGAAGATTCGGAAGTTGAAAACTAATAATGGTATGGAATTTACAAACAACCAAGTGGAGTATTATCTCAAGAAATATGGGATAAGGCATCATGTTTCAATAGTGATAACTCCTTAATAAAATAGAGTGGTTGAGAAAAGAAATCAAATCATAAAAAACATGTACATAACTATGCTTATTGAGAAGGATCTACGAGAGAAATTTTGGAAAGAAGAAGTCTTAACAACAATCTACATATCCAATAGAGATTTTCTATGTTCGAAAAAAGAAATTAATCTGTATGAGTTTTGATATGGACAGAATCCAAAATTGTAATACTTTCAAATATTTGGAAGTAAGTTTTTATTATCAATAAAGAGAAACATAGGAAATTTAAATCTCATGGAGATTAGGGTATATTAATTGGCTATTCAAGAAAAATCAAAGCATATAAATTCTTCAACAAGAGGTTAGGAAAAGTAGTTTAAATCCATGGTGTCACTTTAGTAGAGAATACATAATCTTCAACTACACTGTGAACATCTCCTTGATGTTAGTGATGAGTAGGTAAGAAAATAAGGGGGATTAGAAATGTAAAATGATGATTTAGAATAAGATACTAATGATGAGTATGAGGAATTAAAATATACATCTGCATGGAAGCTGAATAATTGAGCTAAAATTGACAGAAAAAACATCATTGGCGGCCAAGTAGCGCTAGTTCAAACATGGAGAATGCAGTCTTTATAGTGGGAATAATTCCTATCTCTGGTAGAGACTAAATGTTTTGAAGAAGTAAATAGATATGATAATTAGGTTCAGGCTATGAATGAAGAGCTTGACCAAATTGAGAAGAATCAGAAATGGGAGATTTTTTTAGTACCAGAAGATAAGAATGTCATCAGGACCAAATGGATCTTCTGGAAAAAACTAAATTAAGATGAATTGCTTATTTAGAAAAAATAATAATTACTGCTCAAGGGATACTCCCAGATCAATTGAATTGATGTTGATGAGACATTTTCACCTATTTCAAGGCTCATGACTATTCACTTATTCTTATCCATAATAGTGCTATGAAAGTTAAAAAGTTTTTCAAATGGAAGTTAAGTTGGTGTTTCTAAATGGGGTTGTAGAATAATAATTGTATAAAAAGAATCTATATGATGTTCTCATTCATGAAGATTATAATAATTTTTGTCGGCTGAGGAAGGTGTTATATAGGTTAAAGAAAACATTGAGAGTGTGGTATTCATGACTAGATCTGTTTTTAAAGTAGATTAGTTTTTAGTATGGTGGGGTTGATTTTAAATATCTACATCAACAATTATAGTAATCAATGTATGATAATTTTTGTGTATGTATAAGATATATTATTTTGTGTATCAGATGGATCATAGTGCAAAGAGTTCATAGAATTCATGAAAAGTGAGTTCAAAATGTCAATGATTGGTGAACAACTCCGATGGCTACTCGGATAAAACTATCATGAGATGATGAAGGTAAAGCAGTTAATGTCACAGAATATAGGTTGATCATTGATATTCTGTTGTACTTAATATAATCACAACATGATATTGTTTTTTACAAGAGGTAAGAAGCACAATAGTAAAGTGATCCTAAATAAATTCACTTACTTGTAATAAAAATGAATACTTAGGAAAATCAAGGGCATGGTGGATTTTGGTTTTTTGTATGATGAAAAATCTCAGCAAGAGTTATTGGGCTATATGGATGAAAATTGGACTGATTCAACATGTGATATAAATTCAGCATCAAGTGATTAATTCTTTCTTGTATGATTTTTTATTTTTTGGATTGAACAATGCAGAAACTAAATATATTACAGACACTAAATATTTCTTGAAATTATAGTGGATGAAGCAATATAATGATGATATGGGAGTTGAAATGAAGTCTCTAATCATAATCTATTACCATAATTCATGTGCTCTAAATCTTAGAAAAAATACAATCCATCAACAATGGAAAAATCACATTGAAATAAAGTATAATTTTATCAGAGAGAAGGTCGAGCATGGTTTTGTGAATTTGGAGTATGTGCCTATAAAACTATAGGCTACATATATTCTAATGTAAGCCTTACCTAAAGAGGAATTTAAGTGGAATCAACTGACTCTTAGAGTTTAGTATACTCCCCACACTTAAAAAAGTGTGGTTATGGGACCCCCTCTCCCTAAGGTATTGTGTGTTTTCCCTTATGTGCTGATATGTGATCTTTACAATATTGCATCCACAAAGGAGTTACCTTTGGGTTCATTTAAAAAGGTGGATAAAATATCCTGATAAATATAGGGGGAGAAGATGATAGGGGGAGAAGTGAAGAGAAGGAAGAGTTTTAAATCTAATATTTCTAAAGATGATCGATCAAAGGTTATATATCATGATAGATGGGGTTCATGATGAAATCTATTGACTGTTTTGGAAATGAAGTGTTTCATTGATGAACTTTGTATGCTACTCTTATTTCTCACACTGAGCATGACTCGTACGGGCTTAGAGTGTATGTTGATTAAATCTTTTATCACTATCTAGAATCGCAAGAAGGTAATTTTGGTTGAAGATGGGAGAAGATTTAAAGTGGGTTCAAAGGGTTAAGAGTTGTCAACAAACTCAAAAAGGGATATTTTGGGGAAAAAGTCTCCCATGGTAACTTTTCAGTGTTTTGGGGTTGATTATGTTTGTTGAAAAAGCTAGTTAACAACATTCAAGAATGTTTGTTTCCAATGTAAGGTGTTTGTGAATGCGGCACCATTTCCTAGTGTTTGTTTTATTTTTGGGCCTCAAAATCTGGATTTGTTTTATGGAAAAGGAAGGATCCTCTCATAGAAAATGGGTGGACCACATAACACCCAAAGGAGTTTGCAGTGATTTGGACTGCATAGGAATTTCCCTATGTGAACCGGATATTAATCTTATGAAACCACAAATGAAAATCTACTAAAGAAATATTTCCACATAGAAATTGTAGTATGTGAACCACAAAAGGGATCTAGTCATTTTTGGTCAAAGGCGGTGAATTAAAGGCCACTGAAAAGGGATTTTCATTTGTGGTTGAAGGTGGTGATTTAAAGGGAACAACATAGAAAGATTTTAGAATATAATGTTGCGCTATGTGAACTGAAAAGGGATCATTAATTGATGATAAATATGGTGATTTAATGGGTGTCACTAAGGGTATTTTCATTTGTGGACAAAGGCAGCCGCCTTAAAGGAATAATGCACTAAGTGAACTGCATAGCGAGTGCAGTATGCGATGATAGATAATCCGAAAAATAATTTTGGGTAATTATGATTAGTATGTTTTAAATATTCGTTTTACTATATAAATGACCCCTAATAACATCATTAAGGTAGATTAAATTTTATTAGTGAAGATTATCATTGGAAGATTCTAATTTACCCCGAAGGTGGTTTGTGAAGGAGGAAATATGCAAATGATCAATTTGTAGAGGAGGGGTTGTTTTTTGTGAAGTTAATCTCATAAAGGGAAGGTGTTTTCATGGATTAATTAATCAATAAATAAATTATTATGCAAAACATTTTCACAATGTGGTTAAAGGTAGTTCACGAAGGGATTTAGGCAGTTTGCAAAGGGGTAGAAATAGTTTTCAAAAGGACTCTATGAAAATAAAATGCTACACAGTGAAGTGTATTTCCTATATTAGGTGAAAATATAACTTTATGAAACACTCATATATGTGTGAAAAAATTATGGTATGATCTATAATAATAGAAGATTCTTCAAATAATTAGTGAGCACACTTCAGTTGAGAGAGTAGTGGGCTATCAAATTGTGATTGGTTGTAAACCAAGATGGACGGTGAGTCTGCTCTGAAATTTTTAACAGAAGTGTGATTTAGTAGATTTGGTACATATTAACATTTCCTTTGTATAATCCTTGGATGTATCCAATTTCAAGTTAACCAAATAAAATTTATGTGTCTCATACATGATTTCATTTATGTTCATACATGGCTATGAGAAAGGGAGAGAAGATTGTTTTGTTTAACAATGAAAAAAAGCCACAGGGGAAGTTGTTTTAATATTTCATACCCTAATTCACCCCCTCTCAGGGTATTTAACCTTTTTAGGATAAAAAAATTTATCAAAGGGAGGTTAGTTTCACAATTTCTTTCTAAAGGATTTTAATGGATGTTGCCAATCATAAAGGGATTACGATCTTTGTTGGAAACAATTTTCAATTATGGAATAATCAGATGCAGTAATACTTCTAATCTTTAGGTATATATTCCTTTACAACAATAATTCATGGTATTTCAACTAGTGTGGACAATGTTTCTTTATCAGAAGATGAACGAAGAGAATTGGATGTTGATTCTAGAGGAATAAAAACATTAGGGAGAGCATTGTCCAATGAAATATACATAAAGGAAATGTCATTTAATTCATAAAATTCCATGTGGGAAAAATTGTTAAATATCTATTAAGGTGATTCAAAAAGTTAGAGAAGAAAAATTTAAGGTTTTATGGATCAAATATGATGGCATAAGAATGAACCCCAATGAGTCTTTAGATGCATTCTTTGATTGGGTGAATGTTGTTGTAGAAGATATGCATGGTCTTAGAGAACTTCTTGATGACATAATGATCATCAAGTGCACCCTGAGAAGACTTACACATCAGTTCAATATGAAAGTATCTATACTAGAAGATAAAGTTCCAAAATATTTGACATTGGATATCCTACATAGTACTCTTATCACATACAAGATGATAAATAAAGATATCGAGTCTATAGAAAAATAGAAGTCCAAAGAGGTGGAATTTAAGTCCATAAAGAAGCTCACTATTAATGAAAATCATGAAGAAAATGTGATAGATGAGTTCATGTCATTCCTTTCCTCAAATCTAAAAAGTAGAAAAGGAAATTTCAAAGGGAAGCTTCTACTTGTACGCTTTCAATGTGGAAAGGATGGACATATTTTAGCAAGGTTCCCTAAGAAGTTTCAAGACAATGATGAGGATGAAGTTGAAATTACCATGAAGAAGTATTCATACTATGTAAAAGGAAAGAAAAATTTTAAGAGAAATTTATTCAAAAATAAGAATCTTAAGTCATAAGAAAATGACATCTTAGAAAAATATGAGTTTGAAGAGATAGAGAACTATAAGGATAATAGAGAAGATTATGTGGTGGTTTTTGTAGGTAACTACTAAACAAGGGAAGCAAGCAATAATTATGAATAATAATTCAAAGGAAGAGTTAATATCTAGGATGAATTAGAAGCCACTATTTTGGAAATAGATTTTTTGAGAGATAAAATAAAGAAAGAAAAAAAGTGGTTCATGATGCCAAAATTTCTATGTATTATTAGTAAGAATAGATTTATAAGCGTAAATAAGAAATTGAAAATCTTAAGGCTTTAATACTAGAGAAATTAGAAAAGTTCATTGAGTACAAGATCCAAGTTGAAGATCAGAAAGAAGTAATCAATAGTTTGACAAACACATAAAATGATCAAATCAAATGCATTGAAGGACTTGAAGAGTAAGTTGTTGACTTGTAAAGAAAATTAAAAGACCATGAGATAATTTTTACTCTCAGTGTGACATAAGAAAAGTATATTATTTGAGAAATATAAAAGACGAAAGTGAAGTATAAAGGTCTAGAAAAATAGAATCAATTGTCATATCCAAATAACAAGGCTGTTATGGGGATTGATCTCAAATAGAAGGCTGTGGTGATTGATGTCATACTGTAAGTTCCCACTCCAAGGTTGAAAATTAATTTGGGTAAAAATAAAAAATATAAGACTCATAAAACCCAAGGCAGAATTGGACCTACCATAATGTATAGGAAGACACCTTATATAAGGTGTTATTTCTGTGGAAAGATGGAATATTCTCAACATGTATGTTCTATAGCCATAAGGTACCTGAGGGAATAAGAGAAACAAAGGTAGCCAGATTGAGTTCAATATTCCAAAAATGATTTTGATGGTCACTGTTTCTAGTGTGGAGGATATAGACACATGACCAGATATTGATCATCAATAATGTAGAGGAATTTTCCAAAGTAGACTCAAAGTGGTTGTAAGCTTTAGATCAATGAATCATAAAATTAGTTGAACAAAAATTGATTTGCAGCTATGGAAGATGAAGTTGGTCCATCATACTCTAAGGAAGATCAAAATTCTCAATCCATAATTGGTACGAATTCAAATACATGGACCTAATGAAAAAATATGAGCAGCTAGTGGTTATATATATTTCCCTTAAACCATCAGATCATGCTAGTGTTTGGATCCCTAAAAGTGGATGCACATCCCATATGATGTGAAATACATATATCATCACATGCATAAAATATGATAAGGAAGATATTGTAAAATTTGTAAATGATAAAGGACTAAATATTATTGGCTCAGGAAAATCCAAATTTGGGGGCAAAGACATGAGACCCGTTGATGCCTTGGTTGTCGAAGGTCTCAGTCACAACTTGCTAAGTGTTAGTCAACTATGTGACTCAGGTCATTCTATAAGATTTACTAAGAAGTTGTGTTTCTCCAAAGAAAAATATACTACATTTGTTTTATATGGGTAGCACATAAAGGAGAATATCTACGTTGTGAGTGGGGAATAATATATGTGTTTTCTATCCATAGAGGCAAAAAATAGGTTGTGGTATAAATGATGTTTCCATCTATGATAACCATCCTTTGAAGATATTGTAAAATGTGATGCAGAATGAGATATCTTCAATCTATCATGTGATCATACTCACATTTTTTATTTTTGTTAGTATGGTAATATTATCACAAATACATACAAGGAAAAAGAACAAAAATTAACATGAGTTCTTGAATTGGAGCATACAGATGTGTGGGGACCTATCTCACAAAGATCTATTGAAGGGTAGAGGTACTATGTTTTTTTCATTGTTGATTTCATCTTGATGGAATGACTATTTTTCATTTCCAACAAGTCTGATGGATTTAGTTTCATAAAAAAATACCATAGAGAAGCTGAAAGGATGCTTGGATAGAAGATTCTGAATTTTCTAACTGATCATTTCATATAATTTACAAATAGTAAAGTGAAGTAATATATTGAGAAACCAAGGATAATACATCAAGTTTTTTAGTGATAGCTCCTCAACAAAATGTAGTGTCTGAGAGGAGAAATCAGATCATAAACAATATGACTGGAACAATGCTTATTGTAAAGGACCTACCAGAGAAATTCTGGAGGGAAACAGTCATGAAATCAGTCTAAATATCCAATAGGTATTTTCTATGTATTAAAGAAGAAAATAATCTATATGCGCTATAGTATAGAAAGAATCCAACATTTAAATACTTTAGAATCATTATAAGTGTTTTATTCCCAATAATGAGAAACATAAGAAATTTGAATCTCATGGAAATGAGGGGATATTCTTTAGATATTCAAGAAAAATCCAAACATATAAATTTTTCTACAAGAGGCTTGGAAAAGTAGTTGAATGAAATGATGTCACTATAGTATAGAATGAATAGAATATTCAATAAGATAGTTAATAGTTCCTTGATGTTCGTGATAAGGATGTAAGAAACTTAGGGGGATTATATGTGAAAAATTATGATTTAGAATAATATAATGATGATAATATGGAGAAATTCAAATATATATCTGCACAGAAGATGAAGAGTCAAGCTGAAATTGACAGAAAAAAAATCATTGGTGATCAGACATTGCCAATTAAAACATATAGAATGAAGCCTTTATAGTAGGCATCCTTCCTATCTCAGGTAAATCCTAAATTATTTAAAGAGAAGATGGAGATGAGAACTAGGTTCAAACTATGAATGAATATCTTGACCTAATTGAGAAGAATCATACATGGGAGATTATTTCAAGACTATAAGATAATAATGTCATTGGGACTAAATGGATATTTTAGAACAAACTAAATTAAGAAGGATTGAACATTTGGAATAAATCACAACTAGTTTGAAAGGGATACTCCCAAATCATGGGAATCTATATTGATGATACATTTAACCCATTTCAATTCTTGTGATTGTTAACCTATTCGTAGCCATAATAGTGCAATGAAAGTTCAAAGCTTTATAGATGGATGTTAAGTCTATGTTTCTGAATGGGGTTATAGAATAAGAAGTTTATATCAAGAAGACAAATGTTTTCCTCATTCATGAATATGAGGAAAACGTTTTTTGGATGATGAAGGTGATATATGGTATGAATCAAGCATCAAAAGTATGGTATTCAAGATTTGATCAATTTTTGAAGAAGCTCAGTTTTCAATGTGGTGGAGTTGCTTACAATCTCTATGTCAATAGTGACTGTAATAAAAAGATGTTGGTTCTGGTGTATTTCAATGACATAATATTTTTTTTGGACCAGATGAAGTGAAATACAATCAGTTTTCAAAATTCATGAAAAGTGAGTTTGAAATGTCAATGATTAGTGAACTGAACTTATTCCTTGGTTTACAGGTGACACAAGGAAGGAATGACACATTTATTTCTCAATCCAAATATTCCAAGGGGATTTTGAGAAGATTTATAATGGATAATTCCAAGGAGATGAAGACTCTGGTGGCTAACTGGATGAAACTATCATAATATGATAAAGGCAAAGCAGTTAATTCGATAGAACATAGGAAGATCATTGGTAGTCAGTTTCATTTAACAGTGACATGATTCAATATTGTTTTTTCCCACATTCCAAGTAGCATGATATCAAAGTGATACCAAATAAAGTCACTTACTTTTAGTAAAAACAATACTTCGGTATATCAAGGGAACGATGAATTTCATTTTTCTGTACAATGAAAATTATCAGCAAGAGTTATTAGGATACGTAGATACAAATGAGGTCGATTCCGTAGATGATAGAAAATAAAAATCAAGTGATTCATTATATCTTGTTGGATTTTGTATTTCATGTCTAATTAATAAATAATATTACATTTTATTGATAATCATAGAAACTAAATATATTATGGTTACTCAAGATTGAACACCATTGTTATGGATGCAACAACAGTTTAATTATATGGGAGTTGAAGTGAAGTGTCTGGCTGGAATCCATTATAATAATTAAAATCCTATAAATATTAGGAAAAATATAGTCCATTACTCACAAACAAAGCACAATTAAATCAAGTATCATTTTATTAAGGAGATGGTAGAGCATGGGTTTGTGAAGTTGGATTATGTACCAACAAAACTACAGGTTTTGGAAATTATAAAAAATGACTTACTCAAATAGGAATTTGATAGCATAAAATGGATCTTGGAGTTCATTAAACTCACCATAATTGAAAAATTGTGGATGTGGAACCCCCTCTCCCTAAGGTATTGTGTGTTTTTCCATTTTGTGCTGATATGTGTCCTTTACATTGTTGCAACCAAAAAGGAGTGACGTTTGGGTTCATTTACAAAGGGGGAAAATATTATGATAAAAAATGGGAGATGTTGATGGGGGAGTAGTGAAGAGTAGGGGGAATTTTAAATCTGATGATGCTAAATATGATAGATTAAAGGTTATATATCATGACAGATAGAGTTCATGATGTAATCAATTAACTGTTTTGGAAATTAAGTGTTTCATTGATGAACTTTGAATGCTACTCTTATTTCTGACACCGAGCATGGATCATGGGGATTTAGAGTGTATGTTGGGTATATCTATGACCAATATCTAGAATAAAAAAAATCATATTTATGTTAAAGACGGAATAATCTTTAAAGTGCTTTCAAAGGGTAAAGAATTTTTAGTAAACCCAATGGTGGAGATTATTGGGAAAAACCTTCAAGGTAACTTTGCAAAGTTTTTGGTTGATTTTATTTGTTGACAGAGCCGGTTGGAAACACTCTAGCATGGTTGTTTCCAAATTAAAGTGTTTTTGAAGGTGGCATAGTTTCCCAGTGTTTGACATATTTTTGGGCATTAAAATCGGGATTTCTTTTATAGAAAAGAAAGGATCCCCATGTATAAAATGTATGGACCACATAGTGACTAAAAGAGTTTGTAGTGATTTGGATTTAAATATAAATTTCATTGTATGAACTGCATAGGGAGCATAAGAAACCAAAAATCAAAATTGGTAAAGGAAATATTTCCACATAGTATCTATGGTATGAGAACCACAATGGGATCTCATCATTTTTAGTCAAAGGCAATGAATTAAAGGCCACCATAAAGGGATTTTCATTTTTGGTCAAAGAGTTGATTTAAAGAGAATAAAAAGATTTTTTCATAGCATGTTGAGCTATGAAAACCACAAAGGGATCACCACTTGGGAATGGTGACATTGATTTAAAGGTCACCTTATAGGGTATTTTCATTTACGGTCGAAGGTGGACACCACAAAGGAATAATGTGATATGAGAACTATATAACAAGTGCAGTACGTGGTGATATACAGTACACAAATGATTTTTGGTTGATTATTATTATAAGGTTGTAAGGATTAATTTTCCTATATAAAGGACCCCTAACCACATCATTCAGAGAGAGAAAATTTCATTAGAGAATATTAATGCTGGAAGAATTCAGTTTACTTTGAAGGTGGGTTGTAAAGGATGAAGTCCAAAAAGGACCATTTTGCGAAGGATAGGTTGTTTACAGTGAATTTAATCAAAGGGAAGATGGTTTACAAGGCATCATTCATTCATGAAGAAAATATTCCACAAATAATTTGTGCCAAGCAGTGAAAGAAAGTTCACGATGGGATTTAGTAATTTCGCAAAGGGGAACAAACAATTTGATAAAGGACTCTCTAAAAAGAAAATGCTACACGGTGAAGTGTATTTCATCTACTTGGTGAAAATATGACTTCATGGAAAACTCATATATGTGTAAAAAAATTCTGATGTTATTTGGAACAAGAAACAATTATATAAAGAAGTAGCGATCACACTTAAGTTGAGAAATCATTGGGATTTAAAACTGTGATTTGTTGTAAACCATGAGGGAAAGTGATATTGCTCTGAACTTTGTAACAACAATGCACTTTATTTTATTTGTCATATAGGTACATTGACTTTTTATGCTCCTTGTAAATATCTTATTGTGGGTAGTGAACCAAGTAAAATCGATGTGCCTCATGCATTCTTTCATTTATGTTCATACATTCCTACAAGAAAGGGAGAGAAGAGTGTTTTATTTAACAATGAAACAAGATCCTAAGGGGAATTTGTTTTAATTTTTCATACCCTGAAACCCTTATTAGGGTATTTAACCTAGTCGGGCTAACAATTTTCAATTGGTGATTCACTATTCTCTCCAATTTATCAACAATATTTTCTATACCATTTTCAAATTTCATTAAACTTGAAGCTTGTTTCCAAAACTCTATTGATCCTTCATTTGATTACCTTCTTGTTTCTTACCTTGAAACTTAATGATCTTTTTTATTTGAAATTATTTTGATCCTTCTATGATAGGTTGGAATAATTATTCCATTCTAGGTTATATTTGCTAGATAATGGGTCTTTCTTAATAATATATCAAACATAATTCCCCCTACAATTCATCTCTTTAACTTATGGTGAGGATAAAGCTGTCATATCAAAGTTCATGCAGTGTATGTAACTATATAAAAAAAATTCCATAATAGTTACACTACTAATTTTTTCCTTGATTATTTAAGGAAATACATTGATTTTTCTTTTAAAGATATGAAATTTCTATATTATTTTAATTAATGGTAGATATTTTATTCATAGTAATTATACCTCTTATAAACTTCTATTTTGAGTTTTTAGCAAGTATATCGTATTGGGTTTTTAGATTCTTAGCTGTTTTATCACTATAATTCCATCCTTAAACTTTTTTATCCAAAATTTTCCCCATTATATTGAGTATATTATAAAATAATTTTATTAATAATGAATTTTGAAATTGGTGGTGTGGGAATTATTGGTATCATTCCATAAATCTCTCACAATCCTAATAAAATGTATATTGATCCTTATGCACAAAGGTGATATTCTTTTCCTTAGGTCCAAAATTCTTTGGGTGGAGTAGATTATATTGATAAAATTAGTATATATGTCATTACATCTACCAAGTGAATTCTACTCTGGTTAGAGAATCCAGTTCCTAGATTTCCCTTTAATTTAATATGGGAAACACCTCTTCCTCAGTTCATCTTTTGAAATCCTATTCAAAAGAATGTATTAAAGAGTGGTTAAAAAATTATTGATAAAAAATAGATCATCTTGAGATGAAATCCCATTAAATATAGAAAAATACTTCAAATGGTGAGGTTTCAATTCATAATCCCTTACATTTTGTGTCAGTTTAATGTATAAAGGGTTGTTGAACACCCTTGTAACTTGTAAATATTTTAGCCTTGGTGGGTCTTTTTCTTAATATACAATGAAATTATGGAATTTTGATTCTCCATCCTTAGGTGTCCCTCTTAGTAGATGTTACTCCTCTATATAACCAATAGTTTTACTTAGATTTTGATGAAAAAATCCTTCAATTCTTGGGATTTTAGGGATAAATGGTGGGAGATCCAAACTCAATGATCTTTTTGTGCACATTCACTTAACTTATAATAAAAAGTATCAACGGTTAAATCAAAGTGGGAGAAATGGTATGATATATGAAATTCTATATGATATGTAAGTATATTTTTGTATAAATATGTTTATATTTTCAAAGTATGATGGAATGTGAATTAGTGGATCATCCTTACCTATACTTGAGAATGGTTTCAATTTGGTGCTTGCAGTGTTGATGTAATGGAAACTACACAACACCCATTCCATGAAAAATAGTCATTAAAGCATGAATATTGGTGAGAAACCAGGTCACCTTCATAGGGATGAGATAAAGGTTGGGAATCGATCACTTATATATATGAATGAATATAAAATGAATGCAGTGGTGGTGTGTAACATGCGAAGGATATAAAATAAATAGTGATTAACGATGATCGACTAAGTTATTTATTTAGGACTAAATATGGTATGAAAGAGAATATTATTAAACAAATGAGTTTGTGAGATCAATGTAGTAATGATATTTTGAATTACACAAATATTAAATTACCAATAGAATGGTGTTAATAACATCTCCATTTCCAAGAATAATACTTTAGAATCAAATGTCCCTATAAGGTTTCACTTTTCCTATATAATTAATGATTATAGATGAGATATGTTTTTTATATTGACACTAAAATACTTAGAACTTTTATTCTATTGAAAAAAATATCTATAACTCTATTTCTTGATTTTTGATTCCACTCTTTCTCCATCACCCTTCCTCTAGGTTCATCTAATTTTTATCATATAATTAAATCATTAATAACTATATTTTAATAACATCAATCTAGGATTTAATACAGTGTAGTGAATTGTAAAATTTCATCCCATTCATCCCCAAATAAGGGGGTATAAAATCTTATCTAGTTGTCACTCTTTCTCTAGAAACTAGCCTCTAGGTTTTCCACTTCCCTTCGATTTTATCATCAATCCAAGCCCCCTAATATCTTTGATTGATTATTATTTATTGTTAATTTTTTATTATTTTAAAAATAATTTTTTCCTATGATCAATTATTACTGATCATTTGATTACATCATGTGATTTTTATATACAAAAATTCATTCCATATATTCTAGTTCCTCCAATTATTCATTTTCTTTTTTTCACCATTGAGTACAAGTCCCATGTTCCATTCACATATTTTATTTTTTTGGATGATTTTCATATGGGTATTCAGTTAAGTTACTTCTCAATTTGGCTAAACCAGATATATGAGGAATATTATTTAAGTTGTATATAGGTCACATATCCTCCTTTATCTCCCAATATTTTCCTTTATTTCCTAAAAGTAAAAAAATATCACATAGACATGGATGAGAATTATTCTTACACAATTATTTTTATCCTTTTAAACTTTTTAAAACCAAATTTAATCTTTCATAAGTGAAGTATACACTTATGTATCCATTGGAAATATTAATTTATTCTTATACCTAGTGAAGTTACTCACAGATATCAAAAATATATTCACACACATCTCTAAAATATTCCCATGTAATCTTATATATCATCCATATCTCCCAATTTATGGTAAATTAAAAAATACGGTGTATGTCATTCACATCATAAATTAATCATACATATCAAGTCTAAACTGTAAGTTAATTTTATATATGATATTTTTATTCTTAAGTATCAAAATTTTCTAAAATCAGAGATCATATGCATAAACTTTTTTTGAATTTTGTAAAGTAAAATATCTTACGTATCAGTCATCCCAGGTTCATGCTTCACCTATCTTTTACCAAAACACTTTCAAATTAAAGACCAGACATTACAATTTAACTCAAAATAATAAATGAATTAATTTACTCAAAAATTAAGTAAAAAATTCATGAATTTCCAATTTCTCATTATACAATCAATAATTAAAAAAATTCAATGAAACAACCTAAAAATATTTAAGCATGATGGAAATATTCAATTAAATTCAATAAAAAATATTTCTAAAAAACTATTAATCAAATACCCCTAATATGTGTTTTTAATGTTGATATATGAATTTTGAGTTTTTGGTAATTCTATTTGGAGTGATGATTGCACCAATTGTGTTTATGGGGGTTTATGAATTGGGTGTTTCAACTTTATCTTGATTATTTTGTTATATTTTTCATTGATAATATATTGGTTTACTCGAAGATGAAGGAGGATCACATAGAACATCACAAAATGGTGTTGGAGTTTCTTAGGATATATCAGTTGTATGGGAAGATGTCTAAGTTTCAATTCAAGAAATGTGATTTGTATAATATATGTTTTTTAATTTCATAACTTGGTGTGGTAGTGGACCCAAAAAAGGTTGAAGAAGTTATTTCATGGAAATTGTCAAACAACATTCTAGAAATGTAATGTTTCTTAGGCTAGGATGGTTATTATAAGAGGTTCTTGCACAAATTTTATTATATTGAGACTCCATTATTATCTTTGACTAATAAAGGTAATTATTTTTCATGAATAATGAAATGTAAAGATGATTTTTGAAAGTCTGAAGAAGTGGTTGATGATTACCTATTTGATTACCTAAAGAGGGTATTCCGTTTAATGTATATTGTGATACATCTCATCAGGGTTTGGATTTGTCTTGATTCAAGAGAGGGAAGTCATTGATTATGGATATAGATAATTACATTTCCATAAAAATAAATATAATTCCCAATATTTGGATCTTTTAATGGTGGTGTTTATAGTTAAGTTACAAAGGCATTATTTTTGTGGTGGGAAGTTTATGGTTTATACATATTATAATAGTTTGAGATATATATTTACTTAGAATGATTTGAATTTTTAGTAGAGACTATGGGTGAAATTTCCCCAAGATTATGACTTTAAATCACATATATCTCAAGAAAGGGTAATATGGTAGATGACACTTTGATTTGAAAGTAATATGGTGATTTTTCTCAACAAGTGAGTGAGTAATGGAAAGAAATATAGTTATGGAATTTATTTACCAAGATTATAAGGAGATTAGTGAGGGAGCATGTCTTTATTAGATGATGGAAAAATATCTATTGGTGCGTCAGGTAGAGGAATATCAATTACGAGACCCTTAGTTGGAGGTGTGGAGAGATTGAATAGTGAATAGTGACACTCTTGATGGATGAGATAAAGACAAGGAACATCGAGTGTTTTTCCATGGGAAGATATTTATTACTCAGAGTATATGAGAAGTGTTTTTTCATGAGATTCATATATCATATTTTATGGTTCACCCATGTACTGTAAAGATGTATCATACTTAGTTTTATTGGAATGGTATAAAGAAATCATTGGTTGGGTTTGATTCTAGATGTATAGTGTTCTAGCAGGTGAAACATGAATATAATGTTCCAACTAGATTATTAAAACCTTGAATATTCCCCAATGGGTGTGGAAGGATATTTGTATGGATTTTTTATGGGATTAACTTATTCACTCATAGGGTTTGATACTATTTGGGTTATCATGGATCGATTGATGAATTCAAATCATTTTTTTACAAATTAAGGAATCTAGCTTAGTAGAGGGGTTGGAAAAGCTTTTTATGATGGTGGTGGTGAAGCTTCATGGAGTTAAAAGAAGATTGTATCCAATTTTTATGTTCATTTTACATATCGAATGTAGTGGGGATTATAACGTGATTTTGGTACCTAATTATGATTTAGCATCATGCTCTATCAATAGATTAGTGGTTAAAGTGAGAATATAATTCAAATAGTAAAGGAAACAATTAGGGTGTGTATATTGAATTTAAAAGGATTTTGGATGAATCATCTATCATTGGAATAATTCAATTGTAATAACATTTTTTATTCCTTAATTGATATGAAACCTTATAAAGCTTTGTATGGGTGACCGTGTCAATATTATCCATACTGTTTTGAGGTTAGAATGGTGGAAATAATTGGGCCAGAGATGGTATTAAATATGATGGAACATGTGTAAATTATTTAAGATCCCATGATCTCTAATCAATGTATATATAAACCCTATAAAAATAAAAGGAGAAGACTATTTGTGTTTTTTGTTATAGATCTCATGTTCTTGTGAGTATCCTTAGCATTGGTAGTGAATGTTTGGAAAGGGAAGAAACTTATCACTTATATTCATTAGTTATTTTGAGGCGTTATAGTGAGTTAGAGAGGTAACTTAAAGGTTGGCGTTATGCCCACTATTACTGAAGATTCATGACCTATTCCATGTGTACCAACATCAGAAGTATTATCATAATTCCTTACATTTGGGTGATATTTACATTGAGGAAGATACAATTTTTTTAGATTATCTGGTTGAAATTTTGTATCATAGAGATAATTTCTTGTATAAATGAATTATTTCCTTAGTTTGAGTTCTTTAGAAACATAGGAGAGTTGAGGAAAGAACTTGGAAAATGGAATCATAAATGTGTTTCAATATCCTGAATCATTTTAAATTATCCTTAATTTATTCCATGTGTGTCCTTATTATAATGATTAAAGTTTATTTTATGATAGTTCTTATGATATAATTTCTTTTTTATGATTATGATGTATGTTTTTTGAAGATGAAAATTTTTAAAGCTGTGTGTAATGTAGAGACATGAAAATTTAATTCTTGGGAGTCTGTGAAATTATAAGGTTATTTTATTCTTTTCAACTTTGAATGATAAAATGAAAATTTTACTAATTTTGGAATGAAATTTTGAGTACATAATTAGATTAAGTATGTGATGTATAACCTTGGATGGTAATTTGGTAATTTTTTGATATATTATTTTTTAGTAAATATTAGGCTTAAGTGTAATTACTTAATTTATGTAATTTTGTTTTTATTATTGCCTCTAGGGTCCATCTCGGTTGGTAGCAGCTCTATAGGGTCTCAGCGAGGTCTCGTGTTCGAGTCTCACTGAGTTCATCCATGTTGGTTTAATATAGGTTTTTTGTATTTATCCCCCTTGTAATATAATTTAATTTTTATTATATATTTTTAATAAATAATTTCATGACTCCAGCCGCTGAGTGGTTAACGGGTCTCTTCTTACTCTTCCTCTAAGATCGACCTCTTTATATTCCAACTTCAATGTGCTTTATTTATTTCATTTGGATCCATCAGGAAGTGAAGGTGTTTATTCCTTTTCCTTCCCAATTTTCATTATCTTCTAAACCTTTTTCCAAACCCTATTTGGTTCAACTTTCTTCATTTTCCTTGACCTCCTCATTTCTTGGGATTGATCTCTACTGTATCCCCCCAATGATGGTTCTTCACATATCTCGATTAGTCTGAATTATAACTCAAAGTGGTGCTTCTAGTCCAGATCAACTTTGGTCCCCTCTCAAATGATGTATCTTAGTTTCTTTGTTGAGTCTTCTAGGTATGCAATTGGGGGACCCTTTTCGGGAGGTCTGACACTTGATTTTTTCAGTAGTTGTTTTTTTATCCTTAGGGGTTTCTATGTATTTTGGTAGTTCTGGTATTGAATTATAATTGGTTACCACAAACCCTCAATGTGGTATTTTGAAAAATCCCAAAAATGGGACTTGAGAGAATCAAGGCAAAAAACATTGGAATCAATGTGTAGTGGTGCATAGTTTAGAGATATATATAGAGAATGGAATTAATTAAATGATCAATGGAGATTTAGGATTGATACTCATTGTGGAATTGCTGTTTGTGACTCTATATTATCATATCATAATTAATTAATGTAAATATATCATGATTTTTTTCTTTTGTAATGGGTAAATACTTTATGATAATCTGGGATAAAGATTATACAAGTAAAATTGGGAAAAAATGGGAAATATGAGTTTGAGGGGAATTATATTACATATGAATATTTACAATGATTATGTTTTTTGATATGATGAATAAATGGTGGAAGTTTGGAAATAGTGGAAATAAATTTAGTCAATTGATGGGGAAATTTATTTAAATAATTTAGAAATTAATCTGTTCTGAATTGCAATGATTTAATGATGGATTTTTGATATGTTGGTAGAGTATTATGAAAAATATAGAAGATGAAATTATATTAATATATTAAAAATGATGGTAATTATTGTTTATGGTTGATAGGTGAATTATTTGTTATGCCACTTTCATGGTTTTTGAGAATGAACTATTAAGAAATATATGAAATTACTTCATTAGGGGACTGTTTTTATGAACTTTAGAACTAGCCATGATAAATTAGCACAGGTTCCATGAATATTTCTCGAGAAGTTTTCCCAAGTGTTGATGATAAGGTGGGATGTAGTGTAAATGTTTTACATGGGGTTCATTACACTTAGGCAGTGGGTTATGACAAATTCTAGTAAATATGGAATTTTGACAGTGATGTATAAGGTGGAGGTGTTTTTTTTCCATGGGTCATGCCACTCAGGCACGAATCCATGCCATATCAACATGGGGGTCATGAAAATTTATGAATTTTGAATCCTATATTATATGATGGGATATAGGTGTAGGTAAGGATGTGATAAATAGTGAGGATATTTGGATAGTGGATTCTTAACACTGAATACCTATCATGAGGTCCCAGTCAATAGCATTTTAAACTATTAGAATGCAACACAATGATTAATCAGAGTTGTCTCATAATTATCTTCATAGATTAATAACTATCTGTTTCACGTATGAATATTTTTGTTTTTTTAATATTTTAGAACAAATGAAATGGAAGGAGTTTTTGAGGTTGTGTGAGTGAATAAAAAAATAAAATAGAAACAAGGAAAACACAAAAAGAATTACCTGATAAGGGAATGTTCCAAAGGGTGACCACAAATTATTTATTATCAATTTTATTTTATTTAAAATTCATTTAATAAAAAAAGAAACCTTTGGTGAATGACCAACTTCATCTTAAAGTGTGTGTGAAAACACTCAGAATACTACCTAAACATGTCATGAATAATTCCTCCAATTCATGCATATGCTCCACCAAGTATGACAAAAGTTTACCAAATCGATTCATAGGAGGGAGAAATAAATGGTGAGGTGGTTGGAATGGGACTGCAAGAATACCTTGAGAGACTAGAAACCTCTATATCAACTCACAATATACTTAATACCCCATCTCAAATGGAAATAAAAACATTCATAATTAATGAGAAAGGACTCAAGAAATTTGTAGCTTCCACAAGGATCAAGTCCCCAATCAGTTGTCCATCACCATGGACATGAAGAAGCACAAGTGGGTGAGAAAAAACCAAATAGAAGAAGAAATGGGAAGAGAAGAGAATAAATATACTGTAATAAAATTGTAGAAAATAAAATTATAAAACTCTATATAGTACACTAAATCCCATGGACATGAATGACAGTAGGTTTGACATGACGATTATAGTAGGGATGTCAAAATAAAATTTAGAAATCCTCTATGAATAAAGTTTGGGAGTCGACTACATGTTTTTTCTCTAATATCCAAGCCTAAAAACTCACTTCCCATCACACTTATTAATATTTTTTGGGTTTTCATAATAATGAAACAGTAGATAACATGAAATGAGTTTGAAAATAAAAATAGAAATAAACATAGAAAATTTACAAGGTGTAAGGAGATGGACCTAGGAATTTTTTTAGAATTTTAAAAAATTTGAAAAGGTGATAGGGTTGGAGATATTTTAAAAAATGGGTCCTAAGAAGCATCAACTGCATTGATGCTTCTACCCGCTGTAGGAAGCGCGAACGGGTTCACGCTTCCTATGTAAATTTTTTGATAGAAGGGTAAGCCTCGTTCACTCTTCCTACAGGTTCTTTAATAAATAAATATTACTATATAAATAATTAAATATTAACAAATACTAATTAAATATAAAAAAATATTAATTAAAAATGTGTTAATATTAATAAAATATAAATAAAATCTTAATTAAATATTTATAAATCTTAAAAAACTATTAAAAATATTAATAAAATTTATTAAATATTCATATTAAAAATAAATATTAATTAATATAGATTAAATATTAAATAAATATTCCTAAATATAAATTAAATTTTAAATAATACTAATGAATATAAACAAATGTAAATAAATATTAATAAATACTAAAAATATTAATAAATATTAATAAATATTAGTATTTATTAACAAATTTTAATAGATATTAAATAAATATTCATAAATATTAATTAAATTTAAATAAATATTAATAATATTTATAAATATTAATCAATTATTTACAAAAAGCAATAAAAGTTAATTAAATATTCATAAATAATAATAAATATTAATTAAATATCAATAATTCCAATAAATATCACTAAATATAAATAAATATTAATAAATATTAATTAAATATTCTTTAAAATAAAAAATTACTAACACATATTAATAAATAGTATTGAAATAATTTTCAATATTTATAAATATTTATAAATATTAATTAAAAATTAATAAATATTAATTAAATTGTTATAAACATAAATTAATATAAATTAATAGTATTAGATATTAACCAAATATTAATAAATACTAACTAAATATCAATAAATTTTAATAAATATTAATAAAAAATCGATAACTATTAAAGAAATAATAATAAATATTAAATAAATATTATTAAATATTACTTAATATCAATTTAATATTTATAAATATAAATAAATAATAATTAATTTTAATAAATATTAATAAATATTAATATTTACTAAAATTTAGTAATATTTATTAATATTTAAGAATATTTATTTAATGGATATCTATTTTTTATTAATATTTATTAACATTTATTAACATTTATTTAATATTTATTAATATTTAATTAATATTTATTGGTATTTATGATTATTTATGAGTATTTATTAATATTTATTTAATTTTTATTAATATTTATTTACTTTTATTGAATATTTATAAATATTTATAGATGTTGAAAAATATTTCGTTGTTATTTATTAATATTTATTAGTATTTTATTAATATTGTTAAATATTTAATTGTTATATATTAATATTTATTTATATTTAGTGACATTTATTGATATTTATTGGTATTTATGAGTATTTATGAATATTTATTTATTATTTACTATTTTTATGAATATTTAATTAATATTTAATTAATATTTAATAATATTTATGAATATTTATTAATATTTGTTAATATTTACTAGTATTTATTTAATATTTACTTGATATTTATGAATATTTATTTAATATATATTAATATATATTAATATTTATTAGCATTTTTTAATATTTACTAGTATTTATAAATATTTATAAATATTGAAAGTTATTTCAATACTATATATTAAAATTTGTTATATTCAAGAATATTTAATTAATATGTATTTTTTATTTTTTGTTACTTATTGGAAGTTACTGATATTTAATTAATATTTATTAGTATTTATGAATATTTAATTAAATTTTATTACTTTTTGTGAATATTTGATTAATATTAACAATATTTATTAAGATGTAATTAATATTTTTGAATAATTATTAAAGATTTTTTTATAAATTCTAATATATGTTAATATTTTTAGTATTTATGAATAATTATTAATAACTATGACCTGCCTTTTCGGACTGTGTGCGTGTTTGATTGTAATTATACCCCCAAAGCACCTAATATATATATATATAATAATATTTAATTATTAAATTTATATGTAGGAAGAGTGAATGAGGTTCACTCTTCCTTCAGAAATTTTACAATAGAAACGTGAACCCCGTTCGTGCTTCTAGCCAAGGGCAGAAGTGTCAACACATTTGATGCTTCTCAAGACCTATTTTTTAAATATTCCAAACCCCATCAACTTTTTCAATTTTTTAAAATCCTAAAACTCGTTTTAAAAAATTATCCATGGAACTAGGTTAGATTACATGGGCACTTCATTATCCTGTTCAAAATTTATCCAATATTCAAATCATAACCAACCATAAATTACTCCCCACTATCTATGTTGTTGGATTGAACACATATGGGAAGCCTCTTATGCATATCAAACCCACCACTTTCATAGCAAAGATGTAATGACCATACTCAATTGAGGCATCCACTATCCCATCACCCATCTTTACTATATGTCATTCATCCATCGATCTACACAACTCCATTATATAAAATCTAGACCAAGAGAGGTGAGGTACAAGAGATTTGATAGAAGGAAGAACACAACCACAAATGGGAAGAGGAAGGATGAGAAGAAAAAAATGCAAAAATGAAGTGAAAGGATTCATATGCCCATGAAAACTCCCCCAAGGATCATCCCTCAAGTCAGTTATCCATAACCATGGAGTTTAGAAATCAGCATAGAGGGAGCATGAAGAAACAGAACTGAAAATTAATACTAACAAGAAAATATAAAAAAACTCGTAAACTAATCCCTATAAGGGGAACCCCTTGAATTGTGATTGAGTTCCCTCTAAGTAGTTTGATGAAGTTTCACAAGCTTTTCCTCCTTCCTCTTTGATGGTCTCCATGTGGAATGGTGTTTATTTTGATTATTACATATGCTCTGCTTTCATGTTCTTTAACCTTCTCCACTAAGTGTTGGGAGTCTTCTTCAATCACTCCATCGATCTACCAAGATGAATTTTGCCTAGATAAATGGAACGTGGAGGTTTATCTTGTTCCTTTATTAATTTTTCTTGACAATAGTATGATAATATTCATTATATTTTAGGATTTTCATGTGTAGCATATATGTGTAAATAGATTTACGTGTGACTAAACAACAAGTTTATTCCTATGTAGAAAAAGTTTTTAATCTTACACCACATTTAAATTTTTTAACTTACTCACATGTGGTTATTGAATTAATATTCTATATCAAATGGAGTTTCAGAGTTAATTAAATATAGATGGATAGTTAATATGTTTTAGCCTTTAGTATATGAGGGTTAATCTCCCATAATTCCTTTTTTATTCTGACACAAAAATTTATATTTCTAATTTTAATCACAATGTGACTTGGTTTTTTGGGAATTAATCTCTCATAGCTCATTGGTCGTGGGATTATTCTTACATGAAGTAATTTTATTCTCCCACAACTACATTTTAATCACACATATCCCATATAATGTTTATTCATTCATGTATGGATGTTGAAAGAACCTTTACCCTTCCACAACCTCATAAAATCCTTCAAAACTTCCCAAAACAATTCAAAAATAAAATCAATGTATGTATTTTATTCAAATAAATTCCAAAAATGAATAAATCAATTAAAAATCATGGATTTAATTGATGTGGAAATTTTGAGAGTCGTAATGAAAAATAAATAAATTATTTGGAGAAGAGTAAAAGAAAAAATAGAACGAGAACACAAGGATTTACGTGGTTCGGGAAAAATCCCTACATCCAAGGAGAGGAAAAATAAATTCACTATGAAAAATATGGGAGCATAATTTATAGGAGTTTCTCACACACTCACACACTAGGAAACCCAAGCCCGAAAATGGGATAATGAAAAGGATGGAGAACTATTCCATCAATTGTCAGAAAGTCCATATCACTACAGTGAAAGGTGGGCACTCAAGTCAAAAGTTAAATAGTGGCTACTAGGTAGAAGTCCAAGGAGCTATAGTGAATGGAAGATGGAAGTCTGCATTTCCATAGTGCATTGTCAGTGTCGGTCAGTAAAATATGTTACAATGTTCAGATTTTATATAGTTCCCCAAAATTTGGGTTGGGGGCCTTTGGCCCTCAGACCCTCGGAGCAGGGGCGTGTTGCCCCTGTAACCCCCAACGAGCTCACCGCAAATCTCGACCTATGAAAGTTATAGTCTTGTGCACCGTATGGGCCACAATAATTCGGCCCAACTAGATTGGGCTACACCGATCCAACATTAATCAATTTCTAATTAATTTTATTATTATAAAAAAATATCAAAAAATTTCTAATTACCCTTAACAAGTGATAATATGAGGTGATATTTAGAAATGGTAATCAAATAAAATTCATAATTTTTGCCTTGTATTAGTCCTCACACTCATTCCATTGCACTTCTAAGAAATATATACACTCAAAAAAATCTCAAACTAATGAAATCAGAAGTTCCTTCTAACTCTCCTTTTCCATCTTATTCTCATCCTGCTTCCTTTATGATTTTAATTCCCTTTTCATTATGATCAAGAAATTTCATTCAAGTCTATTGATCCATTCATGAAAATGTATGACTACCTCACCTAGAAATGTATCTCTCACTCATGAAATTTATTTTTTCTAATAATTCCTCTTCCTGATATCATGAACAACTTTCATATGTTTTTAATATGAATATAAGTCCATAGAGAATCCTCACATAGGGATTAAATTTTCTATAGGTGATTGTTAGTACATAGGAACTGAGATACAAAAACTCATACTTGATGATTGATCGATGTATCATATGTATACTGAGAAATCTTCCATCGATGACATTTCATTTTAGGCACACTGTGTCCGTCAAGACAAGCCCAAATCCCACCCCACACCGTTCTACTTGGATGACATTGTCTCCAGTCAAAGAGAAAGGTTGTGATTAATCAAAAAAACTTTTTCATGGATTGTGTTGGGACTGAAGGTTAGTGGTTTCATGTTAAAAAAAATGGATTCAAAGACTTTTTTTAATTCCTTAAAGATCAATGCATGGAATTAAACATAAAAGATAATTTAAAAATCAGTCTTTCCCTCCCCCTTAAAAAAACCACCAAGCACAATATTTCCACCCACTTTTCATGGTATGTCACATGTTAAAAAAATTAATCAAAATGATAGATTCATACTATTGTCTCATACATTTTCCTTTAGTTTTTTTCTAGGATAATGGGATAACATTTTCATTAAATAAATGATGAATGGAAATTCATTCCATTTTATTTCGTGGTTACAGTTACAGATCATCTAAAAACTAGAATGAAATAGTCCAACCCCATCTATTTTTTCCATTTTTTAGAGATAAAGAGGGTAAAAATGAATTTCAAGGATATTATGCCTTATTTTCTCCTTAGAAAAATAATTACCACCTTGAAATATTCCCAAGCATGATACCCCACCACAAATTATTTCCATGAACAACCTTCCTCAAACTTGTCTTAAATTGTAAATCATGCTTTAAAACATCAAGAGATGGGTTGTAATGGATTTATATTGTAATAAAGATCCAATAATACCATTATTGATCTCTAAATTTCATCAAAAGGAAGGTTCGATGAAAATTATTCTTTAAAAGACCACAACAAAGGGGGTTTGAATTTTAAAAATCGACTTAGTCATTTTAAGTATACCTAAACTCATGAAATTTTGAATAAGTCATAAGGAAAGTTCTAGATTGTGAAAAATTTCTGAAGCTATCAAGAAATAAAGGAATTTAATAAGATATTAAAAAGGTTTATAAACCTCTCAAGTTGGGTAAGTTTTTCATTGGACAATATTTTACATACATGGACTTCTTAGTGGATCCAGAATTCATTAAATGATAAAAAACATATCAACAATCATGTGAGTTTTAGACATTAAACTCAAGAAAAAAAAATCCAAAATTAACTTAATAGAAAAAAATAAAAAAATTTGTCAAAAAAGCTCAGATAATCTATAAGAACACACCGAAAAAACAATAATAAAAACAAGTAAATAAATTACTAAGTCAGAAGGAATCACCCCTGAAGTTTCCAAAGGACCGTACAGTTATACTGAGAGGGGGGTGAATTATGTGTGATTTTTTTACTAAATTATTCTCTTTTCTACACCCCTTAAAACCTTTTTCACCTATTAGGATGAGTGGATCCTGTATTCAATAAATAATGTAAATGAAATAGATCACATGATATTTTTACAAGGTTTGGTACTAAGACCTACATCCTTGCTGCAACCAGTAATTACCCTTGGTTACCGATTTTTTACTATATGTAGATGGTTACAACCAAAAAAAGTCCCATTCCCATAAAAACTTATTCCCAAAGTGTTGCACTCTAGAGTCCCACTAGAGTTTACATATTCTCACCTACACTAGTGACTCCTGAGTTCCATAGGAGTATTTTTATACTGCATCCCACAGTGTTCCCAACATCCCAACAACCTGCTCCAGAGTCCCACTAGAGACTTCCACTACTTCAGAGTCCCACTGAAGACTTCACAATCTTGATTCACACAATATTTGATCAATTCATAGGATGATATTATAATCTTCCTCCATGATATTTCTAGATCAAACTGGACCATGTAAAAATTAAGAAACTTTGCACTGAAGCTGTTATTTCTCAAAAAAATTTGATCACTTGAAGATGGTTAACTGCCTTAGTACAAAACCGCTCAGGCAAACATTATTTCTTCTGCTAAAGACCCGACCTCACTAAGAACTGAAAACTCAGATACACAAATCTTTTGAATCACTGATAGTCAAAATTTCTGGACTTCAGTCTCAAAAATCACTGCTCACTGTTCAATGTATATTACACATTCTTTTCTTGAAACATCATGCTTGTATTTATAACATTGCATGGACTTCTCATTTTATAAATGCATTATTTCATGTGAATAAAAAATGTATGAATTAATTTCTTCAATGCTTCATATGTTTCACATGGCCTTTCATGTTCACTAACACAAATATATAATATTTTTACTTCTTATGCATGCATAACTTCTTATGAACACATACTTCCACATGCTTCTTCAAGTGATGTGTAAATGGTTTTACACACTTCTATAAACACACAAAACACTTATAATGCCTTTGTTTAAACCTTATGTGTAAAATTTCATGCAATAATTCTCATATTATCAACTCTCTCTTGCTCATACACACACTTCTTATGTTCTATGTGTGTGTATCATGCATGTTCATGTTCGCTACGTAATGATACTACCTCATGCACACTTCTCCTTCACACAAAATACTATTCACTACACTCCTTATTCCATATTAGTATCTTCTCAGAAACACTTCTCCTCAAGTGTGTTGTATTCACTTACACACACTAACCATATAAAATTTGTGCGTGAAACTAAATCTCCTTTGTAAAAATAGTACGTGGTAACTACTCAAGATTTTCATAAAACCAGTATGCGATGTCACATTCTTCTTCACAAATAAAAATAGTATACTGTTCAAGGTTCATCAAACTCTTTATGCAAGAACTAGTAGATACATTCGTAAGATGATCACATAATCTCAATAGATTTGAAGCACCTTGTTCAACACGAAGCTACTCAAGTGTGAAAATAACATGTCAAACACTTGTGGAGTTCATGTATTATTTTCACAAACAATAGTATAATGAAAACCTTCATGAACCAGATGTTCACATAACCCTTTTTATCTCTAAAAAATAGCCCTTAGATGTGATATAAAAAGATCAATGAAAATGAGATGAACTTTTGTATTATAGGCATCGATTATCACCTTAGAACCTTATAGAATCGATGAGATTAATTCGATTATTCCTTAAGTTCAAACTTGGATGGATCTTCAGACATCCTGGCATGAAGATCTTTTGAGAGAAAGATTATCGAACAAAGCATGAGGTAGGATACGAGATGAAATGAATCCAATTATACTGAGAGATCATAAACAGATTGAACATATGAGATTTAAGACTGAGTGGATTGCACAACTAAATTTTGGCTGGGATTATCATATGACACTAATATTTCACCTAATAGACCCAACAACTACGATTTATTCAATGTTAAAAAATTTAATAAAAAAAATCTTCAATCCTGACGCTTCTTTATAATACTCAACATAACATCCATTCACCAAAAATATCATCTCCCTCCTCCAGTACTACCCCATAACAATTCTATAGGCATGATCCTACGCCCACCTTTTCCTCCATACCACCCCGCATGGTGGTGCTCCGCCACTGCTCTGCCTCACATAGGAGTTCCCTTGCACTACCTCAGATATGGCCTCATGTTTGATGGATGAGGGTTGAGATCGACTTCCCTTGAAAATACAACTCAAAAATATTCCAAAAACCTATTATTATCCTCAAAAAAATAAATAAAACATTTTTACCTTACTACTTAAAATTTTGTAAACAAAGTGTCAAACTCAAATAAACAATGACACATATCATTTGAAATAAAAACCACCTCTAAAATCGTCACATTTAACACTTATTGAATTTTTTATATTCTCAAAAAATTGAAAACAATTTCAAATTCACCAAATCACATGACCTCTTCAATATCCCCTTTGGATTTATTTTTAATACCCTATTTTAAGAGTCAATGATATCTTTTACCCCTTATTGGAAATAAATCCAAAGTTAAAAATATGGGGATAAATTCCCATTTCCAAAATTAAATTTTTAAGAACATCCTATTCTCTTATGACTCTTATTGTCTGATTTACTTTTGAGAAGGATGGAATCACTACTAACTTAACAAAGAGACAAAATCAATCAACTCTAAGTCGACTTGAGAAATGATCTGGGTAGAAAACAAGAGTGATCAAGTTCAACATAAATTCTCTCTATAAAATTCCTGTACGTGATACCAATAATTGAAACCTCTTATCAGGGGTTGTTCAAATGATTTCTTAAAAATATCATACATACATCTCAATAGAAATATTAAAAACATTAAAGTGCAAGAATGTATTTACCCTTTAAAATTATATTTCATTTTATCATCAAGAGATCAATCTCTCCCTTTGGAATTTTTTTAAACATGAAAATATGAGAATGTAATCAACATTCCTCAATGATGACAAGTTTCAATTTCCTGAAATTTTTAGAATTATTAGATTCATAACTCTCTAGAACTTTTGATGTTCATATTATGCCAAATGAGATAAAAATATCTAACAATTGATTTTCTATTATCCCCCTCAATAGATGCACACAATACTTATTCATCATGATTTATTTTTTTTCAAGAATAAATTCCAAATGTCTTATGATATTATTTGAGATGTTTTAAATTGATGTCATGATGCCAATAGTCTTCCATGATGGACATATTTCTAGATGTAAGATATTTACAAATTTTATAAATTCAGGTCTCCCTCAGAATATATGATTCTCCTTAAATTCCCTACATGAAAAATAAATATAGCATATATCGGAATAAAGTGGTTCTTTAATTCTACTAAGTCAGAGGAACAAGGCTGAGAGTTTATTATGAACCCAATAATCTTCTTAAATGAAAAAGGATTCTTCAAATTTGATAAAAAAATAAATTTCAGTTTTCTCTTATTGTTACAACTTTCTTACCTCTTCTCACTATTCTGGCCATATAATCAAATATTCTTTAGGAACATGCTCAGTCTCTAATCTATGTGTAGACTTATTTTTCTTAATACTAGATGTCACAACTATTTTTCATTTTTTCATCAAGAATTATTCTTTATCAAGTAACCATGTTAAACATTTTTTACCTGAATGTACAGACATGTTTTACCTATCACACACAACATTATAATTCAACAGGTTACCTCTTTTAGGTTCTTCATCGGAGATATGTTTTACCAAATCAATATTGTTATTTTTCTTCTGGACCGACTCTTTATTTGATTCTAACTTACTTTCATTACTATGAATGTTTATAGAAAACTAACACTGGTCTATGATGTGACCTTTCTTACCACAATAGAAACATCTTTTCTTTGGTAATACACTATTCACAACATTCTTCATAATATTCTTGGGAGTTATTTTTTAACAACCTTATTCTTTTTTTTACATCTCAAGGTTTACATGTCATCCTAATTTCTTACCTGCTTCACTCTCTGTTGTGATCTTTTATTTTCATTAACATATGATTTGTGCATGATTGGTATATACTAGCACCCATCATAACAATGATTGCTTCTATTGTAATAATCACAGAAATTGTCAAAGTAAACATATCTGTTCTTGATAAACTAATTATATTTCTATGAATTATTCTAATTTTGTGCATGTTTCAATTTCTCATCAGTTATGCTGCCCCTAAATGCATTATTCTGTAATTTTCATAAAAATTCATACTCTGCCAATAATTAATTTCCTGATTCCCAAACATCTATCAACACTAACAGTAGCAAAAAAATGTTGATTTATTCTTCTATAACACATTCTATCCATCTTTGACATTTTGATGATTTTGGGTATCACATTTCCTCTTCTGTTCTACTTTTTTCGGTCTATTTTTCTCTGATTTTACTGAAACATTAACATTTCTAACATAAGGAGTGTAGGTAGGATTTTCCATATGAATCTCTTATAAATTTTCTTCAAACTCAAAACTACACTTAATATACTTCTGATATAAACCACTGGATAAATTGAGTAGATCCATTAGAGGTAGGCAATCCTCTAATACCAATTGAAGTATCCAAAGGATCGTGTAGTGACACTAGGAGTGGGGGGGGGGGGTGAATCAGGTGTGACTTGTTTTTTCTAAATTATTTTATTTTCTAAACCCCTTTTAACCTATGTAACCTATTAAGATGAGTAGATATTGTATGCAATACATAATTTAAATGAAACACACCACATAATATTTTTACAAGGTTCGGTACTAAGACCTACATATTTTCTACAACCAGTAATTACCCCTAGTAACAAAATTTTCACTATATGTAGATGGTTACAACTAGGGAAAGTCCTATTCCCATAAAAATTGAGTCCCACAGTGTTCCACTTAAAATTCCCACTAGAGTTTATAGGTTCACACCTATAATAGTGACTTCTAAGTCCCACATAGGATCTTTATACTTAATCCCATAGTGTTACTAGCATCCCACCGACTTGCTCCAGATTCCCACTAGAGACTTCCACTGCTTCAGAGTCCCACTAAAGACTTCATAATCTTGAGTCACACAAGATTTGATCCACTGATAGGATTATGTTATAATCTTCCTCCACGAGCTTTCTGGATGAAACTAGACCATGTAAAAATCAAGAAACTTTTCACTGAAGCTATTCTTGCTCAAAAAAGTATGATCACCTAAAGATGGTAAGCTTCCTTAGTACAACACTGATCGGGAAAATATTCTTTATTCTACTAAAGACCCAACCTCCCTAAAGACTTAAAACTCAGAGAAAAAAATCTTCTAAATCACTGATAGTCAAACTGTCCCAGTTTTAGTCTAAAAAATAACTTCTCACAGTGCAATGTACATTTCACGCTCATTTATTCAAACATCATGCATGTATTTATAACATTGTATAGCCTTATCATTTTATGCAAGAATTATTTCATGTGCATAGAAAATGTATCAATTAATTTCTTCAATGTTGTATATGTTTCAAACTACCTTTCAAGTTCACTAACACAAATACAGAATATTTTCACTTCTTATTCATGCATAACTTATTATGCACACATACTTACACATGCTTCTTCAGGTGATGTGTAAATGGGTTTACACACTTCTATGCACACAAAAAACACTTGTACCGCCATCGTGTAAACCTCATGTGTAAAATTTCATGAAATAATTCTTAGATTCTCAACTTTATCTTTCTCATACACACACTAAATATGTTCTATGAAAGTTTATCATGCATGTGCATGTGAACTATGTAATTATACTTACTCATGCACACTTCTCCTTTTCAAAAAATACTGTTCACTACACTCCTTGTGAAATATCAGTATCTTCTCAAAAACTCCTTCACATAAGTTTTTTGTATTCACATACACACACTAACCATACAAAATTTGTGTGTGCAAATCAATATTATTCACAAAAGTAGTACACTGTAACTACTCAAGCTTAGCGTAAAAATACTATGAGATATCACATTCTTCTTGACAAATAAAAACAGTATGCAGTTCAAGGTTCATCAAACTCTTCATGTAGGAAATAGTAGATACACATGTAATAGGATTTCATTATCTCAATAGATTTGAGGAACCTTGTTCACCGTGAAGCTACTCGAGTGTACAAAGCACATGTCGAACACTCACGACCTTCAAGTATCCATCACATGAACAGTAGTAGCGCAACAACCTTTATAAACTAGACATCCATGAAACTCTATTTATCTCTCAAAAATAGCACTTGGATGCGAGACAAATACATCAAAACAAATGATCTATAATTTGGTATTTATAGGGATCAATAATCAACTCAAAACCTTCTAGAACCATCAAGATGCATTTGATTATTCCTTTAGTTCTAACTTGGATGGAGCTTCAGATGTCGTGGAATTGAGAGCCATCGAGAGGAAGCTTCTCGAATGAAACTTGAGGTCGGAGATTAGTTGAAATGGATCCAATGTTGTTGAGAGATCACCGATAGATCAAACATCCATGATTTAAGATCGATTTGATCACACAACTAAATTTTAGCCGGGGAGATCGAACTACCATGATATTTCACTAAACAAATCCAACAACTATGTTTCATTTAACGCTAAAAAATTGAATCCCACATCAAAAAAGCTCCACTCCTAGATCTTATTTATAATACTTAGCACAACATCCAATTTACAGAAATCTCCTCTCCCTCCTCTAGTACCTCCCCATATCGGTTCTGTGGGTGCGCTCCTATGCCCACCTTTACTACTATGTTTCCCCACATGGTGGTTCTCTACTCCTGCTCTGCCTCAATTAGGCATACCCTTTCACTGCCTTGGATATAGACTCATGATGGCTAGCTGAGGGTTGAGCTTGGGTTCCCTTGAGGTGCTTTCCCCCTTATTTGGCTGGAATGGCTAATTTTTTAAGTAAGAACCATTAAAAATTATCACCAATGTTCTCATAGAATAGACAACTCAAAATATTCCACAAACCTCATATGCTCCTCATGAAAAATAAAATATTTTTGCATGGTTACTTAAAATGTTGTAAATAGAGTTCCAAACTCAAATTTACAATGGCACATGTAATTTGAAATACAAACCACCTATTCAATCATCACATTTAACACTCATTTAATTTTTCATATTCTCAAGAAATTAGGAAAAATTTCTACTTCACCAAGTCACTTGACCTCTTCATGTAACACCCGAGACTTTTATGTGAAATATTTTGTTTTTATAAATCATCAAAGGAATCTTTTACTACACACAACACTAGCTTGGCTTGCTTTACACGCAACCACAACCTTCCTCGATAAGCTTACGTCATACGCAATACTGAGTTTTACTAAACAACGATATGCTATTAAAATATTATTAAAACTAGCCGTTATGAATAGTAATAACCACTTTTTGAAATTTTATAATTTTTATTTTTCAAAATTGACTTCATTTTTGGATTCGGAATATCGAAATTATCCTAGGGTGAAATTTTGGTATTTTTCTGAAAACTTTCAATTTTTGATGAATAGTGAAACCACTAAGTGGTAGTTAAAAAACTGAATTTTTCATAAAACTTAATTTTACCGCTTCTGTGAGTGGAATTTCGAAAATCCGAGAGACACGGTTAATATCAAGGACTAAAATGTGGTTCAATGAGATGAAAATAATTTTTGGTGAATAGCAACTTTTTACTTTTATTTACCACAGTTAAAAGTAAATAGGGTAATTAAGGGTAAAAATGATCCTATTATTACCCTAACACACGTCCTAATTCTATTGTAAAAGTGTAATTCGACCAACAACAACCTTAGGAATAAAATATGACCATTTAGGCCCACTTGGATTAGATTAGGACATTTATTATTAATTTATTTAAAGAAGGGTTAAATAGTTAAAATCAAAGTTTAATAAGTAAATCATTTTTAATATGGGGTTATACATAAGATAAATTAGACTATAAATATTCATTATAAAGCTAAAAATATTTCCTACATAATGGTATTTTATTTTTAATTTTTAGACATTAAATAATTTAATTTATTTATGACACAACGATGATGCAATAATTATCTTATTAATGAAATATTGACAAAATTGATGCTATAAATACCCCAAATAAATGTAATTCGAGACTTTTTATGAATTACACTAATTTTCTAGGTTAATATGACATGTTATTATTGATTTAATTAACTTGGTTCGAACTAATCATTCTGTTATGATTTTCACAAAAATCAATTACTAAATAGTGTCAAAATTGACATAAAATAGTTTTAAAACAAATATTATATTATAAATTGTTATTTTATTCCTAAAAATCTAAGGTTAGGCCAAATGACTTAGATAAGGTTATATATATTAATAATAAACAACTTGGGGTTCGTTTGTCTTGATATAGTAAGTTTATGAACCTTATAGTATAACAAAACAAGAATACACGGTAAAAGTTAAATTATCTAACTTAAAGTTAAATCTAAATGATAAGGTTAAAATTGATACCTAAACTTGTCTAAATTCTATTGGATGAGAGGATTTAGACCCCTACCCACCTTATCTTCTAAATATATCAATTTGAAGCTATTAAAACCCGAATTGTACTTTATAATAAAACAATATTTTTAGTTATTCCAAAGGTGCCCCTCTCCTCCCTTATAAAAGAACACCTCCTCCCCCTCTTCCTCACACCAATTTGAGAATTCAAGCTCGGCCAAAACCTGCCAATTTCTTATATCCACTTCCCTAGAAACATCCTATAGGTTCTGGTCTTATTTAAAGACCTATTTTAGTGCCCTAAAAGGAGGTCTCAAAGAAGCACTTCAAAGAAGAGGTAATGTCCGTTACCGATTCTTTCATCTTTATTTCTTCTTCCACTTATTATTATTTAGTTGTTTCATTATAAAGTAATAACATAAGTATCACTCACATAAGGATATGTTATTATAAGTATGAAACAACCCTATTTCACCATCTATCCATCCTACGGAAAAAGAAATCACCGCCCGTGCGTACGTACGGAATACCGTCTCCACGCCGTGGTGTAATCTATTTTCCACCACCAAATTACTTGGATGGGTATAATGGTGTAAATAATGACTATATATGACTATTATAAAGTGATATTGATTCTTAAATAGTATAAATACACTCCAATGCAATTCCATGATCATAGGAACGATATCATCACTCGGGCGTACGTACAGAATACCATCTCCACGATGTGATGCGACTCGTTCTACATGATCTTCATTTAAAAATGATTATATAAATGAATTGAATGAATGAATATGATATATATTACACTAATACCATTCTTGAAATTAGGTATCTATAACCTAAAGAGAAGAATAAGAATTTATTCGACAAAACACGCATAAGAACAAAAAGTTATAAACACCCGAATAACAAGTGGAAATGAAATATTACTACTAAGAAGCTAAGAATATGACCATATATGATATCATAACAATAATTATGATTTTGGAATAAGTAAATAACATTATTTAAATCATTATAAAGGAGGTTCAGACACTTTCGAAGCAAATCGGACCTAAGGTAAGGGAAATATCCCAATCACATTTTTATCCAAGATTGTTTATACTTTGGTATTTACTGGGGTGTATTTTATCATCCAAATCCATGTTTATTAAATATGTAATATTATTTCCATCCACCTACAATTTTTTAAATCCAATTTTACCCTTCGGTGAGATTTTAGTAAAAGATATGAAAGGAATCTTCTGTCGTTTTTCGTACGAGGTACTTTTTGACTTTCCGACAAAAGTACGAGAAGAATGTTTTTTTAACATATACGGCATGAATGTATTTTTAAAATATTATTTCCAAGAATATTCCCTTACAAGTTTTCAAGTTTATTTTTAATCAACTTCTTTTAGTTTAGAATTTAATGACATGTTAAGAAAGGAAAAGTGTTTTTGAAGTAGAAAGGATATTTTCCTCAAGAATGGAGTTCAAGTTTTTTATCAAAATTATTTTCCATCTAAGATAATAAAGGGTTATGTTTCTATCCCTATTATTACATTGATTTGATTATGTTGTTATGGAATTATTTTTATGAATTCCTTTATCTTATATGAATTTTTTTATGATGTCACGATGTTTAAGATTCCCATTTTTATTACATGGGTTATGCAATGATGTATGATTTATGATTTTGTGGCACACATAAGAATGGTATCATTATGAGATGGGTGGGACCTATATCTCCCTCCAATGAATTGGGTAAAGATTTTATATCTCATGAGATAGACGTGTATGGAATGGTAGGTTATACCGGTTCAGTGAAACAGGACTGAAACGAGGAGTGAACTTGGTTCAGAAATGGACTTTGTCCACTAAGATAGTCTTGGAAATGAGTCTTGAATAATAAGAAATGATTCTCTATGATTATGTGTGTATCCCACAAAGTTTCATGTTTTAAGTTATGATTATTGGGATTCTATTTCACTACTATGATTTATCCCATGTTATGAAATTATGCTCTCTTTTGTAGGTTAAGATTTCCAAAAGATACATTCTTATGAATATGATGTGATTGATATTTCTTTTGTTTACCCTTACTGAGCATTTGAGCTCACCCTTTTGTATGTTTTCTTTCCCCAGGTCAGGAAGAAGGTTATTAAGTAAGATATGCCAAAAGGGACTATAGATATGATGAAATAAATGGGAGACAATGTAGACGCTTTATGAACCAGTTGTTTATGTTTCCCAGTTTCTAAAGACACTATACCTATATGGTCCTTTCGTGGTTTTGTTATATGATGTAATAAGTACGCTTCAATTTTGAAGTATTAACAATGTATGTAAAGTATGGGTCGTTATAGTTGGTATCAGAGGAAAGGTATAGTCAACCTTTGGAAACTTGGATGTGAAAGCCTTAGTAAGAACCCTAAGGATAATTCTAAGCATAGAACACAATCTTAGTGTTTTAGAAATGGCCATGAATAACCTAGGATAAGACCTTAAGTGTGAAATTTTATTCTTTATTATGTGGTTTTCCTATTATAATTAGTGTTTCTCACACTATTCTTCTTGGTTTTAGTCAATGGCTAGAACCCAAAGGAACCGTGTTAATGCATAATGCGACGGGAAATGCAATGATTGTCCCCCTGAGCAACCAAACATTATGGGAGCTGTAATGCAAAATCTTATAGCCATGCTCACACAACTTTCTCAAGCTATGAATCATTCAGGACTTCAAAACGAGCAAAGGAAGGAGCAACATTCTGTTGAATCCTTCATGAGACAGCGTCCTCCTTCATTCAGCGGGTTTACTGATCCATTAGTTGTTGAACAATGGATTAGTACTACTGAAAAGATATTTTCAGTTATTCAATGTTCTGAGTATGATAAAGTCATCTTAGCAGTGTATCGTTTGGAAGGTGATGCTGATCAATGGTGGAATCTTATTAAGAATACGAGGCAAAGGGATGAAATTGAGTCCATGGAATGGGATGAGTTCAAGAACTTATTTTTCAATAAGTACTTCCCTCATATTCTCCGAACAAAGATGGAGAAAGAGTTTCTTGAACTAAAGCAAAAGGATGATGAATCTATTGGTACCTATGAAGCAAATTTTACAATACTTGCAAGGTACGCTTCTGGTATTATTATCCAACCTGAGAGTAAGATCGATCGATTCTTTAGTGGATTAAAACCAAGTCTTCAAAGGGCCTTATCCATAAGGGACTTCAATAGCTACAAGGAAATCGTTCGATGTGCTCTCAAAGTTGAGATGGAGATTGGAGTAACCCATCAGTCATATGGGTTTGATAAGAAGAGGAAAATGGAATTCAAAGGAAAATCTAAAGAGCACACTGAAAAGAAGATGAGCTTTCCCTTATTCTCAAAGTGTGGAAAGAAACATGGAGAGAGTTGTCTTAAAGGGACAAGTAAATGTTTCAAATGTGGAAAGGAAGGTCATCGGGAATTTGAATGCCGCAATGATGGGAAGAAGATGTCTAATGATGAAAATAAAGGAAGGGATACACAGAATGAACCTACTACACTTCAATGTTTCAAGTGCAAGGAGATGGGGCATTATGCCAATAAATGCCCCAATCCAAGGGTTGATGATGATGGTCGACGTCAACAAACTCTTAAGGCTAAAGACAAAGGAAAGTCACATGCAATTTCTATCAGCGATGTGAAGTACGATAACGATGTGGTGAAAGATACACTTACCATCCACTCTAAAGTAGCAAATGTTTTATTTGATTCTGGATCCACCCACTATTTTATTTCTGAATAATTTTCTAAGGTTATCACCGTATTACCTCAACAATTAGATGTTGAGTTAGCTATGACAACACCTAATGGCACAACAATCGCATCAAAGGTTTATAATTCTTCTCCGATCGAAGTTTGTGGGAAAGTGCTTCCTGAAAATCTTGTGATCCTTCCTATAGTGGAATTTAATGTGATTCATGGCATGGATTGGCTTTCTTTATATGGAGCTCATATCAATTTCCAATGAAGGGAAGTCACATTTAATATTCCAGATCAATCTATGATCGACTATCAATGCAAGGATGAACATAACCTTCCAGTGGAAATTCCTTCTACCTTATGGGTCTTGATTCCACTAAATGAAGGTTATTTATCTCAAATGGTTGGTGAGAAACTCACGATTAAGAATATTCCCGTTGTACGAGAGTTTGATGATGTATTTCCAGAGGAATTACCGGGTCTTCCACCAAATCGTGAAGTTGAGTTTTCAATAGAACTCGTACCGGGTGCTTTGCCTATTTCAAATACACCTTATAGAATGGCCCCAATTGAGTTGCAGGAATTGAAGAAGCAACTCCAAGAGAATCTTTATAAGGGATTCATACACCCTAGTGCACCACCTTGGGGAGCACCTGTTCTATTTGTTAAGAAGAAATATGGATCAATGAGACTCTGCATTGATTATAGAGAACTTAACAAGATCACTATCAAGAACAAATATCCTCTCCCACGCATTGATGACTTATTTGACCAACTATGCGGAGCTCAATACTTTTCCAAGATTGATCTTTGTTCAGGGTATCATCAATTAAGGGTCAAAAGGGAGGATATACCAAAGACGACTTTCCGTACAAGGTATGGACACTATGAATTTATAGTGATTCCATTTGGTCTTACTAATGCCCCTGCTATCTTCATGGATCTGATGAATAGAGTCTTTAGGGACTATCTTGATCAATTTGTGGTAGTCTTTATAGACGATATTCTTGTCTATTCAAAGATCAAGGAAGAACATGAAGATCACTTGAGAATTATATTGAAGAACCTGAGAAAGGAGAATCTTTATGCCAAATTTACCAAGTGAGAATTTTGGCTTCAAAAAGTTTCATTTTTGGGTCACATAATCTCAAAAGAGGGGATATTTGTGGATCCAGCAAAAACATAGGTTATCGAAAGATGGTCGAGACCAACAACAGTAACTGAGATCTGAATTTTTCTTGGTTTGGCTGGATATTATCGACGTTTTGTGAAAGATTTTTCACGATTATCTAATCCACTCACCATGTTGACTCAGAAAGGAGTTAAGTTTGTCTGGACGGAGGAATGTGAAGAGAATTTCAAGGAGTTGAAAAGAAGGTTATCCAGTGCACCTGTGCTCACACTGCCTTGTAGTGGAGAAAGGTTTGTGATCTATAGTGATGCATCCAAGAAGGGATTGGGGTGTGTTCTTATGCAAAATGATATGGTGATAGCTTATGCCTCACGACAGTTGAAAATCCATGAGCAAAATTACCCAACACATGATTTGGAGTTAGCTGCGGTAATCTTTGCATTAAAGATTTGGAGGCATTATCTTTATGGTGAAAGGTGTGATATTTATACTAATCATAAAAGTTTAAAGTATATTTTCACACAAAAGGAGCTGAATATGCGTCAAAGAAGATGGTTGGAGCTGATTAAGGATTATGACTGCTCAATCCATTATCACCCTGAGAAAGAAAACAAGGTGGCAGATGCATTAAGTCGACAAGACCATGCCAATTTATCCATGATGAGGATCACAAAAGATCCAATATTTATGGATTTACAAAGGATGGATCTTGGAATTATAATGGAAGGGGAAAAATCTTATCTTTCTCAAATGAATGTTCAACCATATATACATGTGAAGATTAAAGAGGCACAAAAAGAAGATGTCGAGTTACAAAAGAAGGTGAGAAATATTCCTGAATTCAACCTTGATTGTGATGGGATAATAAAGTTCAGGAATCGGGTTTGTGTTCCTCCCATCCCGGAATTAAAGAAGGAGCTGCTGGATGAGGCTCATAGTTCTTCATTCTCTATTCATCCTGGAAGCACGAAGATGTATAGGGACCTGAAAGTGTACTTATGGTGGGATGGCATGAAAAGAGATGTTGCTGAATATGTCTCTCGATGCTTGGTTTGTCAGAAAGTTAAAGCTGAGAGACAGAAGTCTAAGGGGATGTTACAACCATTACCCATACCCGAATGGAAATGGGAAAACATCACTATGGACTTTGTCACAAGACTTCCTAAAACATCCAAAGGAAATAATGATATCTGGGTCATAATTGATCGTCTTACCAAGTCTGCACACTTCATTGCTATTAGAGAGGATTTCTCTCTGGATTAGATTGCCAGGATATATGTAAAGAAAGTGGTAAGATTGCATGGAGTACCACTTTCTATTATATCTGATCGGGATTCGAGATTTACCTCGAAGTTCTGGCGAAGTCTTCAGCATACTCTGGATACAGAGTTGAGTTTCAGCACTGCTTATCATCCTCAGACAGACGGTCAGTCTGAGAGAAAAATTCAAACCCTAGAAGATATGTTGAGAGCTTGCTCTATGGATTTCAAAGGTGGTTGGGATCAACACCTACCTTTGGTGGAATTTTCTTATAATAATATCTTTCACTCCAGTATTCAGATGGATCATTATGAAGCTCTCTATGGAAAGAAATGCAGGGTTCCAACTTGCTGGGATGAAGTTGGGGAAAGAAAGCTATTAGGACCTGATCTCGTTGATGAAATGGCAGAAAAGGTCAAATCTATTAAACAACACATAAGAGCAGCTCAGAGTCGACAGAAAAGTTATGCCAAAAACCGAAGAAAATAACTAGAGTTTGAAGTGGGTGATAAAGTGTTCTTATGAATATCTCCCTGGAAGAGAGTCATGAGATTTGGAAAGAAGGGTAAGTTGAGCCCTAGATATATCGGTCCTTTCAAAATACTGGATCGTGTTGGGAAGGTAGCTTACCGATTGGTGCTTCCACAGAATCTCTCTCAAGTTCATGATGTGTTCCATGTATCTCTCCTGAGAAAGTACATACCTGATCCTTCACATGTACTTAGCTCAGAAGTTGTACCGCTGGAGCAAGATATTTCTTATGAAGAACAACTGATAGAGATTCTGGATCGTAGAGAAAAAGTCCTACGAAGCAAGACCACTCGATTGGTGAAAGTTTTATGGAGGAACCCCCAATTAGAAGAAGCTACATGGGAGCTTGAGGATATGATTAGGGAGAGTTATCCTCATCTGTTTGTTACAAAGTGACGAATTTCGAGGGCGAAATTCCTTTTAAGGGGGGTAGAATGTAACACCCGAGACTTTTATGTGAAATATTTTGTTTTTATAAATCATCAAAGGAATATTTTACTACACACAACACTAGCTTGACTTTCTTTACACGCAACCACGACCTTCCTTGATAAGCTTGCGTCATACGCAATACCGAGTTTCACTAAACAACGATATGATATTAAAATATTATTAAAACTAGTCGTTATGAATAGTAATAACCACTTTTTGAAATTTTATAATTTTTATTTTTCAAAATGGAATTCATTTTTGGATTCGGAATATCAAAATTAGCCTGGGGTGAAATTTTGGTATTTTTCTGGAAACTTTCAATTTTTGATGAATAGTGAAACCACTAAGTGGTAGTTAAAAAAACTGAATTTTTCATAAAACTTAATTTTACCGCTTATGTGAGTGGAATTTCGAAAATCCGAGAGACACGGTTAATATCAAGGACTAAAATGTGGTTCAATGAGATGAAAATAATTTTTGGTGAATAGTAACTTTTTAATTTTATTTACCACGGTTAAAAGTAAATAGGGTAATTAAGGGTAAAAATGATACTATTATTACCCTAACACATGTACTAATTCTATTGGACAAGTTTAATTCGACCAAAAACAACCTTAGTAATAAAATATGACCATTTAGGCCCACTTGGATTAGATTAGGACATTTATTATTAATTTATTTAAAGAAGGGTTAAATAGTTAAAATCAAAGTTTAATAAGTAAATCATTTTTAATATGGGGTTATACATAAGATAAATTCGACTATAAATATTCATTAGAAAGATAAATATATTTCCTACATAATGGTATTTTATTTGTAATTTTTAGACATTAAATAATTTAATTTATTTATGACACAACGATGATGCAGTAATTATCTTATTAATGAAATATTGACATAATTGATGCTATAAATACCCCAAATAAATGTAATTCGAGACTTTTTATGAATTACACTAATTTTCTAGGTTAATATGACATGTTAGTATTGATTTAATTAACTTGGTTCGAACTAATCATTCTGTTATGATTTTCACAAAAATCAATTACTAAATAGTGTCAAAATTGACATAAAATAGTTTTAAAACAAATATTATATTATAAATTGTTATTTTATTCCTAAAAATATAAGGTTCGGCCAAATGACTTAGATAAGGTTATATATATTAATAATAAACAACTTGGGGTTCGTTTGTCTTGATATAGTAAGTTTATGAACCTTATAGTATAAAAAAACAAGAAGACACGGTAAAAGTTAAATTATCTAACTTAAAGTTAAATCTAAATGATAAGGTTAAAATTGATACCTAAACTTGTCTAAATTCTATTGGATGAGAGGATTTCTACCCATACCCTCCTTTTCTTATAAATATATCAATTTGAAGCTATTAAAACCCGAATTTTACTTTATAATAAAACAATATTTTTAGTTATTCCAAAGGTGCCCCTCTCCTCCCTTATAAAAGGGCACCTCCTCCCCCTCTTCCTCACACCACTTTGAGCATTAAATCTCGGCCAACCCCTGCCAATTTATTCTCTCCACTTCCATAGAAACATCCTATAGGTTCTGGTCTTCTTCAAAGACCTATTTTAGTGCCCTAAAAGGAGGTCTCAAAGAAGCACTTCAAAGAAGAGGTAATGCCTGTTACCGATTCTTTCATCTTTATTTCTTCTTCCACTTCTTCTTCTTTAGTTGTTTAATTAGGATGTAATAACATCAGTACCACTCACATAATTATATGTTATTATAAGTATGAAACAACCCTATTTCACCATCTATCCATCCTATGGAAAAAGAAATCACCGCACGTGCGTACGTACAGAATACCGTCTCCACGCCGTGGTGTAATCTATTTTCCACCACCACCTTACTTGGATGGGTATAATGGTGTAAATAATGACTATATATGACTATTATAAAGTGATATTAATTCTGAAATAGTATACATACACTCCAATGCAATTCCACGATCATAGGAACGATATCATCACTCGTGCGTACCTACGGAATACCGTCTCCACGATGTGATGCGACTCGTTCTACATGATCTTCATTTAATAATGATTATATAAATGAATTGAATGAATGAATATGATATATATTACAATAATACCATTCTTTAAATGAGGTATCTATAACCTAAAGATAAGAATAAGAATTTATTCGACAAAACACGCATAAGAACAAAAAGTTATAAACACCTGAATAACAAGTGGCAATGAAATATTACTACTAAGAAGCTAAGAATATGACAATATATGATATCATAACAATAATTATGATTCTGGAATAAGTCAATAACATTATTTAAATCATTATACAGGAGGTTCGGACACTTTCGAAGCAAATCGGACCTAAGGTAAGGGAAATATCACAATCTCATTTTTATCCGAGATTGTTTATACTTTGGTATTTACTGGGGTGTATTTTATCATCCAAATCCATGTTTCTTCAATATGTAATATTATTTCCATCCACCAACAATTTTTTAAATCCAATTTTACCCTTCGGTGAGATTTTAGTAAAAGATATGAAAGGAATCTTTTGTCGTTTTTCGTACGAGGTACTTTTTGACTTTCCGACAAAAGTAAAAGATGAATGTTTTTTAACTTATACGACATGAATGGATTTTTAAAACATTATTTCCAAGAATCTTACCTTACAAGTTTTCAATTTTATTTTTAATCAACTTCTTTTAGTTTAGAATTGAATGACATGTTAAGAAAGGAAAAGTGTTTTTGAAGTAGAAATGATATTTTCCTCAAGAATGGAGTTCAAGTGTTTTATCAAAATTATTTTCCATCTAAGATAATAAAGGGTTATGTTTCTATCCATATTATTACATTGATTTGATTATGTTGTGATGGAATTATTTTTATGAATTCCTTTATCTTATATGAATTGTTTTATGATGTCACAATGTTTAAGATCCCCATTTTCATTACATGGGTTATGCAATGATGTATGATTTATGATTTTGTGGCACACATAAGAATGGTATAATTATGAGATGGGTGGGACCTATTTCTCCCTCCAATGCATTGGGTAAAGATTTTATATCTCATGAGATAGACATGGCTGGAACGGTAGGTTATACCGGTTCAGTGAAACAAGACTGAAACGAGGAGTGAACTCGGTTCAGAAATGGACTTTGTCCACTAAGATAGTCTTGGAAATGAGTCTTGACTAATAAGAAATGATTATCTATGATTATGTGTGTATGCCACAAAGTTTCATGTTTTAATTTATGATTATTGGGATTCTATTTCACTACTATGATTTATCCCATGTTATGAAATTATGCTCTCTTTTGCAGGTTAAGATTTCCAAAAGTTATGTTCTTATGAATATGATGTGATTGATATTTCTTTTGTTTACCCTTACTGAGAATTTGAGATCACCCTTTTGTATGTTTTCTTTCCCCAGGTCAGGAAGAAGGTTATTAAGTAAGATATGCCAAAAGGGACTATAGATATGATGAAATAAATGGGAGACAGTGTAGATGCTTTATGAACCAGTTGTTTATGTTTCCCAGTTTCTAAAGACACTATACCTATACGGTCCTTTCGTGGTTTTGTTATATGATGTAATAAGTACGCTTCAATTTTGAAGTATTAAAAATGTATGTAAAGTATGGGTCGTTATACTTCAACCCCCACACTTATTTATATACTACCCTTATTTAAGCTCAAGAAATATGAACACAAAATTTAAGTAGTGATAAAAATGTTAAAATGAAATAAAACATAGTTTATTAAGTATTTTAAGCCTTGTGTTAATCTCCTACTTCTATCATATGAAGACCTATAAGAAGAATAAATTAAAAAACATGATAAATTATTGAAATTTAAAATTAAGAAAAAGAAAAAGATTTAGAATAGATCTTGGGTTTTTCAACCAAGAGGGTGTCATGTTTTAATTTCCTATATCTAGATAGTTGTAATGTATTAACACCAATAAGGAGGGTTCAGTTTTTGTGGTGGGAACAACCACATGTTCCTTTTTCTGTTGTTCATGAGTGGACACTAGTTTTAGATTCCCTTAAGACACAGTGCATCGAACCACACCCCAAATGATTATAAAAGTAATTAAGTGATGGGGATAAAAGTAAAGGGGAATACCTTTCTTTTGTGTCCTCATCTAGAAGGTGTACTTGATATTGTTGAGGAGACATTTTCTTCACCATAGTTTTTAGGGGGTTTTCTTCTTCTTCATCCACCTTTAGGGTGGTATCTTATTCAACAACCATGGATGGGTGTATAGGTATTATAGTAAAATTATTAATAGGGGAGTTAGTAAATAACTATATTTAAAAGTTATTAAAATAATACGAGCTCATATTTTATTCTCTCCCTTTAAAATGGTTAGATTGTGTAGTAGTTTCTTCATGTACCACCATTGGGAACTCTTCATTTTTAATTTCTCGCATTATCATCTATTAGATCGTGGGTTTTTCTTCATCCTATTAACCATACAAGGTTTGGTATAGATCACTAGATCTATAATTTCAGAAAAAAAGTATTCAAAATGAATTTCAAGTAATTAAACATAAAATAAAATATAATCTGAAAAGATTTTAACTCACTTAAGTGGATCAACCTTGATATTTTTCCCTTCTTTGAGTTCCTCAGGAAGGATTTATGAAATATATTGGATAGAATGTTTTTAAAGTGAAACTTCAACCTCCTCAATGAAATCTTAAGAAAATAACATAGGAATATATTTCTATTGTTCTTCTTATTATTGTGAAACTTTATCCATGAATTCTTGGAGAATGGTGGCCATTATTTCCATTATATTATTCATTTCTTCCATATTGACTGGTTGTTATTTTAGTTTTTAGTCCAATAAAAAATAACTAGTTACTACCTTTTTTTTCTTCCTCTAGTGTTGGTTCTTATATTTCTTGATGTTATAAGGGATTTTTAAGTTGATGTTGAATTTTTTCATTGATATACTAGGAATCATCCACCCATCCATTGGTGTATACATCTAGATGGTCATGTTATTTCCATTAGTTTCCCTTGGGATCCTGTGGGAATGTCACATACATGTCCTTATTTTAAGTTAATTTTTTTCTCTTCTATTCTAAAACTAACTTCCCCCTAGGTTAACCCAATCCCCCCTTGAATTTGGAAGAATTTGGACATGTTTTGAGTGGACAAAACTGGGCACACGGTTTGTGTGCATAGTTTAATAAACTATGAAGGAAAACCATGCACATCTATCTGGATCATTAAAAATATTTTTTTTAAATTTTTACTTTCTGGGATTAACCTTAGTGCTCCCATTTCTTCTCCCTTTCATGACTTACAGCCATTGAAGGTTTCCATGCTCCCTCAAGCTCTCTTGGAATTCATTTTTGAAGGGTTTTTGGTGGTGTAACATCAATATCATTCAAGTTAGTGATCCCCTCTCTTGTTTATTTCATTATCCTTAGGGTTTCTTCCCTATTTCTTGAAGCTCTACTTGTCTAGTAGCTAGGGATTCATACCTAGGGTTTTATTTTTTGTTTTTTGGTCCAATATTGTATATTTAGGTTTGTTTTCACTCCCTTGTGGTGCGGTGGTGGTGCGGTTGAAGTTTCACACAAGGATTTGGGTTTTTGGACATATAAGGTAGGTGATTCCATTGTAGACATTATTAGATGAATTTATCTTTATTTTTTAACCTATTTATCATTTTCGTATCCTTTTTGTGTGGTGAAAAAGTCATTTTTGGTTGCCTTGATTAAGCATTTAATTTTAAAATTTTTTATTGACATGAAAATGGGTGTTTTTCATGGGTATTCAATGTTGTATCATTTGGGGTTATTTGGTTATCCATGAAATTGTTTTATTAAATGTTGTTTGGGATTCCAAATCTAGTTGGGTATGGTATTGGTGTACATTTGGTATTTAAAGAGGGGTTTTAAATGGATTTGGTGTGGAAAACCTTGTTTTACTATTTGAAGTTGTTTTATGAAAATTTTGAATGGTTTATTAAGTTACATAAAGGGTGAAAAAGGAACGATGGGTACTTTTTGGTGTGTGTATGTTATAGAAATGGTGTTTTTAAATTTAAATTATATTCTTTAACATGTGTAACTTGTTTGATCACAAATAGGGAAACCTGAGTATTTAGGTGGGTGGACTAGGACTAATATTCTATTTATTTGGATTGGTATAGTCCTTGTTTAACTTATAAAGTTTGATGATAAAAACACTAACTAAAAATTTATGATGTTGGGGACCAATAGGAAATTTTTGTTTTCCCTTATAGTGGCTCATGCATGAGACAGATATTGATTATGGTTGATTTTACACCGAGATACGATGTAACTAGGGACCACAACTAGCTAGTTCCCAGGGGTGTTCCCGTGATTAGTGTTCATAAAATATATTGTACTTACTACTGGGTTACAATGGGTTTGGCTGGAAATTTCAGTAGCATGGATATTTTCTTTAAAAGTGTACATTTCTTAATGTTGATTCCTTACAAACTTTTTTCATTTGAAGTTTCATAATTTTAAAATTATTACTATCATTTATTATTTATAAGGCTTGCAAGATTTATTTATCTTAAAATGTTTATCACATGGATTATTTTTGGGTGGAATCCTATTGGGATTAGGCTCACACCCTACTTACACCATTTGGTATAAGTAGACTTGGTTATGTTCGACACAGGTAATGGCAAGGTCCTTAGAGACGGCAGTTTGGGTTGTTAGCTCCCATCCTTGATGAGGTGTTATAGAGAAGGCTTGGGGATGATGGCCCCTTGCTTTGTGATGGTTCTATAGTTTTATTTTCTTCTAATTTAGAGTTGTTCCCCTCTTGGGATTTTTCTAAAACCATGTATTTCAGTTCTGAATTTTTTCATAGGCTTGTTTGGACTAAATTTTCAGTTACAATTTATTTATTGTTTTTGGTTTTTTAGTGCTTATAAACTCAGTTAAATTATTCCCAAACCATTATTCATGATACCTAGGCACTTGTTATAGCCTGTGGGTATAGGGATTTCCCTTTGGGACTTGCTATGGACCAGTTTGGGTGCCAATTTTGATGGTGACCATATCTGATTCATGACAAAATGGTATCAGAGCAAGGTTAAGCTCTTCAGGTTATGTTATTATTTGAGAGGAGTATAGTTGGACAAGAGCTAGGACTTTTGGGGCTTGGAGTTTGGGATTAAAGTAAGGTTCCTAGACCGTACCTCTCGTAATAGACCTTGAGTCACCATGGGATGTCCGGATTGTTTGTTTGACTTCTCTTCCAGGTGGGATGTGTGGGCTGCAGACTGCACATAGACATTGGGTGGGAGTGAAGTAGTTGTTTATTTCATTATTGTGATGAGTTTGATTTATTCATATTTTATGTTGTTGCTGATTTTTTATAATTGTTCTACTAATGTTTTCTATTGTGACTGTTGCCTTTTATAGCAACATGCCTCCCCGAAAATCTCCCATGAACCCACAGGAAGAAGTTAGAGAGATTTCTCCCTCACTACTCGATCAAATGTTGGTAGAAGATATGGTACGGGCTGTCCAGGATCTAGGTAAAGGAGCAAGTCCTTCTCCTACTCTATCCAGAGAATATGAGTCTAGTCCCAAGAAGGATAAATCCTAGGAGTTCTTGAAGAATAAAACCCCTTCATTCCAAGGTAGATCAGAACCTCAAGAGGCAGAGGAATGGATTGAGAAGATAGATTGTATGTTAGAGTTCTTGGACACACCCGATGAGGTGAGGGTGAAATATTCCTCATTTAAGATAGAAAGTCCCAGTCACAGGTGATGGGAATCCATGCTTCAAACTGGGAAGAATGAGAATATGAGATGGAAGGATTTCAAGACTATCTTCAATGAGCAGTATTGCCCTAAGGTCTTGGACAATGACATATCCTAGGAGTTCATGGATCTTTCCTAGGGACATCAATACGTGAAGTAATATGATAACTGTTTTGCTGATCTAGTACAATACACACCAAAGATTTGTTCTAAGGAGTCCCTTAAAGGTTGAAAGTTTGAGAAGGGAATACAACCAGAAATTTACTCTCAGGTCTTCTTGTTCAAGATGGAAACTTATATTGAGGTGGTCGATCATGCTTATATGGTTGAGATTGATCAGAAATGAAATTTTGGGTTTTATGGAGTGGTGTATACTACGGGCAGTGGTAGATCATCTAAGAAGAAAAGGAAGCGATAGGACCAGGGGAAGAAGTGAGGTGGTAGTTTAGGCCATCCTCCTAGACAGTTATCATATGTGGCTTATGATATGAAGTCTGTTGTGTGCCCCCAGTGTGTGAGGCCAAGGAACACCCTAAATTCATTTAAATATCCTCTGAATCCTTGTTATCAGTGTGAAGCTATGGGACACTTACAACACTTTTGAAAGGTGGCACGTCCACTCCAGAGTGGGACAAGATCTGTAGATTCCAAGGGAGTTCTAGTTCAGTTAGATCCATTGAGGATGAGGGGATCTCGGTTTGGTGGCCATGGAGGTAGGTCCGAATCATCTTTTGGGCAGAGAAATTTTAGGTTAAATCTATAGGAGAGTAGTTATTCATAGGCAGAGGCTAGGCATCTTCATGTGGTGGATCATGCACCAATGAGGTCGGATACATGGCCTTTGATAGTTCGAGGTACCATTTTTATTGAATCAACTATAGTTTCCATTATTTTTGATACTGGTGATTCTGTTTCTTTTATCTCTTTCTGTATTGTGAACCTTCTGAGTTTTCCAACCGAGTTATTGTCCTTTATGATGGTGTTGGTGACGCCGTTGGTTAAGAAGAAGGAGCAAGGTCTTTGGTGTTCATCGTGTGCGCTTTCTGTGTTAGGGGTTGAGATGGAGTGGGACCTATTGGTCTTGGATATGGACCCATTCAACATAATACTCATCATGGATTGGTTGGTGAAATTTCAAGCACACATCGATTACTATAGGTGGTGGGTGTGTTTCATGGCATCTGATGGGGGTCCTCAGGTTTTTCTTGGGGAATGGGATCCTTGGTCAGGTCATGCGGGATCTCCACTCCAAGAGTTGGGGAATCTTATCTTCTAGTTATCAACACTCACACTAAAGGAAAATGATTGTGCTCTTAAGGTTAGATTACCTCATGTAGTGGATGAATTCATATAGGTATTTCCAAATGGATTTTAAGGCTTTCCCCAGATCGGGACGTGGAGTTCTTGATTTGTTTGGCACTGGGAACACAACAAATATCTCTTACCTCATATCTTATGGACCCCACCGAGTTGAGGAAATTAAATATACATATGGATGATTTGGAATCCAAAGGATTTATTCACTCGAGCATCTCTCCTTGGTCCACTCATGTTCTTTTTATGAAGAAGGTCGACAAATCCCTCTGGTTGTGAATCGATTACCAGAAGCTAAATAAGGTAACCATTAAGAATAATTATCCTTTTCCAAAAATAGATAACCTGTTTAAAAATATGAATGGGGGAGAGTGATTTTTTAAAATATAATTGTTCTTGGGTTATCACCATGCGAGGGTGATAGAGTTAGATATACCGAAGAAAACCTTCCGAATAATGTACGACCACTTTGAGTACTTGGTCATGCCTTTCAGATTAACAAATTCTCCAGAGGTATTTATAGAACTCATGAATAGGTTGTTACACTAGTATCTCAACTCTTTTATCATGGTATTTCTGGATGACATTCTGGTTTACTCTGGATCTGAGGAAGAGAATAAGAATCACTTGTGGGTTATGTTGGGCATTCTGCGGGATCATCGCCTTTATGTAATGTTGTCCAAGTGAACCTTATGGATCAGGGAAGTGAAGTTTCTAGGACATGTGATCTCAGAACATGGGGTTTTGGTGGAACCAAAGAATATCAATGCAGTTATGTCATGGGAGTATCCAAGGAATGTGTTCGAGATTAGAAGTTTCCTCGGTTTGACAGGTTACTACAAGTGGTTGGTTCAAGATTTCTCTCACCTTGCTTCACCCATGATCATGCTCACTTGGAAAGGGGTGAAGTTTTAATGGGTCCTATAATGTCAGGAATACTTATAGGAGTTGATCCAGCGGATGATCTTTCTAGAATCTGGAAAGGGCTACGTGGTGTATCACGATGCTTCAAGTATGGGTCTCGGGTGTGTGATTATGTAGGGTGATCACATGGTGGCATATGACTCTTGACAACTCCAACCACATGAAAATAATTACCCAACCCATGAATTCGAGTTAGTAGTAGTGATTCATTCTTTTAAGACTTGGTGTCACTACCTCTTTGAAAGAAATTTTTGGTCTACTCTAATCATAAGAGTTTAGCCTACATTTTCTCGCAAAAGAATCTTTATCTGAGGCAGTGTCGTTGGATCGAATATATGTAGGGATTAGACTTCGATATTTTCTATACCATAGAAAAGGGTAATGTGGTGGATGATACCTTGAGTAGAAGAATACCAGTGTGAACTTTGAGGAAGTCCAATGATGAGTGGACTCTAATGGGGATCTTTTCTCAGATGCACGTGGAGACCAAGGATCATAATGGCAGTGCGTTCTTGGAAAGCATTCAGTTAAATCCTACCCTTTTATAGTTTATTTGGAGGGATCAGCCTAGTGATGAAATATTTCATTGGTCAATGCAGTTTCTTCATGGTGGGGAGACGACTTCTAATTGTTCTTCATCTCCCGATGGAATCTTGTGCTTCACGGGACGTTCAGTAGTACCACTATCTCTAAGGAAGGTGGTGATACAGGATAGCCACCAATATTAGTGGTACATTAATCATAGAGATAAAAAAAATGTAAAATGATGTTTTTAAGTAGTTATTGATGCTAGGTATGATGTGGGATAGAGCTGATTTCGTGCCGAGATGCTATACATGTCAACAGGTGAAATCAGAGCATCAAAGGCCCTCTGGTTTGCTTCAGCTATTACCCATTACTACCTGGAAGTGGGAGGATGTATCCATTTACTTCATCACTAGATTGCCTCATACATCTCGAGGTAATAATTCCATATGGTTTCTGATTTATGGTCTAACCAAATCACCCCACTTCATTCCAATCAAAGATACAACCAAAGTGGATGAGTTGGGCCGATTGTATATTCAGGAGGTTGTAAAGTTTCTTAGTGTTCCATTATAATTTGTGTCAGATAGAGACCCCTACTACATCTATTGGTCTTGGGAATGACTTTATAAGGCTTTGGGGATGCAGATTAAGATGATAATGGAAAACCATCCCCAAATGGATGGTCAGATAGAGCAGACAAATCAGATTCTTGAAGACATGCTCCATGCATGTGTCTTGGACATCGATGGTTTGTGGGATATCAATTTGGGATTGGTCAAGGTTTATTATAATAATATTTACCAATAATTGATTTGGATGCATCCTTTTGAGGTTCTCTATGGTCATCCATGTCGCCCCCCCTTGTTGGGATGAGGTAGGTGAGACCTAAGGGTTGGGGCCCAGCCTTATGGAAGAGACATCTGAGAAGATCAAGTTGATCAGGCAGTAGTTATTGATAGCTCATAATTACCACATATCTTATTCTGACCAGAATATTAGATATATAAAGTTTTTTGGGTGATCAGGTATTCTTAAAAGTGGCCCCTCTTCTAGGTCATCGTCGTTTGGGAAAACAGGGAAAGCTAACACCGAGGTATGTCGGGCCTTTTGAGATCACCGAGTGCATTCGAAATGTGGTATAAAGGTTGTATTTTCACTATCAGTTTAAGGCTATTAACAATGTATTCCATTTATCCCTATTGAGTAAGTATAATCTGAATCTTTCTCATGTTTTGAATTGAGAAGAGTTAGAGATAGAGCCCGATTTATCAGTGTTTGAGCGACCAATGAAAATAGTGGATTCTTAAGAGAAGGTTCTTAGAGGGAATTATATTCAACTAGTCCGAGCCATTTAGTAGCATGGTAATTATGTGAATGAGACTTTGGATCATAAGTCATGGTTTGAGCAAGAGTACCCATTCTTGTTTTTTGATCAATCTCTGGGTTGACTTTCTAGGGAGGAAAGTTTTCATGGTGGGGAGAATTTTCACAACCATATCATTCTTTTAAGGTAATTTTTTTCTATTATATTTTTTTCCTAACATCCCCCATAAGTTTCCACTATCCCCCCTTGAATTTGGAAGAATTTGGAAATGTTTTGAGTGGATAGAACGAGGTGAACGGTTTGTGTGCATGGTTTACTAAACTGTGCTAGAAAATTGTGGATGACTATCCTTCCCATTAAAAATATTTTTCCCAATTTTCCTTCCAAAATTAACCCTAGTTCACTAATTTCTTCCACCTTTCATTCCTTACATCCATTTAAGGCTTCCAAACTCCCTCAAGATCTCTTGTAATCCATTTTTAATGGGTTTTTGGTGGTGTAACTTCAACATTTTTCAAGTAAGTGATTCCCTCTCTTGTTTATTTCATTATCCTTAGTATTTCTCCCCTATTTATTGAAGTTACAATTGTACAACAACTATAGATTCATACCTAGGGTTCGATTTTGGGTTCTTGGTCCAATATTTTGGATTTAGGTTCATTTTCACTCCCTTGTGGTGCGGCGGTGGTGCGGTTGAAGTTTCTCATAATGATTTGTGGTTTTTGACATATAAGGTAGGTGATTCCATGTGTAGAAATTCTTGGATGAATTTATATTGATTTTTTAACCAATTTAGAATGTTTTCTATAATTTGTGTATGGTGAAAAGTCATTTTTGGTATTGTTGATTGATCGTTTAATTTTAAAGTTGCATCTTGACATGAAAATGGGTATTTTTCATGGGTATTCAATGTTGCATCATTTGGGGTTATTTGGTGATCCATGAAATTATTTTATTAAATGTTTTTCAGGATGAAAAATATTTTTGGGTATGGTATTGGTGTACATTTGGACTTTAAAGAGGGGTTTTAAATGGATTTGGTGTGAAAAACCTTGTTTTACTTTTTGAAGTTTTATGAAAATTTCGATTGGTTTATTGAGTTACAAAAAGGGTGGAAAGGAATTTTGGGTACTTTTTGGTGTTTTTATGTTACATAAATTGTGTTTTTATGTGAAAATGGAATTCTTTAACATGTCGAACTTGTTTTAGCACAAATAGTGAAACCCGAGTATCTTGGGGCTCAAAATAGGACTAGTATGCTAATGATCACTACTAGAAAATCTGGTTTTGGAGGCGGGGCACCTATAGAGGCCACCATTTGGCGGCTGCTAATACTATCAACAGCGGCCGCTGTAATTTTTCCTAAAAAAACCCCTATTTTCCCCTCCCTACCCTCCCTCCCCTCCCCGACCCCGCGACCCCACCTTCCCCGACCTCGCAACCCCGACCCCGACCCCCGACGTCCCTCCCCGACCCTGACCCCCGACGACCCTCCCCGACCCCAGCGACCCCTCCCCGACCCCTGGAGACCCTCCCCGACCCCCAACAACCCCTTCCCGACCCACGGCGACCCCGACCCCGCCGGCGACCCCGACCCCCGTCGACCCCGACCCCCGACCGCCGACCTCCCGGCGACCCCGGAAACCCGACCCCCGGTGACCCGACCCCCGGCGACGCCAACCCCCGGTGATCCCCACCCCCTTGCCTCCGTACTGTGCCACCGGAAACCCCGGAAACCCCCACTGCCTTGCATCCACGCTGCGCCCCCGTGACCCCGACACCCCCTGCCCGCGCTGCACCCCGGTGACCCCCACCGCCTTGCCTCCGCGCTGCGCCCCCGTGACCCCAACACCCCCGCGACCCGGCAACCCCCACCCCTACTCGCGCTTCACCTTTGGACAGCCCCGTCACTGTCGTCCCCTCGCATCCCCGTTGCATCCCTTCGACAAGTCCTCCTGCCTCCGTTGGACCCTTTCGGTCCATTGTGCCCTGCCGTGTAGAACCCTCCACGCTTCATCCAACGGTTCTGCTCCTTTCGAGTCCGGCCGTCGAACCTATGTCGTCAATTCACTGCGTCGTCATGGATCCGAAATCGAGTCAGACCCCGTTACCCGCGGTCGAGTCCTCCGCAGGTAATGTTTTTTTTATCCAAATTTGGTTTTTAAATTTTAATGATATGTTTTTTTAGAATTTAAATAAGATATTTCACTTTTGATTTCTATTAAATACAGATATGGATAGGAGTTGGATTGATATTCAAGATAGATTTTCAGCTGAATATTACGAGGGGATTAAGCGATTTATGGATTTCACCAACAAATTTCTAAGCGATATGATTAATTGTCCATGCAGAAAATGTGCAAATAGATATATCTTCAAACTAGATAGTGTTAGAGAACATTTGTTTTTAAATGAGTTTTTGAAAAACTATAAGACATGGATGCGTCATGGAGAAGATTCTGTTTCATGTCATCGCTCAGAAAATATTCATATGAATGTTTATTCGAGAACAGTTGATCCGATGAACATAATGCTGAATGATATGATGCGTCAGTTTCAATATGAAGACAGTAATTTCGTAAATGACGACGTTGGATTGAGTAATCCTCGTTCTTCTGCAGATGGAGAAGAATTGAAATTCTTTGAAATTCTTGACGATGCGCGTACTGAATTATATCCTGGATGCACTAAATTTAGTAAACTATCGTTCATCGTTGAATTGTTACACCTGAAGGCCTTGAACCAGTGGCCAGAACCCTCATTCGACATGTTGTTGGTATTATTGAATAAGGTACTCTCTGCTGGAGCGAAGATTCCGGAGTCATTCTATCAAGCTCACAAGTTAATCGATGATCTTGGTTTTACATATGATACAATTGATGCATGTCGCAATAATTTTATGTTTTTCAGAAAAGAGAATGCGCAATTAAATAATTGTACTGTTTTCTATACATCCAGGTGGAAGACCAATGAGATTAATCAAGGTAGTCAGATTCTTCCTGGGAGAGTCTTGAATCAAGGGAAACAAGTTTCCGCTAAACAGATGCGTTATTTCCCACTGAAACCGAGACTGAAGAGATTATTCTTGTCCACTAAAATTGTTAAATTGATGCCTTGGCATTCAGAGAGAAAGAAATAGGTTGATAAATTAACTCACCCAGCAGATTCTTTGGCATGGAAAGAGTTTGATCAGAGACACCTAGACTTTTACCGAGATGATCGTAATATTCAACTGGGTTTGGCAGCAGATGGTTTTAACCCATTTAGGTCCATGGTTGGTGAGACACATAGTACATGGCCATTGGTGTTGGTTCCATACAACATTCCCCCATGGGTATGTATGAAACAACTTTTTTTGTTACTGTCAATTCTAATTGATGGACCGAGAGGACCTGGTGATAAAATCTATGTTTATATAAAACATTTTATTGATGAGCTGCAAGAATTTGGGGCCGATGGTGTAATGAATTTTGACTCGGTAGAAAATGAAATGTTTAGACTTCGGGCCGCTTTGTTATGGAAAATTAATGATTTCCCAGCGTATGCTAATTTATCAGGTTGGAGTACAAAAGGAGAATTTTCTTTCCCTTGTTTTAATAAGAGTAAGAAATCTATATGGCTTAAGCACTTTAGAAAGTGGGAATATCTTGGTCACATACGCTTTCTTCCTCCATTGCACAGGTTCAGAAAAGACCGTGTATCGTTTGATGGGAATAGAGAGTTTAACCCATCACCACAAATAATGTCTGGGGTTGAAATTTGTGCACAACTTGATGAAGAAAACATCCGTACAATGTATGATTTTCAAGATTTATTGGTTCCTGCATTGCCTTATATTCCTGCTACAAATAGACAACGAAGTCATAATTGGAAGAAACAGAGTATTTTTTTTGAATTGCCTTATTGGAAATATAATATTTTGAGGAATAATTTAGATGTTACGCACCAAGAAAAAAATGTATGTGATAATATTTTGTGCACCATTTTAGGCGTCAAGGGGAAATCAAAGTACAGTGCTAATGCTCGACGTGATTTGCAAGAAATGGGATTGAGAAAACCTTTACATTTATAGATGGGTGAAGGTAATCGGGCATACATGCCTGCTGCACAGTACACAATGAGTAAAAAAGAGAAACAAACATTTCTATCAATTTTGAAGAATGTTAAGGTGCCAGATGGTTATTGATCTAATATTTCTAAGTGCATGAATATGAGGAGCATGACATTACAGGGTTTGAAAAGTCACGATAATCATATTCTGCTTCAATAGTTAATTCATATAGCAATTCGTAATTTCTTACCTTCCCAGGTTGTTGAGCCGTTGATTGGAGTTTCTAATTTCTTCAGATAGCTCTGTTCTAGGAATCATCACATGAGTGATTTGAAAAAGCTACAGGATAAGATTGTACTTTCACTATGTCACCTAAGAAAACTCTTTTCACTGTCTTTTTTTGATGTCATAGTTCACTTGACCGTGCATTTAACTGGTGAAGTCATTGCTGGCGGTCCCATGCAATTCAGGTGGATGTATCCAACAGAGCGATACTTAAATACATTGAAATGCTATGTGTGCAACAAATCTTGTCCAGAAGCATCAATTGCCTAGGGATATTTAATGGATGGGTGTACTAATTTATGTGCTTCATATATTGATGAGGTTGAAACAATGATAGATAAACTGTCCCAGACTGACGAGGGTCCAATTGGAGAAGGAATAACATTTGATATGCGGAACGACGAGTGGGTTCAAGCTCATCGATATGTGTTGTTCAACACTCCATCAGTTATGCCATTGATACAGTAAGTTTCATAGTTGATGTGTATTTTGTTTCTATATTTATTTTATTGCTTACCTTATATTGTGTTGTGATTTAGGATGCATATCGCTGAGTTGAAACGTGAAAGGCCCCGTGCAACTAAGTATCAAATCCAAAAACATCATTTCAACACATTTCATGAGTGGTTCAAGACTCATGTACGTATAATTGATTTAATATTTTTATAGTGCAACTACGTTGTATTTTCACAATCCTTTATCCATTAAACAATATATGTGAAATTTGCAGATTCAAAAGTTACGTGATTTAACCCAGAATGTGAGCGAAGAACTCAACCAACTAGCCGATGGTCCATTTATTACAGCTCGTCACTACAAGTCTTTGGATGCTAATGAATTCTGATTTCGTATTAGCGATGTTGACATGAACCGAGCCACACAAAATAGTGGCGTTGGTTTTTCTTTTGTTGGTGTGGGTTATTATTATGGATTGTTGAGAGATATTATTGAGGTTATTTATGATCGTGGCTTAAAAAACATATTGTTAAGGTGTGATTGGGTCGATCCAGTCCGTGGAACGAAAGTTGATAACTTCCAATTTACATTAGTAAACTTTAAAAATATGCTATATAAAGATGACTGGGTTAGCAATGAGCCCTTCATACTGACATCGCTGGCAGAACAATTTTACTTTGTCGGCATTGATTCTGATTGGAAAGTTGTGGTGAAAATGTCTAGAAGATGGGTTTTTCTGATTGACGAAGAGGAACATGAAGTTGTCGCATTTCCTGATCAAACAATTGACCAAACAACAGTAGATGTACGAGATGAAGATATACAATGGACCAGAGAGACAGTTGAAGGAGATACTATAGACTTGCATGATTAGTGGAAATTGTAATTATATTCCTAGTTATTATTTGTAAAAATATTTATGAGTTATATATGTATAAAAATTTCTTGATTTAACTATATTTTCTTTTAATGTAGGTATGTCATAGGGTGGTCACAGTGGTTCACATGATGTTGTTGGTATGTATGTTTTCATTTTTCTAAATTAATTGATTGCAATTTTCTGTTTATATTTCCCTAACTGTTTATAATCATTAATTTATATTGTAATTGAATTATGAATTTATGTTTATCAGGATCTACTGCTTCTTCCAGCAGACGCAGGGGTCCTGGTAGAGGGGTTCGATCCTGGAAATCTGGAGCCCGATTGGATGTGTTATTTGATGACACATTTCATCCAGTTAGAGATGGTGCTACTGCATTGAGTCGTCAGATTGGGCATATGATACGAGAATCACACAGATTCCCTCTGACGACTCGTGACTGGAGTTCTTTCCCTCAGGATACGATGGATAGATTATGGAGGGAGGTTCAGGTAAATTCAATGTTTAATTTTTCATGATATTGCTATTATTATTGTCCCATTTACTGACAATATTTTTAACAGGATAATTTGACATCCTGTCCAGATGAGTTTTGGGCTGTTTGTATGTCCAAATGCCGAAAATTATGGAAGGATTACAAGTCAAGGGTGAAGAGAGATCACTGGACACTATTTGCGGGTGTGCCAGACATTCTACAGCAAGTCCCTCTAGGCATTCTTCCTGCGCAGTGGCAGGATTTGGTTGCGTTTTGGTCGAGTGAGGCATCGATGGTAAGATTTATTACTTTTAATCTATAAATGACTAATTTTTCAAATGTCTATTAAGTAAATATGTTGAATGTAGACCGAGTCTGCTCGTCATTCACATAATCGGGCGATACAGGCCATGCCTTCCAGACTTGGCACTCGACATGTGTCACAGCTCAGACATGATGTAAGTTCAGAATTCACTATTTCATTAATTTTTTAAAAATATTGTAGTATAACATGGTGAACCCCTTTATTATAGTTACACCAATGCGGCAAGCCAATTTGATGAATATAATTTTCCTTTTTTACCTAGATTAGTTTGTTTTAATATTTGTGGATGACATCTTCATGCACTCCAAGAGTGATTATGATCATACCCAACATCTTGACATCATACAGATTACACTTATTGACTATACATTAAGCTATATATATGTCAGTTTTGTATTTATTATATAGGTATAGTTATTGGGTCAAATAATTTCAGAGGAAGGTGTGTCAGTGGATGGAGAGAAACTCCAGACAGTTGTTTCTTGGGAGAAGCCCAAGAACTCTTTGAATATTTGTATCTTTTTAGGGTGATTGAATTGTGATGTGCACGTGCAGACGGCACGTCAATCGGATGTGCAGTCTGCGTCGTAGGGCTCATTATGCGTTCTTTAAGTGTTGCGCGTGCTTGATAAACGCGCGGGGGGGGGGGGGGGGGGGGGGTCCAAATGGGCCGAACGAAGTACGAATGGCCTGAAATCTGACAACATCAAAGGGTGAGTGAATTGTGATGTGGTCGAGCAGACGGAACGTCAATCGGACGTGCCGTGTGCCCGCGGTGACCGGGAACGCTGTTCTGGTGTCATAAACGGCCAAAACGGGCATCTAACGGTCAAAATCATAGAGGACCACATCGGATTGACCTGAAATCATAGGACAACAATCCAATTATTATTCTCTACATGTATGCACAGACGACACATCAATCAGACGTGCGGTCTGCACCATAGGGCTCATTATGCGTTCTTTAAGTGTTGTGCGCGCTTGATAAACACGCGTGGGGGGGTCCAAACGAGCCGAACAAAGTCTGAATGGCCTGAAATCGGACAACATCATAGGGTGAGTGAATTGTGATGTGGTTGAGCAGACGGCATGTCAATCGGACGTGCCGTGTGCCCGCGGTGACCGGGAACGCCGTTCTGGTGTCATAAACGGCCAAAACGGGCGTCTAACAGTCAAACTCATAGCGGACGACATCAGATTGACATTAAATCACAGGAAAATAATCCAATTATTATTCGCGACGTGCACGCGTAGACGAAATGTCAATCGGACATGCAGTCTGTGCGGTAGGGCTCATTATGCGTTCTTTTAGTGTTGTGCGCGCTTGATAAACGCGCGTGGGGGGGTCCAAACGGGCCGAACGATGTCCGAACGGCCTAAAATCAGACAACATCAAAGGGTGAGTGAATTTGGATGTGTTAGAGCAGACGACATGTCAATCGGACGTGCCGTGTGCCCGCGGTGACCAGGAACGCTGTTCTGGTGTCATAAACGGCCAAAACGGGCGTCTAACGGTCAAACTCATAGCGGACGATATCGGATTGACCTGAAATCACATGACAACAATCCAATTAGAACAATAGAGTTAATGATCTTAAAATTTTAAAATGGCAATCAAAATTTTGAATATTATTTTGAAAATCAAATACTTTAGATCTGTTACAGTAAGTTTGAAGTTAAATATTTGTTTTCTAGGTTTTATTCAGTACTAAGTTTGTTATTAAATTTTGTTATGCAGTTATATGTGATGATGGATGTGGAGCTTGGAGGATGATAGCCGGGATTTATTTGGGTACATTAATGTATAATTGAATTTTTTTTAAAAAAAATTAAAATTTAATAGCGGCCGCCAAATGGCGGCCACTATAGGTCCGGGCTTTAGCGGCCGCCAATTGGCGGCCGCTAAAGCCCATCCCGGCTTGCCTACAGCATCCGCCAAATGGCGGTCACTGATAGTAACAGCGAATGGGAAAAAGCGGCCACCGTTTGGCGGACGCTAGGCGGCCGCTATAGGCCTTTTGCGACGGATTTTGGCGTCCGCTAAAGGTCATTCTTGTACTAGTGGATCTAGAGTGGTATCATCCCTATTTCACTTATCAATTTTGACGATGAAAAAAATAAATAAAATTTGATGATGTTGGGGACCACTAGGCCATTGGGATTTCCCCTCCTAGTGTCTCATTCATGAGACATATATTGATTACGGTTTCTTTTACACCGAGATATGATGTACCTAGGGCCCACAACTAGTGAGTGCCTATGGGTGTTCCCGTGATTAGTATTCATCAAATATATTGTAGTAACCTTCGGGATACAATGTTTTTGTGTATAAATTTCAGTAGAATGGAAATTTTCATTAAAAGTGTTCATTTCTTAAAGTTTCTTCTTTAAAAACTATTTCCATTTGATGTTGCATCCTTTTATAATTATTACTCTCATTTATTGTTTATAAGTCTTGAAAGCTTTCTTTGCCTTAAAATGTTTATCACATGGAATATTTTTGGGTGGAATCCTATTGGTATTAGTTTCACACACTACTTACACCCTTGGATGTAAGTAGTCTTGGTTATGTTTGACACAAGTAAGGGAAAGGTCTTTGGAGATGACGATTTGGGTTGTTGGCTTCCATCCTTAATGAGGTGTTGTGGAGAAGGATTGAGGATAATGGAACCTTACAGGGTGGTGGTTATAGACTTGTAGTTTCTATTACTTTGAATTGTGGCCCTCTTAGTCTTTGTCTAAAACCATGTATTTCAGTTCTGAATTTTATCTCAGGCTTATTTGGACTAAATTCTCAGATTCAGTTTATTTTTTTATTTTTGTTGTTTAATGATTCTAAACTCAGGTAAATCATTCCCAAACCATTATTAATGATACCTGGGCACTTGTACCAGCCTATGGGGATAGAGAACTACCTTCTAGATTTTCCATGGACCAGTTTGGGTGTCAGTTTTGATGGCGATCAGACCTGGTTCATGACGGGGAAGATGTAGTCGTTAGTAATAAAATGTATACCCATAAAATAAGTTCTAACCTCCTCAGTGATTTTATCAACTTACTTAAACTGGGAATATAAATTGTGATCCATTACATATGAATGTTCACACTATGAAGTTCATCCTAGGTTTAGAGAAAAGAAGGAGAGAAATAAATGAAAATAAGAAAAACAAACAAATGAAAGTAATAAATATATAAAAAAATAAAAAAATAGTGAATGAAAGGCTTGTATCCCTAAAAAATAAATTTTTTTGATAGGATTATTGTAGAAGATCTATCATAATAAAATTTAAATAACTCTTATGAATGCAGTTTAGAAGCTAACCATAGGGATGTATCTCAAAGAGATAATGCTAAAAATTCATTGTCCTTAACTCTTGTTAATATGTTTGGTGTTTCTATAATAATGGAAGCATGCGACACAATGAAAAGAGTCTGAAATAAGAAAAACAAATAAAAATGTCAACATGAAAGGAGACTGCCCTAGGTTAGATTACATGTGTACTTCATTTTCTAGGAGTTATTCAAAACTCATCCAATAATCAAGACATAACCTATCATTGATTACTACCCTCTCTCTATGATGTAGGACCAAACATACATATAAAACAATCATATGCATATCCACCCCACCTCATCCATATTAAAGAGCCAATAAACACACTCAATCGATTCATCCATTTTACTAACAACCAAATTCACTATATTCCATTCATCCCTCAATCCTTAAAACTCCATCATATAAAGTGTATATCATGAGAATATAGGGGGAATGGATTTTATAGGAAGAAGAATATGACCACATACAAGAAGAAGATAAAATGATAACCATCAATACACTTATCCACCCACAAACTATTCATCAAGGATTAAAAGAAAACATTACAAAAATGAAGATAAGGGGGTTGGATTCCCATGTAATCTCCCTCAAGTACCGAACCTCAAGTTAGTTATCTTTAACCATGAGGTTTAGAGATCACAATGGAAGAACCATTAAGAAGTGGGAATGAAAAATACTATTAAAAAGAAAATATATAAAAAATCTTAAACTAAAATCTATGAGGGGAACCTATTGAATAGTGTCTGGGTTCCCTTTAATTATCCCTGCTTGAAGGTTATAAAGAATTTCCTCCTTCTTCCTCGATAATATACACATGGAATTGTGTTTATTTGGATTATTACATGTGTTTAGAATATATGTTCTTTAACCTTCTCCACGAAGTGTTGGTAATCTTCTACAAGCACTCCCATGATCTCTTAAGATGACTTTCTCCTAGATGTGTAGCATATGGAGGTTCATATAGTACCTTTACCTAATTTTCTAGACAAGTGTATGGGATTATTCTTTGAATGTTAGTAGTTTCATGTGAAGTGGTCACACGTAATTAGATTTTCATCAATATAATTTTTTTGTTCATTAGTAGAGTTCTGAAGTGCTCTAGAATGTTCTTAAATGATTATAATACTATTCTTGATTGATGGTATGATTTTAATGTGATAAAAAGTTCATGAATGTGTGTATCTCAAGTTATGATAGGAATCATAACATCTCAATCAACATGTGACATTTCCCCAGTCATAAATGGTACCAGATTATTCTTTATTGTAATTACTTATATGCAATAGTTCATCCATAAATGTAATCAATAGTTCCCACTCATGGTTTCATTCCTTACATAGTGACATAATTCGGAGAGTTATTCTTACACACTTCCTATTCAGGAAGGTTTAATCTTACATGTGACTCAACATTAGATTTATTAATATGCAGTTCCAACATTTAATATTACACCACATTTTTTTGAGTTATTCAAACATGGGTGTTGAATTAATCTTCCATAGTAGAGGAAGTTCTAGATTTAATCACATGCACCTTCTAATCATGACTAGTTAATATAATGCAACCTTCGGTCTGTTGGGATTCATATTACAAAGCACCTAGTTTATTCTAACATGAGTGCTAGAATTGTTGAATTAATTACATGTCGTTACTTAGATACATGTGAATTAATCTCATATATCTCCCTATTCATGGGATTATTCTTATGTGAAGGAATATTTTCACTAAAATTTTTATTTTAATCACTCTTATCCCACAAAATGTTCAATTAACCATTTGTGGCTACTAAAAAATCTTTTAATAATTTAAAACCTTGTAAAATCCTTAAAAAACTACCCAAAAAAATTTGAAAATAAAACCAAGGTATATATTTTATTCAAATAAATTCTAAAAATGAATAAATAAATTAGAAATGATGGATTTAATCCATTTTCAATTAATTATTCCAAAAATAAAAAAATGTGTTAATTACCCTTCAAAAGTGAAAATATAGGGGAATTTTTTGAAATGATAATTAAATAAAATTCATAATATTTCCTTTTATCAATGGATAAAGATGATATTATAAAAAAATTTATGTCTAGAATTTTAGAAATGTTAATGTTATGGTAAATAACTCCCTATGATATAGTTGCGGAAAACCTAGGTGGGGGTGTAATATATTTTTGTGATAGGATTATATAACCTAGGATCTTTGTATATATGGTTGTCCTAATCATAAGATAAAATAGATGGTGGGATTCTGAATCCATTTTTGAAACTTGGTGATAATGTTTATGTGGTTAACTAGTGAATGGTGTGCTTCTGGATACATTTATTATTGTTATTGATGATTATGGTGATAATGTGGCTAGTTTTTTATGTTAGATCATAAGAGTTTATGACAGCTACAAGAGGGGGGAGGGTGGGGGTGAATTGTTGTTTAATATTTTAAAGCAACAAAAAACACAAAACACAAAACATCTTTAGTAAAAAAATGGACTTAGTAGTCATCTGATGATCAGAGTGTTTGTAACAGATTTAAAAAATGTCCGATAAAATAGCTTTGTTATCAGTATCACAGATAGTTTGATAAAATAGTTTATCATAAAGAGTAGTAAAAATAAATTTCTAATACAAATGCACATTGGAATATAAATCCTATAGAAACAAGTAATACTAAATATTATAATAAAGTAATAATGATTTAAAAGACTTATAAAATAATTATACTCTTTAAACTTAAAAGTTAAGGAATTCAGAAATCCTAACATAAGATATCTACAGTTTTTCACCTAACTGTAAAGGCATGTATTTCCTTACCATGAAAGTCCTCAATATGATGATTATAATATCTTTTTCTTCAAAAACCCTAGAAGCCCTCAATATGACAGATCGATATTATCTCTAACTTTTTTTAATCATGAAATCCCTCGATATGATGATCTATGTAGCTCTATCTTTCTATCCTCGAAATCCCTCAATATGATGTATCATACTCAGCTATCTTTCTATACTCAAAATCCCTTGATCTAACGTCGATCAGAAAAATAGAATTCAAAAGTAAAACATTCTAAGGAATTTACAATCCTCACACAGATTCCATAGAACTACAACTCTCTAAGAAATTACATAGCGTAAGAACGAGATGTCTAGGAAGATAAAAATGTAATATATGTTGAGTTGGAAATTCATAAGCTCCTAGCTCCTCGAATGCACTTATATTTATATAAATTCTTCCAATAGCAATATTTATGTGAATCTTGGAGTTGGTTGCAATGAACTCAGATGATCTTCACTTAACAACTCAACCAAACTCTTCCATCCGATGTTGTTTTATTTAATATAATTATAATGATATTAAGAATTCTATCTAATAGAAATAATTATAATTACTTTTATTATAAACTTTGGACAATCTGATGGACTATACTATATTTTATCAATCTGATGAACTGAACCATAGTCAATTTGAAGGATCAGAACCATTGTTAGTATGATGATTATGAATTCAGTTATTCTTAAATAAAGAACACCATTCTATATGATGGAAATAACACTAGTAAGTTTGATTTACTAGACACACAGTCATTCTGATGAATCAGATTGAATAATAAAAAGTTTATATTTATTTTACATTAGGACCATTTATATGTTTAGTATAAAAATATGCTTCTTATAAAAACATACTAAAACACTTGGGATATATTAATTTAGTAAAATAGAGTTTTTAAGAAATTGTTTGTGATTTCAAAAACTAAGTAAAAGAAAAGAAAAAAGTAAAAATTTACACTCAACAATCTCCCCCCTTTGAGAAATCACAAAACAAAACACTTAAAATGAGAAATTATTAACTTTGAAATATTTACAACCATTTTTTTAAGAACATCAAAGATATAATTAAAAATAAATTTATTCCTTCATCAGTTTTTAAATCCCTTGAGTTAATAAATACTTTAATTCATTATTTTTTGATCAGAAAAATAGTATTGTAACTTCAGATTCTCCCCCTTATTCCCCTTAATAAAATATATCCATTTGATAGATTTTTCTCTGTATGAAACTATTTATATACCTTTGGATAAAATCCCCCCATGGGGTTATTTATCCCCCTTTATTATTTTCAAAAAATAATTGGGAAAGTAATATAAACTCAAAAAATGTTAGAAAAACATAATATATGAAACAATTGTGTTTTAATTTACTATTCATATAAGATATAAAAGAAAGAACATTCATCCAAAAAAAGGTTTGTAAAACATTCAGACACAAATATTTGGATAAAAAGTCATTCAAACTAATATTTCATCAAAAAAATTTAATAAATCAAGTGCTCAATAAAAAAATTTCATTCTTTTTTATATAACTTATTAGAAATAACCTTTAATTTCTTCACATCATAATGGTCCTTCTCAACTTGAGCAACTAAAGATTTGAGCTTTACAGTTCCATCCTCCATGAATTAATGCCTTTGAATATATACATTGAGACTTTTAACTTCTTCTTTAAAAACACCTATATTCTTTTTTTCCTCTTTTAAATTCAAAATTTATTATTTAAAATCATTGAATTTTTCATTATGAATGTATTTCATATCTCTGAACGGTTTGAAAAAATTCACTATATCTGATACATCAGTTGATAACTTGTCAAATGAATCAGAAAAATCAATAGAAACTTTATTTAATTCCATAATTTGATTATCATGACCCTTAATATCATCATTAACTTTCCTAATCCACTTCACTATATGATTAAATATACTCTTATGTGCCTTTGATTTATGTTTTTTTATTTTGACCTCATTTTGAATCACTAATTCTATGTTAAACTTCATTCATTAAAAATTTTCATTCATAGAATTCAATTTTTTTGACCCCTTGATTATATATTAGGAAGATATGGTATTTAATTAGTTAATTGATTTAGGTTCTAACAGATGAAATCAATAACTTTCAGTGATTTTGTGGCGGAAATGTCTGATGAATCTGTTGAAGCATTTGAAATACGTAGATGAGAAGGTCCAACATCTGATTTCTTTTCTTTTTCACATTTTTCTTTCTCTGATAATTTTACAATATCAACATCTATATCTGTATTGTGTTTTTATTAAATTATAGTATATGAATTCTAGAATTAAACTTCATTTAATGATGAATTAACTTAAAAAACATCTAAGATATGATTCTTTTCTATCTAAGATGAAATTTGTGTAGATGTTGAAGATGGATATGAAGAACTATCTTCTTACTTTGTTTCTTCCTCTATTTATATTTCTTCTTCTTCTTTATCTTCTTTCTCTTATTCTTCTAAATATTTCTCCAACCGCCTTGTAGTTCTCAAAACTCCTTTACCAACCTTCTTATCTTACTTTTATTTCTTCTTCTCAACTTAATTTTGAATAGATCTTGGTGAAGATACTTGAGCTGTCTTTTCAACTTCAACTTCTTCCATAACATGTTTTTCGTTTCCCCTATTTCCAAATATTGGAACAACTGATGGAACTAATGAAGTTTCTATGAATGATAAACCGAAATTAGGAAGTTTTTGTTCAGAATGATGAATAATTTTTGACCCTAGAAGTAGTTGTATAACTAAAATAGGAGATAATGATATCGGTGGAACTCTTGATGATATTTTAACTCATTTCAACAACCTTTCCATCATTTATTCCCCAGTAAAACGTTTCTTTTGTTTTTTATTTTTTGAAACCTCTTTTAACTCATAAGCAATTTGGATACTTAAGGTTAAGGCTTCAGAATTATCTAGTTTAAAAATAGGATCCCCTGGTTTCTTCAAGGCCTTATGGGCCACCAGCTTCTTAAATTCTTTGTTTGACATTGCTTTCTATTTGTTTTACTTTAGGTGGTAAATATTCAACCTTTATCTTCTATTTCACTACTTCTATCTCCTTAATAGGTTCAACATCATACACAAATTTTCCATTTTACCCAAAAATTTCTTCAACTTAGAATTGAAAACTAATTTCATTCAGACCATTTTCTCTTATCCCATGAGGGAAACCTTTTCTCTCATAGTATACATTTTATTTTTGATCCCAAAAACATCCATACAGTTCACTATTATCTTTTTAATGAAACAAGGAAACATGAGGATCTTTTACTACATCAATTCCTTCTTAATTGATTTGATATAAAGGAAAAAAACTTGACCAAGTTTATTTTCCTCATGTTAACTAGAAAATACAATATAAAAATTAAGAGGACTTTAAGGGTATGCCTATCAGCCTTTCATTATATTAAGTACCCTTTCATCCAAAGGGTAACCACTCTATCATTTTGTGTGTGATGTAAAACTTTTCTAACTTTATCAAAATATGTAAATAATGAATCTTCTTCTTGTGTCTTATCAAAACTCCCAAGCCTTTCTAGAAGCTTGTGTGAAGGGAGATATGCTTCCACTCCCAAAGGAAATTCAACAAGATTGGAAACTTATTGATAATTAAGTTTAAAACTTTCCCCAAATAAAGAATATAAAATAAATTCCTTATACTATTCTTTAATAAATTCTACTGAAGAATAAAACTCTCTTAAAATTTCTAGGTAATGTTTTTCAAATTCCTCCTTTTCAACACAAATTCTTTCCTAACCTTGAAAAGTGATAACCTTTTTAGAAGAGAATCATATTTTTCATACTGGTTTCTATCTATTAGTATTTATATAACAACTTCTATCTTATAAAATACTTCTACAAAGTCTATATGATTTAAATTGGTGTCAGATATTGGATTGATGAAATTCATCGGAAAAATAGAAAATTATGAGAGTGAGGAATAAATCGGGTGTCGAGGGTCAAGAAGACAATCCTAAAAACTGATGTGGGAAATGGATACCCCACCCTTATATATAGGCATGAGGGTGATGGTTCATATTCCAAAAATACCAATGGATCAGATTGAAAACCAAATTCTAATAAGATAATTATGATTAAATCCAGGAACAATTTAAAATATATTCTGAAGTGTTAAAGTTTTTAAGAAAACTATTCCTCAGACTATTATATTGTCCGATTAAATACAATATAATTTTTTTAATATTTATAAAACTTAAATAATATTTACAACAACATTAAAAAGCTTAAGTAATTGATAATTATAAAAATTAAAAAAATTAGAAGAATAAATTTCAGAGTGGAATTTTACTTTCGGTATGAGTAACCCATTATTCTTGGTAACTGAAATAGAAGTTTAACCTGATTAAATTTTTAACGAAAATATTGTCTAGAAAAAATTTATAAAAAATTTTGAGCTTTAAAGATAAAAAATTTTGAGTATTAAAACTTTTATAATTTTTTTATTATGAATATTTCCTAAAGATTTTGATTCCGAAAAAGATAAAAATTTTTAGAAAATTGAAATTTTTTAGAAAATGAAAACATATGTACTTACCCTTTGATAAGAAGTTCATTAATGTAAGGATATTGGTAAACATGAAGTAGATATGATTGATTATTTAGTACTAATCATTCCTAGATTATTTTTAATATAGTTAAATCTATCAGATCTAAGGGGTTTAGAAAAAATTCCAGCAAGTTGTTTTTGTGTTCTGATAAATTGTAAAATGATATATTATTGAGAATTATATTCGAAAGTGAATTTTCCACTTTTCAAATTTATTATATTCTTAAATAATTCTTTATTTCAAGTCATATTTTTGGAACAACCACTATCCATATTCCAAATATTCTTATTTTTGATTCTTTTTTTATTTTCCTGAAAACAAAAACATTAGTGTTTTGAAACCCAAACCTTCTTGGGTTCGATATTATCAGAAAGTAAAATTTTAGGTATACACATTTTTAAAACATTATTATATTGATAAAATGTCATTTATTTTAAAAAACAGGCTTTAAGAAATCCTAAAGACTGAAATTTATTTAAATAATATTTTTTCTTCCAGTGCACACCACTTTGACATTTAGTACAAATAAAGCACTATTTAGAAAAAAACAGTTTTACTAAAAATATGATTTTTGTTAGTTAAACCCATTGAAGAAATATATCTATGAGGTATGATCTAATTATACATTTTATAAATGTTTTCCTTCACAGAGGTAAACTTAGACAAAAGTTTCTTCAAACTAGAATTTTCAGATTTTAGCTTTACAATTAAGTTTTTATCCTCATTTGAACTTGTATTCGAACTAAGCTTTACAATATAACTTTGTAAACTATTTTTTGTGAAAAATAGCTTTCTCAAAATATTTTGAAAGACTATATTTTTTAAAATCAGATTTATCAAGATCTTTAGAAAGATCTGATACCTTAGTTGTTAAAGTAGAAATCCTTGAGTTTTACTTTTCAAGTTGTTCTTTGGCATTATCAATTTTTTTATAAATCATACAATTTTCATTTTATAAAAACTTATAAAATTTTGATACTTATTCAAAACATGGTAAAATATTATCCTCTTAAGATGAGTAAGATTCCTCATCATAAGATGTAGAATTATTCTCATCATTTATGTATAGGTAGTTATCATTTAAGTTAATGTTTGTAAGAGATTCAATATTAGTTACCTTATCCATGAGAAAATTGTTCACCTTTGGTATTTCATTTATATAACCCAATATTTCTCTATATTGAACTCTCATTATTTGAAGAATTATCAGAATAACCATCTCTGCCACTTGAACTTCAAGTGTAAGAAGCTGTCACACTTTTCTTGCTTTTGTGTTGATAACAATTTTTAGTATTCACGTTTGAATTACTTTCATTCTTATCCTATATCTTTGGCTTAGGATAATCGAGTATGACATGTCCTAAATTTTTTTTCACTTATAACATATTATTTTAGATGATTATTTTTTATTACCATTACTATTTTGACTTTTATTATATCTGTACTAAAAGTCTTTCTTCACAACAATATTATTCATTCTTCTTTAAAGATTTTCCAAATCATTTCCTAATTGTTCTGATGAACTAGTATTTGAATCAATAATAAATTTATTCTTCTTATAATTCTTCACAACTTTCTTATTATATTGTGATTTAATAATAAAATTAGATGTAGTTTTAAAAGAAACTCCTCCAATTTTCGTTTTATTTTTATCTGCATATCTTTTCAGTTTACCGTTATACTCCATAAGGGTTCCAATTAGACCATCAAGAGTAAGATTAGTAATCCCTCTTATGTTATCCAAAGAAACCCTTTTTGATTTCCATTAATTAGGTATAATATCAATTATTTTCCTAAATAAAATACCATCATTAATATATTTCTCTCCAGGTGGTTGTAAACTATTTATAATTGTCATAAACCTTGGGTTCAACTTAGAAATTGAGTCTCTAGGTAGAAAATAAAAAGACTTGTAATCAACTCTAAGAATATCTCTTCTTATTTAAATGAATTTTGAAGTTCCTAAATGTGTTACCTAAATTTTTTCCAAATATTGTTTTCAACTTCACATGATAAAATTTGACTATATATATTTCGAGTCATAAAACAAAATAGTGTGTTCTTTACTCTGTAATTTAACTGATACTCCAATTTTTACCAATTAGAAAAAGAATTTATTTCATTATCTTGAATTTTATAACCTCTAGTAAACATCATGAAATTATGAATTCTAGTGTTTATCAAGAAAGTTTTTATTCTATCTCTCAAGTATTCATAATCATTCCAATAAAATATAGGTGTTCTTTTGGGATTAATATTCTTAAGGGTACAAACACTTAACCCTCCCATCTTATCAAAAATAGAAAATATTTTTGATAATACATGTTAGTGTAACAATAATTTATAACCAAGTAGTTTATAAAAAATTAATAAACTTTCAGTAGATAAAAAAAGTAAAAATTTAGAAAGTGTAGCAGTAGAACTAGATATGATACCAAATTCTATATTATAAGAGTTTATGATGACAATAAGAGGGGGTGAATTTTTGTCTAAAAATTTAAAATAACACAAAAAAATAAACCTATTTATAAAATAATATTGGACTCAGCAGTCATACAATGATCAGAGTGTTTGTATAAAAGTTATAAAACATATGATAAAACCGTTTTGTTATCGGTATCAAATATAGTCTGATAAAACTGTTTATTAGAAAGATTAATAAAAGAAACTTTATAATATAAATTCATAGAATAATGTAAAACCTATAGAAACAAGTAATACTAAATCTTATAATAAAGTATGAATTAATTACTAGATTTATAAAATAATTCTACTCTTTAACCTTAAGAGTTAAAGAAGTTAGAAATCTTGACTTAAGATATCCATAGTTTTACACCTAATTATAAATTTCTATCCTTTCTTACCAAGAAATACCTCGATATGATGATCGAAATGTATCTGTCTTACAAAATCCTAGTATCCATCGATCGGAAAGATCGATATCAAATTTGTCTTTCTTAAACAAGAAATCCCTAGATATGATGATTGACATAGGTTTGTCTTCCCATCCCCAGAATACCTCAATCCAATGGATCATATTCACCTGTCTTCCTATCCTCAGAATCTCTCAATCTAACCTAGAATGAAAAAATCGATTAAAAAAGAAAAAATTTCTAAGGAATTTTCAATCCTCACACATATTATTTAGAACTAAAACTCTCTAAGAAATTACATAGTAAAGAATTATATGTTTAGATAGAGAAAAATCTCAAATGTGTTGAGTTGCAAACATATTATCTCCCATCTCCTTGAATGAACTCTTATTTATAGGCATTCCTCTAATAACTATATTTCTGTGAATCTCAGAGTAGGATGCTACGACTTTAGATGATCTTCACTTGGAAAATTAGAAAAATGTTTCCATCTAATGTCATTTTATTTAGCATCATTACAATGATACTAAGGATTACTTCTGATAAAAATAATTCAAATTACTAATATTATAAGCTTTAGAAAATTCAATGGAATATACTATAGTTTATTAATCTAATGAACTTAACCATGGTCAATCTGATGGATCATAATCATTGTTAGTATGATGAGTATGACTCTAATTAGTCTTAAAGATAGAACACTAGTCTATCCACTAGACATAACATTAGTGAGTCTGATGGAGGAGACTCATAGCCAGTCTGATGAATACGATTGAATAATAAAAATTTTGTATTCATTTTACCTTATACCCATTTATATGTTCAGTATAAAAATATGTTTTCTAAAAAAACATACTAAAACATTTAGGATATATGAAGTTAGTAAAATAGATATTTTAAGAATGTTTTTTTTTGATTTCAAAACTAAGGAAAGGAAATGTAGAATGTAAAATTTTCAACTCAACAATTTGGTGATGATATGATAATAATGATGATACAGTTTGAGGAGGGGTGAATCCCTATGGGTGGACATCCAATAACAGCGAGATTCCTCATGGGTGGACAACTACCCAATCATTGCGTTACAATAGAGATGTAATGATATAGTGATGACGATATAGGTTTAAGGTAGAGAGATTATTGTGGGTGTAAAACTACCCAACCATTATGTTGTTTTGGAGATGAGTTGATGTGATGATAGTTCCTAAGGGTGTATATATGGTAATAGTGATAATACTTGTGGGTAGGAATCTACCCAACTTATTATAGATCATATCTTTAATATACCTTAAGTAATGATTTATTATATAAAGGTATACATAATAAAACCCTAGAAGATCATGATACCTAGTGTATTTTGGAAATTAGGTACATTTCATGATAACTTAAAACATGGGTACAACATCATTATTCTAAAAACTCTAAAACATGCCCTCATATCCCTTGTATCTTCAAAAACTGCATGGGATAACCTTAAGGCGCACATAAGAATGGGGTGAGCTATAAAGCCCAGTAAGGGAATAATAAAAGAATAACATGATGAAATTAATACATGTGAGTCAAAAGGTATATTAGGGTATCATAATATGGGTGAGAATCATAAACATTAACATCAAAGCATGATATATGATAATAACATGAAGGAAACATAGGAACGTTAAAACAACATAAAACATGACATCATAAACATAATTCAAGGCTAAACACCAAGGAAAAATAACATAGTGTGATTAAGATAACCTCCCATGAAACATACATGGAATATATTGAGATAAAAACTTTACCCAATGCATTGGAGGGCTATATAATTTTGGTTCCACCCGTCACATTCATATCATGTACATGCATAATTGTGCCACATAGTTCATACAACATAAGTGTCTATTTCACCACTTTTAACACCATGATTAAGGAGTATGTGTTAAATAAATGGAAGTCCCAAATCAATGAAGGATAGAGACATCTAGGTGAATATCCGTGAGTGTAAATGGGGATGGGTATTCACTACACAAATGTTTGGCATGAAAAATCGCAGGATAATTTAGACAACATAACTAGGGTACATAAATATTAATGGAAGGGTTTAATGAGAGTTAAAGGGGTCTATAATCACTTTAAAATCATAAGTATAATAATAGGGATGTGTAAAAACATACCCCAACATGAAAAATTGGAAATCAAAATTCATAATATAAAGAAGGTGCTTGGATAAAGGGGAGAAGGAGAAGATCCCTTACCTTGAGAGGATGCTTCTAAACACTTGGGAGGTGTTTCTTGAGAGATTGGGGTACCCTTAGAAGTCTTATAGAGAAGTAATGGAAGATAAAATTCATTCTCCAATGGTTTTTCGTGAATATTAATGGGATGTTGGTTCTGTTTATATAACAAAAGAGAGCATAATTCTTTATTAATTTTTAAACTTAGGTTTTGGAATCTATATCATAAATTAATACAAACCAAAAACAATAATATGGTTTTCTCCCATGGTTTCTACCAAAGAGGAGTGGATTTAATTATTTTAAAAGGATAAGAACCGAACTCATTAAGATAATACCCTTGATGATTTGGAAGGGAGTCATGTTTATAAATAATTGATTTTAAAACCATAAAATATAATATAGGTTTTGGAGGATTCATTAAGGGTTTATAAAATTAAGTAAATAACATGAAAAAAAAAAACATTTTAAAGGGAAAACATAACTTTGGTCTTGGATACTCTTTATATAATTTATTTCATCACTTTTGGTCTTTTATGATGTTATAATACACACCGTATATTTATACTGTATTTAATTTTGACCCAAAAATTCCAATGTCTCTAAAAATTATTAAAAATTCACCATTGTCTAATTTTGGTGTGCTGGTTTAAAATATAATAATGATTTTATCAAAATAATTCTCTAAATTTTAAATTTATAATTTAAAATAGAAATCCTCATTTATTAAAAAATACTGGTTTTTTGACAATAATAGTTATATTACCCTTATAAAAATTAAATTTGACTTTGTAAAAATATTTTTCAATTATTATTAATTATATATTATTTAATAATAATATTTTATTAAAATATTTTTTTTTGAATTCATTAAAAATATTTTCTTGATCAAAAGTATATATTTCCCAAAAATACAATTGGTGCTTCATTGCATCAAAATTTAATTTTTACCAAACTCATTATTTAATCATTTATAAAGTAATAATAAATAGGATAAATATAATAATTATTTTATTAAATATAAAAATATACAAATTCACATTGTCTGGGTCTAGATACATAACCCCTTATTAAACCGGCATATTCTTTAAGAGTAAGGTGTGTGATGGTGATATTTCTTGGGGAATTTCAACAAACATGGGTTTATTTATGCCCTTGATTAGCATGAACTTATCTAATAAATGGTTTTTCTTATGCTTTAGTTTTTGAATCTCAACTTGGGATGGGTCAAGGAAAAATCATAGTGATTATCTCTTTCAGAATCTTTGATAAGTGGGCTTTATAGGTTATGTCCCTACAGGTTAAGGTCATCACTCCTTTCGTCTGTGTTAAATATAATTTCTCATAACCCTTAATATACTAATATTAATAGTCACTGTAAAATGGCTATATTATAAATGATTATTATTATTAATTTTATTTTAAATCCAAAAACTATATCTGTCCAATTTATCCAATGTAGTGCATGTCTTTTCTATAACTACATTACTTGATTAGGAATTTATTCATTCAAAAGGGAATAAAAGTTTGGGTTTTTACACAACCATTAGTGGAAAGAGGTTATTTGGATGAGGTGTATTGGGGAGAGTCCCTCTGGTTGGACACTTAGTAACAAACAAAGTCCCTGTGGGTGGAAAACTTCCAAAACATTATGACTTACAGTGAGGTGCCTATACGATGAAAATTGTTTAGATTTAGCAGATAATATAGATTGTAGGTGCTGATATGTGGAGGCTATGTGATGTTTTCAATTGGTGGTGTATTTTTAATGACACATGATGTAACACCCCAGTAATTTGTTAATAATTTTAAATAATTTACAATTATTTGTTTTAATTAATAATAATAATTTTAAATAATTATAATTTATATCTTTCAAATTAATTAATTTTATAAAAAAATACAATTTTACATTATTATTTTTGTGTAAAAGAATGTTTTTATATGAATATATTTATTTTATTATTTTTACAAAATTTATTTTTATCATTAGATTATCTAATTAAATACTATATATAGTCAATTATAATTATTTTGATAAATACTAATTTATGTTACATATATATTAACTATCAATATGACTCCCCAAAATTTTATGGTATATTTCTTTATAAATAATTTAAATTTATTAGATAGCTTATATGCACAAAATACTTAGTCTCTGCGAAACCAAACTTTTTTATAGTTATAACCTAGCCATGAAATATAATTTTTCCACTTCTGTGATTTGAATTTTGAAAAATAGAAATACAACCTTGCGATCAGTAAGTTTTTTAGAGTCTAATAGGTTCAACTTAATTATTTGGTGAATAGTAACTTGGCCCTTATGAATAGTAATGTACCCTTATGAGTACTAATGTCATCCTTATGAATAGTATCTTGACCCTTATGAATAGTAACCTCACCCATGAAAGTATAAATAAAATTTAGTCATATTATAAATGAGAGTGAATGTTTTAAAAATAAATAATTAAGTGTTGGTATTTGTGTGAGTAATAAATATTTTTTTACAATTTTAAATTAATAAATTTATTTAAAATAAAATTAATTTTAATAAAATTTATTCCTAAATAAATATTTTGTTGTTCTATGATTTTAGGATAATTTTATGAGACCTTAGTTAATTTTTGAAAGTATTATAAAATCAGTTTTAAAATTAAAATATGTATTCTTCAAGTAAATAATGATTTTATTTAAAAATTAAATTTCACATATTTAGAAAATTATTTTGGAAAAATGGAGTACATTTTTGAATTCTACACCTCAAAAAATTATTAGGGTGATTTTTTGGGATTTTTCTGAAATACTAGAATTTTTAGTGAATAGTGAAATTTAATCATTTACAAAATATGCTAGATAAATGAATTTCTGCATCATGCATGAGTCACGGCTGATGTAAATAGCCATTGTTTAGAAGTCAAATGCACTTATTTATTTTTTTAGTCATAAGAATCAAGACTATTCATAGTATTGATCCTAAATAACAAAATAAAAATTAAAAAAATGGAAAAAAACTTCTCTCCTCTACTATAAAAACCACCCATTACTCCCTATTCTATTCACTCCTCTAAGAATTGAATCTACTCAAAATTCTGTCACAATAATTTTCCCTATAACCTCCCCACCTCTATGAACCCTTGTGTCACGAACCGAATCTGGTCACCATCAAAACCGACACAAACCCAGCTCGTGGAAAGACTCAAAGGGAATTACCGATTCCCACGGGCTGGAAAAAGTTCCTAGGTATCAAAAAATGAAATTTGGGAATGATTTACCCAAGTTTATAAATGTGAAACAACAAACGAATCAAATAAAACGAATCTGGATTTTTCAAACAAAATTATCTTTTACAAAATTTCAGAATTGAGTTACACAATTTAAAATAATAATCAAAGACTAACAATAGGGAACAAACCCAAAAGGATATCCCAAGAAACTCCTCATGGAAAGAGGCACCGCCCTCAATCCATCTCTATGACACTGCACCAAGAAGGACTGATTGAAACCTGAACCATTGGCACCGGAAGCCTTACCCAAACCTACGAAAAAAAACCAAGTCTACTTACACCTAAAGGTGTAAGTAGGGTGTGATCCAAATCCCAGTAGGATGAAACCACTAAAAGATTTCATGTTATTATCATTATAAGACAAAAATATTGTAGGTTTTGTAAATATGAAATGCTAGTATCAATCTCTAAAAGATGCAACTTTAAATAAAAACATCTTTCAAGTGGGATACTTTAAAAGAAATCAACACTTTTAAATAGAATAAAAAATCAACTAAATTTTTCCAGAAAAACATACCATATACCGATGGTAAGTATACGATATTCAATGAGCAATAGCAATGGGAAACAACCCTAGGTACTAGTTTGTTGTGGGTCTCAGGTACCTTGTATCTCGGTGAAAGTAACAATACAAATATCTATTCTCATGCACAAGAGCCACTAGTAGGGATCATACCCATAACCCAGTGGTCCCCCAACAGCATCATCATCATCATCATTATCATCATAGTTTATTTAGTGTTTTCATCATCAAACATGCTACATGAAATGGGGGTCAAACCCCACGAGATCACTAATATAATAGTACACATCCACCCACCCAGATACCCAGGTTTTCCCTCTTGTTCTCAAAAAAGTTCCACAATCCATGAAATACAATTTTTAAATTAAAATACCACTTCCAAGTCACACACACACCAAACAGAAGACACACATGTCACATGATCCCCTTTTTTATTCAAATTCATTTTGGAAATTATACTCATACCAAAACAGGCCAAAACACGTTTCACCTCTCTTTCATACTTCAAAAAATCCTTTATAAATTTTTTTATAAAACCTTTCCAAGATAGTACACATCACATAACATCCCTTTAAATTTAAAATAGACCATTTAAAAATTACACTCCTACCAAAACATTTTGGCAACATAGTTTCACCTCTTACATAAATCAAGAAACCATTTAAAACCTTCACAAAACAATTCCAAGGAGTGTAACCAAGTCTTGCACATAAAATCCTTCTAAAACCCATATTTTGAGTCTAAAGTAATGCCAATATAACATAAAACCAGAATTGAAATCCCTAAAACCTTTTAATAAATCCATTTCAAGAATCATAGAACAACCCCACTTGATACAATATGAAATACATATGAAAAAAATCATTTTTGCACAAAGTTTCCACTTAAAAACCAACCTCTGAACAAATAATACCAAATATAATTTTTGGACCACACACATTGGAATAAAATCATGCTAAAAATTTAAATCAATCAAAACTAACTCATCAAATAATGCTTACAGATTGAATCACCTACCATTTCTGCTAAAAAATCCAAATTGTGGTATGAAACTTCAACCTCACCACCGCCATGCCACAAGGAAGTGAAATCAATCCCCAATCCACCATATTTTATCAAAAATACACAAGGTTAAACCCTAGGTAATAACCCTATCTACTGCACACTTTATAACTTCATGAAAGGGTGGAATAAACCCTAAGGAGAAGGAAGAAATTAAATAGAGGAAGACTTACTTGCATGATTTTGAAGTTTCCCCCATAAAATCTTCCTTTTATATTGATTCCCAAGGGAGGGTGAGAGATCTTAGAGGTTTTACATGAAGGTAGGACTAGAAATGGGGAAGAAAGGGGAATATTTTGTTTTATTACGAAAGGGAAAAACATTCAAAACAAATACAATTTTAATGTACAGGACACCTTGCACGGTTTGGTTGCATGGTTTACTAAACCATGCGGCCAAACCATGTGGCCTGTTCTGGACACCCAAAAACCTTCCATTCTCCTACAATTTTATAGAGGGGGGGGGGTCCAAGTGAAAAACTTGGGGGAAAAGATAGGCCAAGGATATGGGAGAAAAATTCACAAAACAAAGCACTTTTTCACCCCCAAAATCATCCAACTCATGGGTACAAACCACCTCAACAACATACCCCACAAGAGGTTCCACTAGGAGTGTCACAAATAAAACTAAAAACTACCACAAATTTGACAAAATAGGAATAAAATTACCATACACTACCCCTATGACTATGTTCATAGATCAATAACACAAGAGGCACCAAAATTATAAACCCGGAACACCCGGAAACCAAGAGAAAGCTAAGAACCAAAAGAGGACTTGAAACAAAGCATGGAATGGTCAATATGGGTGTGAAAATTCTCCCCAAAATAAATATTTCCACCCCCTAAAAGCCACAAAAAGGACAAAATAAAAAACCAAACCGAAATGATAGACCAAAAATGGACTCCCTTGCGTAGTTTTATCTGCCACTAAAAAGGATAAGATATCTTCAGTTGATCAATAAGGAAAGGAATACTCTCACAATCCAAAACTTACACCACTTTCCTGAAATGATCCAGAACATTTAGACTTCACCCCAAAATAAAACTCCTCAAACACTATTTGAGAAAGACTCAAGCAATTTACCCAAATGATAAATAACATCGAACAGGTTTACCACTACCTTACTTTAATTAAACCGTTGGGTGCTCTCAAATCCCAACATTTACCCAAAGAATATGTTGGTAGTTAGATATCTCTGAAAAAGTTTACCTATCACCAAGTCAAGACCAATGAAAAATCCATGTTACTAGTATGGGGAGACATAAATGGGCACCCCACCATAAGAGATGACTTAAGTTTTCCCGAGACAGAATCAGTACACTAATAGGGGAGAGGTCTAAACAGACTCCCCAATACAAGGGGTGCAATTTCATTATAAATTTACAAAATAACTTACATAAGACCCATAATTATTCTCCCCATCATAAGAAACAACCATCTTAACTGACCAACATAGGTTTTCACAAAAAGACCCCATAATTTAAAGAGTTGGTACGACCACACGGTTAGTCCGCATGATTTGGGAAACCATGTGCTAACTGTACAGATCATTCTTTCTGCACGGTTTTCTGGTACATGATTAATACTAACCATGTGAAAAACATGATCTCAACCTATATATATCCAAATTTCAAACCTTTCTCCAAAAACTCAATGGAAACTAAAGGGGGAAAGAATGACATTGGGTGATAACATGGACACGAGGTACTCCCACCTATTTCCACCGAACATGAACAAAAAAATAAAGATGATGACACTAGAGGTTTAAAATATTCCCATATTTTATACTAAGGACCAATTTTTTTACAAGGTTTTGAATGACCCTAGGATTTCCACTAACTACACGTCAGCTTCACTCCGTGACCTATGGCTAGAGCTCAAATGATTGAAGCATCTCCGGCCTCGTAGTTAGGATTTGGAAACCCCCCGAACGGAAATTCTCCTATCAGTGCCATGAAAACTATACCCTAATCCCAGATGGGTTCACCAAGAAATAACACATTCTAAACTCACTTTACCCTAACCTTAAATTTCACTAAAATAAGCTATTAGAAGATTCACACACATCACCCCTTGTTTCTTCAGATGAGAAATGGAAATAAGAAAGGATATATGGAACCAACTTCCTCTAAACAAAGGATTGTGAGATTTACCAAAAGGAGACACACTTCTGAAAAAACAAATACTCACAGAATATTTTAAAATTCCACCATTATAGTGAAATGAGCACATGAAATCACAAGGCATCACCAAACATGAACATTATGAATGATAGAAACAATACCTGGAAAGGGACCTTATGCAAAGTCCCCAAACAACACACAATTCTAGCAAGGGGACATACCAGCCTATCATGACCATATTTTCTACACTGGCGGTTTAACATGAACCCTATGCTTAGAAGGGACTACGAAGGACCCATAGGCCCTCTTAAACACCATCCATACTAACAACCCTGAACTACATTCACCTTCGACGAATCAGGTAACTTAAGAAACTAAGGTCTCTTTCAATCTTCTACAAGAACTCTCTCTCTCTACAAGAGGATATGAAAAAAAAGAAAGGATATGGTGTATACTCAATCTAAAAATCTCAAGAAAAATATTCCTTATGTTGATCAACTAGAGGATATTCCAACAGTGAAACAATCTGGGTTTCAATTCAGTTATGCACTAACCCTTAATGAGGTAATTCCCTATCCAATTAGAGAACCCAAGGACCTAAACACGATGGAACATTGGTCAAAACGTGCCACAAACCAGAACCAAACACATGAGGGGAACCATCGTAATGGATTAGCAAACCTTTTTTAGAAGAGACCACTAACCATCCCTTCAACCCAACTTACCAAAGAAACACAAAACTAAAACACCATTCAAACAAGAGGGTTTCTTGGAATCAAAACATACCACAACAACAAAATTTCTAAAAAAACAGAAGACACGCCATCCCAAACCAGTCATAAATACATCATGTTTAGTTTTGAAATCATCTCTTTGAAAATAAATGGTTTGGTGGTTAGCGTATCCACCAATGATATCCCATGTGCCTCACACATGCATGTTTACATGATACACCAGGAACCCACCTCATATCCATCCTGACACTCATCCATTCATGACATTAACCATTCTTTATTCCATATAACCCCATGTATGTGTTCACCCATGGAAATACCAAAGGTTAAAAAAAATTCCTTCCACTTTTCAAAACCAAAACATTCAACCGATACTTCCTTTTTCTCAATACCACTATCCATGAAATTAAATACCAATTTACATCTTATGAAACTCTTCAAAAGATCACCAATCATTCAATAAAATATCACTTTCAATTCATATACATTAATTTAAAAACATTTCATCCCATTTCAAAACACTTCTAATTTCATGAAAAACTCAATTTCATAAATCCCTATTAAATTGGTGTTTCCTCTGGAATTGGGGATGATCTCGTTGATTTAAGATTAAAAATTTCCAAGCGGTTTCTAACGGGTTTGTTCGCAGAACCGGAAACATCCAATGATTCCATATCCATTTGGACCTACTTTCCAAAGGTAGGCGCTCATTAGTTATGGACTGATAAGGATTAGGAATTTTCATTGGTCGAGAGGATGGGAGGTCAAACTCATCACACCTTTTTGAGGGGAATTATTGTCTACTCCGGGACTCTCTTTATAGATTTAAGTTATATTCGTGAATACTTATTACATTACCAAGTATAAAATGAGATTTCCTTTAGATCTGACAATCAATGATTAAATATTTAAGAAATTTAGAGACTCTTTTATATTTATTTGAGGTTCTTCATCAATAGAGAATCATCTTTATTTTCTAGAGATTCTTATTCGATGGTATCCTTAAATACATAAAATTCTCTTGGTCATTATGATGACCATACTGGTTTTAAAGCCACTCAGTGGGGCACTTGAAGTTTATTGTCATTCAGGAGGACATGGATTATTTTGATGTTGGGATTGTACCCACAGATGGGCTACCTACATATCCTTTGTTTAGAAATGGAATTAGAACCCACGTAGTTCAAGTAAGGGAGTATGATGTTTATTCATGATTGATGGCTCAAAGAAAGATGTCATGATTACTTTTACACTCTAAGCTCACATGAGTCATTCTCGGTGTGAGAAACAAGAGGTATTGGTGAAACCAGACAATTGTTCCATGAAAGATTCAATGATGTGGGGATTATGTATGTATGACTGCCCAAAATAGATAAAGATAAAGATTTAATTTAGGGAATAAATCCAAGAACAGGGTCTATAAAGGTATATGTACTTTATGGAGATTTGGATACTCTATTCTTGGGGCTTACTCCTAAGGAAGATGCACAAATTAGGAGGGGACTTATGATTGGGTTTTACTCCTGAGAAGGAAGCCCAGATCAAAAGAATTATGACTGGTCAAGAGAAATTAAGACTGGGGCTTACTCCTGAAAAAGAAGGCCCAGGTTAAAGGGATTTAAAAATTAAAGGGACATGGGGATTACTCCTAAGGAGGAGGCCCATATTTGAGACTGGGGCTCACTCCTGAAAAGGAAGCCCATGTTAAAAAAATTATGGCTGGGGATTACTCCTAAGGAGGATTCCCAGATTAGGGGACTTGGGGCTTACTCCTGAAAAGGATGCCCAAATTAATGAGGACTTGGGGCTTACTCCTAAGGAGGATGCCCAAAATTAATGGGAATTATGACTGGGGCTTACTCCTGAAAAGGAGGCCTAGGTTAAGGGGTTCTCTCATCTTAAAGGATGATGTTGAACGAATGACATATCAATATTTAGTGACATAAAGATATGTAAATCACTAGGTTTTGAGAGATGTTCCACGAAATTACTTTCAGATAAGGAAGTCACTCAAGAAAACATGCCATAAATGACTTTGCAGAGTGTCTTGAAGACTGAATCTTGAATAGGAGAGGTGGAATGAAATAAGAAAGGTGAAATGGGTAGGAAGGGAACCCAAAAAGATAGGGGCGCTAAGTCCTGGCAGGTGCACAGGTACTACGTGGGCGTGCAAGTCATGGCCGCGCAGGTATACCTGCGCGGCACATGGGTACTTGAGCGATTGTTAAGAAGCAGGGTAATACTTGGGCGATCCTTGACCAAAGCCTTTATAATTATCCCGAAGTACTTCCAGAAGAGTGGCGTGCAAGTTTTAATGAATAGGTAAGGAGGCGCGCAAGTGTGTTCATTTCCCTTAAGGGAAAAAACAATTAGGCGCGCAAGTGTTAGTGATTTCTAACACTTAGAATTTATTCCTCTTGTATAGACCTTCCATTCTAGGTAAAGAATTACCTTAAAAGTGTTTGGAAGACTTGAAGAAGAGACTTGGGCGTTCAGAGCTCAGTATCTAAATTCTGGAAAAATTCCTCCTGAAATGGGGGGGGCCCACCGGGAGTATTTATAGGTTGGAGAAGACCCCGGGCGGTTATCACTTAGGGCACACAAGTGACTTGCGTGACAAAAAATGCGGCGCGCAAGTGTACTTGCACGACCGTGGTAGAACTTGCGCGACCCTTGTGCAATGTTATTCTTATTCATTCCTTTGTCAATTTTTGATATTTTTTTCAAAGGATGAATCACTTTGGGATAAGATAATCCCCTTTTCCAGTCTTTAGACTCTGTGACGAAAGGAGTGTCAACAAAAGTACCCCCTCAGAGTTGGATCCAAAAGAAAATGAGGATTTGACTCAGAGGAAATCGAGAATCAAAAGGAAATTAGGGTGTGTAGGGTATGGTGCACAAATGGGCTTTGGGAACGTAGGGTCCAGCGCGCAGGGGTATGGACTCGTCTATAAATAGATGGCCTCACTTTGCGCAAAGCACCCAACTCTCGCTTGTTTTCTGCTCTCGGTGCGCAAGTGGACTCCTGGATTTTCGCTCATCTGCGCTTCTCGTCCGCGCTTCTTCTTTCTTGTGCCACGCTTCTATTAAGGTATTTGGACTTGCACGGTGATACCTGCGCGCCCAATACTTGCATGACTGAAGGAGACTTGCGCACCAACTATGGGACTTGCGTGCCTTAATTACTTAGCCAATTTTTCAAATTCCATCACAAATTTTATGAAAAATTAACTTACTTTAAGAGTTAATTATTCAACTTTTGTGCAGATCCAATGGCTCCCAAGAGAATCGGAACGGTTGATGAATTGGAAAGAAAATGTCTTGATGATATGCTGGACATCGTTGGCCATGATTACTATTCCATCTATGATAGCACTCTTCCGGATTTATCTAAGTATCTGAAGAAATATCACTTTGATTTCCCGCACATCATATATATGCCTCTGTATGGCCATAGTCATATGCAAGATGTCAATATTCCAGAGGCAAAGAACTATCTCCCGCATTCCTGGTTTCAGTCGTATATCAAGTTTTCTTCAGAAAATATCTCAATTAGAGGAACATTTTCTAATGCTGGAACAGTAAAGAAAGCCTATATAATGCATCATAGCTTGTGTGCACCAGATCTGAAACCTCAAAAACATGAGCTGCAACCACATTGTTATCCCTCAATCTTTCAAAATTATCAGATGGATCAATCCAAAGGATGGAAGGAGAAATAGGAATTCTGTTCTGGAGGAGGGGTGAAGCCAACTTGAATGTGGGCTTATTGGGTGAGAAAAACTTGTGAAGAGTTTGTCGAGGATCTGAAGGGAGCTGCAATTTATGAAGCCTTCTGGGATGGGAAAACATATGTTTATAAGAATGATAATTTTTCACCGGAGTTTCTTAGCCACTAAGCCCAGAAACTAATTCTTTCCATCTGACCCATGGAGAAGTAGGCATTAGTTTGTGGGATGTCTACAAGATCTCAGGGGTTCCAATTCTGGGTGATATGTATGATGAATTCATCCCTCCAAAGGCAACCATGAATGATCTGGAGAAGACTCCGAATTTGGTTTGAGAGTTATTGAAGATTTACCATAAGCTCAAAATCTCAAAGACTTCAAAGAATCATTCTAGAAGGGATATTCATCCAGAGGAATGAATGGATGTGTTTCTCAAGAAGAAGAGGGAAAATGGGCCCACCTGTACTCGTCCTACTAGTTTCCCTAGAGTGGATAAGAGAGGTGCTCCTGGAACATTCTATCCAACTCTGGAAGCAGGAGAGTTTGAGAAATGGGGGTATGAAGTGAATCATAAAATCCCGGAGAAGACACGTCTGGCAGGATTTTTAGCCTTATGGATCAATGTCTATCTCTTGCCGGTTAGAGATTCTAAGGGAGGCGTCATGCCATTGACCTTCATTATCATAGGCAAGTTGGCTGAGAGGAAGATGGTGGGGTTGGATACCCCAGTTTTTGCAAAGAATCACAGGAGCTTACTTCATTTCTATATTGGTAAGTCTCCTTTGAGATTAGTGGGACCATTCCATGTTTTATGGGGATGGATCGCCACTCACATCCAGACATATGCTCTTAAAAATAGAATATAGATTCCTGGAAGTTCTTTCAGGACATATTTTCAGGTCTTCTCTGGAGTTTTCCTTTGGCCCTCAATGCCTATGATATTAGTCCAAGGCTGGGTATGAATAAGGAATTCCACTTTTTTCCCTATCGAAATCTGCCAACAGGGCGATTTTTTGATGATGGATCAGCTAGCTTGGAACAGAGGTCTTACATGTTGGCCTGTAGATATGGTGTACTGGCCACCAGAATTGATAGAGAAATTATATGTGATTCCTATGCTCCATATCGATTTTCACGCCAATTCAAGTGTCTGCAAACAACTGTTGTATCTCCTCCAGTACACGTCAGATCAGAGTAGCATCCAATGGTTTCCCGGCAACTATGGTAGCCAATGTCTATGGAAAGGACTGGGGCAGTCTTTGACTTAACAGATGCTTAAGCGGTAAGCAATTTGACCATATGGTATGCTGAAAACTGGATAGCATCATATCCCGATGCCATATTGAATCAACATGTTTATCAGGTTGGGAAGAAGAAGAGAACCATTGAGAAAGAAACAATTCAGGTGACAGGTGATTCTTCCACTCCTGAAGCTAGTTCACCAAGTTCTTCAACCGAGGCTGATTAATTATATTCTCAGAAGATACAACATGTGTAAAAGAGGCCACGTGCCATATATAATCCTCCTGTCATAATCAAGAGATCCACTCCATCAACTCCCAGTGAGTTACTTTATTGAGGCAATTTAATTGTCAGTAAATTATAGAGTAACAATTTTTCATTCTCTTTTTATAGTTGCAGGAGCTAGAAAGAAATTCAAATCCAAGGTTATAGGACCCTCTTTGCAGCCTTCTAGTACACCTGCATATCTATGACCAGAGGCCATCCAAGCATGGAGGGATGTATACTGTGATACTGAAACTATCTGGCTGGAGCTATGTGAAGGGCTACATCTTCCTGAAATAGGGACTCTTCAGGATCCTGCAAATATTCATTTCAAGGATAATACTGATGAAGTAAGAGCCTATGTCAAAGAGTTGAGGACCTATATATATTCCACCGATGATTCTATCCCTATCACCAAGCTGGTGAAGGAAATGATGGATCACAGCGCCACTAATGAGGAGTGGCATGAGTACGTGTCTCCTGATGATGTAAGTTTTCTATCCTTATTTGCTTTGAAACTTGATTTTAGTCGAAGATTTTTTACTTAAGGAAGTTATTTTATTCATCTTGGAGCTTACAAAGAAAGGAGCTACTGAGGTTTCTTCGCCACAATATAGCCCTGGTGGTACTTCCATCGGGGCTGCTGTTGAATCTCATCATGAATTGGGCGAGATATTTCTAGGCCAGCAGGCCATGAATGAGGAGTTGGAAATAGCCTTAAATTCTCCAATTCAGGTGCCTATAAGGGAGACTACTGATACTCCTAAAAATCCAAAAGGAAAAAGGCGACGAAAGAGGAAGTCCATCGCTAAACGCTTTATCAGTAGTGGTAAGTCCTTCGAATAATCATGAATTTTAAACCATGAAAAAGATTTCTCATTTTCATTGGGATTGCAGGGGCTTATTCAATTTCCCCTTTGAGGGAAAGGACTGATCCTCCTTTGAGGACCACGGAGGGTGCTGTGGAACAAATGAAAATTCAGGCTGACTTGGCTGCTTCTGAAAAAGAGCCAACATCTATTCCCAGTACTACTCCTGCTACTGCTACAAGTAGAGAAGAACCTGCACTAGAATCATTGGAGACCGCGGCAACTGAATCTTCCATCCTTCCTAAAGAAGCTGTCCAAGGTCAGGGGCCATAGAATGAGGTTCACCAAGAGGACACATCAAATGCTTCCACTGGGGAGACTAACCAGGATTCTGAAATATCATTGGATTAAATAATGAATCGTGGCATGTATTTCGAAGAATTTTATGATCATGCTAAGTTATCATGTGATTTAGAAGACCTTGGGCGTGAGTGTTATCCTTTATATAGTAAATTTTCTTATAATTTACACTTCTAATCATGACTGAAAATAATATGCAGTTCCATCCATAGAAGCTGCTGAACTACCAATGCCTGAAGAGGGTGTGAACATTGATGTCAACCCTACCATTGCAGAAACATTAGCTCAAGTGGAGATAACCCAGTAAACCCTCCTAAGACCCATCTTGAAGATCCTGTTGAAACTGGGAAAGATGGGGAGGAGTCTTCTCAAGCTGCTAAACTACTGTTAGGTAATGATTGTACTGAGTTTTCAAGATAGACAACCAACTTTCATTATTCTATGAAACTAACCATACTTTTAATTGATCAAACAGGGCTATCAACTTCAATGGATAGAACAGGAGGTAAAGTCTCAACCTCCTCCCAAACAGTAGTAGAAGGTGAAGCAAACAGGGTCAGGGGGGAAGGAGAAGAATATGGAACTTCCTTAAGTGCATTAATCCCAGATTACATGACCCCCTGTGATGATGATGTCGAATCAGACCCGGAGGTGCTTAATGTGCTCAGATTTTCACGACCCAAGGCATAGAAACATATGGAAAATCATATCTGAAGTGCCTCTTGAAGAGCTTGCATCAAATATTTCCTGATTATCATCCCTGTTCGTCATGCTAGGACTTGGCAGTTTTGGATATGAGAAGATCCATGCCGCGGTGGAACATGTCATTTTTAGGAGGGAGAAGGAGAAAAAGTGTCACGAAGATCTGACTAGGGTGAAACTGTCAGCCAATATTGGTGAATTTGAGGCTACGGTATCCCGAGCTGAGTCTGACTATGCTGCCAAGATGAAGGAGCTGAAGCATAAGATCAAAGATAAAGTTGTCCAGCAGATGCACCTTCAGCAACAGTTAGATGCTGTTACTGGGGAACTTGACCAACTCAATAATTCACTAGAGGGAGCTCAAACTAATGGTATAAAATCCATTGAAGATGCCAAGAAAGCACTCCATCAGTCCGAAAAGAGTGAAGTTGGTCGGTGCATGAGCTTCAAGTAGCTGTAGATGAAGCTCAGGATGTAGTTCATCAAGTGATGACTTATGTCAACAACCTTTTGTAATTTCATGAAAAAGAGAAGAGACTCCAATCTATGGATTTCCTTCTAATTCTTGTGCATCAAATGGAAATAATTCTTTCATCTTCAATCTCTTGCGCACATATTTTCCTGCTACCTGCTTTAAATTTTTACCTAAGCCAATGAGCCTAGTAAGCATAGTTTGATTTTTACTAGGATTATTATAAATAATCCTACAAACTTTGAATCTTTTAATTGCTCAATATTACCTAAATCATACAAAATGTATGTTTAGTGAGATGTAACTTGACTTTTATTCAGATTTCCCTTGTCTTTTGTGGGAAGTTTAAAGTCATGCACGTCGGACATAAAGAGGCTAATGTTTAAGGTCGAAATAGCTTTGACCGAATGAATTAGAATCGACTCAATTCTTTGACAATTTATCTGAAAACATATTACCATACTCAAGTATGAGGGAAAATATGTAAACTATGACTTAAGAAAATTTAAATATGAGGAATGATATGAAAAAGAGATAAAAATCATTAGAAGAAGTAGTTCCCAAAAATGATGTTACCATTATTTAACAAACCCACCAGGGGGTTGAATTATACAGGGCCACCTAATGGCATTGGCTGCATAGTCAAATAAATAGCATCTTTTGGCTGACAGGTCCGTTATGTAGACTACTTATGCAAGGCCGCCTAAGGGAACATGCTGCATAGTCAGGAAAAAGAACTCTCATAAATTTACTTTTCTAGTGCTAAAAAGCCGGTAAAAGTTTATGGAGATTCAAATTTTCGAAAGTATAGAGTTTGCTGTATGGAAAGAGGTACTTGAATATGGAGACGATATTTCCAAACAAGATTATTGAAGAACTAGATGTATATCACTCTTACGAAGGTCTGACCCAAATGTAGGGAAGGAGAATATAAACCATAGACTTGAATACTTTTAGATCATGAAAAAGGATATGGGACAAATATGTTAAGGATGGCTATTTTTGCGGATCCCTACATATTTTCAAGACAAATAAAGACAAAAGAGGTTTTCCTCCCATTAATGAAGTTACCACTATTTAACAAACTCGTTAGGGGGTTGAATTATGCAGGACCACCTAAGGGAATTGACTGTATAGTCAAATAATAACATCTTTTGGCTGATAGGTCCGTTATGTAGAATGTTTATGTAAGGCCACCTAAGGGCACGTGCTGCATGGTCAGGTAAAAGAACTCTTAGAATTTTAGGACTTTTGTGATTAGAAGTTAAGAAAAGGGTTATGAAGATATTAAAATATTTAAGGTTAGGATTATGACACATAAATATGGGTATTTTCCAATGTATGAAGAGATACACAGATCAATGCTAACCATAATCATGTTGTGGCTGGGTCCTGAATTGAAATGTTGGAATTCACTACATATCTCATAAGGATGAGAATCAATCCATACGTAGTTCTTAAACTACAGTTTAACATCATGCGGGACAAAAGGATTGGAGATATTAGTTTAGGGTCATAGAGCTCAGACCATTATAAGAAATACATAGTGTGTGCTTTCATGGGGACATTTCAGCCAGGGGACTGAAAGTGGAATTTGGGGTTAGGCCCAAGTGACTTGGGGATGGATTAGAGGGACACTCGAACATTCCTACGTATCCCATAAGGATGGTAATCAAGCCCATGTAGTTCTATAAATACCCTATGTACAAATTTGGTTCATACATGTGAAGGGTGAAAGGGGACTTTAGTGCAATGATGGTTTAACCCAAGATAAAAGGTTCGGGCATTTACATGTATGCACGTAGTCTTTGGAATATAACATGATTGAAAATCAATGTAAATAATGATTCCCTCTTAGGTGAGGGTATCAAAGAATGTTATAGTTTATTATCATACAGGGCAGAAATGTTGTATAGTTTAACGTCATATAGCAAGGACAGAAGTTAACCAATGTAAGGATATTGATTCTGGGGGCGGTTTCACGAATCAACATCGTACAAGATGGAAGTGAACCGATGTGAAGAGATTGGTTTTGGGCATGAACCTCAAGAGGTTTCCTACGTACCTATCCTAGAAGGCAAGGATCAAAGTCCGCGTAGTTCAATTAAAGAATGAATTAGTGATCAAGTTTTTCTTGGGGACAACGACCTAAAAATAGTATTGGGACTTACACATGGTTAGTAGCCCAGAGAGAGTGTTATGGTTGAATTTTGATCTAAGCTCACGTGAGTCATACTCGGTGTGAGAAACAAGAGTTAGTAACAAACCTAACGATGGACAGTTTAATGTCATGTAGGACGTATGAAGGAGACTATGCAGTTTAAAGTCTTGCAGTTAGGACTATCGGTGCTGCACAGTTTAATGTCATATAGCAGGGATGATGTACAGTTTAATTTCATGTAGAACGTATTAAAGGACTTTCTGTAAAGTTTAGCGTCATGTAGTTATAACGATGGAGAAAATATAGTTTAATGTCATGTTGGACAAAATAGAACTGTGCAGTTTAATGTATTGCAGTAAGGACAAAAGAGAACACATTTTAACATCATGTTGGATGTATTAGGGACTTTTTCATAGTTTAATGTCATGTTGGACGAAAAAGGGATGATACAGTTTAGCGTCATGTTGGATGAAAGTGCGAATAGTTTAAGGTCATATGCATGGACCATTGGCTATGTAGTTTAACGTCATGTTGGACGAAAGGGACTTCCATACAGTTTAACGTCATGTAGCTAAGACGTTACAGTTTAACATCATGTTGGACGAAAGAAATGAAAATAGTTTAAAGTCATATGCATGGACTACGGATGATGCAGTTTAACGTCTTGCTGGATGTAAGGGACTTGAAAATAGTTTAGGGTCATATGCATGGACCGTAGATGGTGCATTTTGTGTTTAAACAAAATACTTCTTCAAAAATCTGGCATTGGTTGGAGTAGTGATGAGTTCTCCATCCGTTGAGATTAAAGAATAAGCTCCATTGGAATAGACCCTATGTATTGAGTAAGGTCCTTCCCGTTTTAGCTCAATCTTGGGAGGTTTCTTTCCTGGTATCATTGGAGTTATGAGAACTAATACCAATTCTTTCCTGAACGAATGAGCGAAGATGAAATTTTTTGTTGAAAGCTCGTGCTATTCGATTCTAATAGAATTCCAAGTGGTGCAAAGTGCACAATATTTTCTCATCTAACCATTCCAATTCATTCAATAACTTTTGAGATTGTTCATCTGTAGATTATTGATCACAAATGGAAACTCTGAGCGAAGGTAATTGAATTTCAATGGGCAAGACTGCTTCCGTTCCATATACCAGTAAATATGGAGTTGACCGCGTTGCAGTGCGGGTGGTGGTCCGATAAGCCCATAAAGCATGAAAGAGTTTATCAGGACATGACTTCTTATCTTTATCCACCATCTTTTGCAGTATGTTTGAAAGAGTCTTATTAAAGGCTTCTATCTGGCCATTTTCCGCTGCATGATACTGAGATGAATGATTGGATTTAATGTTTTATTCTTGATACAACTTCTTCACCTCGGATGAACAGAAGTTGGTGCCATTTTCCGTATATATGGTATGAGGGACACCAAATCTAGTAATAATGTTAGACATGATGAAGCTAATAATGCTTTTAGAACTGACTTCCTTGAGAGGTATTTCCTTTGCCCATTTGGAAAAGAAATCAGTAGCAGTAAGAATATACTTAAACTGCTTGGCCGTAGCTAAAGGGTAAGGTCCCAGCACATCCATTCCCCATGTGGAAAATGGCCACGAGTATTTAGCTGTATGAAGAAACTCTCGAGGTTGATGAATGAAGTTGGAATGTACTTGGCATGGATGCCACTTCTTTGTGAAATCAACACAGTCTTGTATCATTGAAGGCCAAAAGTACCCAAGCCTTCGAATCTGATCAGACAGTCTATGTCCAGACTGGTGGGCACCACAGACTCCTGTATGCACTTCTTTCATGACAACCATTGTCTCTTCACCATCAATGCATCTGAAGAGAAATCCATCAAAACCACGCTTGTAGATAATTTTCTCTAGGTGATCTGGGCTATCATAAAGAGTAAAATTGACCACACATCGCCGGATTTGTTCTTTCTCAGCTCTATCAGGTGGAAGTGTTCCATTTTGATGGTATTCCCTGATAGGTGTCATCCATCATGTAGTATGACCATATGGTTCAGGAATGGGACTAATTTCATTTATCTCCTTTGTTCTGGTTCTAACATAAGGTGAAATTACACGATGATGGGCAATATTGATGGTTGTCTCATCCTGATTTGGATCTTCCAGAGCTATGGCTATATTAGCCAATGCATCAGCTTGGGCATTTTGTGATCTTGGGACATAAGAAAATGTCGGTTCCGAATGTAATTCCACCATTAAATCTCTGACGCAATCATAAAAAGGGATTAATTCTTCTTTTCTGATGGCATAATCCCCATTGAATTATTTGTTTACTAGGTCTGAATCACCTTTCACCTTTAAGTGATTCACTTGTGCTTGAAGCGCCAACTCCAATCCTGCGATGAGAGCTTGGTATTATTCTTCATTATTGCTACCAACTTCCCACAATAAAAAGGAATAAGGTAACACTGACTTTTCTAGAGAAATTAGCACAATTCCTAAACCAACCTTGTTGAATTTAGGATTTTCCATTTTCCTTCCCGTCGGACCTCTAGACGCACCATCAAAGTACATTTCCCATGTCTGAGGAATATCCTGAATAGAGAAGACTTCTTCATCAGGGAGTTCAATATCTGAAGATGTGTCTTCCACTGAAGGGTGTTCAGCCAGGAAATCTGCTAGAGTTTGGCCCTTTATTGCCTTTTGAGACACATACTGAATGTCGAATTGCTTCAAAATAACTGGACATCTTTCCAGACGTCCTATAAGCATTAGATGACTAAGGATGAATTTGACCTGGTTATTGTGAGATACCAATTGGACCTCGTGATGTTGCAAGTAGTGTCTCAACTTCTGAACTGAAAAGATTAATGCCAGGAAGCACTTCTCAATACTTGAATACTGGGTTTCTGCTTCAAGCATAGTCCGACTGAGGTAGTAGAGGCTGTTTTCATTCCCAGCATCATTCTTCTGAGCAAGAAAGGCACCCAATGACCACTCTAGAACTATCACATAGAGGATAAGTGGTCATCCTTCAACAGGTGGCATAAGTACCGGTGGACTCAAGAGGTATTGCTTGAGAATATCGAATGCTTTTTGACATTCTTCAGTCCCCTGGTAAGTGACTCCATTCTTCATCAATTTGGTGAAGGGTAAACTTTTGCCTGCCAAATTGGCGATGAAACACCGAATATAGGCTTAGTGTCCTTGAAGTCCTCTTAATTATTTCAAATTTTGAGGAGGTGACATACCAAGGATTGACTTGGTATTATCATGATCGACTTTAATACCACGATGGCATGCAACAAAGCCGAGAAATTTTCCTGAGGTTACCCCAAAAGCAAATTTTAAGGGGTTCATCTTCAAATTATGTTGTCGAATCTTGCGGAATATGACTTCCAAATCAGCCAAGTGATTATATCGTTTTTTGTATTTAACCACCAAATTGTCCACATAACATTCGACAAACTTCCCTAAAAAGGGTTTGAAGATATGATGTATGGCACACTGATATGTTGCACCTGCATTCTTTAAGCCAAAGGGCATTACCCGATAGAAAAACACACCCTGAGGGGCTCTGAAGGTTGTGGATTATTCATCTTCTAGAGCCATTTGGATTTAATTATATCTAGAATATCCATCCATGAAGGAAAGTGCTTCATAGCCAGCTATTTCATCGATTAAAAGTTCTGTAATCGGAACTAGAAAATCATCCTTAGGACAATTCCGATTAAGATCTCTGAAATCAATGCAAAATATAATTTGTCCATTCTTATTCTTCACAAGGAAAATATTATCCAACCACTTGGGATATTGAACTTATCTGATGAAGTTAGCTTTGATAAGCTTATCCACTTCAGCTTCAATTTTGGAAGCATAAGTCAGGTGTGTTCTTCTAGCGGCTTGTTTGAATCCTCAATGTTCTTTTGGAAAACCCAAACGATGAGTGGCAACATCAGGATGAAGCCCGGGCATCTCGGTATAGTTCCAAGAAAATATGTCTCGATTTTTCTTGAAAAAGGAAATATACATCTCTTGTTCTTCAAGAGTCATGGCCGCACTGATTAAAGTAGGGCGTGGATCTTCTTTTGTACCCAGATTGATTTTTCTGAGTTCATCCACAGTGGTAGTGATACCCTCTTCAAATGCTGGAGGAGCATCTATGAGATCTTCCTCTTCTTATTCAACATGTATTACTTCTTCTGTTTCTACTTGCATAGTAGATGGTGAATCATAATTTCCATGATCAGAAGAGATGTTAAAATTTGAACATCTTGAAGAAGAGGCTTCCATTTCTGAACCAACTGATGATGAAAGGCCATCCATGGGTAATAAAGAGGAAATGATGGATTGAAGATCAACACCATTTTTCTCCTCTGATGTTGCTATAACTTCTTCTGGCCTGATTGGTGAAGTATAGACTTGCTGGATTTCAGCAGATGAAATGAAGAAATCTCCATTTGAGCTTTCATCATTGCCTGGTGAATCATCAATTTCTCCCATGTTGTCTGGATCGATTGCCGTAATTGACATTATGGATCTTTCCATAAGAGTATTTTGATTTGGATCTATCCTTCCAATTTGACTGATATGCAACACATAATCTGTACTCACATGTGCTAATGGATTTACTGGAATCTTCTCCAAACCATATGGAGCATTAACTTTGGTAATCTCCCTTGTTGTGGATTCCACCTTTCCCTTCATGTGATAGAATTCCGCCTCAATGTATTGAGATTCACATGTCTTGAACGGGGCCTTATCACCATACAATGTCCCAACATGACCATCGAAACAATACTTGAGACATTGATGGTATGATGAAGGGATAACCGCATGTTGATGTAGCCAGGGTCTTCCAACCAATATGTTGAAGGCTGAGTCTTGATCAACAAACATGAAATCTGAATTGGATACAAGATCTTCAAACTGAGTTCTGAGTGTAATCTCGCCCAGTGGTTCTTGTTCATTTTTATCATATCCTTGTAACATTATGGTAGAAGGAGATAAATCAGATTCCGTGAGGCCCAATCGACGAAGTGTACGAATGGGCATGAGGTTGACTCCTGAACTATTATCAATGAAACCTCTTCATATTTCTCCACCATTGACCTTTCCAGATAAGTACAAAGGTCTAATATGTCCATGCATAACATTATCTTCATATTCATAAGTAAAAGATATTACTTCATGGAATTTTGTAGGATTATTCTATACATGGTAGACTTCAACTGTAGCAATTTCAGTTTCAAACTCCCGAGGACTTGACAAAGCCTCGATGAGTGCCTCCCGAAGATCCTTTGATAGATTCAAAGCATCCAAAATTGATAAATTGGCCGGTACTTGGGCCAGGTGTTTCAATACATCATACTTTTGATCCAGAGGTCTGCATTTCCCAACAAGAACATATAGTTTAGTAGGTGCCTTGGAAGTTGATTCTTTGGATGTTGATGCATCTTGTATTGGGATAGGAGTTGGAAATATTCCAGGCTTGGGAAGATTAGACCGATTAGATCCATTTACTTATTGAGAGGATGAATATGGAACCCCCAACTGATCCTCCAGAATAACTATGCCAGGACTGAATTTACTATTGGTGGAAGAACTTTCTTGTTCTTGTTGAACTCGCTGAAGGGCTCTCCCATGAGTTTCTGCTACATACACAGTTCTAGCAGGGGTAGAATTGGAATAGTGGATTCTGAAAGATCCACATCTTCCCCTATATCCTGATCCTCTGAAACTTCCTATGATTCCTCTATTTGATATAGGGAATTCAGGCTCATCAAAATTGAAATTACGACTAGATGGATCTATTAAATGAATCATATTAACAGAACCAAAGATTAACTCTTCATCCGATGAAAAATCTGCCTGACTAGCCAATTTAGGCTGTACTGTTTGGTGGGGCGGTGCCCATTGCTTTGAAGTAGATGGCCTGAAATCTTCCAGAGTCAAAGACATCTTAGGCTTTGACACATACTCATATTCTTCTTATTGTTCCTCTTTCTTGGAATTATGTCATTTCTTTGAGGATTTTCCCTCTGATGAAGAGGGGTTTTCTATGGCATTTATGGCAGAAAGCACAATTGGTTTCTTCAATTGTGTTCGAGAAATAGCAGGAGTTCGGTTGATCATCTTTCTGACCATCCAATCATCATATTTTTGTGCATTTTTGTTCTTAACTTCTTGCCATTCGCCTTCCTCTTCTTGAACTGTAGCAGTAACACATTCTACATGAGCTGAAGAACCTTTCAGTTTAACTTGTCCCAAATCGGCCATTTTTTGCAGGAGGTCTTTGAAGACAAAACACTCATGAATGGGATGCCCCAACATTTTATGAAACATGAAATAGTTGGGATTTTCTTCATCTCCTTCCTTGTTTGGCCTCTTGGACATTGGAAATTGAACCAAATTATTTTCCAGAGACGAAATGAAATAACCAGAAAGTTGTTCATTTCAGAAAGAGTAAACTTTTCTTTTCAAATCCTCAAATTGTTTTCGTCTTTGATCTCTTTGATTATCTTGATGAAATGGCCTCTGTTGTTAGCGCTCAGGAGGTGGAGACCTTTGAGAAGATAAAGGTTTTAAAGTAGAAGCAGGTACAGGTGCTTGTTTAAGCATAACTGCAGCAGTCTCTGCTTTACCCATTCTCCTTCCTAGAGATGATGGAATTACACGAGCTTTATCCTTAGTCTTTATAAGAGAATGTTCAATCTGTTGAGTGATTGAAGTAAGGTCTCGACACCCTCCTGTTTATTTCACAGGGATCAGCGGTGTGCGTAATTCGTCACGCATATTTTCCACACAGATTGGCAATAGTTCCTCTTGAGGGAGTGCTAATCTTAGGGAATATGTTAATCCCTTCCAGCAAGCAATGAAACATGAAACCCTTTCATTCTCCCTTTTCTTACAGTTTGTAAGATCAAAAACTGTTGTCTTTGGCAATGTTGAGATGAATTAGAGAAGGAATATTTGGAAAAGATCCTCCCATCCGGTAATTTACCGAGATTGCAAGCTTGTGTACCAGACAAAGGCTGGTCCTTTCAAGGTTCACATGAAGCATCTGAGTTTCACTGCTTCTTGCTACTCCGGAGTTCCCATCATAGGATTGCAACAAGATACGTAATGCGTCAAATGCTATTCAGGGTCGCCTGATCCATTGAAAATAGGGAATACATGGTTCCCAAAACTTGATGGGGGAGAGATTGAATCTACCCATTCAGGGTAAGATTTCTTTTCTAGTTTAACCTGCACATGATTCCCTTCCATAGTCTCTAACTGAGCTGTTAATGACTCAATGGTAGTTATTAACTTTTGAGAAACATCCAATTGAACTTGGAATTTGGCAGGTGCAATGACTGGAGCTGGTACAGATATGGTGGCTGGTGCTGCAACTGATGGTAGCACCACCAATTGTTGTTACACTTGACCCGTAGGATTAGACCTATTAGGGTGTACTGATAGAGGAGGATATTCTTGATCTATCTCAGTAGCTGCAACAAACTCCCTTGGCTGATTGACTCTAGCACACTTAGGAGGAAGACTACCCTGAAGTAGTTCTGCATTCATCCTCCTCAATTCTTTCATTTTTTCCTCTTGTTGTGCAAATCTTTGATCTAGTGAGAGCGATTGGCCTTCTCCAGAGGAAGGATATGTAACCTGATTATTTACCTTCCCCTTGTTGGATCCCTTTCGGAGAGGGGGAAGTGGGTTACTTGAAGGATTACCTAGGTTATGAGTAATCCTTTGATTTCGTGTACGCACACCTTCTTCATTTGTGTCTGTGAATACAATTTCTTGAGCATGAACCTCTTCATCTGAGTCCCCTAAGTGAGCCTCATCTGGTGGATCAACAAAAACAACATTAATGACATTAATTGATGTATAACGCATCACATACCTTCTATCAACATTTCTGTGATATTGTCATTTTCCATGCCCCTAACGAGACATTTCCTTTTGTTGATTTGATCCCTCAGGAACTTCTTGGAGAACTGTAATTTGGAGAGAATCTCCTGAAAATTTGGTTCTTCGTTCCTCCTGTGGATTCTTCCCCAATCGAGAGAAGACCGACTTTCGCTGAGGAGGGGATTGATGATTTGAAAAAGTCCCCAGTCCAGTGGACTGGGGCTATTCCTGCTGTCTTTCCTCAACTCCTCGAATCCTATTTATTGATTATGAGGGTTGGTTTAAAAGAGTCCCCAGTCTGGCAAGCTGGGGTGGCTCTTGACATGTTATGTCTGAGACTTTCTTAAAATATCTCATGATCTTGCGGACCTTAGTCTGGAAATTAGCCAGATGCATCAATCGACATGCACTTTTATCACCTGGTTCAAAAGACTGTTGTATGATTTCTGACACTTTTGTCACTTGATGATGTGCTTGCTCCATACGAGAGGCCTGTTTAATATTATTGTTTGATTAATGTAGGAGTAATTCAACAACTTGTTCTCTGTATTCTTGATTTTGAGAAGAACTAGTTGAGGCCTATTCTTGGGAAAGATTTTGATTACAAACAAAACCCATTGACTGTGGCCGGTCACGGGCAATAACATTGCATGCAACCATTTTCGGCAGTCTTTTCTGACTGGAGAGCACAATGAAATGTAGTGCTCTATGAACAACCCATCCTCTGACATGAATACCAGATGGGGCATTGGCAATTAACTGGTGCAATATTCTTAGTGCGCCAAGGCATGAATGCTGAAAGGATCTCTGTTACTTTTCATCCTTCAGATATCGAGAGACTGATAGAGATGCGAAATCAATCTGACATTGTAACCCTTATATTATCTTAACATGATTTTCATATTCATCATAAGATAATACTTTCTTTTTCAACTGACAACGAGTTTTCCATATGTTGAGACGAATGTCATGAATTCCATCTTCCGTCAATATCTCTGGAATGTTATAATGAGAGTCAGACAGAGGCCAAAACATGACTGGCACTTCACCTTTTTCTAGTTGTTTTCTCATGTTTAGCATTTCCTCTCTATCATTCAATGGATATTCTTCTACCTGATTTGACCAGAGTTGGTTCTTCCTTGTTTCTTCATCGGATTAAACAATATTTGTATATAAATCACTAATCAAACTAGAAGATGCACGACTTAGGGGTGGTTCGGATAATGACCTACACACTGGGCTATCTTCTGATTGAGAAATTATTTCACCTTCTAGCGATGAAGCATCAGACATGACTGGTTTTTCATTTGAAAGTGCCTCAAGATAAGAGGGATTTCTCGACACTACATTTTCCACTGGAGAATTTTACGGGCAATGTGCATCACTAATTTGGAGAGGACTTTCGCAGTGAAATTCATCATCATGGGGAGGACCACCATGGTGGGTTACAACAAAAGATGAGATCTCTTGCTCCTTGGTCTTTTGACCACACAGAGGGTTCCTGTGGCCCTCATCTGAAGATGAAACTTCGAGATCGACCGAATTTTCATGAATCAAGCCTTCATGAGGAAGTGTCTATTGAAGACCTTTGGAATTAATGTTCCCACTATTGGGAAGTGAGGGATTAGAATCTTGGATTCCAACAGAAAACTGTCTGAGGGCTTACAGAACTCCAGCATGAAGCAAGGCCTTGTTACAGATTGGATCTTGATCTCTTGACTGTGTTAGGAAGGTCTTCTTCTTAGAAACCTTCTTACTCCCCTTGGAAACCACTTGTTGACGAAAGTGGCTGCTCTGAGCAGGTGTATGTGCCTGATCAGGAGAGATGGACAGGTTAGGCTGATGATCTCCACTCAAATCAGATGTATGTGCCTGACTTGGTTGTCTATATGATATGGGGGAGTATTCCCCACAACCCTCTTAGACTAAAACAGATGTGTGTGTCTGTTCCGGAGTGAACTGTTTATGTGTCACTCCACTGGTAGGGATAAATTTATGTGTCTTTCCCTGAGATGCCACTGAAGATGTTATAATATCCTGGAAAGCATCCAGAATATGAGCAGGGATTTGATTATGCTCTTTCACCATTGATAGAATATGCTTGGTGACTTCAGCTACTGGAACAGGGATATACGTCCATTCCTTGCTTGGATTAGGTGTGTGTGCCTGCTCTTGTCCTCCTTTTCCTATCAGTGAATCCTGACAGTACTCAAGTGTGGGGGCAGAGAGTTGAGTCTGCCTCCTATTTGTCGTCGGAGCTTTCCAACTGACTTCTCCGTGTGCTACCAAGTGAGACTGTTGGTAGTCTTGATCAATACTATCAGGTGTATGTTCCTGATGATTGAACTCCACCGAACGTGGTTGAAGAGCCTCCTTCAACACTGACAGACGAGGCTGCTGGCAGGATTGATGAGTGTAAGCAGGTGTATGTGCCTGTTTACCAGTTTTCAACACATTGGGTTGGCGGGATCCATCATATGTAGTCATAAGAGCCTGATAACTAGCTGATGACGTATAAACAGGTGTATGTTCCTACCTATAGTACTCCGCCAGAATTTCCTAGCGTGATTGACGTGATGCTGCCAGACGAGTCTGTTGGACAACAGAATTAAAACGGACGGGTGTATGTGCCCGCTCGTTGCTTGCCACCAAGTTAGGTTGATGGACTTCTCCGGAGATGGCAGAGATGAGAACATGCTCACTGTTAACCGGATTTCTCCTCTAGAGATTCCTCATGCCTGCTCGGGTTCGAGGAACCTGAGCCGAACGCCAGGAGTCGATTCCCTCATCATGTTGAGGGCGCACTGCTGCACAAGTCTGGCAGTGATTGTTGACGAGAGTCCTCGGGAAGAACTCCTGTCTCCTTGAATTAAGGACCTGAGGGACCTACTCATTCACCTCCTCAGAATATGGGAGTGAATGGTGATTGCTGAAATGCATGGCCGATTGTCTCCTATCGACCGGTCAAGGTTCCAGTGCACTGCTAATGTGTATAGCTGCACTCAGGTCGAATCCTCAGCGATGGTACTTCGTAATAGTCGATTGTTTTTAGTTGATTGTATTCTGATTGGGGGGTTTGTTTGCAGAGCTTAATTGAAATGTTTAATGGATGATGTTTAATTTAACAAGTTGATAAGGATTAGGGTGAGTTCATCATTAGGGAGTTAAGCATGTGATATCCTTGAGCTTTGCTTTATATTTCATTAAATTAACACCCACATCAAAAGTTGATGTTGATTGGAATTCCCAAGTGTTAAGCCTTTAATTCAAGCCTTAAATTTACTTAGAGTTCTAATCTCAATCAGTGATTGATTTTGGAAGTGTATTTATGGTTCCAATAATCCATGGAACCCACACGTTGAACATAATATGTCAATAATCCATGACATGTTAAGTCCAACATACACAATGATAAATTAAAGAATACTCATCGAGCAAAAACTCTCAATCACTTAACATCCCTAAATTATAACTCACCCCAATGAGATATTTACTCATCCATTTAAATTATTAGTAATCTGGTATATTATGTTTAAGGTGATGAATTACAAAGAGAAGAAAAAGAAAGGGATAAGAAAAGAGTTGTGCGCCGAACACACACACGAACGATGATGAGAGTAAAAAAAACCGGACATTTTATTGAATAATAAAGTAAAATAAGATGATGGATTTCAGATTTATTTAAACTAAAATAATAAAATTAATATTTAACTATAGAAGTTGGATGAGAATAAGAAATTAAGAAGAATAAAATTTCATTAAAACAGAATTACAAAGACAAACACTTGAAAAATTACAACGAAGAAAAATGCAAAAGTAAATGAAAACAAAGAGAGGAGGAAGGGATTATCAAGTGAAAACTTGAGTTTGGAAGATACTCCCAATCCTTTGGCAGGGCCTTGGTACTGCCAATCAATCCTCCTTTGCTCTGAAATGCCAACCCCTCTCAAGGAGAGAAGGGGAGAGTATTTATAGCCCAAGGAGTGGACTGTTTGCATTCCCAATATGTCCCTCCACTTGAATCTCCAATTTGGATATTCAGACAGCCGAATCACCGAATATCTCCTTGTTCAAAGTTGTAGATAATATAGTTGGCCGACTACTGTCAACATTTGGAGGCATTTGGACAAGTGGATCCAAAGTTATGGCGGTTTTATTAAACAAAGGTAAACTGTCCATTTCTATCCATGCCTTTTCAATGGACAAAATGTGAATGGATTTTGGAATAGGAAGATGCCTTCAAATCCGAATAAATTCTTCAACAAAGTCGGCCGAATATATCTCCTATTTCACACTGAAAAATATCATCTCTATTTGATGCTTAAATCATGATATATGTCATGAATACTATACTGATTTTATTTGTCGGCCAGAATGGTGGGCTGGAATTCAAAGCTTCATTTGGGAATCTTGTACTTATATTTGGGCCTTGAAATTTTTATCCAATATTACATGTAGTGTCCCCAGAATTATGGTGGAGAGTTAATGTTTTTGGATATTTGTATTGATCCCAGTAAATCAATCTTCATGGCTGGTCCAGTTTGTTCACAGATTCTTTGGTCTTGTTTGTGAGGACGATATGACCCTTCAAATGGAAGAATTGGATCATGGTACCTTATAATGAAATGTTTTATATTGAAAGGATAATCCTAAAAAACAATAACCACACAATTTGGATCAGTATAGTGATAGTTATTATTAAAACATTAAACTGACTCAATTGGACTACTTCTAAAAATGCTAAAAAATTATACTTAATATTAAAACATTAATATTTCACACAAATTATGCACATTTCATATAAAATCAGTAAAGAGGGAATATAATAAGTCATTAAAATATTAATAACATCAACTCACACACACTTAGTTTTGTTCATGTCCCCATGTGCAACAAATATAAAAACATGACAAAATATTTTTTACTCACCAACATATTTTAAAATTTTGTTTTCTCCAATCAGGGGAGGTTTAGACTATTTCACTCATCCATTTTGAATTACACCTCAAGTTGTTACAGAAACAATGTTCCAAAACTAATTCATCTTTTCATGATCAAATTTAGAAATGGAAAATGTGGACACTCAAAACTCACACCTCTCAAGATGATAAAATTCATTTGTGGAGGTTCACTCTTTCACTAACCAAAAGTAAAAATCTTAGAGTTTGAAAAGAGCTCTCAGCTTCCGATCCCTATCCAAAGTGAACAAGAATAAAGAGGTATTTTTAATGGGTTTTTATATGGCTATGGTATGGTAGGAATATAATGTCCAAGAGAGAGAAGAAGAGGGTTAAAATACCAACATAGAAAAAGCAATGCACATTTTTTTGAAATAAAACATGGAAGGAAATGAAAACACATATTTACAAGAGAATGATTGTGTGAAGAAAGACACAATATAGAAAGAAAATATGAAGGTAATGAGAATATGGAATATTTAAAAAACAAAAAACTTCTCCCAATAAGAATATAATGCAAGTTTTTTTTTCATTTCCTTTTTTTTCTTTGTTTTTTCGAAAGTTGACCTTGAAACAGATCTCACACTCATATCCCAAACCATGTTTGATCTCCTCAAGACACTAATTATAATAGTTATAAAAAGATCAAAGGTTGAGGAAGAGTGATTTTTGACATACCCAAGACACAACCCATATTTTTCATTTTTTTTTGATTTTGATTTTTTTGAATTTTTTTTGAACACTTTTCAATATCATTTGTACAATACATTCCCAAATCCCACTGAATGACAACCTCCCCCCACACTAAAATGGATGCTTGACCTCAAGCATATGATAACACACCAGAAAGTAAGGAAATGATACCCGAAAATGAAATCCATTCCCCCCCACACTTAAATTTCAAAAACTTATGCAATGAAAATCCATGGTGATATTGTGTGGGATAAGGTATTGGGATTGTAATGTGGATATCAAAGAAAAAGTGTTCATATGCTTGAAGGGGCATTCAAAAGAAAGATTAATGTAAGGGAAATGGGAGGCTATTTGGCTATTGTGATTCTCATGTGGTTCAGAAAATGCCTCTATCATATTAATACAAACTAAGGTAGGAAATTCAGCTCGAAGGTCAACAAACTCAAGACTCACAAATGGGGGTGAAAACACACATTTTGAAAATATGGCCATAGGTGGCCTTGGCATGAAAGAAAATGTTGTTCCTCACGGTTCGGGAAAATCATTTTCCAAATCAAAAATTGAGCATTCAATTTTTTTTAATTTTGACACAAAATTCTTTATCCAAAGTCATAATGAAAATAAAAAATTTTTGAGATGAAAAAATGTCTGTTAACTCCCCAATATGGTTGTACAAAATTTCAAAACTCGATGGTGAGTAAGCATGACTTATAATTTTTTTGTATTTTTTAAGTGATTGTTTTTTGGTTTTTTTTTGGTTTTTTAGGTTTTTATTTTTGTAAAGATACACGCACACAAAAGATAAAGTTAAAAATAAAGGTTTTGATAAAGAAAATGGTAAAAAAAATGAAAGAGAGAGGAAGAAGAAGAAAGAGGTAGAGAGAGGAAGAGTTAGAGAGAGTTAAAGGGAAAGATGTGCCCCTGGTTTGGATTTGGCGGGTCACCTTCTCCATCTAGTGGTAGGTCGGCTAGATAAGTTGGGGATCCAGGGGAAGTCGATGTTGATCCAGGATTGTGCATCCTCTCATGGTGATTCTTTAACCGATGTCCATTCGCCGTGAATGTCCTTTTGGAAGAGGGGTCTTGGACTTGCACTGCACCAAATGGGTAAACGTTAGTAATAACAAAAGGACCTTCCCAACGAGAATTAATCTTACCTGGGTGAATCTGAAATCGAGAATTGAAGAGAATTACCTTTTCACCTTCATGAAATACCTTTCTCAGGATGTGTTTATCATGGAGTGCCTTGGATTTTTCTTTATAGAGATTAGAATTCTCATAAGAATCAAGTCGAAGATCCTCCAGTTCAGCCAATTGCAACAGTCTTTCTTCACCCGATTTTTCACAATCAAAATTACAGGTTTTCACAGCCCAAAAAGACTTAGGTTGGATTTCAACTGGTAAGTGACACGCTTTACCAAAAACTAGCCTAAAAGGATAAATCCCAATGGGTGTTTTATAGGCAGTTCGATAAGCCCAAAGGGCTTCACCAAGTATCTCAGGACAGTCTTTTCTGGTGGGCTTAAGAATTCTCTCAAGTACCCATTTCAATTCTCTATTAGAAAGTTCAGCCATGCCATTTGTTTGAGGGTGATATGTAGTTGAAGTTTTACGTACAACCCCATTCTTTTTCAGAAGAGCTTCCATGGTTCTATTACAAAAATGGGTTCCTAAGTCACTGATCAAGGCACGCGGTGTGCCAAATATTTGGAAGATGTGGGACTTTAGGAACTCACTAACAATATGAGCATCATCCTTCCTAGTGGGTTTGGCCTCAACCCACCTTGAAACATAATCGACCGCAAGAATAATGTATGAGAATCTATTGGAAGGGGGAAATGGTCCCATGAAATCGATTCCCCAAACATCAAAGATTTCACAAAAGATTAAAGAATTTTGGCGAATTTCATTTCTTTTGGAGATTTTTCCAAACTTTTGGCAAGTGGGACATGATTGACAGAACTCATGTGAGTCCTTGAAGAGTGAAGGACAGAATAATCCAGAGTCTAGGACCTTTCGGGAGGTCCTTTGTGGTCCAAAGTGGGCACATCCGGGAAGTGAGTGACAAAATTCTAAGATGGAAGAATGCTCATTTTCTTTAACACATATCCTAATTACCATGTCAGCCCCAGTTTTCCAAAGTTTATTTTCTTCCCAAAAATAGTATTTTGAATCACTTTTCAACTTCATTTTTTGTTCTTTTGAAAACATAGGAAAAACACCAGAAACCAAATAATTTACAATTGGGGCATACCATGGTAACTTTGGAGTGAGAGAAGAAAGGTTCTCAATGGGGAATTCAGGATCAATGATTTCTGATTGAGAAGAATTAGAAATTATACTCAAGTGATCAGCCACATGGTTTTCTTTTCCAGGTATATCTTTGATTTCAAGGTCAAACTCTTGGAGAATTAGGATCCATCTTATTAGCCTCAGTTTGGAATCACTTTTCTTGAGTAAGAACTTTATAGCAGAATGGTCTGTGAAGATTATGATTTTGGCACCTAAGAGATAGGGCCAGAATTTATCTAAGGAAAAAACCACTGCTAGAAGTTCCTTTTCAGTCACAGTGTAGTGAGATTGAGTTTTATCAAATGTTTTTGAGGCATAATAGATGACATGAGAAATATTTTCTCTTCTTTGACCAAGAACAGCCCCAACAGCTCTATCAGAATCATCACACATTAACTCAAAGGGTAAGGACCAATATAGGGGTTGGATTATTGGGGAAGATTTTAGAGCAGTTTTGAGTTCAACAAAGGATCTCTTGAAAACCTCATCAAAACTGAAAGTGACATCATTTTGGAGAAAACGAGTGAGTGGGAGGGAAATTTTACTGAAGTTATGGATGAATCACCGATAGAAACCGGCATGACCGAGGAATGAATGAATTTCTTGAACAGAAGTGGGTTCCAGAAGTGATTGGATCACTTCAATCTTGGCTGGATCAACTTCAATACCATCTTTTGAAACTATGTGCCCTAGAACAATCTCATTTGCAACCATGAAATGACCTTTTTCAAAATTTAAAACAAGGTTACACTTGACACACTTTTGAAGGACTAGAGAGAGTGAATGCAAACAAGATTCAAATGACTCACCATAAATGGTGAAGTCATCCATGAATACTTCCATGCAATGTTCAATGAATTTTGAAAAGATACTCATCATACACCTCTGGAATGTTGCAGGAGAATTGAAAAGTCCAAAAGGCATTCTTCTATATGCATATGTTCCAAAGGGGCATGTGAAAGTAGTCTTTTCTTGGTCCTGATGTGAGATTGGGATTAAAAAATAGCCGGTGTATCCATCAAGAAATCAATAGTGTGACTTTATGGCCAATCTTTCTAGAATTTGATCAAGGAATGGAAGAGGGTAGTGATCTTTTCGGGTTTCAAAATTCAATTTCCTATATTCGATGCACACACACCATTTTTTCTTCACTCGAGTTGTGACTACCTCTCCATGTTTATTTGTGACAACAGTTATCCCACCCTTCTTAGGTACAACCTGAATTGGACTAACCCATTCACTATCAGAAATTGGGTAGATAATATCAGCTTGAAGAATCTTGGTGATCTTTTCCCTAACTACCTCAAGGATGAGTGGATTGAGTCTTCTTTGTGGTTGTCTAATTGGTTTGGATGACTCCTCAAGATAGATGTGATGCATGCAAAGGGCAAGGTTGATTCCTGGTATGTCATCTAGGGTCCAACCTAAGGCCTTTTTGTTTTCCTCTAACACTTGAACAAGTTTGGACTCCTCAGTTTCAGTAAGTGTGGTAGAGATAATGACAGTATATGAGTGATCATGGAAGAGGAATTCATATTTAAGGTGTGCAGGAAGAGGTTTCAGATCAGTCTCATCTTTCACTTTTGGGCTTGACAACTCAGGAATGGAAGAAGGGACTTCAGTTTCTTCAGATTCATTTTCCTTAATACTGTCCAAGGTGGAGCAGTAGAGATCAGAGTTGATGTGGGATTCAAGAGAGTTTTCATGTTCCTCTAGATTGACGGATTCTATGAATGAGAGGTCCACATCAACTTCACCATTTATGAATTTTTTAATCATGGTGCAGATTTCACAAGATCCTTTATCATTAGAACATGAAGAACATGGTGGATTGGGGTTCGATTGACTCTTAGAAGTATCCTCAGAAGCATGGATTGAGAATGCAGAGTGATCCTCAGATGGGTATCACATGGCTTGGAAAATGTTGAACTTGACCAGTTGGTCACCGAATTCCATGGATAAGATGCCTGAATGGACATCAATCTTGGTTCTCGTAGTCATGAGGAATGGTCTTCCTAGAATTAGGGGAGATCGAGAAGAGTTCGTCTCACCTTCCATGTCAAGGACATAGAAATCAGCAGGGAAGATAAGATCATTGACTCAGACAAGTACATCCTCAATTATTCCCTTAGGACTGGCTGTGCTTCGATTGGATAACTGAATGACAACACCCATTGGGTGCAAGGAAACTAGACCAAGGTTGGAGAATATGGATTTGGGCATGACATTAATTGAGGATCCTAGGTCTATGAGTGCATCATCAAAGTTGGAACTTCCAATTTGGCATGGAACCGTAAAGGTACCCGGATCTTTGCACTTAATGGGTATGGACTACTGGGTGGAAACATTTTCAAAGGTCCTAAGTTGCCTCTTGTGGGTACAAAACTCCTTGAGAAACTTGGAATACTTAGGAATTTGTTTTATGGAATCTAAGAGGGGAATTTTGACTTTAACATGTCTAAACATGTCAAGCATTTCAGGATCAGGTTCAAAGGACTTCCTTATCTTAGAAACAGCTTGATGAAAAGGAATTGGGTTCCTAAGTGCAATGGAAGGAGGTGATGGAATGGATTCAGGTTCCTTCTCAATTTTCTTTTTCTTTTCATTTTCTAGGTCAACATTCAAAGGAGGGTTTGAGGATTTATCTTGAGGCATAGAAAGTTTCTTTCCTGATCTAAGTGAAATTGCACTTACATTACCCTTGGGGTTGGGTAATGGTTGAGCTGGGAGTTGATAAGAATCTGATTGTTGTTGCTGGCTCAGGTGGGATGCAAGTTGACCTATTTGAGTTTCAATGTTTTTAAGGCTTGAACGGGTGAAGGAGGCAAGATCTTCCACTGCACTTTCCCATGGTTTCTTGGAAGAAGAGGCTTGTCCCCGGTTGGGATTGCCTTGATTTTGGTTCTTGGGAAATCGATTGTATTGGTTTTGGAATTGGGAAGGCTCACTAGGATAATGGAATACAGGAGGAGGATTTTTCCTTTGAGGTTGAGGAACAAAAGGATAAGGTTGATGGAAGTTACCACCACCTTGACCATATTGGAATTGGTTTGGGTTTTGATGAGGGAATTGAGGGGGTGAGATATGGGATTACCATACCTAAGGCCTTGGTTATAGGAAGAAGATAAGGGCTCAGAGTGAGGTTGGTTAAAGTTTCTAACAAACTGACCTGATAGTTGAGGATTGGTGTTCCACTGAGCATATGTTGCATTGAGCTCCATTTGTCCAGATGAATCGGGTTGATCCTCTTGAAGTTGTGGACATGTGTTAGTTAGATGATATGGAGAGTTGCATATTCCATAGTTTTTGACAGGTCCAAGAAACATTGATTGCGGAGAAGACGAGGTTGGGGATTTGGTAGCCACAACTAGTTGTCGCACAAGACCTGTAAGTTCACTCATCCACTCAGTCATTTTTTCGGCTCAATTGATTGATTATCTTGGGCTTGTTTGTCTTGAGCATGTGCTCGAGTATGGAATTGTTGTGTGTTTGCATCCATGTTACTTATAAGATCTATTGCTGCTGTAGGAGTTTTATCAACAAGAGCACCGCCACTTGCGGCATCTATGAGAGTTCTCTCCATAGCCAATAACCCCTCATAGAAGTATTGGATCAAGAGTTGGTCAGGAATTTGATGGTGTGGGCATGTTGCAACAAGATTTTTGAACCTCTCCCAGTACTCATGGAGTGATTCACTTGGGAATTGATGGATACCACTTATTTCCTTTCGGATAGAAGCAGTACGAGAAGCAGGAAAGAATTTCTCTAAGAATAGTCGCTTCATGTCATTCCATGTAGTTATGAAACCAGGAGGTAGGTAGTAGAGCCATGACTTAGCAGTGTTAGCTAGGGAAAAAGGGAATTCTCAGAGTTTGATTTGTTCTTTAGAAACCCCTTGAGGCTTCATGGTAGAGCACACTACTTGGAACTCTTTATGGTGAAGATGTGGATCCTCACCGGCTAGCCTGTGAAAATGAGGGAGAAGATGAATCAAACCCGATTTGAGTTCGAAGTCAACTTCTATGTTTGGATATTGAATACCAATAGGTTGGTAATTCATATCAGGGACAATGAGATCTTTTAGGGTTTGTTCCCTAGGATTGGCCATTTCAATTTCAACTGGTTGGATGAGGACTGGTTCTTGAATTATTTGAGTATCTCTTATGTTCCTCCTAAGTTGGCGAAATGTTCACTCAATTTCAGGGTCATAAAAATCCGCTGAATTTTTTGGGAGGATACGGGGCATTCAGAGAGATTTTGGAAGAAATAGGAAGACATGTTTTTCTTTGTATTTTTTTTAGTTTATGATTTTTAAGAAGAATGCGGGTTTTTCCTTGTGTTTTTTTTCAATTTTTTTTTAAAATTTTGTTTTTTTGGTTTGTTTTTTAAAATAACCAGAAACTAATGACTAAATAAATCACCATCCCCGGAAACGGAACCATTTGAAATGCATGGAATATTGTCGCCTATCGACCGGTCAAGGTTCCGGTTCTCTGCTAATGTGTATAGCAGCACTCGGGTCGAATCCTCGGCGATGGTACTTCGTAATAGTCGATTGTTTTTAGTTGATTGTATTTTGATTGGGTGGGGGGGGGGGTTTGTTTGTAGAGATTAATTGAAATGTTTAATGGATGATGTTTAATTTAACAAGTTGATAAAGATTGGGGTGAGTTCATCATTAGGGAGTTAAGCATGTGATATCCTTGAGCTTTTCTTTATATTGCATTAAATTAACACCCACATCAAAAGTTGATGTTGATTGGAATTCCCAAGTGTTAAGCCTTTAATCCAAGACTTAACTTTACTTAGGGTTCTAATATCAATAAGTGCTTCATTGTGGAAGTTTATTTATGGTTCCAATAATCCATGTAACCCACACATTGAACATAATATGTCAATAATCCATGACATGTTAAGTCCAACATACACAATGTTATATTAAAGAATACCCATCGAGCAAAACCTCTCAATCACTTAACATCCCTAAATTATAACTCAACCCAATAAGATATTTACTCATCCATTTAAATTATTAGTAATCTGGTCTATTATGTTTAAGGTGATGAATTACAAAGTGAAGAAAAAGAAAGGGATAAGAAAAGAGTTGTGCGCCGAACACACACACGAACGATGATGAGAGTAAAAAAAACCGGACTTTTTATTGAATAATAAAGTAAAAGAAGACGATGGATTTCAGATTTATTTAAACTAAAATAAGAAAATTAATATTTAAAAACAGAAGGTGGATGAGAATAAGAAATTAAGAAGAAGAAAATTGCATTAAAACAGAATTACAAAGACAAACACTTGCAAAATTACAACAAAGAAAAATGCAAAGGTAAATGAAAATAAAGAGAGGAGGAAGGGATTATCAAGTGAAAACTTGAGTTTGGAAGATCCTCCCAAGATTTTGGAAGGGCCTTGGTACTTACAATCAATCCTCCTTTGCTCTAAAATGCCAACCCCTCTCAAGGAGAGAAGGGGAGAGTATTTATAGTCCAAGGAGTGGACTGTTTGAATTCCCAATATGTCTCTCCACTTGAATCGCAAATTTGGATATACAGACAGCTAAAACGCTGAATACCTCTTTCTTAAAAGTTTTATATAATAGAGTTTTCTGACTACTTTCAAAAGTTGGAGGCATTTGGAAAAGTGGAGCCAAAGTTATGGCAGTTTTATTAAACAAAGGTAAACTATCCATTTCTATCCATGCTTTTTTGATGTCCAAAATGTGAATGGATTTTGGAATAGGAATATTCCTTCAAATCCGAATTACTTCTTCAAAAAAGTCGGCCGAATATATCTCCTCTTTCACACTGAAAAATCTCAGCTCGATTTGATGTTTACATCATGAGATATGTCATGAATACTATACTAATTTTATTTCTCGGAAAGAATGGTGGGATGGACTTAAAATCTTCATTTGGGTCCATTTTACTTGGATTTGGGCCTTGAAATTTTTATACAATATGAAATGTAGTGTCCCCCAAATTACGGTGGAGAGTTAATGTTTTTAGACTTCTGGATTGAGCCCAGTAAATCAATCTTCAAGGCTGGTCTAGTTTGTTCACAGATTATTTGGTCTTGTTTGTGAGGACCATATGACCCTTCAAATGACAGAATTGGATCATGGTACCTTCTAATGAAATGTTTTATATTGAAAGGAGAATCCTAAAAAACATAAACCACACAATGTGGATCAGTATAGTGATAGTTATTATTAAAACATTAAACTAACTAAATTGGACTATTTCTAAACATGCTCAAAAAGTATACTTAATATTAAAACATTAATATTTCACAAAAATTATGCACATTTCATATAAAATCAGTAAAGAGGGAATATAATAAGTCATGAAAATATTAATAACATCAATTGTGTTCTGGGGATAATGACCTGAAACGGTTAGAGACGGTGGTTAGCACCGCCTGCTTCTTGATTGCTGGTCGTCGCTGTCCGAACGACCAGTGTGAGTTGTTCACTTGGAGGTCTTGTCGAGCAGCCTCTAGAGTTGGAATAGTACCGTTTTGACGGTACTCCTTAACCAGCATGTTTGATACCCAGCTCTGAAGAATCTGAGTAGGTGATATCATCCTCATAGCGGATGATGATCCATCAGGAGTAGCAGCAGTGGCATTCATAGAAGAGGTTTTCACAGCAGAGGTATTCACAGATGTGAATTTCAGATAAGCCATTCTGGAAATGCAGAAGATATTGGAAAAGACTGCCTGTTTGATATAATAGAAATAATAAAGATAAGTCTGGCCACTACATCTTTTGGATGAGAAAATATGTTATTGATTGTCTTGTTGTCCCTCTCATTGAGTTTTAAATAGGGGCCTGACAAATAAGAAAAACATCATTTTAACTTGGTTAAGGATTCACATCAGGTTCACCATTTTTTTCCTCTAGAATTGGGGATGATCTTGTTGATTTAAGATTCAAACATTAAAAGTAGTTTCTAACAGGTTTGTTCGCAGAATCGGAAACATCCAATGATTCCATATCCATTTGGACCTAATTTCCAAAGGTAGGCACTCATTAGTTGTGGACTGATGAGGCTTAGGAATTTTTATTGGTCGAGAGGATGGGAGGTCAAACTCATCACAACTTTTTGAGGGGAATTATTGTCTACTCCGGGACTCTCTTTATAGATTTAATTTATGTTTGTGAATCCTTATTACATTACCAAGTATAAAATGAGCTTTCCTTTAGATCTGACAATCAATGATTAAATATGTAGGAAATTTAGAGAATCTTTTATATGTATTCGAGGTTCTTCATCAATAAAGAATCATCTGTATTTTCTAGAGATTATTATTCGATGGTATCCTTAAATTCATAAAAGTCTCTTGGTCATTATGATGACCATACTGGTTTTGAAGCCACTCAGTGGGGCACTTGAAGTTTATTCTCATTCAGGAGGAAATGGATTATTTTGATGATGGGATCATACCCACAGATGGGATACCTATGTATCCTTTGTTTAGAAAAGGAATCAGAACCCACATAGTTCGAGTAAGGGAGTATGATGTTTATGCATGATTGATGGCTCAAAGAAAGATGTCATGATTACTTTTACACTCTAAGCTCACGTGATTCATGCTCGGTGTGAGAAACAAGAGGTATTGGTGAAACCAGACAATTTTTCCATGAAAGATGTAATTATGTGGGGATTATGTATGTATGACTTCCCAAAATAGATAAAGATTAAGATTTACTTCAGGGAAGAAATCTAGGAACAGGTTCCATAAAGGTATATGTACTTCATGGAGATTTGGATACTCTAATATTGGGTCTTATACCTAAAGAAGATGCCCAAATTAGGAGGGGACTTATGATTGGGTTTTACTCCTGAGAAGGAATCTCAGATCAAAAGAATTATGACTGGTCAAGAGAAATTAAGACCGGGGCTTACTCCTGAATAGGAGGCCCAGGTTAAAGGGATTTGAAAATTAAAGGGACTTGGGGCTTAATACTAAGAAGGAGGCCCATATTTGAGACTGGGGCTCACTCCTAAAAAGGAAGCCCAGGTTAAGAAAATTATGGTTGGGGCTTACACCTAAGGAGGATGCCCAGATTAGGGGACTTTTGGCTTACTCCTGAAAAGGATGCCCAAATTAATGAGGATTTGGGGCTTACTCCTAAGGAGGATGCCCAAAATTAATGGGAATTATGACTGGGGCTTACTCCTGAAAAGGAGGCCTAGGTTAAGGGGTTCTATCATCTTAAAGGATGAGGTTGAATGAATGACATCTCAATCTTTAGTGACATAAATATATGTAAATCACTAGGTTTTGAGAGATGTTCCACAGAATTCCTTTCAGATAAGGAAGTCAATCAAGAAAACATGCCATAAATGACTTTGAATGGTGTCTTGAAGACTAAATCTTAAATAGGAGAGGTGGAATGAAATAAGAAAGGTGAAATGGGTAGGAAGGGAACCCAAAAATATAGGGGCACGCAAGTCTTGGAAGGCGCGCATGTATTGCGTGGGCGCGCAAGTCATGGTCGCGCAGGTATACCTGCGCGACACATGGGTACTTGCACGATTGTTAAGAAGCAGGGTAATACTTGGGTGATCCTTGACCAAAGCCTTTAGAATTATCCTGAGGTACTTCTAGAAGAATGGAACACAAGTTTTATTGAATAGGTAAGGAGGCACGCAAGTGTGTTCATTTCGCTTAAGGGAAAAAACACTTAGGCGCGCAAGTGTTAGTGATTTCTAACACTTAGACCTTATTCTTCTTGTATAAACCTTCCATTCTATGTAAAGAATTACCTTAGAAGTGTTTGGAAGACTTGAAGAAGAGACTTGGGAGTTCATAGCTCTGTATCTGAATTTTGGAAAAATTCCTCCCGAAATGGGGGGCCCACCGGGGGTATTTATAGCCTAGAGAAGACCCCAGGTGGTTATCACTTTGGGCGCGCAAGTGACTTGCGCGACCAAAAATGCGGCGCGCAAGTGTACTTGCGAGACCATGGTAGAACTTGCACAAACCTTGTGCACTGTTCTTCTTATTCATTCCTTTGTCAATTTTTGATATTTTTTTCAAAGGATGAATCAATTTGGGCTAAGATATTCCCCTTTTCCAGTCTTTAGACTCTCTGAAAAAAGGAGTGTCAACAATTGGGAACTCGACTCTTCTAATTTTAAAAAAATATTCCAAAATATAATAAAAATTTTCAAATGATATCTAGTTACCAAATAAAAATCTATTTCCAAACTCCACACATGTCTTCCAAAACATTCCATACCATTAAAACACCTTCCAATAGTTTGGAAAACTCTATTGGAAACAATTTTTCAAAACCAACTTTAACATAGTTCCTGCTTTCAATTGAGGTGTAAACACACCACTTTGCATTTCAAAACAATTTTGAAAATTCAGTTCTACCATTTCATAAATCAATCCACTTCCTCTTTATTGAAAAAATCATAAAATTTTACATTTCTTAAATGAAGTAATTTTTTTCTTTAAAACCCAGTTCCATGATTCCAACATGAAGAGACATAAGACAATGCAAAGGGAAACTAGTTTCGGTGGGTGACTTGGAAATATGGTTGGAGGACATATTACAATCACTTAACCATTACAGAGAGTGTTCTAGGAAAATATCCCTGGCTCAACATGGCTTGCCAGGCCCAACGATCTCACTAAGACCATTGAAACAACTCTCTTTTTATTTCCCCAATCATCGATGACCCTTCAAAACAAAAGGACTCAGATAAAACCTAACTTCCCCTAGTGACTTGAATCACATCATGAGGTGTGCTAACCAGGAACACTACCCATAAACAGAATGTCAAGTCCCGAAAATCCTATCTTTATACTATCTTGACTCTTCCCCAAATAACATGACCCATAGAGTCAACCTAACCTGCTCTGATACCATTTTGTCACGAACCGAATCTGGTTTCCATTAAAACTAGCACCAAACTCAGCCTATGGAAAGATGCTAAGGGAGTTCTCAATACCCATGGCCTGGAACAAGTTTCTAGGTATCAAAAAATGAAATTTAGGAATTAATTACCTAAGTTTATAAACGTAAAACAACAAATGAATCGGATAAAACGAATCTGTATTTTTCAAACCAAATTATCTTTTACAAAATTTCAGAATTGAGTTACAAAATTTAAAATAATACATAAACTAAAAAAAGGGGAAAAACCAAAAGAATATACTAGGAACCACTTCATGGAAAGAGGCACTTCCCGCAAGCTATCTCCATGACACTACACCAAGAAGTACTGATAGAAACCCAAACCGTTGGAACTCAAAGATTTACCCAAACCTGTGAAAAAATAACCAAGTCTACTTACACCCAAAGGTGTAATTAGGGTGTGAGACAAAGCCCAGAATGATTCCACCACTAAAATATTCCATGTGATAATCATTATATGACAAAAATATTTCAAGTTTTGTAAATAAGAAATGCTAGTAACAATTACTAAAAGACATAACTTTAAATAAAAACTACTTTAAAGTGGGATAATTTAAAAGAAATATACACTTTTAAATATAATTAAAAAGATACTGAATTTTTCTAGACAAACATACGGTATTCCAATGGTAAGTATAAGATATCCAATGATCACTAGAAATAGGAAACATCCCTAGGCACTACCTTGTGGTGGGTCCTAGGTACCTCATATCTCAGTGAAAGTAACCATAAAAATATCTGTTCTCATGCACACGAGCCACTAGTAGGGACCATACCCATAACCTAGTGTCCCCCCCCATCAGCATCATCATCATCATCATCATCATCATCATCATCATAGTTTATTTAGTGTTGTCATCATTAATCTTTCTATGTGAAACATGGGCCAAACCCCATGGGATCACTAGTATACTAGTACACGTCCACCCACCTAGATACTCAGGTTTTCCCTATTGTGATCAAAGAAGTTCCAAAATCCATGAAATACAATTTTCAGATGAAAATACCACTTCCAGGTCACACACACACACCAAAAATTCCACACACATTTCACATGATGCCCCTTTTCATTCAAATTCATTTTTTAAATTATTCTCACACCAAAATAGCCCACAAAACGGTTCACATCTCTTTCACACTTCAAAAAATCCTTTAAACAATTTTATAAAACCTTTATAAGATAGAAAACATCACATAACATCCCTTTCACACTAAAATAGACCATTTCAAAAGTACAATCCTACCAAAATAATTTGGTAATATAGTTGCACCTCTTACATAAATCAAGAAACCATTTAAAACCTTCACAAAATAATTCCAAGGAGTGTAACCAAGTCTTGGACATAAAATCCTTCTAAAAACCATATTTTGAGTCCAAAGTCATGGAAATATTGCATAAAAACTTAATTTCTATCCCTAAAACCTTTTAATAAAACCATTACAAGAATCATAGAACAACCCCACTAGATACAATATGAAATACATATGAAAAACAATCATTTTTTCACAAAGTTTCCACTTAAAAACCAACCACTTAAAAAATGAATCCAAATATAATTTTCACACCACAAAAAATGTAGGATAATCATGCTAAAAATATAAATCAATCAAAAATAACTCATCAAATAATGCTTACACATGGAATCACCTACCATTTTTGCAAAAAACAACAAATCTTGGTGCGAAATTTCAACCACACCACCGCCGCACCACAAGGAAGTAAAATAAAAACCTAATACATAATATTTCATCAACAAGACACAAGGTTAAACCCTAGGTATGAACCCTATCTTTTGGACACTTTAGAACTTCATGAAAGGGTGGAAGAAACCCTAAAGAGCAAGAAGTAATTAAAGAGAGGAAGACTTACTTGCATGATTTTAAAGTTTCTCCATTAAAATATCCCTTCAATATTGAGTTCCAAGGGAGGGTGAGAGATATCAGAGTCTGTAAATGGAGGTAGGTCAATAAATGTGGAATAAATGGGTGGATTTGGTTTATTTCCAGAAGGGAAAAGGGTCAAAAAACATAAAATTTTAATGTGATGTACACCTTTCATGGTTTGGATGCACGGTTTAGTAAACTGTGCATCCTGTTATGACCACCCAAAAACCTTCCATTATCCTCCAAATTTTTAGGGGGTCCAAGGGGGAAACCTGGGGGAAAATATATTCTAATTATATAGGAGAAAAATTCACAAAACAAAGCACTCGTTTTACCCCAAAACTCATCCAACTCATGGGTACAAACCACATCAAAAACATACCCCACAAGAGGTTCCACTTGGTGTGTCACAAATAAAACTCCAAAACACCTCAAACTCATACCATAACTTTGAAAAATATGAGTAAAAGTACCATACAAGACCCCCAAGTCATTGGTTATAGATCAATAACACAGGAGGCACCAAAATTATAAACCCAGAACACCCAGAAGCCAAGAGAAAGTTAAGAACCAAAAGAGGACTTGAAACAAATCATGGAATTGAAAATATGGGTGTGAAAACTTGGACTTTAAGAAATTCCAAAACCCCTTATATTAAGGAGGTTTTCAAGGAGGATATTTCAAGAGGTAAACTGTCTCCCTTTTCCTTTTAATTTCATTTTCAATTTGTTTTATATTCTTATATTATCATCACCACCTCTATCCATATGATCATGATAACTCCAGTATAATATATATTCTATAAATTACATCAAGTTAATGGAAGATACATAATTTATCTTCCTAATCTCTACTTTTTATTTTAATAATGAAATAATCATTCGGAAGGTGCCAATTTACATCATCATGGACGATGAACTTCTATTCTTCATTTTCTTCTTTAAGTATTGTAAGAAACCATTTTTTATGGTTTAACTAGATTATAAAATATTTATTTTATATTATTTAATTATTCCAGAACCATAATTTTTACATGATACTAAATAATATAACAAAACTAGTTTGTTGTGATCGGAAAAAACAACCTTAAAAATCTAAACGATTATCACTAAATGAATTATCTAATGATTCATCATCCTAAAATGTAACCAAATGATATATATAACCATTTAAAATTATATATTTTCATTAATAATATATAAATTCAATCCTAGATAATTATATCCATTCCACATGAACTTCCGTACTTATAATCAAGCGAACTGATCATGAATATCAAGACACAGACACTCTCGAATGATAGAATTCAATCTTATAACTTATCAAAAGGACATAAATCAACATAATAAAATTATAATAAATTATATAAATGTCTAATAGGTTCTTAATTAAATTATTAATGGGTCTAACTTCATGTTCCAGTACCTTTAGTTTAAGTTCAGAACACATCCAGACATAAGGTAAGGGTTTTCTCATCTCACTTTCATTTTTATGTGATATTCTTTATTCACCACTATTTCTTGTGTATGGTGTATATATACTAAAAATTGATGTATAATATAATGAATATATTTATTTTCATGGAATTAAATGTATCATTGGATGATTATTAACTTTGGGGTACATGATTCGATGGATTACAAAATGGTAAGGGTTTTCTACCCAAACCTCTATTTTCTTTTGGGTGACTCTTTTGTTCTCTTTACCTTGATGAAATTCTTAATTAGTATTATGTACTCCTCATAAATTTTTTGTTAATTTTATATATATTTTTACCAATTGTAATACTTCTTTATTTTATGGAGACTTACATGCTTTAAAAGTATCTTTCAAAAATTATTCTTGATAAAGTGGCCCGATTCAAGGGAACTTCTCGAATTCTTACCCATTTTCAAGTGAACTATATAATATGTTTTAAGACATAATTATTTTTGTAAAATAACACATTTTATCATGAAAATATATCATGGTTAATTTAGTGTTTTATGAAAACAAACATTCCATTCCTCTTTAAAATCTCTTTAATATTTTCCTTAAACTGCACTAAGATGTTTTATTTATAAAGATTCATTATAAACTAATTTTACATGATTTCACATCTATGGAAAAAATTTTATTCCTCAAATATAATTTAAATTAATTTAACTTATACTTTATTAGATAAAAATGTTTACAATCTGATTTTATGACAAATAAAAATGGTTATCCAAATGAACTCTTCTTTCCAAAATAAAAGGGTTTTTCTCATCTCACTTTTAATTCTATGAGATTTATGACTTGTTCACCACTTATTCATCACATGTGGTGTATGTAATTCCCTTTTATATATCAAATAATTATTTTTATTATTCTTATTATATTATATTTAATTAATAATTAAATGTTTCAATGTGGTATGAGATAGTTTGGAATGTTTAATGATCATTTCCCTCAAGAGTTTATCAATGATTTAATTAGATTATTTTCATCTATTATTATGATTAAAATATTTCAAAGTGGTATAGGAAACTTTTATCCAAAGATAAATTTTATTAGACATATGTGTAATGAATTTTACTTAGTAATTGATAGGTGGGGCTCACTATAGCCCCTTGAGGGGGCAGTAGGTCTCATGAGATAAAACAGAATTGGGTTTTGGCCTAGGCCTTAACCTAGTATTTTCTGAAGTCTCGGAAGAGTCCTCTAAGATAGTTTTATGATGTATTACATATGAATTACCTCATTATGATATTAGTAATAGATAAATCGTGTGATTATTAAACTAGTATAATATCTAGGGTGAAGTTTAATGTGATTATTTATATGGCATTATTCACTCAATTTTTATTCCTGGCATATTATGCTCAAGATTATGTTTTAGTGGAATGGGTTGTTAAATTTTCCTTATTTTTTATGATGTATTCTTCTATATCACTTACCATTACTGAGCATATGAGCTCACCCCTTTCTTATATTTCCTTTCCCTATGTTATGAAGAAGAAAACTTTGAATAATCTTTCAAGGATTCAATTTATTTCATATTGTATCATGTTTTATTTTATTTTTCCAATGTATTATGGGTATCATGTCTATAATCTGGTCTTACAAGACTACGAGATTTATCAATCCTTTAATATTATATTCCTTGTAATCATACCAATGTATTTAAATAATGTTCTTACTCCGGTCTTCTAGGGTCGGGGTGTTACAGTTGGTATCAGAAAAAGTTTAGCAGCAACCTTGGAAACTAGATTTAGAAAAATAGGTTATGGAACATAACCATAAGATAGACTTTGAAGATAAGAATATAAGATGATCCTAGAATTTTGGTAAGGTATATATTATGTGGATCTTCCTAGAAAATAAACCCATGTTTGGATACTACAAAGGGACATGGTTCTGGAACAGATGTACCTAGTGGTAACAACTCTGACAATGTGTTCCGAGCTTGACTCGGGGTAACCCGACACACTATAATGGGCCTTATTGCGCACCTAGTTTGACACTCATGGGGGATCTTATTATGATAATTAAAATTTTTCTTATATACCATTATGAATTATTTATGCTACCAAAGCAACCAAATAATATGGTTCTAGGATTAAAAATTCTTAAATTTATGTTATGTGATTAGAGTTACAGAAAGTTCATAATTTTATGAGCTAATATTGTATATGGAATTGTTTATAAATGTTTCCTAGTAGAAGTAATGAGAACTTTTCGAATGAACATGATGAAAACTATAAGAAGGATTATATATTTCATGGTATTAAGCTAAAATTTCGAAGGGAATTAGTCTCCAAGATATCGTCATCATATCAGAAAATAATATCATGTATTAACAAGATAAGTAATGAATTCTATGAGTCCTATGGATTTGAAGGGAAGAAATATAATAAAATAATAGAAGAGGAAAAGATGGATAAAGGGAAGAAGGGAATGAAGGGTTTTGACACATGTCATAACAATGGAAAGAATCACCCAAGAAAATCCTTGAAGGGAATGAGATTTTGTTATAAGTTTGGAGAAAAAGGACACCAAGTTCCTAATTGAAAGGGTAATAAAAAGTTTTCCAATGTACAATTCTTCAACTATGAGGAGATGAGACACTATGAGAATCATTGTCCTAAGCGTCAGAGAAATATACCCGAAATGATGTTATTGGATAATGATAAAGTTATTCTACTTCCATAGATGAATTGGAATAATTAATGTGTATATTAAAGAATTATTTCATTTGAATATTTTATCAGCCATGTACTAGTTATAGGAATTATGGAATATATGAGGATTGTACTACATTACTTTTTCATTAAGGATTTGAGACCATATGCTGAATGGTACCATGAAAAGATATTCAGTAGAAAGTTAAACATTTTGGAAAGTACATTATTAAGGGAAATAAATCCCTTAATATATTTCTAATTTTGATAAAATGATGAAGAAATTATTGATTTTGATAAGTATTGACTACCTTGGAACTGATTTTTGACTTGTCGACAAGTGGTCCACTCTATCATCGATGGAGTTTATAACACTATTGGATTTAAGGATTATATCCAACAACATGTATCTTACTTATGGAATACAAAAGAATTCATGTTTACAATAAGGTTTTATGGTAATTAGATTTATTACCATATTTCAAGAGGACACATGATGAAGTTATTCACATATTTTTAATGGGACAATTTAGAGATTCATTATGGATAAGTTTATCTTGGAAATTCAGTGACCTTATTTCTAAAGTATTGAATAATTATTTTTTGAAAATTTTAACCATTTATGAATGATTTATGTTGATCATTGTATGTGGTTTTAAAGGTTAATGTATTATTTCACCACATGAATCAACCTATGATAAGAGATGAATTATAGGTAGTTTAAGACACAATCAAAGGATAAGATTGTGTTTATGAAATAGAAATGTATATTTATACTCTTATAGAGTGGAATAATTCCTCAACTCAAGGAAAAGAGTCTTAAATAAAATTTTGTCCTATTATCATAATCTTTGATAATACAAATGATTTTTTTACAGTAGTTTATAGTAATCAACTTTCATATGAAGAAGTTCTCTATCACTTTCTATCAGACCTTCATAGTTTGATTTTTATTTCATGTCCAGGTTTTTAATTCCAATTAATGACACCCCATTTCAAAGAATGATTTTTGTAGTCACCACCTCATTTCCCTTAACCTATTTTTAATAGGATATTTTATTAACCCTATTTCAGATGTGGGTTTCCCATAAATAAATTTTCGAGCATCAACCTTTAACTTTTGAAGTGCAGTTTTGAATCGTGAGGACGCAATTCTATTAAGGGGGGAATAATTTAATACCCCATTAGTTTGCTTAATAATTTTAAATAATTTAAAATTAAGTGTTTTAATTAATAATAATACTTACAAATAATTAAAATTTATTACTTTGAAATTAATTATTGTTATAAAAAAACAAATACTATTTTACATTATTATTTTTCTGTAAAATAATATTTTAATATAAATATATATATTTGATTATTTAAAAAAATATTTTAATCAATAGATTATTTAATTAAATATAATATATATATTGAATATTATAATTATTTTGATAAATAATAAATTATGTTATGAATATATTCACTATTAATATGAAACCCTAAGATTTTATGATATATTTCTAGATAAATGATTTAAATTCATTAGATAGGTTATATACACACTACACTGAGTCTCTGAGAAACAATAACTTTTTATAGTTATAACCTAGACATGAAAAATAATTTTTCCACTACTATTATTTGAATTTTGAAAAAGATACATACGATGTTGTGATCAGTATGTTTTTAGAGTCTAATAGGAGCAACTTAATATTTTTAGTGAATAGTAACTTGACCATTATGAATAGTAATGTACCCTTATGAATAGTAATATTACTCTTATTAATAGTAACTAGATCCTTATGAATAATTACCTCACCCATGAAAGTATAAATAAAAATTAGGCACCTTATAAATGATATTGAGTGTTTTAAAAATAAATATTTAAGTGTTGGTATTTTTGTGAGTAATAAATATTTATTTACAATTTTAAATTAATAAATTTATTTAAAATAAAATTAATTTTCATAAAATTTATTCCCAAATAAATATTTCATTGTTCAATAATTTAAGGATAATTTTATGAGATCTCTGTTAATTTTTGAAGGTATTATAAAATCAGTTTTAAAATTAAAATATCTATTTTTCAAGTAAATAATGATTTTATTTTAAAATCAGATTTCACATATTTAGAAAATTATTTTGGTAAAATGGAGTCCATTATTTAATTATTCACATTGAAAAATTTTTAGGGTTAATTTTTGTGATTTTTCTGAAATACTAGAATTTTTGGTGAATAGTGAAACTCGATAATTTACGAAATATGCTAAATAAATGAATTTATATGTCATGATTGAGTCACGGATGTTGTAAATAGCCATTGGTTTGAAATAACATGCATTTATTACTATTTGGAGTCACAATGATCAATACTATTCATTGTATTGCGCCAAAATAATAAAATAATGGAAAAACCCTCCTCTCCTCCACTATAAAAACCACCCTCACCCCCTCTTCTCTTCAATCATCTAAGCCTTGAAGCTTTTAAAAGTTATTAAAAAATACTCTTCCCTAGTCCCTATCCACCTCCAATAGAAATTTTTATTTCCAAAATACCAAACTCCTTTCACTTAAGGAGGTTCTTAAGGAGGATATTTCAAGAGGTAAACCCTCTCCCTTTTTCTTTTAGTTTCATTTTTAATTTGTTTTATATTTTTATCTTACCCTCACACAATATATAAAAATGACCATGATAAATCAAATATCATATATATACTATAATTATATCATGTTAATAGAGGATACATCATAAATATTCTCAATCTCTATCTTTTATTTTAAGAATGAAATCATCGTCTGGGAGGTGCCAATTTACAACCTTCATGGACGACGAACCTTCATTCTTAATTTTCTCCTTCAAGTATGTTAATGAAACCATTTTTATGGTTGAAAAAGATTCTAAAATATTTATTATATCTTATTTAATGATTCTTGAACCATAATATGTACATGGTACTAAATAATATAACAAAACTAGTTCGCTGTGATCGAAAAAACCGTCGTGAAAATCTAAATGATTATAACTAAATTAATTATCTAAGGATTCATCCTCATAACATGTAAAAAAATGATATATATAACAATTTAAACTTATATATATTCATTAATAATATATAAATTCAATCCTGGATAATTATAACTATTCCACATGGACTTCCATACATATAATCAAGTGAACCGATCACGAATATCAAGAAATAAACACTCCAGAACGACGAAATTCAATCTTATAACTTATCAAAATACCATAAATGAATTTAATAAAATATAATAAATTATTTAAATGTCTAATATGTTATGAATTAAATTATTAATGGTTGTAATTTCATAATCCATGACCCTAAGGTCATGTTCATAAGACATTCATACATAAGGGAAATGTTTTCTCATCCCACTTCCATTGATGTAAGATATACCTTATTCAACACTATTTATTGAATATTGTGTATGTATAATTAAAATTGGTGGTTAATATCCTTAATATATTTATTTTTATGGTATTAAATATATCATTTTACGATTATTAATTTTGGGGCACATGATTCGATTGATTACGAACTGGTAAGGGTTTTCTACCCGAACCTCCATTTTCTTTCGGGTGACTCTTTTGATTTCTTTACCACTATAAAATTATTAATTACTATTATTTAATACTCATAAATTATATGTGAATGTTTTATATATGTTTAACAATAAGAATATATCTTTATTTTATGGGTATTTACATGTTTTAAAAGGATCTTTAAAAAATTCTTCCTGATAAATAGGCCCGATTCAAGGGAGCTTCTTGAATTCTTACCCATTTTCAAGTGCACTATATAATCTTTTTTAAGCCATAATTATTTTCTTTTTAAAATAAAAACGTTTATCATGAAAAACTATTGTGGTTCATTTATGGTTTTATTAAAACAAAAGTTCCTTTCCTCTTTATAATCTCTTTAATATTTTCCTTAAACTGCACTTAAATGTTTTATTTCTAAAGCTTCATTAAAAACTCTTTTTACATGATTTCACATCATTAAGAAAAAATTTATGAATAAAATATAATTTAAATGTATTTAAATTTTATTTTATTGGATAAATTCTTTTACAATCTGATTTTATGACAAATAAAAATGGTTTTCCAAAAGAACTCCTCTTTCTAACATAAAAGGGGTTTTCTCGTCTCACTTTTAATTCTATGAGATTTACGACTTGTTCACCACTTATTACTTGAATTTGGTTTATTTAATTAACATTGATATATAAAATCATGATTCTTATTAATCTTATTATATTATACATAATTAATAATTAAAATTTTCAAAGTGGTATGTGACACTTTGGAATGTTTAATGATCATTTTCCTCAAGAGTTTATCAATGATTTAATTAGAGTATTTTCATATATGTTTATGATTAAAATATTTCAAAGTGGTATGAGAAAAATTTATCTAAATATATATTTTATTATACATATAAGTATTTAATTGGACTTGTTATGTGATGGGTGGATCCCACTATATCCCCTCGATGCGTTGGTAGGTCTCATGAGACAAAATAGAATTCGGTTTGGCTAAGGCCTTCCCTAGTATTTTCAAAAATCTTGGATGATGCCTCAATGATAGGTTTATAATGTCTGACATATGAATTAACTCATTATGATATTAGTAATATATAAATCATGTGATTATTTGACAAGTAGAATAACTATAGTGAAGTTTCATTTGTTTAGTTATATGGAATTATTCCTTCAGTTTTTATTCCTACAATATTGTGCTCAAGATTATGTTTTAGTGGCATGAGTTGTTAACTTTACCTTATTGTTTATGATATATTATACTATATCACATACCATTAGAGAGTATCTTAGATCACCCCATTCTTATATTTATTTTTCCTAGGTTATGACGAAGAAAACACTGAATAAGCTTTCAAGGATGCAGTTTATTTCATATTGTATCATGTTTTATTTTATTTTAAAGATATATTGTGGGTTTTATGACTGTAATAAGGTCTTCCTATACTAATAAACTGATTGGTAAATCTAGATTTTATTCTTTTTAATTAATATAATTTATTAAAAGCATTCACCAGATATGGGCTTTTGGGGTTGGGAAGTTATAGTTGGTATTAGAGGAAGTTTAACAACAACCTTGGAAACTAGATTTAGAAAACAAAGGTTAGGGAACATAACCATAAGATATAATTTGAGAATAATAATATAATAATATCATAGAATTTTAGTAAGGTATAGATTATGTGGATATTACTAGAAAATACATCCCTATCTGGATACTACAAGTGTACATGGTTCCGGAATAGTTGTACCTAGGGGTAACAACTTCGAAAAGGTATTCTGAGCTTGACTCAAGGTAACCTACAACACAATAATGGGCCTTACTGCACACCTAGTTTGACACTCATGAGGGATATTCTTAGGATAATTCACATTTTTATTATATTCTATTATGAAGGATTTATGCTTCCCAAGTAACCAAAGTATATGATTATTGGATTTACGATGCATAAATTTATGTTATTCGATTAGAGTTATATAAAGTTCATAATTTTATGAGCTAATATAGTATATGAAATTGTTTATAAATGGAACCTAGTATACAGAATGATAACTCCTCCAATGAAAATGATGAAAAGTGTAATAAAGATCATATCTTTCATGATATTAAGCCAAAATTTCCAAGTAAAATAGTCTCCAAGGTATACTAATCATATGAGGAAATAATATCATGTGTTAACAAAATAAGTAAATAATTCTATGAGTCCTATTGATTTTAAGGGAATAAAGAGAAAAAATTATGGAAGAGGAAAAGATGGATAAAGGGGATAAGGTAACGAAGGGTTTACCACATGTCATTACTATGGAAAGAATCACCCTGTAAAATGCTTGAAGGGAATGATATTTTTTATAAGTGTGAAGAAAAAGGACAGAAAGTTCATGATTTTAAGGGTAAGAAAAAGGTTTCTAATGTAGAATGCTTCAACTATGAAGAGATGAGACACTATGCAAATCAATTTCCCAAGTGTCAGAGAAATATAACCCAAATGATGCTATTGGATAAAGATCATGTTATTATACTTACACAGATGAAGAGGAATAATTAATATGTATATTCAGGAATTATGTCATTTGAATATTTTATCAGTAATGAACTGGTTATAGGAATTATGGAATATATAAGGACTATATTGCAGTACTTTTTCATTAAAGATTTGAGACAATATGCTGAATGATACCAAGAAAATATATTCAGTAGAATGTTAAATTTTTTGGAAAACACATTATTGAGGTAAATACAACCCTTAATATATTTATTATGTTGAGATAATGATGAATAAATGATTGATTTTGATAAGTACTAACTACCTTAGAACTGATTCTTGACCTACTGACAAGTGGTGTATGCAATCATCAATGGAGTTTACAACACTATTGGATTTAAGGAATATATCCAATAACATGTATCTTACAAAAGGAATACATAAGAATTCATGTTTCCAGTAAAGTTTTATAGTAATTCGAGTTATTATTATATTTCTAGAGGATATATGATGAAATTATTCACATGTTTGGAATGTGAAAATTTAGAGCTTCTTTATGGATAAGTTCAACGACCTTATTTATAAAGTATTGAATAATTATATTTTGGAAAGTTTAACCATTTATGAATGTTTTTTTGATCCTTGTATGAGGGTTTTTAGGTTAATGTATTACTTCACCACATGACGCTACTTGTGATAAGAGATGAAATATAGACAGTTCAAGGTGCAATCAAAGGATAAGATTGTGTTTATGAAATAGAAACGTATATTTATACTCATATAGAGTGGAATAATTCAACAACTCAAGGAAAATAGTCTTAAAGAAAATGTTTTCCTATTATCATAATCTTTGATAATATCAATGAATTTTTTATAGTAGTTTATAGTAATAAACTTTCCTCTGAACATGTTATCTATCACTTTCCATAAAAACTCCATAGTTTGATTTTTCTTCCATGTCCATGTTTTTACTTCCAACTAATGTCACCCCATTGGAAAGCATAATTTTTGTGGTGACCACCTCATTTCCCTTAACCTTTTTTAAGAGGTTCTGTTATTAACCCTATTTTCGATGTGGGTTTCCCACAAGGGAATTTTCAATCATCAACCTTTAGCTTTCAAAGTGTAGTTTCGAATTTCAAGGACACAATTCTATTGAAAGGGGAATAATGTAAACCCCGGTAATTTGTTTAATAATTTTAAATAATTTAAAATTAAGTGTTTTAATTAATAACAATACTTATAAATAATTATAATTTATATATTTTAAATTAATTAATGTTCTAAAAAACAAATATTATTTTACATTATTGTTTTTTTAGTAAAAGAATATTTTAATATGAAAATATATATTTGATTATTTTTAAAAAATTAATTCGTTTCAATAGATTATTTAATTAAATATAGTATATATATTGACTATTATAATTATTTTTTTAAATTCTATATAATGTTATGAATATATTCACTATTAATATGAGACCCCAAGATTTTATGGTATATTTCTTCATAAATAATTTAAATTCATTAGATAGATTTTATGCACACAACACTGAGTCTCTGTGAAACAAAACTTTTTTATAGTTATAACCTAGCCATGAAACATAATATTTCTATTTATATTATTTTAATTTAAGAAAAAGACATACAACATTGTGATCAGCATGTTTTTTAGAGTATAATAGGATGAACTTAATTTTTTAGAGAATAATAACTTGACCCTTATGAATAGTAATGTATCCTTATGAATAGTAATTTTACACTTATGAATATTAACTCGACCCATATAAATATTAACCTCACCCATGAAGGTATAAATAAAATTTAGTTACCATATAAATGAGATTTAATGTTTTAAAAATAAATAATTAATTGTTGGTATTTTTATAAGTAATAAATATTTATTTACAGTTTTAATTAAATTAATTAATTTAAAATAAAATTTATTTTCATAAAATTTATTCCTAAATAAATATTTATTTATCCTATTATTTTAGGATAATTTTATGATACCCTAGTTAATTTTTGAAAGTATTATAAAACCACTTTTAAAATTAAAATATGTATTTTTCAAGTAAATAATGATTTTATTTAAAATTTAAATTTCACATATTTAGAAAATTATTTTGTTAAAATGGATTCAATTTTTGAAATATGCACATTGAAAAAATTTTAGGTTGAATTTTTGGGATTTTTCTGAAATACATTAATTTTTGTGAATATTGAAATTCAATAATTTTCAAAATATGCTAAATAAATGAATTTATGCATCATTCTTGAGTCAAAAATTATGTAAATGGACATTAGTTATAACTCAAATGAACCTATTACTATTTTTAGTCCTAGTAATCAAGAATATTCACATTCTTGATCCAAAATAATTAAATAATGATTAAAATAATGGAAAACTCCTTCTCTCCTCCACTATAAAAACCACAGTCACTCCCTCTTCTCTTCAACCCTCTAAGACATTAATAGTATACAAGTTCTTCCCAAATACTCTTACCTAGTACCTAACCACCTCCAAGAGCACTTTGTCTATCCAAAATATCAAAACTCATTCTTGTAAGGAGGTTCTCAAGGAAGATATTTCAAAAGGTAAACTCTCTCCCATTTTCTTTTAATTTCATTTTCAATTTTTTTATATTCTTATATTATCCTCACATCCTCTATCCAAATGATCGTTATGACAACCCTAATCTTTTATTACACAATTAAACATAATTTATTAAATAAACTTAACTTGATACAACATAGAAGATCGTGAGGTCTAGTGTCTTTGGAACTTAGGATCATTACATAACAACTTAAAACATGAAATACAACATCTTTATTGAAAAATTCCTTTACACGACCACTACATTCCCTCACACTTAGCATTGCATGAGATAACCCGAGAACATGCATAAGAAAAGGGTGATCTATGAAACCTAGTAAGGGAATAATCATGAAATAACATGAGGAATACAATACATTTTAGACAATATGCATATCAATAGATCACAAGAGAAGAATAAACATAAAGGCATGATAAAGCATGATAATCATAACATGGAAATGTGGCAACAACACTTAACATGGAATTAGCATGAGCCAAGGCTCATTGCACATGGAGCATGAGTAAATCCTCATTGCCCAGGAAGCATGAGTAAAACCTCATTGAACTTGAATTATAATGAGTAAACACCAATTTCACATGATGTATCATGATATTATACTTTAACCAATGCATTGGAGCACTATAAGGGCGCACCCTTCTTAAACATTTCATTTCATGCATAAGTGTGCCACATGGATCATATGACAGGGATTCATAAAACATAGTCCTTTATTCCACGATAAAGGAATGCCGAATTCATACATGAAAAATTATAATAAATAAGTTAATGTTCATAAAGGTGAATACCCTTGATAGAGAAATGGGCATGGTATTCACTACACAATGACATTGGCTTGGAAAATCGGTGCAATTTTTGTAGCGTAACGGCGCGACATAAAAATTAATAAAACTGGTTAATGAGTGAGAAAGGGGTGTCTCATCATATTTAAATGAACTGAACCGTAAGGGGGTCATATAAATACATGTCCCAACAATTTTAATGGAATTTAGACTCACGATACAAAATAATTTCTTGAATGTAAAAGAGGAGAGATAAATTCCTTTCTGAATTTCGGTATAGTAACAGGTGTACATGGGAAAAATTTAATGAGAGATAAAGGGGTGTACCATCCTTAAAAAATAAAGAGGAAAGTATGGGGGATGTGCAAAACCATACCCCAACATTTATAATTGAAATTAAAAGGGCATAAAAACATTAGGAAAATTGGACAAAAATGAGAAAGGAAGAAAAACCCTTAATTGGAAGTGGCTTCCAAAGGATTGAGAGAGGATTTTTGGGAGCTTAGGGAACCTTCGCAGGATTCTAGAGAGAGGAGGTCATAGGTTGGATGAACTCCAAAGGCTTTGAGTGAGGAGAAAGTGGGATCTTGGGTGTGTTTATATAGGAAAGGTGAGGGAATTCTTTATTATTTAGGTTTGGGACACCTCACATTAAACTCATCCAAACCACAAAATAACACATGGTTTTTGTCCATGGTTTTTGGAAAAGCGAAGTATAAAACAATATTTTGTAAGGCCAAAGGACGAAATTCTTAAAATAATTTTGTTGCTTATGTGGAGGTGAGTCACACTCCCCAAGAAAAAAATTTAAAAAGACAAGATGTTTAATAAGTATTGAAGGGTCCATTAATATTTTGTAAAATAAGTCAAATGAACCCAAAACCACATTATTTTAATGGTAAACCATATATTGGCCGAACATAAAGCTTATAGTATTTTATTAAATCACTATTGGGTCATGATGATGTAATAAAACACATTATATATTTAAACGGTATTTAATTTTTACCCAAAAATTTGATTGTCTCAAAAAATTATGAAAAATTCACCATTGGATAATTTCTAAATCTTGATTCTAGAAATAATATTTATTTTATCTAAATAACTTTCTAAATATGTCAATTTTCACTTTTAAAATAAAAAATGACATTTATCGATAAATTCACGGGATTTGACAAAAAATGGTTTTCAAACCATAATAAAAATTACGATTGCATTCATAAAATTATACGATCATTTATATTTAATAAAAAATAATTAAATAACAACAATAATATTTTATTAAAATATTATTTAATTCAAAAATACATTAATTCATCAAAATAGATTTCTTAGTTTAATATTAACTAAAAGTACTATTTGTTCTTTAAAAAAAACTTTTTACAAGGTAACAATAATAAAATGAAAGTATATTCATTATTATATACAAAAATAATGTACATAAACATAGTACTAAGGTATTGTTACATAACCCCTTATAACACCCGCATAAGACTGAAGAGTAAGGTGTGCGATGTTGACAGACTCTTGGGGTGGATCAGATAACATTGCTCGGGTGGTAATCTCTATGAACTTCCATTTCTCTCATAGGAAGTCCTACTCGAGCTTAACATATTCAAGCTCAGCTTGGGCTTGGTCATGAGAGAATCCCAATGACGCCACCTACTTTACAATCTCTGAAAAATAGGCTTCGTATGGGGAACGTCTACTAGATGAGTCCATCGCTTCTTTTGTCTGAGTAAATTGGATTTGTTAAAGCCCTATATTTATACTAATAATGTGATATCTATTCAAAAAATATATTAGCAACGATCAAAATTATTAACATAAAACCAAAGAAGTTGACATTTAATATAAAAATTTTACATAAAGATACATTTAATTAGATTAAGAGGGATTTCCATTAATGAATGTTTGGGTCGTGACAATCTTTCCCCCTTAAAAAATTTCACCCTCAAAATTTTCTTTTCCCACAATAAAACAGATGTGGGTAACTCTGCTTCATCATTTCCTCTGATTCCCACGTCGTTTCTTCAAACTTGTGGTTTCATCACAACACCTTTTCAGGGTGCATTGTCTTATTTCGTAGAACTTTTTCTCTACAATATAAAATTTTCACTGGTTTCTCCTCATAAGAAAGATCATCCTCTAACTGTACCACCACTGAAGAGAGTACATGTTAAGGGTCCGGTATGTACTTCCTTAAGAGGGATACATGAAAGACATCATGTACTTTGGCCAAGGTAGGTGGAAGTTCTAGTCAATAGGCCACAACCCCGACATGATCAAGAATCTCGATGGGGCCGATGTACCTTGGACTTAACTTCCCCTTATTTCCAAACCTCATAACCTTATTCCATGGAGATATGCGTAGAAATACCATGTCTCCAACTTTAAACTCAAGGTTTCATCGATAGTTATCTTCATAACTCTTCTGTCGATTCTGGACTGCCTTGATATGTTGCTGAACAGTTTTCACCTTCTCCACCATTTCTTCGACCATTTCTGGTCCGAGCAGCTTATGCTCACTGACTTCATCCCAACATTCTGGTGTTCTGCACCATTTCCCATAATGGGCTTCATATGGTTCCATTTGGATGCTTGAGTGTAAACTGTTATTATAAGAGAACTCAACCAGAGGAAGATGTTGATCCCATCCTCCTTTAAAGTCCATTGAGCACGCTCTCAACATGTCCTCAAGTGTTTGGATAATACGATCGGATTGGCCTTCAGTTTCAGGATGATAGTCCACACTGAAGTTCAGTTCAATATTCAGAGCATGTGGAAGACTCTTCTAAAACATAGAGGGGAATCTTGGATCTCGATCAAACACGATAGATAGTGGTACTCCATGAAGCCTTACCACTTCCCTGATATATATCTGTGCTAGTTGATCCAATGAGAAATCCTCCTGAATAGCAATGAAGCGTGCAAACTTTGTAAGATGATCCACAACAACCCATATTGCATTGTTGCCTTTGAATGTCTTCGTAAGTCCGGTGACAGTCTATGGTGATGTTCCCCAATTTCCATTTTGGTATGAGCAATGCTTTCATCATCCCCTTAGACTTCTTCCTCTCTACATTCACTTTCTGACACACCAGGCACTTTGATGTATATTCAGTGATCTCCTTCTTCATATTATTCCACCAATAATGCTCTCTGAGATCTCAATACATCTTTGTATTTCCTGGGTGAATAGATAAATTTTAACTATGTGCATCATCAAAAAGATCCTTCTTCAACTCTGGACTTGATGGAAGACATAGAATTTTCCTTAATCTCACAATTCCTTCTTCATTAACATTAAACTCCAAGGATTTTCCTTTTCTGATAGCTTCCACTTTTTCTTGAATTCCCACATCATCCTTTTGAGCATCCTTTAACCTTTCCAAAAGTGATGGTTTAGAAATAATTTGTGAAAGGATTTATGATGTTACCTTATTCATGATTCCCATGTCCATATTCATCAAATCTAAGAAGATTGAATCCTTTTCAATTCTCATCAATGATAGAATCACTGGGTCCTTTCTACTTAGGGCATCTGCCACCTTGTTCACTTTCCTAGGGTGGTAATGGATTGAGAAGTCATAGAATTTTATCATCTCTAACCATCTTCATTGGTGCATGTTCAACTCTTTCTAATTGAATATATACTTTAGGCTTTTGTGGTCCATATATATTTCACACTTATCCCCAAAGAGATAATGCTGCAAAATTTTCAAAGTGAAGATCACTACAACCAACTCGAGGTCATGTTTTGGATAGTTTTGTTCATGAACTTTTAATTTCCTTGAAACATAGGAAATGACTTTGTCATTTTTCATCAACACATGTCCTAGGCACTTCTTTAAAGAATCACTAAATACCACAAAAAGTTATCCACTTGTGGGTAAAGTGAGGATGGGTGCAGTGATAAGACTCCTTTTCAACTCCATGAAGATTTATTCGTATTCATCCCTCCAAGAAACATTTACTCCCTTTCTGAGTTATCTTGGTAAGAGGGTTGAAAAATCGTGATAAGTTTCTCACAAATCATCGATAATATCCAGCTAACCCCAAGAAGCTACGGATACCCGTTACCGATGTTGGACTCGATCATCCCTCAATTGCATCTGTTTTGGAGGGATCCACAGATATTCCATTGCTTGTGATGATATGGCCCAAGAATGAGACCTCCTTCAACCCGAACTCACACTTGCTGTACTTTTCATAGAGCTTATCCTTCCGCAAGGTCTCCAGTACAGTTCTTAGATACTCCTCATGTTCCTCCTTGGTTTTTGGAGTATATCAGAATATCATCTATAAAGACTACCACAAATTTGTTGAGGTAATCTCTAAAGACTCTATTCATCAAGTCCATGAAGATTTCTGGAGCATTAGTGAGTCCAAAAGGCATTACTATGAATTCATAGTGCCTGTATCTTGTACGAAAAGCAGTCTTGGGGATATATTTTTTCTTCACCCATACTTGATAATATCCTGACTGAAAATACACATTGGAGAAGTATTGTGCTCCATGAAGCTAATCGAACAAGTCATCAATTTTTGGGAGAGGATACTTTATCTTTATTGTGATTTTTTTGAGATCATGATAATCGATGAAAAGGTGCATTGACCCATCCTTCTTCTTGACAAAGAGGACTGGTTCACCCCATGGTGAAGCACTTGGGCCTATAAACCCTTTATCCAAATTCTCCTGTAGTTGTTTCTTTAGCTCCTCATGCTTCACAACAGCCATTCTATATGGAGTCTTGGATATTGGAAACACCCCATGTATAAGATCAATTGAGAATTCAACATCTCTTATAGGAGTAAGACCAAGAAATTCCTCGGGAAACACATCAGCAAATTACCTCACAATAGGCATGTCTTCAAGGATAGTTTCTTCCTTAGAATCAATCATCTGATACAGATACGTATGCTCATAGGGTATTAATATCCATGCTTGAGATGAAGAAGCTAAAGAATATTCATCTTCCTCTTTGCACTTGAATAGAATCGAGGGTTGATTATCTACATGGAGAGTGATTTCCCTCTCCTGGAAATTTATGTTGGCTCTATATAAGGAAAGCCAATCCATGCCAATAATCACATCAAATTCCACCAGAGGGAGTATAAAGAGGTTCGACAGAAGTTTAATCCACAAATTATTATAGGGGAGGAGTTATATTCATGGGATGCAATGATTACCCCATTTTCCGTACTCACTGAAATCTTCACTTCCATGATTTGTGGTGGTTTTGGGATTGTTCTACTAAACTTTTGAGATATAAAAGAATTCATATAACCTGAATCAAAAAGTATGTTCACTATTCTTGAATGAATAACTAGCGTACCTATCAACACTTCCTTGTTAGGGTTCACTTAGGCAATAGTAATAGAAAAATATCATCCTTGCTGCCTTGGAGGTTGTTGGTTGCCTCCGAAAACCCTTGTCTTAGGGAACTGATTTGCAAGATTCCATGGCTCTTTATAGTTGTATCAATGAACAACGCATTGAGGTTCGAATGGAATGTTCCTCTCCTCTACTGCAGCCACTAGTTTTTATTGTCAGAAGTTAACTTCTAGGTTCCCTTATCTTCCACACTTAAAGAATTTCCTCATCCCCTTCAGGAAATTTTCGGGGTGCTTCTTTCCTCACCTTTGGCGAGTGGGGTTCTGGATCTTCTTAGCACCATTGGATTTATACATCAGACCAAAAACATTGAATTCCACCTTACACTTCATATGCCCATGATACCCCTGAGATTCTCCGATCTCCATTTTGACCGTGAGGGTACATCCGACAATTTACTCATAGCGTTGAAGTCACGAATCTCCAACGCTTTCTGCAGGATAGGTTTCAGTCCACCAAAGAAGCAGTCAACCTTGCATTCAGGGGGTAACGAAAAAGCCATAAGCGTATCATGCAAGCCTTGTGATGTTTTCCTCGTACTCTCTAATGAATTCGTTATCTTTTTTTCTTGAGGGAAAGGAAGTCCCTTTCCATCTTAATCCAGAGGGTGTGCGGAAAATATTTATCGAAAAACATCTTCTGGAAATCCTTCCATTCTAACACCTTGATCTCCTCCTTAGGCTTCATATTTTTGATCAACGCCCACCATTGATCAGCTTCAACCTCCATATTATAAGCAGCCAGGAAAACCTTATCTTGTTCAGAACATTGAAGGATAGAGAAGATATTTTCAATAGAGTTGATCCATTGTTCAGAGATTGAGGGATCAAATGATCCATTTAAAGTAGGAGACATTTGTCTCATGAAGCTCTTGATAGCGTCTTGTTCTTTCTTAGGGGGTTGAACATTAATCTTGACCCATGTTTCTATTCAAATCTTGAGTTAGATGAGAGAGAAGCATGAAAAATTTCTCGATTCCTGCTCCCATTTGATTGGGCATCTCATTAGTACAATCATCACATTGATCTTCACATCGGGTTTTAGCCCGAGTCCTCCTATTACTGGCCATTGACTGGAATAAAAGGAAAGTTAGGGGTAACACCTAAAGGGTAATCCAAGGAAAAAATTGATGACTTATAAATAACTTTTATTTCCTTAACATATGAATCTATTGGCTTCAGTGTATGTTATCCATGATCTACTTTATAACATATATTCTTAGGGAATTTTTCTGTCCCTTAATAATGGTTCATACTAAGCTTGTGAATTTACCAAAGCATATCCCCCAGGAGTGTCTTAACCAAGAGTGAAGCAAGGCCCATTGTTGTGCACCAGTTCTCGTTCGAGTCTAGCTGAAAGCAGTGTTTTCAGGTTTTACCCCTAGGATACATCTGTGTCAGAGCTGCCTCTACCTCCTCAAATCCATAGAGGGATGTATTTTATTGATAAACCACTTACTAAATACTCACCAAAACTTATGGATGTTTTTATTATACTTAGTCTTGTCTCTAAGGCTTTACTTGAGTTTTCTAATCCTAATCCCAAAAATAACTATACCTATCATCTGATACCAACTATGACAACTCGGATCTTTTATTACACGATTAAACACAATTTATTACATAAACATAACTTGATAAAACATAGAAGATCGAGAGGTATAATGTCTTTGGGGATTAGGATCATTACATAACAACATAAAACATGAAATACAACATCTTTATTGAAAACTTCTTTAACATGACCACTACATTCCCTCGTACTTAGCTTTGCATGGGATGACGTGAGAACATGCATAAGAAAAGGGTGAGCTATAAAGACCAGTAAGGTAATAATCATGGAATAACATGTGGAATAAAATACATATTATAAAATAGGCATATCAACAGAGCACAAGAGAATCATAAACATAAAGGTATGATAAAGCATGATAATCATAACATGGAAATGTGGAAACAACACTTAACATGGAATTAGCATGAGACAAGGCTCATTGCACATAGAGCATGAGTAAATCCTTATTTCACATGAAGCACAAGTAAAACCTCATTGAACTTGAATTAATATGACTAAACACCCATTGAACATGACGTATCATGATACTATACTTTACCTAATGCATTGGAGCATTATAAGGGCACACCCTTCTTAAACATTTCATTTCATGCATAAGTGTGCCACATGGATCATATAACAGGGATTCATAAAACATAGTAATTTATTACATGATAAAGGAATGTGGAATTAATACATGAAACTTTATAATAAATAAGTAAATCTACATAAATGTGAATACCCTTTATAGAGAAATGGGAATGGTATTCACTACACAATGACATTGGCTTGAAAAATCGGTGCAATATCAGCAACGTAACGGCTTGACGTAAGAATTCATAAAAATGGTTGATGAGAGAGAAATGGGTGTCACATAATATTTACATGAAATGGAAAGTAAGGGGTTCATATAGATACATGTCCCAACAATTTTAATGTAATTTATAGTCATGATACAAAAGAATTTCTTGAATTTAAAAGAGGAGAGAGAAATTCCTTTTGGAATTTCAGCCTAGTAACGAGTGTACATGAGAGGCATTTAATGAGAGAAAAAGGGGTATCCCATCATTAAAACATAAATAGGGTAGTATGGAGGAGTTTAGAAACCATACCCCAATATTTATAATTGAAATTAAAAGGTAATAACAATAATAAGAAAATTGGATAAAAATGAGAAAGGAAGAAACACCCTTACTTGGAAGTGGTTTCCAAAGGCTTGAGAGAGGCTTGATAGAGGCTTATTGGGAGCTTGGGACACCTTGAGAGGATTATATAGAGAGGAGGACATAGGTTGGAAAAACTACAAAGGCTTTGAGTGAGGAGGAAATGGGAGCTTTGGTGGGTTTATATATGAAAGGTGAGGTAATTCTTTATTATTTAGGTTTGGGACACCTCACATTAAACTAATCCAAACCACAAACCATCACATGGTTTTTGTCCATGGTTTTTGGAAAATGGAAGTAAAAAAATATATTTTATAAAGACAAATTCTGAACTTCTTAAAATAATGGGGTTGCTTATGTGGAGGTGAGTCACACTCCCAAGGAAAATAATTTTAAAAGACAAGATATTTAATAAGTTTTGAAAGGTCCATTAATGCTTTGTAAAATAAGTCAAAAAAACCCAAAACCACATTATTTTAATGTTAAAACATATATTGGTCGGAAATAAAGCTTATAGTATTTTATTACATCACTATTGGGTCATTATGGTGTCATAAAACACATTTTATATTTAAACGGTATTTAATTTTTACCCAAAATTTTAACTGTCTCAGAAAATTATGAAAAAATTACCATTGGATAATTACGAAATCCTGATTCCATATATAATATTAATTATATCTAAATAATTTTCTAAATATGTTAATTTTAACTTTTAAAATAAAAACTGACATTTATCAAAAATTCACGGGTTTTGACAAAAATGGCTTTCAAACATTAATAAAAATTACTATTGCATTCATAAAATTATACGATAATTTATATTTAATAAAAATAAATTTAATAAAAATAATAATATTTTATTAAAATTTTATTTAATTAAAAAATCCATTAATTCATCAAAATAGATTTCTTAGTTGAACATTAATTAAAAATACTATTTGTGCTTAAAAAAAACTATTTACAAGGTAACAATAATAAAATGAAAGTATATTCATTATTATATACAAAAATAATGTACATAACCATAGTGATAAGGTCTTGTTACATAACCCATTATAACACCCGCATAAGACTGAAGATTAAGGTGTGAGATGGTGACAGACTCTTGGGGTGGCTCAGATAACATTGCTCGGGTGGTAATCTCTATCAACTTCTATTTCTCTCATAGGCGGTCCCGCTCGAGCATAAAATATTCAATCTCAGCTTGGGATTTGTCAAGAGCGAAGCCCAATGATGCCACCTCCTTTACAATCTCTAACAAATGGGCTTCTTATGGGGCACATCTACTGGATGAGGCCATCACTTCCATTGTTTGAGGAAATTGAATTTGTTAAAGCCCTATATTTATAATAATCATGTGATCACTATTCAATGGCTATATTAGAGACGGTCACAATTCATAACATAAAACCAAAGAAGTTGACATTTTATATAAACATTTTATATAAAGAGACATTTAATTAGATTAAGAGAGATTTCCATTAAGGAATTTTGGGTCATTACAATCTTCCCCCTTAAAAAATTGCGCCCTCAAAATTTTCTTTTCCGACACTAAAACAGATGTGGGTAACTCTCCTTCATCATTTCCTACGATTACCACATCGCTTATTCAAACTTTTAGTTTCACCACAACACCTTGACGAGGGAAATTATCTTATTTCGTATAACTTTTTCTCTACGATCTAAGATATTCAATGGTTACTCCTTATAAGAAATATCATCCTCAAACTGTACCACCTCTGAAGAGAGTACATGTGAAGGGTCCATTATGTACTTCCTTAAGAGGGATACATGAAAATCATCATGTAATTTGGCCATGGTAGGTGGATGTGCTAGTCGATAGGCCACAACCCCGACACGATCAAGAATCTCAAAGTGACCGATGTACCTTGGACTTAACTTCCCTTTCTTTCCAAACCTCATGACCTTCTTCCATAGAGATATGCGTAGAAATACCATATATCCAACTTTAAACTCAAGGTCTTGTTGACAGTTATCTACATAACTCTTCTGTCGACTCTGGGCTGCCTTGATATGTTGCCGAATAGTTTTCACCTTCCCCACCATTTCTTCGACTATTTCTGGTCCAAACAGCTTACTCTCACTGTCATCATCCCAACACGCTGGTGTTCTATACCTTTTCCCATAAAGTGCTTCATATGGTTCCATTTGGATGCTCGAGTGGAAACTGTTATTATAAGAGAACACAACCAGAGGAATATGTTGATCCCATCCTCCTTTAAAGTCCATTGAGTATGCTCTCAACACGTCCTCAAGTGTTTGGATAGTCCACTCGGATTGGCCATCAATTTGAGGATGATAGGGCATACTGAAGTTCGGTTCAATATTCAGATCATGTTGAAGACTCTTCCAAAACATAAAGGATAATCTTGGATCTCGATCGGACACAATAGATAGTGGTACTCCATGAAGCCTCACCACTTACCTGATATATATCCGTGCTATTTGATCCAATGAGAAATTCTCCTAAATAGAAATGAAGTGTGCAACCTTTGAAAGACGATCCACAAAAACCCAGATTGCATTGTTGCCTTTGGATGTATTCAAATGTCCGGTAACAAAGTCCATGTTGGTGTTCCCCTATTTCCATTCTGGTAAGGGAAATGTTTGCATCATCCCCTTAGATTTCTGCCTCTCTATATTCACTTGCTGACACACTAGGCCCTTTGATGTATATTCACTGATCTCTTTCTTTATATTATCCCACCAATAATCCCCTCAAAGATCTTGATACATCTTTGTGTTTCTTGGGTGAATAAAGAAATTTGAACTATGTGCATTATCCAAAAGTTTCTTCTTTATCTCTAGACTCTATGGAACACATAGTCTTTTCCCAAATCTCAGAATTACTTCTTTATTAACATTAAACTCCGAGGATTTCCCTTTTCCAATAGCTTCCACTTTTTCCTAAATTCCCACATCATCCTTTTGAGCATCCTTTAACCTTTCCAAAAATGACGGTTGATCAATAATTTGTGAAAGGATTGATGATGTTCTCTTTATCATGATTCTCATGTCCATATTCATAAAATTTTGGAAGATTGAATCCTTTTCAATTCTCATCAATGATAGAATCGCTGGGTCCTTTCTACTTAGGGCATCCGCCATCTTGTTCACATTCCTAGGGTGGTAATTGATTGAGAAGTCATAGTCTTTGATTAGCTCTAACCATCTTTGTTGGAACATGTTAAACTCTTTCTATGTGAATATATACTTAAGGATTTTGTGGTCTGTATATATTTCACACTTCTCCCAAAAGAGATAACGCTGCCAAATTTTCAAAGCGAAGATCACTACAGCCAAATCGAGGTCATGTGTTGGATAGTTCTATTCATGAAATTTTAATTGCCTTGAAGCATAGGCAATGAATTTGTCATTTTTCATCAACACACATCCCAGGACCTTCTTCGAAGAATCACTAAATACAACAAAAATTTCTCCACTTGTGGGTAAGGTGAGAATGAGTGTAGTGATAAGCCTCCTTTTTCAAATCCTTGAAGCTTTCTTCGCATTCATCACTCCAAGAAAACTTTACTCCCTTCTGAGTTAGCTTGGTAATAGGGTTGGAAAATAGTGAGAAATTTCTCACAAATCGTCGATAATATCCAGCTAACCCCAAGAAGCTACGGATATCTGTTACCGATTTTCTCCTCGGTAATTCATTAATTGCATCTATTTTGGAGGGATCTACAGATATTCCGTTGCATGTGATGATATGGCCCAAGAATGAAACCTCTTTCAACCAGAACTCACACTTGCAATACTTTTCACAGGGATTCTCCTTCTGCAAGGTCTCTAATACAGTTTTTAGATGCTCCTCATGACCCTCCTTGGTTTTGGAGTATATCGGAATATCATCTATAAATACTAAAAAATATTTGTTGAGGTAATCTCTAAAGACTCTATTAATCAAGTCCATGAATATTTATGGAGCATTAGTGAGTCCTAAAGGCATTACTATGAATTCATAGTGCCCGTATCTTGTACGAAAAGAAGTCTTGGGGATATATTTCTTCTTCACCCTTACATGATAATATCCCGACCGCAAATCCACCTTGGAGAAGTATTGTGATCCACATAGATAATCAAACAACTCATCGATTCATGGGAGAGAATACTTGTTATTTATCATGATTTTTTTGAGATCACGATAATCGATGAAAAGGTGCATTGACCCATCCGTCTTCTTGATGAAGAGGACTGGTGCACCCTATGGTGAAGCACTTGGGCGTATAATCCCTTTATCCAGATTCTCATGTTGTTGTTTCTTCAGTTCCTAAAGCTCCACAATAACCATTCTACATGGAGTCTTGGATATTGGAAATTCCCTAGGTATAAGATCAATTGATAATTAAACATCTCATATAAGAGGAAGACCAAGAAATTCCTCTGGAAACACTTCAGCGAATTCCCTCACAATAGGAATGTCTTCAAGGATGTTTGCATCATTGGAATCAATCATCTGGTCCAGATACGCGTACTCATAGGTTAGTAATATCCACACTTAAGATGAAAAATCTAAAGAAGATTCATATTCCTCCTTGCACTTGTATAGAATCAGGGGTTGATTATCCACATGGAGAGTGATTTCTCTATCCCGGTAATTTATGTTGGCTCTATATAAGGAAAGCCAATCCATGCCAAGAATCGCATCAAATTGCACCATAGGGAGTATGAACAGGTTCTCTAGGAATTTTAATCCAAAAATTATGATAGGGGAGGAGTTATATTCATGGGATGAAATGATTTCCCCATTTTCCGTACTCACAGACATCTTTACTTCCATGATTTGTGGTGGTGATGGGATTGTTATACTAAACTTTTAAGATATAAAAGAATGCGTAGAACCTAAATCAAAAAGTACGTTCTCTATTCTTGAATGAATAACTAGCGTACTTGTCACCAATTACTTGTTGGGGTTCACTTCAGCAATAGTTTTGGGAAAATCTCGTCCTTACTGCCTTGGAGGTTGTTGGTTGCCTCCGAAAACCCTTGACATAGGGTACTGATTTGCAAGATGCCCTGGCTCTTTAAAGTTGTAGAAATGAACAACGCGTTAAGGTTTGAATGGAGCATTCCTCTCCTATGCTGCAGCCATGGGTTTTTCTTGTCGGTAGTTTACTGCTAGGTGTCCTTCTCTTCTACACCTAAAGTATTTCCTCACCCCCTTCAGGAAATTTTCAGGGTGCTTCTTTTTGCACCTTTGGCAAGTGGGGTGGTGGATCTTCTTAGCACTGTTGGATTTATCCATCAGACTGTCAGCATTGAAGTCCACCTTATTCTTCTTATTCTCATGATACCCCTGAGATTCCGCGATCTCCATTTTGACCTTGAGGGAACATCGGACAATTTCCTCATAGCTGTCGAAGTCACGGATCACCATCGCTTTCTGCAGGCTAGGTTTCTGTCCACAAAAGAAGCGGTCAACCTTGCATTCGGGGGTAACAACAAAGCCGGAAGCATATCATTCAAGCCTTGTGAAGTTTTCCTCGTACGCTCCAATAGATTAGTCGTCTTTTTTCTTGAGGTCAAGGAAGTCCCTTTCCATCTTAAGCTGAAGGGTGTGTGGAAAATATTTATCGAAAAACATCTTCCAGAAATCCTTCCATTCCAACACCTCAATATCTTCTTTAGGCTTCGTATTTTTGGTCAACATCCACCATTGATCAGACTCACCCTCCATAATATAAGTATCCAAGATAACATTCTCTTTTTCAAAACATTTAAGGATGGAGAATATATTTTCAATGGAGTGGATCCATTGTTCATTGATTGAGGGATCAGATGATCCATTAAAAGTAGGAAGCCTTTGTCTTATGAAGCTCTCGATAGTGACTTGTTCGTTCTTAGGGGGGGGGGGGTTGAATGTTCCTCTTGACCCATGTTTCTATTCAAAGATTGAGTTATCTGAGAGAGAAGCATGACAAAGTTCGTGATTCCCGCTCCCATTGGATTGAGCATCTCAATAGTACAGTCATCACATTAATCTTCACATCGGTTGTTAGCTTGATTCCTCCTATTACCGGCCATTGGCTGGAATAAAATGAAATTTAGGGGTAACACATAAAGAGTAATCCAAGGAAAAAATTGATGAGTTATAAATAAATTTTATTTCCTTAACATATGAATCTATTGGATTCAATCTATGTTATCCCTGATCTAATTTCTAACATATATTCTTAGAAAATTTTTTCATCCTTTAATAATGGTTCATAATAAGCTTGTGAATTTTCCAAAGAATATACCTTAGGAGTTTCATAACCAAGAGGGAATCAAGTCCCATTGTTGTGCACCATTTCCCGTTCAAGTCTAGCTCAAAGTGGTGTTTTTAGGTTTTACCCCTAGGATACATCTGTGCCAGAGCCGCCTCTACCAGCTCGTATCCAAACAGTGATGTATTTTCTTGATAAACCACTTAATCAATACTCAAAAAAACTTAGGGATGTTTTTATTATACTTATTCATGTATCTAATGATTTACTTGGGTTTTCTAATCCTAATCCCAAAAATAAATAAACCTATCCTCTGATACTAACTATGACAACCCTGATCTTTTATTACACAATTAAACATAATTTATTACATAAACATCACTTGATACAACATAGAAGATCGAGAGGTCTAGTGTCTTTGGAGATTAGGATAATTACATAACAACTTAAAACATGAAATACAAAATCATTATTGAAAACTTCCTTTACATGACCACTACATTCCCTCATACTTAGCATTGCTTGGGATAACCTGAGAACATGCATAAGAAAAGGGTGAGCTATAAATAGAAGTAAAGGAATAATAATGGAATAAAATGAGTAATACAATACATGTTAGACAATAGGCATATCAATAGAGTACAAGATAATCATAAACATAAAGTCATGACAAAGAATGATAATCATAACATGGGAATGTGGCAACAACACTTAACATGGAATTAGCATGAGCCAAGGCTCATTGCACATGGAGCATGAGTAAATACTAATTGCACATGAAGCACAAGTAAAAACTCATTGCACTTGAATTAGCATGAGTAAACACCCATTGCACATGATGTATCATGATACTATACTTTAACCAATGCATTGGATAGCTATAAGGGCGAACCCTTCTTAAACATTTCATTTCATGCATAAGTGTTCCACATGGATCATATAACAGGGATTCATAAAACATAGTCATTAATTCCACGATAAAGGAATGTGGAATTAATACTTGAAACTTTATAAACAATAAGTAAATGTTTATAAAGGTGAATACCTTTTATAGAGAAATGGGCATGGTATTCACTACACAATGACATTGGCTTGGAAAATTGGTGCAATTTCGGCAGCGTAACAACGTGACGTAAGAATTCATAAAATTGGTTGATGAGAGAGAAAGGGGAGTCTCATCATATTTACATAAAATTGAAAGGGGGTAGTAAAGATACATGTCCCAAAATTTTTAATGGAATTTAGAGTCATGATACAAATGAATTTCTTGAATGTAAAAGAGGAGAGAGAAATTGTATTCGGAATTTCGACATAGTAATGGGTGTACGTGGGAGGAATTTAATGAGAGATAAAAGGGTCTCCCATCATTAAAACATAAAGAGGTCAGTATGATGGAGGTGTGAAACCATACCCAAACATTTATAATTCAAATTAAAAGGGCATAACAACATTAAGAAAATTGGACAAAAATGAGAAAGGATGAAAAACCCTTACTTGGAAGTGGCTTCCAAAGGCTTGAGAGTGGATTGAGAGAGGCTTCTTGGGAGATTAGGGCACCTTGGGAGGATTATAGAGAGAGTATGGAGAGGTTGGACGAAATAAAAAGGCTTTTAGTGAGGAGGAAGTGGGGTCTTGGGTGGGTTTATATAGAAAATGTGAGGGAATTCTTTATTATTTAGGTTTGGGACACCTCACATTAAACTAATCCAAACCACAAACCCGGACATGGTTTTTGTCCATGGTTTTTAGAAAAGGGAAGTGGAAAAAAATATTTTATAATTTCAAAGTCCTAACTTATTAAAATAATGGGGTTGCTTATGTGGATGTGAGTCACACTCCCAAGGAAAACAATTTAAAAAGACAAGATGTTTAATAAGTCTTGAAGGGTCCATTAATGCTTTGTAAAATAAGTCAAAAAAACCCAAAAACACATTATTTTAATGTTAAAACATATATTTTGCGAACATAAAGCTTATTGTATTTTATTACATCACTATTGGGTCATTATGATGTCATAAAACACATTATATATTTAAACGGTATTTAATTATTACCCAAAAATTTGACTGTCTCAGAAAATTATAAAAAATTTACCGTTGGATAATTTTGACGTCTTGATTCCAGAAATAATATTTATTTTATCTAAATAATTTTCTAAATATGTTAATTTTTACTTTTAAAATAAAAACCTACATTTATAAAAAATTCACGTGTTTTGACTAAAATGGCTTTCAAACCTTAATAAAAATTACGATTGCCTTCATGAAATTATACGATCATTTATATTTAATAAAAATTAATTTAATAAAAATAATAATATTTATTAAAATATTATGTAATGAAAAAATCCATTAATTCATCAAAATAGATTTCTTAGTTGAATATTAACTAAAAATACTATTTGTGCTTTAAAAAAACTATTTACAAGGTAACAATAATAAAATGAAAGTATATTCATTATTATATACAAAAATAATGTACCTAACCATAGTGTTATGGTATTGTTACATAACCCCTTATAACACCTGCATAAGACCGAAGAGTAAGGTGTGCGATGGTGACATACTCTTGGGGTGGCTCGGATAACATTGCTCGGGTGGTAATCTCTATCAACTTCCATTTCTCTCGTAGGTGGTCCCACTCGAGCTTAGCATATTAAATCTCATATTGGGCTTGGTCAAGAGAGAATCCCAATGATTCCACCTCCTTTCCGAGCTATGAAAAATGGGCTTCATATGGGGTACGTCTACTGGATGAGGATATCGCTTCCTTTGTCTGAGTAAATTGGATTTGTTAAATCCCTATATTTTTACTAATCATGTGATCAATGTTCAATGGATATATTAGAAACGGTCACAATTCTTAACATAAAATCAAAGAAGTTGACATTTTATATAAACAGTTTACATAGAGATACATTTAATTATATTAAAAGGGATTTCCATTAATGAAAGTTTGGGTCATTACAATTGTGATAACTCAAGTATCATCTATATACTTTAATTGTATCATGTTAATGGAATATACATCATCAATATTCTTACTCTCTCTCTATCTCTCTCGCTTTTATTTTAAGAATGAAATCATTGTCTGGGAGGTTCCAATTTATAACCTTCGTGGAGGACAAACCTTCGTTATTCATTTTATCCTTAAATTATGATCATGAAACCATTTTTATGATTGAAATAGATTCTAAAATATTTATTATATATTATTTAATTATTCAAGAACTATAAATTGTACATGATAGTAAATAATAGAACAAAACTAGATTATTGTGCTCGAAAACAAAACCGTCGTAAAATTCTAAACGATTATCACTAAATGACTTATCTAATTATTCATCCCCATAACATGTAACCAAAATATATATATAACCATGTAAACTTCTTTAATTTCAATAATAATATATAAATTCAATCCTGTATAATTTTATCCATTCCACATGAACTTCCATACTTATAATCAAGTGAACCGATAATGAATATCAATAAATGAACACTCCAGAACGATCGAATTCAATATTATAACTTATCAAAAGGCCATAAATGAACTTAATAAAATTATAATAAATTATATGAATGTATAATAATTTATGATTTAAATTATTCAAGGGTTTAATTTTATATTACAAGACCTTAATGTTGAGTGTTGAACACATTCAAACACAAGGTAAGGGTTTTCTCATCTCAGTTCCATTTTTGTGATTTATTCCTTATTCACCACTATTTATTTTGTATGGTGTATGTATACTACCCTCATGAATATATTTATTTTCATGGTATTCAATGTATAATTTTATGATTATTAAATTTGGGGAACATGATTCGATCGATTACAACAAACATTCCATTCCACTTTAATTTTTTTTAATATTTTCCTTAAACCGCACTAAAATGTTTTATTTCTAAAGCTTTATTAAATTTTTTTTTACATGATTTCACATTAGTGTGAAAAAACTTATCTCTAAAATATATTTTCAATGTATTTCCATTTTATTTTTCTAGGATAATTTTTTTTACAATATCATTTTATGACAAATAAAAATGGTTTTCCAAAAGAACTCTTCTTTCCAAAATAATAGGGTTTTTCTCAGCTCACATTTAATTCTATAAGATTTATGACTTGTTAACCACTTATTCCTTACATGTGGTGTATTTAATTACTTTTGATATATCAAATCATGATGTTTATTATTATTATGATATTATATTTAATTAATAACTAAAAATTTCAAAGTGGTATGGGACACTTTGGAATATTTTAATGATCATTTTCGTCAAGATTTTATCAATGATTTAATTAGAGTATTTTCATATATGATTATGATTAATATATTTCATATTTTTATGGGAAAATTTGATCTAAAGATATATTTTATTAAATATATGAATAATTCATTGGACTTATTAAGTGATCGGTGGGGCCTTCTATATCCCCTTGATGCATCAGTTGGTCTCATGAGACAAAACATAATTGGGTTTTGGCTAAGGCCTTGCCGTAGTATTTTTAAAAGTCTTGGAAGAGGCATAAATTATAGGTTTATAATGTCCAAAATATGTATTCCCTCATTATTATATTAGTAATAGATAAATCATGTGATTATTCGACTAGTATAATATCCATGGTTATGTTTCATGTTATTATTTATATGATATTATTCATTCACTTTTTATTCCTGGCATATTATGCTCAAGATTATGTTTTAATGGAATGATTTTTTTAGTTTTCTTTATTTTTTATCATATCTTCTTTTGTATCACATACACTTACTAATAATCTGAGCTCACCCCTTTCTTATGTTTCCTTTCCCCAGATTATGAAGTAGGAAAATTTGAATAATATTTCAAGGATGCAGTTTATTTCATGTGGTATCATGTTTTATTTTTTTTATACAATGTGTTATGGCTATAATGATTGTAATATGGTATTACAAGACTACTAAACTGATCTATATTTTGGGATTTTATTCCTTGTAATCATTCCAATATATTAAAATAATGCATCGACTCTAGTCTTCTGTGGTCGGGGCATTACACATGAGATGGTTTTGTTGTGGTGGATTGATTTTGGATATGTTTTTCCTATCATTTTGATTTATTTAATTCCTTAATAGATGCAATATTATGTTTGATTCATATGAAAATATCAATGTTTTTGGCATAAACCTATTGGGTATATTTATATGATCACATAGATATATTTAGTGGTGGTATCAAGAAACCCTAGCTCTAGAAACAAACAATTTGTTAGTGGCAATGTGTAGTATTATACCTTGTAGATGGTATTAAGAAGTCTTGTAGTTGTTTTCGATAATTTTTTGTCTTGTATAACATGGAATTTATTTTTATATAAATTATTCATATTTCTTGTTTGGGTTTTACATTTGGGTAAATTATGTAGTGGTGGATAATTATTTCAAAAAAATAGTATTTACTTTCATATGTGTGTGATGTAACACCATTGTACTTGTCACCAATATGTTGCTTATTAATGTTGGGAATCAAGGTCCACACTGAATCTCATTGTTATATTAGGTGGAGTCTTAATGGTAATGATACATGATAATAATGAAAAAATTATTAATCCTAAAATACAATATCTTATTTCTAAATGATCAATGATATAACTCAAAAATAATATATACAAAGGATAAACATATAAGGTCATGTGATAATATTGTATATTTACTCAAATTAATTTCCAATAAAAATGCTTGAGAAGTTGATTTAAAAAATTGGTATGTGAAGATTACAAAGTCTATAATGATTTAATCAAGGGGTCGGGAATACTAAACTCTATTTCCCATTATCAAGTTTTTGCAGTTGAGTTTTCCTGATATTTTTTTAATGAGGTGCCTTAAATAATTAAAAAGAATTCAATAAATTTTTCCCAACTTGTTTTTTCCCATAGGAATTTCTATGTTAAGGATAAATAATATTCCAAGAAATTTATGGCATCCAATGGGGAGAGTTACGAAATAATTATTGATTATAACAATTTTCATGAGTAGTGATTACCATATGCTATATTCCCATAGGTAGTAATTAATATAAGAATCCATCTCCCAAGTTTTATTTCATGTAAAAAATCTTATCCATTGGATCATTATTGAGAATATAGATTAATCTAGACCAATTATTATATTCACATGTATCTTATATATATATATATATCTAAATTATAATGAAATAATAACTCTTGCCTATATCATCCTCTGTATACCTTATCTCTATTTTTTGTATTTTCATTGTGATTATACACTCGTATTTATTCAACATAATATTCACTTTAGTTCAATATTATTATTCATCTATGATTGAAAACGGGGTTAAAATTTTGATATTATTTACAATTTTAATTAGCACTTCTATCCTGTTTTATAACTGAAACCTAATTATTTCATTTATTACATATTATGTCCAGTTTTAAAAAATATGTGATGTTCAAAAATATAGAAATGTTCAAAAATTATCTCTTTCATAAATATTATTATTTAGTGTATGAAGATTACTATGAGGTTAATTCTCAAATAAAATTTTCACCCTCTATCCATTGAAGATGTTTTTAATCAATAAATACTACTTTATACTATAAAACCATCTAGATCACTTATAATATATTTTTATATCATATAAATGTGGATGATATGATAATTAAATGATACTTTGACTAAATATTTTATATCATTCTTTTTTATCTCCCATTTTCTAAACTTATACATGAGTGTTTTGATTACCCATCATTCATAATTGATGTTTCATTTCTGATTGTTCTTCATCCCGAACTAACATTTCTCTTTTAGTTTTCCAACACATTATTACCAAGAGATATCCCTAAATAAATTAATTTGATGTTTTCTATTTTCTATAAAAAACAATAGTAGTATTGGTTTTCTCATTCTCAAAATTTCTAAAAAATATTAACTGTCATGGATTATAAATGATAAAATATATATGGATGAAAATGAGTACGATGATATGATCAAAGTTGGAAATGATTATTTTATAAAAATTAGTACTAGAGACATAATATTATCGTTTTAATAATCTCTATGAATATTTAAAAAACAAACATTTGATGGTAAAATATCTTCCAATTTTTTGGGAAAATATAAAAAAATGTATTTCCACTTGAGCTTGATAATCTTATCAAATGCATGTAATGAATGGTATCATTTAGGATACCATGGTTTCAAGTCAATAAGCAAATAAATTTCTATTATATTCAAATCAATTTACAATTAAAATCACAATAATAAAATATTACAAACATAGATATGAAAAAAATAACATTTTCTATATTTCACGATTCAAACATTCTTCTAAGATAATAATATCTTGAAAAAGGATTTATAGAATATTATGAATTTATTTATTAAGTTATTTTTACAAAATAAAATAATGATCTTTTGATATGGAATAAAGAATTATAATCAATTGGATTAACCATATTCCCTAAATAGAATGTGATTTCTTATAATTGAGTTCATGGTGATAATCAGTGATGACCTCAAACCTAGTAACCCAGAGCCAGTGCCTACTTGATTACATTATCATATATTCAAGGGGTAAAATACTAAAGGACATACTAGTTTATCCATTTTGGTGAACCAAATACATAAATGATGCCCATTTTACATAGGAAAATAAAATAAAAAGCATTGTAATGGAAAAAATTTGGCATCCTTGGACCCACTAGAAGAATTACTATTCATATCCTAGGGAAAGGAAACAAAATAAGTATGAGATAAAATTCTAAGTAAGGGTTACATACAGTGAAAGATATCATGAATCAATAAAATACAATCAATATGGAAAGGTAAATAACTGAACAAATATGTTATTTAATCAATAACTTTACTATCATAATTGGATAAGGCATAATCTGTATGAAAAGGTAAATAACTAAAAACACATTCCATTTAATCCATAAATTGAGAATGAAATTAATCCAAAGATAACATTATAGAGAAAATATCTTGGATAATAATAATGACTGAATTCTCAATTAAGGAAATTCTTAATTATTTGATGTAATGATCTCTAGCATCATGATACCTCCACCATCAAGTTATTTCATAGGATAGTTTAAAACTACTGGGTAAAAACCCATATAATTTGGCCAATTGATATGTCTTATGAGATATGTTGGTGCATTGATGGGATATCTATAACTAGGCCCCTCTCAAAAATTTATGTCCAAATAATTCCTCATATATAGTATAATTTAATTAATTAATTAATAAAATTCCTTATCGAAAATATTCACATTGATTAAAGAACACAGATTTACCAATATTTCCCCAAGTAATCAAAAAACATTCAAATTAAACAATGTATGTAAGAATAATATAGTATTTATGAAATATTTATATTCATGATACAAATAATATGAATAACTATGAATTTAAGAATTAACCATAATGAACAAATAAATATTCATGTTCAATACATCAAAGGGTCAATATATAAACCACATAAAACTGAATAGGTACATATTAACAAAAATGTCTCAATGAAATTGAAATTAAGATAAAATCTCCAACAATGATCCTAATCTAGAATTGATAATTAATAAATGAATAGATTATGTGTATCAAATTTAAATCCACATATAAAAATTGAAAATAAAACATAATATAATCAAAATTAATTACACACAAAATATTATAATATCAAATAAAAATGAAGAAGTAATATAACTTAATGAAAATAAATTGGGTTATGAAATTCTTTACCACTTGATAACTTTCATGTCAAATCTACATGGATGAAATAATTCAAATTGAAACTTAAAATACCATGAATTATTAAGTAATTATTATATTACATGTAAAAAGGTAAGTATATACACCATATAAAATAAAATAGGTTCATAACATTACTATGTGCCTCAATGAAGAGAAATTGATATGGAATGACTTACCTCAGGTTTTCATTTAGTTGAATGTGATTTAAACTATTTTATAATGTATTTAATAATGTTATTAATTTATAAAAAATAATAATCAAACTTATAATATCATATATTATCCTATTATATCATTTACCACCTTTTTATTAATAATATTTCATTATATTTATTGTTTTGTGTGTTAATTGTCTTATTTTATCATGTTTTTTTTGTAATGAAAGTTATGATTGTTGTATATATAATATAATTACATCATATTCAAAGTTATAATAATGTTATAAATATTATATTTACTCCATAGTTACATTATTATATCCACTCCTAAAATTTGGGCATAAAAAATGAATCACATCATTTCGTGGAGACAGTAGGTCATACGTACGCACGAGTGATGATATCATTCCCTCAAAGAGTGAAAGGTTAAATAAGTGGGTGATATATTAAATTTAAATAATCAATATCATCTTATATATATCAAATAGGTTTATTAATTTTATTCTTATTATATTCCATGTAAAACGTAAGTGAAAAACAATTTACATCGCTTCGTGAAGTGGTAGTCCGCCGCACACATGAGCGATGTTATCGTATTATAAATGACATGGAAAGTAAAGAGTTATAAGTGATAATATAATTTAATATTCATATTTATACCATAAATATTATGTATAAACATTAATTCCAACATTATATCCAACCGTAATAGGTGTTGATGGAAGATGAGTTACATTGGTTCGCGAGGCGACAGTCTGCTGTACACATGATCGACAATTTCATTTCCCATTTGAAGAAATGAAATCGTTTTCCTTAAAAAATAATATTTTAAAAAAATTATTTATTTTAATTTCAAATAATTATTATTTTATTTATAATAAATATATATCCAAACAATTTATTCTATACATATGTAAATCATATAATTTCATAATTTATTTAGTACTGTTCATACCTTCCTATTTAACAGTTAAGTTATATTGTCCATGGTTAAATAATAACATATTAATAAAGTATCATATATTTTTTAAACCCAATGTCATGTACATCACAATATATTAAAGATATGTAATTTATTTAAAAATAAATATATCATAAAGTCTCAAGGTTTTATATTTAATTTCCAGCATGGTGTTTCATGCCATACATGCTATTGAACATGATGTTCCTTTTTTAAAATCTTGGGGTGTTACATAATCTTTGTGGCCAAAGTCTAAATAAATATAATTCATGGGATAATAATAATAATAAATCGAATGAATATAGGATTGAACACCACTAAAATTCATCAAATTATGGAAAACCACATTAAAAAAACTCAATAAATATTGAATATTAATGTTTATGGTGTGGTATTAAAGAGTAATGTTACATAACATTCATACACCAAACCATATTCTAGGTAATTATAAATAATTAAATAATGGAAAGAGAAAAAATATTAAGAAAACTTTTCTTATTATATCATGAATCATGAGGATGATATAATAATTTTTTATATCTATAATTACATTCGAAACCCAAAAGGTGTTGATCAATATGGTCCTAAAGTCATCTCAAGAGGGGGTGGGGTGGAGTGATTGATTGATAATAACCAATTATAAATATATAATGAAATTTTAAATCACTTTCCAAATATACTCAATTAAAATCATATTTATCGGTAAAATAAATAAATAAAATATATTTTATTTTTTAAAATATTTATTTGAAGCATCGATCTATACATAGTTAAAAATGTTTTATTGTATATTTACCTTTGGAATTAATTTAATCACATAAAAAACTTAAAAAACAACTAAAATAATATGTAATTAGAGTATAAATATATTTTTATTTTTTTAGAAAATCATTTTTGATAAACAAACAATCTATTTTAAAATAGTGAGAAATAATGACTTGTATAAGTTACAAAAAATCACTTTCACAATAAAACATATTAAATATAAAATGAATAAGAATAATAAAATAAATAATATTTCCATATAGGAGTACGATCTTAGTCTTCTCCACCTAATTATAAAACCATTTATAAAAATCAAAAATCAATAATAGTAAGTTTTAAACTTAAGGGTGAGCCCACAACTGTGGCTGAGTATACACATTACCATAAATACCTAGGTCCAACATAGATCCTCTTCCATATTTATTGATGGGAAGGTAATAATAAAGGTATGAAATGTAGATAAATAGTTTTAACACCATTTATTTATAGATTAGGATAATAATAGAGTATAGATACAATTAAAAAAACTAACTCTCTAGAATAATAAAATCTCAATAAAATAGAGCAATAATATGACTGATTAATAAGTCTCTATTCTTATGATAGATATATAGAAGTTAAATTAGTACCGCCTTCATGAATTCCTTCAAGTGTATCAATAAATAACGATCAATATCTTTAAATTAAATCTATATTTGTTGATTTTTTATATGAAATAGAGTGTCATGGAATATTGAGAGAATAAGATTAGGAAACTATGTCAAGAACCACTACATATGAGAGTCCTTACTATATTTATATATTACCATTAGAGAAAATATCTCTTTATCTTTAATCATAATTTTCTTTAGACTAAAAATTTAGGTGACCTATGTTTTTTTGATCAAATAAGATTCGAGCATTGAATGTTAATTTAGTGACCATTAGATGCAATGAATGTTAATAATTAATTAAATTAGACTTTTTCAGGTTGATTGGACTTTATGGTGAGTTTAGTGTTATTAAATAGCACTTCATTATTATTTATGAAAGGTTTATCAACTATATGTGGGGTTGTATATTTTTTAAAACTTTATCATCTGGTAGTAACTCATTTTATCTTCTATTCATGGCCACTTATTTCCAAAGCATGGAAATTTTTTCAATGCATGGTAACTTCTTTCCAATGTCCTAGTTTTTTCTTAAAAGTAACTTATTCCCTTGGAAATTTTATATTCACTTGTTAGTCACTACTATTCCTTTTAGTAAAAAATCATGAAAACTTTTTTAAACATGAAAATTAATTCTTAAACATTCATAATCACTTATTTACTTTGTAAAATTTTAGTGAAGTCTCATGATCAATTCTAAACAAAACATGAACCTCATGGCCACTTATTCCAATAATTATTAAAAACTACATTGCATTAAGTAAATTATTAGATTTATAGTAGTTAAAATTTAGGATCATTAGAATAAAGAATTGAGAGATTTAACCCAATAATATCCCCTTTTTATGAACATAAATCATGATAGTGTCATCAAGGATAAATAATTAAAATTTTAGTAAATAATCTCAAAAAAAATAATTGCGAGTATACTTATAACAAAATAATATGAAGTAAAACATACTCACTAAACATCTAAATTTTTTTTTCCACAAAACACATTTACGCATTTCTTTGAAAAATATTGTCATAGAACTTATATTAATCTACCACTGTGAACATTAAAATGATATTCACCATATATTTTTAAATATAAATGTGACAATAACATGATATATACAAGTCTAAACATGATTTATAATGAAAATAATATAATAGATGGATCAAAAAACATAATATTTAGTACACATAATATGATAGTGGAATCAAAAAACAAGATTCATGAGGTATAAAATATAAAAATTATATTAAGGAACATATATAACATCGTGTTAATATTTTAAGGTATTCGTAAACCCCTAATTTTTAAATATCTATGGTTGGGTTTAGTTTAGGGTTGAATCAGGTGAAATTTTAATGATTTGGGAAATTTTTGGTCCAGTGCATGGTTGGCGCATGAGTGTCACACGGTTTCCCAAACCAAGTGCCCTCTCATGAAAAATTATAGAAATTGGAAAATGGTATTTGCATGGATTTTTCATGATTTATCTAACCATGCACCCCCTTTGGAGAAATAATGCGGCCCATTTATAACTTGCGCACAACTTACACAAGGTTTAACTAAACCATGTGCCTGTGCCAAAGAATTCATACAGACATGTTTTTCCTTAATATAAATTTTTATTAAAAATTACCAAACCCTCAATTTAGGTCCCCAACAACCCTCTTTTTAACTAAACTTATTTATACTTTTCTTGGATCTCCCAAGAAGATTTCTTGTCCCCTCAGATCCCTCCCGAAAGCGATCTAAAGTTAGAGGAATGCCCTCCAATCTTCTGATGGTTAGTTTCTTCCTTCTATTCCTAACCTCTCATTATCTATGTCCTCTTCCTTAGGATTCTGTGGATCCTTGTGTTATTTTTTGGATTTAATACCCAATATTTTCGGTTTTTAAACCTAGGTTTTATCCTTTTCTCCTGGTTTCCATGATGGTATTTCTTCATGGAGAAATATCAATTTAGTTTGATGTTTCGAGATCTGTTGGATTACAAGGTAGGTGGTTTCATTACAATGACCAATTGATATTAACCCTAAATTGTTTATTTTAATTTAAATTATTTTAATTAATTTCAATTTAATGGTTTTGATTAAGTGGATTTCAATTTTGTTATTGGAAAAACCCAATTCCATTGAATTGGGATGTGTTTATGGAAATTTATAGTAATTTAAATTATTTAATTTAAATTTTGGTTCTGAGGGAAATTAATTCAATTTAATTTTTTAATTTAATTGTGAAATTTATTTGATAGAAAATAGTGAAAACCCTTAATTACAATGTATAACATCCCACCTTTTTATTACATAACTTTTCATTACATTTTAAAAAAAGAGGATCTTTAAAGTTTAGGGTCTTGGAAAAAAGGTACACAATACATAAAAAAATATAACATTATTTTAATAATCTTAAAAATATTATTGAAATGTTAATCCTAAATAAAATTAATGCATCTCATATCCTGGGGGCATACATTAGAGAAAATGGTGAGCATAAGGCCCAATAAGGGAAAACAAGGAAAACAATTTACATGTGAACTTGAGAGAATACAATAAGAACACGAGGAAATATCATAAAAGGAATGAGAATAGTAATATCATGATAATAATATAGTGAATAATATCTTGAAATTATGACTGTAACATTTAATTTATACATTCATAATCATATCACCAAGGGCTATACCCAAGGTGTCAAAAAAATTACAAAGGTTATTCATCAAGGTATCATAAAACTTGTCATTTTTAGAGATTAATTTCATTAAACAATGCATTGGAGAACTATATAATAACACCCTTAATATGTATTTATTTTCATTTTATCCACATATATAATAATTAAACATTTCCAAAACAACCCAAAGTGAATAAAATAAATGGGGTTCATATCAGAATCACGACATTTTAAAAAGTGCTTAAAACATGTTCATTATGTCATTTATAACCCATGGAAAGGGAATTGGGGTTTTATGTATGTTAATTCCAAAATAAAATATATCATATTTATGAATTGATAAATAACACTGGAAATTAAATAGGTTTGGGTATTCACATAAAGAAAATAAGAGAATTTCATGGGAAAAAAGAGAGATATTTTGAGACGAAAATCTTGCAACATAATGACTATACATCATGGTTTTAGAAAACATTAGAAATAGAGGGGAAAGGGGTCACCCATTAATAAAATAATAATACTATAGTATAGGGATAGAATAAAATTGAAATAAGAACATGGTATGGTAACTTTAATTACATACCACATAAAAGAGAACTTGAATGGAAAAAGAGAAGTTGAGAATTCCCTCACCTTGAAGAGTAACTTATAAAACTATAGGATAAGGACCTGGAGGGCTTGAGGAAACTTTGTGATGACTTATTGGGGGGTTAAAATATCAGAAATTATAGGGTAATAAAATTTTAATGAAAGAAAAGTAAGGAATGTCTTGGTATTTATAATAAAAGAGAGGGAGTTTTTTTTATTAATTTTTGAGGACACCTCATCAGTGGTATTTGCAAAACCACAGGATTGAACACAGTATTTGACCATTTTTTTGTCCACTTGGTACAAATCATATAATATTTTAATTCAAGTTAGTCAAAAATAATTTTAAATTACATATTACATCCTTATGTTGTCATAAAAGACACTGAAAACTCACAAACTATATTTTTAGTATTCACTGAAAAAAAAACTTTTTATAAAAAACTCATCAATTCACCCTAACCTAATATCGATGTTCTGAATTAAAAAATGAACTCCATTTTATGAAAATAATTTTCCAAATATGAGAAATTTTTTATTTAAGTAAAATCACTATTTACCTGAAAAAATACTAATGCATAACTAATAATTTTTAAAACAGTTATTTACTTATACTATTATATCATATTACCATTCAAGATGCCTAATTTGTAATTATACTTAATTAAGTAAGGATACTATTCCATTTGTCATATTACTACTCATAAAGGTAATATTACTATTCATAATTTACTATTCACCAAAAAATAATTTAATCTTATTAGACTCTAAATTTCTTACTGATCACAGCAGTATATTTCTATTTTTTGAAAACCGTTTCACATTATTAATTATTTAAAGTATAAAAAATATTTTAAAATACTCTTTATTTCAATATTCATCAATAATAAGAAAATTCTTAGAAAAATACAAAAATTTATCCTAGATTAATTTTGACATTTGAAATTTAGAAATGATGTTTATTTTACCATAAAAACCATGTTATTTTTATAAATGGTTAACACAATGTAACTAAGTCCTCATTACATAGCCCCTTATAAGACCTACATAGGACCAAAGAATAAGGTGTGAAATGGTGATAGAATCTTGGGGTGGCTCGAACAACATTTCCCAAGTGGTGATTTCTATCAGCTTGAACTTCTCTCGTAAGAGATTTTATTTTAAGAATAACATGTTGAATATCATCTTTGGATTGGTCTAGAGAAAATCCTAGTGACGCTACCTCCTTCCAAGATCCGACAAATGGGATTTGTATGACTTGATTCTATTGGATGAGGCCATCGACTCATATTTCTATATTAATTAACCATGGCTATTTCTATTTATAAACAATAATCATAACATTAATAGTATAGTTTCCAATGGTTATATGGACCAACGATTATAATTAACTAATAGTTATATAACAGTCGAAACCCAAAGGTCTCATTTAAATTACACTCACTTTATTAATAAAAGGATATAGTTTTTTAGAGTATAAAAAAATAACACAAAAATTTAGGAAACAAATATTATTCAAATGTTTGGGTTGTTACATTATTCCCCCCTAAGAAATTTCATCCCCCAAATTTTAACTCATACCCTCATAATAGAAAAGGTGTGGGAACTTCTGTCTCATAGTCTCCTCTACTTCCCACATGGATTCTTCATATTTTTGGTTCCTTCACAACACTTCAACAAGGTGGGTAGTCTTGTTTCATAGAACCCTATCTCTATGATCCAAGATCTCCACCTACTGCTCCTCATAATAAAGGTCATGTTCTAGTTTTACCACTTCTAAATTTAGTACATGTGAAGGGTTAGATATTTAGTTCTTCAAGAGGGATACGTGGAAGACATCATGAAATTGTGCTAGATTTGGAGGAAGTGCAAGCCGATATGCCACTTCTCCTACACGATCAAGGATTTATTAGGGGCTAATTTACCTAGGGATATGCTTACCTTTCTTTCCAAACCTCATAACTCTATTCCAAAGGGAAATTCAATGAAAGAAGTTTTCAACAACATCAAAATCCAATTCCCTTATACAGTTGTCAGCATATCTCTTTTGCTAACTTTGACCAGCTTTAATGTGTTTCTGGATGGTATGAACCTTTTCTATCATGCCTTGCACAAGATCAAGCCCAAGAATATTTCTCTCAACAACTTTATCCCAACAAGTAGAAGTTCTACATCACATCCCATATAGATCTTCATAGGGTTCCATTTGAATGTTTGAGTGGAAGATATTATTGTAAGAGAATTCAACTAATGAGAGATGTTGATCACATCCACCTTTAAATTCCATTGATCATGTTCTCAGCATGTCCTAGAGTGTTTTAATAGTTATTTTTGATTGGATATCAGTTTGGGGGTGATAGGCCATACTGAAATTCAATTTGGTACATAGATCATGTTCAAGACTTCTCCAAAATTTTGTTGCAAACCTTGGATCCCAATCAGATATGATATAAAGTGGAACTCCATGTATCCTTACCCATTAATTTATGTAAATCCTATCAAGTTTATTAAGAGAAAAATCTTCTTGAATATAGATAAAATGGTAATTCTTGGTGAGATGGTCCACTATAACCCATATCGAATTTTTTCCTTTGGAAGTTCTCGGGAGACCAGTGACAATGACCATAATGATATTGTCCCACTTCCATTCTGGTATGGGTAGTGGTTATAATACTACTTTAAGAAGTAGTCGCTCTTCCTTCACTTACTAACATACCAGGCACACTGTAGTGTAGTCCCCAATCTCCATTTTCATATTATCCCAAAAATAATGATCATGAAGGTCCCTATACATTTTGTTTCTTCCAGGATGTATAGGGAATGTAGAGTTATGAGCTTCATCCATCAGTTCCTTATTTATTTCTATAATAGATGGAACACATAGTCTTGTACGAAAATTCAGTACACCTTCTTAATCAATATTGAACTCAAGAAACTTCCCATCCTTCACAGCCTCAAACTTCTTCTATAACAATGGGTCTTCTTTGTAAGATTTCTTGAACATATCTAGTAATTATGGTTGAAAACTAATTTGGTATAGGGTTGATGATGCCCCTTCCCTTACAATTACCATGTTTCGTTTCACTAGGTCTTTGATCAAGGGATCTCTTTAAATCCTCACCATGGACAGAACAACAAGGTCTTTCCTAATTAATGCATCAACAACATTTTTTTCTCTTCTGGGATGATAATGATTTGAATACTTATAGTCTTTAAGAAGCTCTAACCATATCTTATGTCTCATGTTCAATTAATTTTGTGTGAAAATATACTTCAAACATTGATGGTTTGTGTATATATCACACTTCTCCACATAAATATAGTGCCTCCATATCTTCAGAGAGAAAAAAACTATAGCCAGATCCAAATCATGTGTAGGATTGTTCTGCTCACGAGTCTTCAATTGTCAAGATGCATAGGCAATCACCTTGTCATTTTTCATAAGGACACTCTCAATCCATTTCAGACATTCATCGCTAAAAGTAATGAATCCTTCTTCGTTTGAGGGAATAGTCAAAATGGGTGCAGTAACTAATATCCTCTTCAGATCTTGGAAACATTCCTCAAACTCCTTTTTCTAGATAAACTTAACCCCTTTTCAAATTAAATTGGTTAGTGGATTAGAAATTCATGAGAATTTTTTCACAAAAATCATATAATATCCCACAAATCTAAGGAAACTATGAATCTCTGTTATTGTTGTAGGATGAGGCCAGTCCTCTAAAACCTTTGTCTTTAGAGGGTCAACTATGATTCCTTCATTGGTTACAATGTTCCCTAAGAAATAAACTTATTATAACCAAAACTCACACTTTCTAAACTTTAAAAAAAATACTCTCCTTCCGTAGAGTTTTCAAACTGACCCTTATATAATCCTCACACTCCCACGACTTTTAGAATATATTAGAATGTCATCAATAAAAAACTACTAGAAAATTATCAAGGTAGTTCTTAAAGAATCTATTCATAAAATCCATAAAAATAACAGGTTCATTAGTCAGTCTGACGGGCATAGAAACAAAATCATAATTCCCATATCTTGATCAAAAGGCAGTTTTTTAATATATTCCTTATTCACCCTCAATTGATGATAACCATATCGAAGATAAATCATGGAGAGGAATTGAGCCCCAAAAAGTTGTTCAAATAAGCCATCAATTCTTGGAAGAGGGTATTTGTTCTTCATTTTGATTCCATTCAATTCTCTATAATCAATACATATCCACATTGATCCATCCTTCCTCTTCACAAAGAGAACAAGTGCTCCCCAAGGTGAGACACTCGGTCAGATAAACCTCTTCTCTAAAAGATCTTGGAGTTACTTCTTTAATTCATACAGAACTACATTTTCTATTCTATAAAGGGTATTAGATATCAGATAAAATATAGGTATGAGTTCAAGGGAGAACCCTACCTCTCTTTCCGGGGTAGGTCCAAGTAACTCCTCAAGAAATAAATCAATGTATTCCTGGATGATGGGGAAATTTTCTATCCTTATACGCTCATTTGATTATTATTCTTCACCGAAAAAATCCATAAAGATGGCTATAGGAGGTGATTTTATAAAAAGATCATGTTGAGATATCTCTCTAGAGAAGATAACTGTAGGTCTTCCATTCAAGATTACTAAGATTCCATTGCTTCTACATTTCATCTTAGCATTATACTTTGAGAGCTAGTCCATCCATAGTATAATGCTGAATTCCAACATAGGAATGACTACTAGATTTTTGATAAGATTTTTCTCACTAAATTAAATACTAGAGTTTATAAACACTGATGATGCTTGGATAATCCCACAAGGAGTCTTGACTGATAACTCTACTTTTAGGAATTTAGGGGTTGATTATAAATTCTTTTCAAAATTGGAGGAAATAAAGGAATGAGTAAAACACGAATCAAAAAAGTACTTACTAGATTTGAGAGTACAATAAGAGTAACTGACACCAAATCATTTGGTGCATCAACATCATCTCCCGTGATAGAAAAATCATGACATTTCTTTCTAGGAATTTGTTGAGGCTGATGGTGATTCCCCCCCACTACCCTCATATTCAGACATTGATTAAAAAGTGACCAAGCTATGCAAACTTGAATAATTAGACTTTAGGTACGGAGTGCACTATATTCTCTTTTTCATTAGTATTGGTATGTTGAGGCTTCACCTCCCTATGAAAATTCCATATGATATGGCCATCTCTTCCACACTTGTAGCACTTTCTGATTCTGATAAGGTAGTTCCCTGAATGATTCTTCCCACATTTATTACATGTGGGAAGTTTCACTTTCTTTCCTCCTCTTCAATAATCAATTATCCTCCCTATGATTGGATACGTTGATCACTTCTTATCATTGGATTTATGAGACCACTACATCTCTCTGAACTCCAGTTCGAATTTCAGAGAACTCCTCACAATCTCCTCATAGCTATCATAGTCTCAGTTGGATATATTCTTTCATAGATGAGGTCTTAGCCCACCAAATAGTCTATCAAACTTCCCATTAGGATCCATGATAAATATTTAGGTGTAATAGGAAAGTCTTGTGAAGTTCATCTCATAGATTCCAAAAGATTCATTCTTCTTCTACTTCATCTCGAGAAAATCCTTCTTCATTTTTTTATCATCGAATGAGGTAAATACCTATTTAAGAAGATATTACCACTCTATAGCTTCAAAATCCATTCTTGGCCTCATGTTTTTAATTAGTTCACACCACTGATAAGATTATCCCTCTAAGTGGTAAATAGCCAGGGTGACCTTCTCTTGTTCTGAACAGCAGAGTAAAGAAAATATCTTTTCGATATAGCTGATCCATTGTTTAGTAATCAATGGGTCGATAGATCCAATAAAGGGTGGTGGTAATTGATGCATAAAGGTATCAACAAAAAGTTATTCCCATTATGGTGAAATCGGCCTCTCAACTTGATTAAAGTTATTTCTCATTTCTTGAACAGTTGGTTCATCATTCTCATGAAAGTTTCCATTCCATCTTCCATCAGAGGGCCATTAGTGCATGGTCTACTATGGTCAAAATTTTCACAGTTCCTCCTATTTCCCTCCATTTTCTAAGAGAATAAAACCTTAGTGAGAAACTTATTTCATTTAGAAAAATTTTATCTGTAAAATATTTTTATGTCTTAAAACTTCATGCGTAAACATATTATTCTTTAATAAAAATTACATTTCTCTATAAATCCTTGATAATGATTCATAAAAATCCTATGATTAACCAAACATATCCCCCGGGAGTGTAAAACTAGGAGTGAAGAAAGACCCATTTTCATGCAACAGTTCTTGTTTGAGTCTATCTCAAAGTAGTGTTTTATGGTTTTACCTCTAGATACATCTATTCTAGATCAACATCCACTTGTTCGTGTCCACACAAGGATTTATTTGTTCGGAAACCACTTACTTAATATTTCACCAAAATACCAAGAATTTTTCTTAAATTTAAATTTTTTATTGAGTTATTCCTAAAGTTTTCATATCCTAATTTCCACAAATAACTAAACTATCATTTCATACTAACTATATCATCCCACCATTTTATTACATAACTTTTCATTACATTTTACAAATAGAGGATTTTTAAAGTCTAGTGTCTTAGAAGAAAGGTACATAATACATGAAAACAAATAAAATTATTTTAATACTCTTTAAAGGCTTATTGAAATGTTCATTGTATTTAAAATTACTACATCTCATAACTTGGGGACATACATCAAAGTAAAGGGGGAGTATAAGTCCTGGTAAGGAAAAATAGGGAAAACAATTTACATGTGAACTTGAGAGAATACAATAAGAACATAAGGAAATATCATAAAGGCCTAAGAAGAGGAATATCATGATAATAATATCTTGAATAATATATTGAAAATGTGGCTAAAAAATTTAATTTAGACATTCATAAGCATATCACCAAGGTCTATACCTAAGGTGTCATAAAAATTACTAAGGTTATTCACTAAGGTATTATAAAACTTGTCATCTCTAGAGATTAATTTCATTAACCAATGCATTGGAGTGATACCAGGGCTAACCATTAATATGTATTTATTTTCATGTGATCCACATATATCAAAATCAAACATTTCATAAACAACCCAAAGTGAATAAACGAAATGGGTTTCATATTAAAATCACAATATTTTAAAAAATGCTTAAAAACATGTTCATTATGTCATTTGTAGCCCACAAAAAATAGAATGAGGGTTTTATATATTTAAATTAAAGAATCAAGTATATCATTTTTAGGTATTTATTAATACCATTGAAAATGAAATTGGATTGGGTATTCACATAAAGAAAATAATAGAATTTCTTGATAAAAAAGAGAGAGATTTCGAGAAGAAAATTCTACAGCATAACAGCTATGCAACATAGTTTTAGAAAACATTAAAAATAGAGGAGAAATGGGTCAAAAATTCATAAAAGACTCATAATATAGTATAGTTATAGAATAAAATGGAAATAAGAACATGGTTTTGTAACATGAAAGACATACCGCATAAAAGAGAACTTGAATAGAAACAAAGAAGTTGAGAATTCCCTTACATTGAGAAGTAACTTCTAAAACTATAGGATTGGGACCTTTAGGGATTAGAGAAACATTGGGTGGACTCCTTGAGAGGTAAAAATATAATATCATAAAGGGTAATGAATTTGTAATAATATAAAATGAAGTAATGGATTGGTATTTATAGTAAAAGAGAGAGATTTTTTTATTAATTTTCAAGGACAACTCATCCGTGGTATTTGAATAACCATGGGATTGCCTAGGGTATTTGACCATGATATTGGCCACATGGGACACCTAATATAATATTTTAATCCAACTGAGTTGAAATTTTTTTTAATTACATATTACATCATTATATTTTCATAAAACACACCTAAAACTAAAAAACTGTATTTTTACTATTCACTGAAAAACAAAAATTTTTATAAAAATATCATACATTTAGCCTAACCTAATATAGAAATTTTGAATTCAAAAATGAACTCAATTTTTTGAAAATAATTATCTAAATATGAGAAATTTAATTTTTAAGTAAAATCACTATTTACATTAAAAAATACTAATACATAACTAATAATTTCTAAAACAGTTATTTACTTATACTATTATATCACATTATCATTCAAGATGCCTAAAATATATTTAAAATTACTTAAGTGAGGTTATAATTACATTGGTCATATTAATATTCATAAGGGTAATATTACTATTCATAATATACTATTCACCAAAAAAATAATTTAATCTTATCAGACTCTAAATTTCTTACTAATCACAACCGCATATTTCTATTTTTTTTAAAAAGCATCTCACATTATTTATTATTTAATGTATACTTTGTTTAAATAGTATTTTTTCAATATTCATCAATAATAAAAATCTTCTTATAAAAATACTAAAAATTAATCAAAAATTAATTTTAACATTTGAAATTAAAAAATAATATTTGTCTTACAATGAGGACAATGTTATTTATACAAATGGATTATAAAAAGTAACTAAGGCCTCGTTACATAGCCCCTTATAACAACTGAATAGGACCTACGAGTAAGGTGTTCAATGGTGATAGAATCTTAAGCTGGCTCGGCCAACATTGTCGAAATGGTGAATCTATCATCTTGAACTTCTCCCATAGGCAATCTCATCCAAGCCTAACATGTTGAATCTTGACTTGGGATTGGTCCATAGAAAATCCTAGTGACGCCACCAGCTTCCCAAGATCTGAAAAATGCGATTCGTATGTCCGGAGTCTACTAGATGAGGCCATCGACTCTTCTTTCTGTATTAATTAACCATGATCATTTTTATTTATAAACAATAATAATAACAATAAGAGTATAGTTTATGATGGTCATATGAACCAACAATCATATGGACCAATGATCATAATTAACCAATGGTTATATAACGGTCCATACCCAAAGGTCTCATTTCAATTATTCTCACTTCATTAATAAAAGGATATAGTTTTGTTGAGTACCAAATAAAATAACACACAAATTCCAGAAACAAATATTTTTTCAAAATTTCGGGTCGTTACATAATGAATTAGGGGTTTGTTATGAAATTGATGGAATTTTTTGAAAATTAAATTGTTTAATTTAATTTAAGAATTGGTTTAATAAAATTGATTGTGAATTGATTTCAAACCCATATTTGTAAAAAATTCTTAAAAATAGTTTTGATAGAAACCTAGTGGTTTATCATGGAAAATGAATGTTTTTTATTAAAAATTTCTTACGGGTTTTAAAGGGAAAATTAGAATATTTGAAATGGATAATAGAATTTAATTGTCTTTTAAGAAGTTGAAAAATAAATTTCCCATCGTTGTTTTGTAATAGAGAACATGATAGACTTAGGTTATTAGTGAATAATTTTGGGTGACACATTACAACTTACAACATTCTAAAACTTCATACCAGCACATAACATCCCTTAGGTGATGGTGATGAGTCCCCTTTGCCTTAGGCCGGAAGGGGTGTATATACATATTTTTAATTTTATATTGTTGGGTACCTATAAATTGGAACCGACATACCTTATTAGGCATATGAACATGTTGCTCACTTTTTTTTCAAATGTATATATTCCATTGTTTTAAACTATTTTACATGACTTATGAATTTATATAATTTTTTTTATATATGTGTTTATTTAATATCTTTGTAGAAAGTAACATTGTTTTAGAAATATTCCATCAATTGAAATATAATTCTATGTTTGAAATGTATTTTCATCATCTGAAATGAGAAGCACAAATTACTATAGTATTTCCATCTTTTGAAAATCAAAGCATGATTTGTTTTAATTATGCTTTTGAAATTCCAAACCTATTTGTTCAAAAATTGGATGCATTTATTTGGTTAATTTGAAATTAGCAAATTTTTATAGAAGATTTGGGTGAAATCCTTCTAGTATTTGTCTCATAACCTACTTGTGCCTTTGAGTGTCTGTATATTATCTCCTTCTGGGTTTGAGTTGGGGTAACGCACCATTTGGAGGTGGTTCTTGCAATTGATCTGCGGACTTGGTGAGTTGCCTCCTTATTGGGACTTGGGAAGTTTTTCCTATTTTGGTACATGTTTGTAGTACTTGGGATTGTTTATTCCTGTTTGATATCTGGTACCTTATTCATAGTGTAGATTCTCTTGATATGCATGGCGTATTGCTTCTTTTTCTTCTGCATTGTTAGTGGAAAAAATGTTCCCACTTCCATTTTTTATAATTCCAGGTGATATTCACCGACCCATGGGGATCAAGAATTCCCTTCAGGCTATGTCAGTGCTGAATTAGTTATTGGTTTACTAGGGTACCATGGATATTTCATGACAAATTAATATCAAAGGAGGTTGAGCTTCTTTTTTTGAAGTCAGTATGCATTTTTGAAATCTTGTCGGGACTTAGGAGGTAGTTTTGATTGAGTGATTGGACAAATATCACTACAAAAAACCTTAATTCATTAGGTTTGGTTAGGGAAATATGTCTTATGGATTAGTTATGTTGTTTTACCTAATTTTTTTGGATATATTGAAATCCAAATATTTCTTTTCAATCTATTGAGATTAATTTCACTTATTGCTCTGTTTGAGTGTTAATCTAATGTCTTCTTTGTTGTTTGCTGATGTTGTGTAGAATCATGTATCTAAGAAGACGTGAAATTCAGATCTATTAGAAATATATTTCTAAAAATCCATGAGCGAATCCTATCATGGACCGAACCTAGTTTAGGTGATTATGCACGTTGTCTAGGCTTTGGGACATGCACCACCCACAACACCCATTTAGGATCCAACTATGGAATATAATAGGGTCATTCTCAAGATTTGTTCTCCATATTTCCATCAATAGAATCCATCATTGTTCAAAGTCTCAAATGATCCTCAAGAGGATAAGGAATGTTTGACCAAAATGGAGAGTTTTTTTTGGGTTTTTGTACACAATCGATGAAATCAAAGTGAAGTGTGTTGTCTTTGTATTGGAAGGATTGAGCAGGAGATCGTGCGACACAATGGTAATGGTGAAGAAACGTGAGGGATTAGAGAAGAATTATTTCAATGTTATTTTTACCAAATAGTTTTATCCAGAGTTAATGCTGTTGGCCATGTATTTAGAGTTTTTATAACTTGAGCAGGATGATCGGATCATGATAGAGTATGCAAAATTTTTGCTGAGCTCCTCCATTTCGCACCTAATATAGTATTGAATGAGAAGATGAAGGCTCAAAGGTTAGAATTGGGACTATGTCAGGATATTTGTTTTGTAGTTTTCTTTTGAAACTTTATTTTTTATACTGATATACTAGATAGAGCAATGATGGTCGATATGGACATGGCTGGAAGGATAGGGTTATCAGGAGTTTCTTTCTATCCTAGTGGCAGTGTGCATTCCTATAAGGGAAATAGGAAGAATTATGATTATCTTGGTGGTTCTCAGTAGCATAGATTTTTATAGTACTTATATAGTTATTGGAAGAGGTCATTTTGTTTGTTTCTAGTGTGGTAAGATGGGGCATTCCAAGAGGTCTTGCACTGAGGCACCCAAGATCTGTTGCTCCCGAGGAAACTCAGGTCACTTGTAGAGATTCATTCATGTTTACTTCACTTATCATTTCGGAATTGGATTATCATCACATTATAAAACTACGTAAAAATCATATGATTCATGTGAAAAAGGGTTCCAGCCACAAGAATCTAGAAAGAATATTCTTCATTTAGTGGAAGAGTCTTCAGAGGAAAGGGATATGGGTTTAGTGATTTTGCGAGGTACCATTAATATAGCTTCATCATTACTGACTTATCTATTTTATACTAATGCATCACATTCATTTATTTAAACCTATGTTGTTAATCTGCTTAATCTTCTTATAGATTTTTTATCTTGTAAAATGGATATTACTACACCCCTTGGTATGAAGAGAGATTAGGTTCTCTGTAGTCCTGCTTTTGTTTTCTCTCTGTTAGATGTTGAGATTTCTTGGACTTTTCTGATTCTCGACATGAAATATTTTGATATCATTTTCAGTATTAATTAGATCATTTCCAATAAATATTGGATTTATTATTATCTTTGACAGGTCTCCTTCACTATAATGAGTTGTGTGTGCCGTGTCTTTCAAAAAGAATGGGACCCAAAGTTGAGAAGATCCGGAACTTCCTATCAAGAGTTGGTTAAAGTGATATATGTGTTTACCTTTGATCTAGAAGAATAATATTTGAGTGGTGATCTCCCTCTAATCTTCTTCAAGTTTCTCGATGTGTTTCCTTCAAACATATCTGGTTTCCCCCCAGTAAGGGAGTTTTAGTTTACTATTGACTTAATTCCTGGTGCTCAACCAGTTTTTTTCAATTCTTATAATATATAACCAAATTAAATGAATGATTTGAAGTCTCAATTGGATGGTATTTTAGATAAAGGATTTATACACCTGAGTGTGTCACCTTGGGCAACACTGGTTTTCTTTTCTAAGAAAACTGATGGTTCACTTTGCCTATGTGTTGATTATCTAAAGTTCAACCAAGTTGAAATTAATAATAGGTATTTTATACAATATATTAATGATTTGTTTGATGACTTGAAAGGTTCAATGTGGTTCTCGAAGATTGAACTTTTAACTGGTAACCATCAGTTGAGGATAAAGTAATCTAACATTTAGAAAACTACCATTCGGAGTAGGTATGGTCATTATGAGTACCTTTCATGCTTTTTAGCCTAACCAATGCTCCTATATTTTTCATGGATTTAATGAAAATTGTTTTCCTTGAGTGTCTTGATACCTTCATGTCAGTATTTTTGGAAGAAATCCTTGTCTAATATAAGTCTGAGGAGGATCTTATGCATTATCTAAGAACAATTTGGAGTTTGGTGAGAAATCATCAGCTTTATTCCAAACATTCAAAGTGTGATTTCTTGATTTGTGAAGTGAAGTTATTGGGACACATGGTGTCAGAACAAAGAATATAAATTTATCCCAATAAGGCAAAGGCTATTATGACTTGGGAGAAAACACGAAATTCCATTGAGATTCAGAGCTTCTTGGGCTTAGCCAGATATTATCATTAGTTGCTTAACGAATTATCAAATTTGGATTCTAAAATGAATGATGTAACTCTTAAGGGAGTAAATTTTCCTTAGGATGAGAAATTTCATAATTATTTTATTGACATGATATGTCTTTTGACTACTTCATTGGTGTTGAATCTTCTAGAGGCCAGGTGGGTCTATGTAGTCTTCTGTGATGCTCTAGGTTCATGCTTGGGATGAGTTCTTATGCAGGGTGATCATGTTGTTTCTTATAGATCTCCGTAGCTTAGTTCACATGATAATAATTATCTCAACCATGACCTGGAACTTATATCTGTTATTCACACACTTAAGATTTGGCGTCATTACCTTTATGAAAAAAATGTTTACCATATTTTCTGACCACAGTAGATTGACTAATATCTTATCTCAAAAAGATTTGAATCTTCATCATAGTATTTGTGTGGAATACTTGAATTCTTTTGATTTGAACATCGCCTATACCACAAGGAATGGGAATTTAATTGTAGATGTTTTGAGCAAGAAAATTATGACCCAGTAAGTGAAAGAATCATTAGAAGAGTGGAACTTGATGGCTCTATTTGTACAGTTTCATGATAGAGTCTAGGAATCAGCAGCAGAGGTTTACTTGGCTAGTGTTTAGTTGACTTTTACTCTTCTCAAATTAATTCTACCATAATATTAGATTTATGATGACTTCCATATCATTAGAGGCTCCCTTAAGGGTAGAGAGATCATGATTGATTGGTCACTCTACAAAGAGGGCATTCTATGCTTTCAAAAATATTTTGTGGTACTGCCTTCGGTAAGAAAAGATATAATGGGGGATTACCTTAGTTCCTAGTGGGAAGTGAAACCAAGAACCATGAATATATTCTATGATATGTGGTGTCAATTCTGGTGGCCAGGTATGATATAGGGCATTGCTGAGTTTTTCTCTTTTTGTTATACATGCAAACGGGTTAAGGTTGAGCACCATAATCCTTATAATTTTATTCAGTCACTTATTATCCTTACTTGGAAGTGGGATGAGATCTATATATAATTTTTGGTTGGATTTCCATATACCTAGATAAAGAATAATGTGATATGGGTTTTGATCAACAGGTTCATGAAATTGGCCCACTTTATACCAAATCACGTTATAACCAAAGTCGAAGAGTTGGGAAATATCTATGTGAAATAGATTGTTTGTCTGTGTGGAGTTCCTTCTGCTATAATTTTTAATAGGGATCATAGATTTACTTATTTATTTTTTAGAGTTCTTTAGGAGGTACTGGGATATCACATCCATTTGAGTATGACATACCATCCATAGTCAGATGACTAGACATAAAGATCTATACAAATTATTGGGGATATGCTTCATGCTTGTGTACTCGACTTTGGTGGGGAATGGGACAATTATATGGGAATGGTTGAGTTTTCTTATAATAATAGTTACCATTCCATGATCAAAATGTCTCTTTTTGATGCCTTGTATGGACTTACTTATAGATATCCATTCTGTTGATCAGATATCAGTGAAAGTTCCTTGTTTGGACCGAGCTTGATCCAAGTGACGACAAAAATGATTTAGTTGATTATTCATTGAATGGTGAAGGAATAGAGCTGATATAAATCTTATGTTGATCATCATCGCATACCTTTGGAATTCTTAGTTAGAGGCCAGGTATTCTTGAAAGTTTCACCCCAATTGGTTCATCGATGGCGTGGGAGGCAAGGTAAACATTCTCCACATTTTTTTGGACCTTATGAGGTTGTTGAATAGGTGGAGAAATTTTCATATCTTTTAGAACATCCACTACTTCGTGAATCAATACATATTGTGTTCCATGTATATCAGCTTTGAAATTATCTATATAATCCATCTCATGTTTCGGGTTGGTGTGACTTTGAAGTTGAACTTGATTTATCTAAGACCGAACAACCGGTCAGGATAGTTGATTTTGAAACTAAGGTACTTTTTGGAAGGAAGATACCTTTTGTTCATGTCCAATGAAAGAATGGTTATAATAATCATGAGGCATGTGAGAGGGATTCACTGATGAGAGAGAAATTTCCTTATCTTTTTGACATGGAAGATTCGTCTTAGGCTTTCTAGGGATATAAAATTTTTATGGTGGGGGAGATTGTAACATCATATTACTATTTTCATGTATTCCTAAACCCGTCATTTTTAACTTTATTTGTTATGGATTAGTTTAGGGTTGAATTTAGAAAAAAATTAAAGATTTTGGAAATTTATGGGCTAGTGCATGGTTGGAACATAGGTGGCTCATGGTTTTGCAAACCGTGTGCCCTCTCAAGCCAATTTTTGGAAATTAGATAGTGGGATTTGCATGGATTCCACATAGTTTACCTAACAGTGTGACCCCTCTAGAGTAACTATGTGTACCATTTATAACTAGTGTATAACTTTCACATGGTTTAACAAAACCATGCGCTTGTGATCAAGAAACCGTGTGGGTGAGTTTTTCCTTAATCTTAATTTTTATTAAAAATTCATGAACCCTATATTTAGGTTCCCGATGAACCTCATTCGAACCAAAACGATTTCTACCAACCTTGGAGCTCCCAAGAAGAGTAATTGATCCATCACATCTCTCCAAGAATTGATTTAAATCTAGAGGAACACCCTTTAATATTATCACAGTTAGTTTCCTCCTCATGTTTCTAATCTCCTATTGTCTATATTATCCTCTATAGGGTTCTATGGATACTTGTGTTAATTTTTGGATCTATTAACCACAATTTTTGGTTTTCAAACCTAGGTTTGATCCTCGTATCCCAGTTTCTGTGATCATTGTTCTTTAGGGGAAAATCCCAATTAGGGTTTGACATTTCGAGATCCGTTGGATTCCAAGGTAGGTGGTTCCATTACGACACCCAATTTATATTAACCCAAAATTGCTTTGTTTAATTAAATCTATTTGAATTAAATTAAATTGATTGGTTTTTATTAAATGGTTTTCAATTTTTTTTTGGAAAAACTCAATTCCATTGAATTGGGTTTTTTAGAAAAAAAATTTTTTGGCATAAAATTTGAAAACCCCAAATTCCATTGAAATGGGGAATATTTAGGGAAATTTATGGAAATTTATATTTTTTAATTTGAATTTTGGTTTTTATATACATTTTTTTAAATTAAATTATTGAATTTAATTATGAAATGGATTTGATATAAATTGTGAGAACCCCAAATCTTGTGAATTGGGGATTTGTTATGAAATAGATGGAATTGTTTGAAAATTAAATTGTCAAATTTAATTCTTGAAATTGATTTGAGAAATGGGAATGTGAATTTATTTCAAATCCATATTTGTGAAAATTGATTAAAAATTGTTTTAATAGAAACCCGGTGGTTTTATCGTGGAAAAGGTATGTTTTTTATTTAAAAAATGTTATGGGTTTTGAAGAGAAAATTAGCATATTTGAAATTGAGAATTGAATTTAATTGTATATTAAATAGTCTTAAAATAAGTTTCCCAGCATTGTTTTTTACTAGATCACATGAAATCCTCAGGTAGTTGGTGAGTTGTTTTGGGAGGCACTTTACGACTTACAATGTTCTAAAACTTCTTATTATCACACCACATCCCTTAGGTGATGGTGATGAGTCCACTTTTCCTTAGGCCAAAAGTTTCATATGTGCATATTTTCTATTCCCCAATGTCGAGTACCTAAAGCCTGAAACTATCATAACTGATTAGGAATATGACCATGTTTCCCTCTTGTTTTTTATTTCAAATGTATATATGTTACTGTTTTAAACTGTTTTACATGCCTTGTGGATTTATATAAACTACTTTATATAAAAGTGTTTATTTCATCCATTTCTGGAAAGTAAAATTGTTTTATAAATATTCCATCAATTGAAATGTAAATATTTATTTCAAAATTATTTCAATCATTTGAAATGTGAAGCAAAAATTGATATAGTATTTTCATATTTTGAAAAGTGAATCATGAATTATTATAATTCTGATTTTGAAATACCAAACCCATTTGTTCAAAAATTGAAAGAATTTATTTGGTTAATTTGATATTGGAATCTTGTTATGGAATCTTTTGGTGAAATCATAATGGGATTTGGCTCACACACTACTTGTGCCTTTGAGTGTTTATATATTATCTCCTTCTTGGTTCGAGTAGGGGTAAAGCACCATTTAGAGGTAGTTCTTACTATTGATCCATGGAATTGGTGAGTTGCGTACTTATTGGTACATGGGTATTTTTTCATGTATTGGTACTTGGTTGCAGTACTTGGTATTTTTTATATCTATCTGACTTCTCATACATTACTTCGAGTGGAGTTTCTCTTGATATGCAAGTTTTAATGCTTCTTTTACTTATGCATTGTTAGTGGGAATATCGTTCCCACTTACATTTTGTATGATCCCAGGTGTTAGTCGCTGACTCGTGCGGATTGGGAACACCCTTTGGGCTATGTCAGTGATGGATCATTTATCAGGTTACCAGGGTACCCGGGCTGGTTCATGAAAAAATAATATATTCACTTTAAATTATGTTAAATATATTACATAACATGAGATTTAAGAAATAATAAATGATATATAAATCATATAACATGAAATATAAGTCATAAAAAATGAGTTATAAATAAAAAAAATGATATATAAGTAACTAAATATCATATATTTATCATGAAACATATATAGAAAATAAAATATTATATGTTCACTAGTAAATATTAAATATTGAAAAAAAACATATAGAGCATTTAACATTAAATATTAAGAATAATACATGAAATATTCAACATATGACATATCATATTGATGAAAAAAACTATAAATAGATCACAAAGAGATAAAATATCGATAAAAACATAGCTCTACCTTAAGAAGGGGAATGTAACAAAATAAAGAAAAGAATATTATGATGAAGTGAAAATCTATATTTAAAAATAAACTTAAAAGGTAAGCTAACCCATAAAAAAATAGATAGATAATTAATAAAAACAATAAAAACATCTTTTATTTATATAAATTCTAGAATAAAATTATATAAATATGTAGTGATACAAAAATAAAATCATTACTCAATTAATATAAATAGGAAAGAATGAAAATCCATAATCTTTATCATCCTGAGAAACATAATCACAGGGACTTGAAGAGTCAAAATTCTCTATTGTTTTTACATTTTCAATAGAATGAGATTTATATGGATGGTAGGTAGAGGTTTGGGGGTGGAGTAGGACTAATTTTCAATGTGAAATTAAGAGGTGTCAACTATACCTTGAAATAAAAATATCCAGCCTTAAAATTTTATATCACCTTAGAAAAATTGATAAAATAACACAATAAAAATGTGAAAAAAATTAGGAACATGTACAACCATCCTCTTAATTCTTACCCAAAATCTAAATAAATCTCTTAATCATACCATTATGAATCCATTCTAGTGATATATTTTTTAAATGACCAATAAAATTTTGGCATTCTAAACACTTTTTTCGAAGTACTATTTTTTTTGTGCATATAGAATTTAGTTTTATAAATATTCCTCATGTCAATTATATTTTTAAAAACTCTATGAATATGATAATAGTGAAGATTTAAATTTAACCATTTTTTTTTGAAAGTATTCATTATTAGTTGAATGTTTTCCTAATGATTATTTATCAACAAATCATTCTTATTGATCATGTTTTGGATTAACTTCAATAGTTCTATTATAAGAAAACTTAAAATACTTAAATAATATCTAAATTGGGTAAATTATTTAGTAATAAATTTAATGATATTATATACATGATAAAATGTATCAGGTGTAGGTGTTTCTAGGGCTAAATAATTTAGTATGATTGGTATAGGATATATAATCACTTATATAATCTCTCTCCCAAAATCATCCTTATCAAATATAGGATATAGTAAAAAAATGATAAATGAGATCTTATATCTCATTTAACCATAATAAAATACCATCCAAAACTCTTTGAATATAATCTATGGTCTAATAAAAATCTAACATAGTTATTTGAAAATAATTTAATCTCATAGAAAGCTAATAAATATTTCTGAATAAGGGAGGATGAATAATAAAATAATATGTAATTTTTTATATACCAAATATAACACATTAGTTTAGATATATATGGCTCTATTCTAAGATTTTTGTGAGCTTGGGGTTGAAAATTCGGAATTTTGGATAAGTATAGGAATAAATATTATTAGACACACACTTAGCCAATCTCTATAATCTAACCACACCTAGAAGAAAAAATATTTAAAAGGTTTTTCATAATTAGATTCATAATTATACTTACCATGTATACTAATTTTGAACTATAATTTTTCACTTAGCGAGGGAATCGTAGTAAAATATATGGTTATCCAAATTATGTGAACAAACCATGCGTGTCATAGATTATTAAATAGATTTATATTTTTAATCCTATTTGGAAACCTCAAAACCCCCATACTTATCTCATCTAACCGTTGAAAAATTTAATGTTCCTTGTATAAAATTTTAGGGATCCTACACTAATAAATGATTGGTTTCTTTTAGGGATCTATTAAATCAGTATAGAATTGAAGGTTAAGATTCAATAATTTATCTTAGTTCTTGAATATCACTTTATCCATTTATTTTACGTATTTGATCCTCATAATTCATATGAGTTGTGGATATATTTTATTGTTCTTGGATATGGAATCATGGATATGTGATCATCATGTTTAGAGACTAATAGATCTATTCTCCTTGACATGATTAATGTTTTAGCAACTTTGGGAAATTCTAGAAAGATACAATGATAGGTAGTTGGATCTAATCTCTTCTATAGGTTGCATAATTTTATATGTTTTTTTTATTATTATGGGTTATCAATGAATAAATTTCAAAGTTTATATGCTAAATTTATTTTATGAAAAAATAAGCACTTTTAGCATAATGGGTTTTGAGGAAAAATTCAAGGTTTCTACAACCAAGGATATTTGAAAAATAAATTTGAAAATTGAAAGGGATATTTTCTAATAATTGGGTTTAGAATATTTTGTAATTTAATTGGGAATTTTCAATTGTTTGGATTTTATTTATTTTGGAATTAAAACATAATTTTCAATGGAAAAATGTATAATTTTTTAAACATGTTTAATTTTATGAGAATTCTAGAGTTTTATGATAAATTAATTTTCATAAGTTGAATTTGGAGGATTTGAATTTTGAAATGCAGTCTTGAATTTGGATTTTGGGATTTTCTTTACAAAATCCAAGTGTGTATTTGGTAAAAATGGTTATAGTAAAAGTTTTTTTAAAACCAAAAAGGATCTACCATGGTAAAATAGAAAAATTAAGGAGTATGTGCTAAGGAAATAAATAGTTGGAAAGATCAAAGTTAAAAGGAAACACTCATGTTCTTATTGTAGTGAATTGAATGGTTTGGGATTGTGTGAATGACCATTGACTTGGTTCAAATATGTGTCTAGGAAAGTGATGAATTGATGTTGGTGACTGTTTCGCACGGAATTCGGGGATGACCTCCTGGATGGGAGATTCAAACGTTCCGATTGGTTTCTAGCGGGTTTGTTCGTAGAACCGGAAACATCCAATGATTCCATATCCGTTTGGACCTACTTTCCAAAGGTAGGCACTCATTAGCTTGTGGACTGATGAGGCTTAGGAATTTGCATTGGCCGAGAGGATGGGAGGTCGGACTCATCACACCTTTTTGAGGGGAATTATTGTCTACTCCGGGACTCTCTTTATAGATTTATGTTATGTTCGTGAATCCTTATTACATTACCAAGTATAAAATGATCTTTCCTTTAGTTTTAACAATAAATGATTAAATATGTAAGAAATTTAGAGAATCTTTTATATGTATTCGAGGTTCTTCATCGATAGAGAATCATCTGTATCTATTTAGAGATTCTTGGTCAATGGTATCCTTCAAAACATTTATATAAAAGTCTGTTGGTCATTATGACGACTAGGCTGGTTTTAAAGCCACTCAGTGGGGCACTTGAAGTTTATTGTCATTCAGAAGGACATGGATTATTTCAGAGTTGGGATCGAACCCATAAATGGGCTACCTACGTATCCTTAAAGGAATCAGAACTCACATAGTTCGAGTAAGGGAGTATGAAGTTTATGATTGATGGATCAAAGAAGGATTTCATAATTACTTTTACACTCTATGCTCACGTGAGTCATGCTCGGTGTGAGGAACAAGAGGTATTGGTAAAAATTAGACAATTGTGACATGAAAGATGCAATCATAAGAAATGGTTTGGGGCTTATGTATGTATGACTTCCCATATAGATGAAGGTTTAGGATTTACTTTTAGGGAGAAAATCCAGGAACAGGGTCCATAAAGGTATATGTGCTTCATGGAGATTTGAATACTCTAACTTGGGACTTATTCCTGAAAAGGAAACCCAAATTAAGAGAGGATTGATAACTGGGTTTTACTCCTGAGAAGGAATCCCAGATCAAACGAAAATTAGGACTGGTTAAAGAGAATTTAAGGGACTTGGGGCTTACTCCTGAAAAGGATGCCCAAGATTATGACTGGGACTTATTCCTAAAAAGGAGGCCCAAGTTAGGGGACTTGGGGCTTACTCCTGAAAAGGAATCCCAAGATTATGACTGGGACTTATTCCTGAAAAGGAGACCCAGGTTAAGGATTAAGGTTTGGGGCTTACTCCTGAAAAGGATTCCCAGATTTGGGAATTTTAAGAATTTGGGGCTTATTCCTGAAGAGGATGCCCAAGTTTGGAGGACTTAGGATTGGGGATTATTCCTGAAAAGGAGTCCCAGGTAAGGGGGCTTGGGGCTTACTCCTGATAAGGAAGACCAAAAATTATGACTGGGACTTATTCCTTAAAAGGAGACCCAGGTTAAGGATTCTCTCATCTTAAAGGATGAGGTTGAATGAATGAACTCTCAATCTTTGGTGACATAAAGATGTATAAATCACTATGTTTTGAGAGATATTCCACAGAATTCCTTTCAAATAAGGAATTCAAATCAAGAAATCATGCCATAAATGGCTTTGAAGAGTATCTTGAAGACTGAATCTTGAATAGGAAAGGTGAAATGTCTTAAGAGGGGTAAAATGGGCAAGATGGGCACCCAAAAAAGGCAGGGGCATGCAAGTCTTGAAAGGCGCGCAAGTCTTACGTGGGCACGCAAGTATTGGTCGCGCAGTTATACCTGCGCGACATGTGGGGTACTTGCGCGATTTTCAACCAGCATTTGAAATACTTGAGCGACTCTTTATAAAAGCCTTCAGAATCATCTTGAGGTTATTCCAGAAAAGGGATGTGCAAGTTCTATCCAAGGAATAAAGGCAACGCGCAAGTGTGGCCACTTCCCTTAAGGTCTGGCCACTCTGGTGCGCAAGTGTTGATGCATTTAAACACTTAGGCCTTACTCCCTCTCTTTAGATCTTCCGTTCTAGGTAAGAAATTACCTTAGAAGTGTTCCGGAAGCTTTGAGAAGAGACTTGGGCGCCGGGAGCTTCAATCCGAGTTTCTGGAAAAAAAATCCTCTCGAATGGGGGGCCCACAGGGTCTATTTATAGGCAGAAGAAGACCCTGGGCGGTTACCAGGCGGTTATCACTTAGGTCGCGCAAGTCACTTGCGCGACCTAAAGGGCGTCGTGCAAGTGGACTTGCGTGGCAATGATATAACTTGCGCGGTGCAGTTTCTTTTGATCCTTTGTTCACACCTTTGTCGATTTTTTGATATTTTCTTCAAAGGTTGAATCACTTTGAGCTCAGATATTCCCCTTTTCTGATCTTTAGATTCTGTGACGAAAGGAGTGTTAACAAAAGTCCCCCCTCAGAGTTGGATTCGGAGAGAAATGAGGATTTGACTCTGAGAAAATTGAATACATCCAAAGTAAAAGGGGGCGCACAAGTCTTCCGGGCACAGAGGGCGGCGCGCAAGTGCGCATCGCGCAGGCCTTGAGCGCACTGGGTACGACGCGCAGATAGGCCTCCTGGCCTATAAATACATGTCTTTTGGCCGTGTATAGCATCTGATCCCGAATTTCTCGAGCTCTCGCCGCGCAAGTCATCTTCGCCGCGCAAGTCGCTTTTCCACTGTTTCCTCGCTGCCGCGCTACTCTCAAGGTAATAGGACTTGCGCGGTGACACATGTGCGATAACAACTTGCGCGGCACATGTAACTCTTGCGCGACATCTCCATACTTGCGCGCCTTAATGCCTTAGCCATTTTTTTGATTTCTTTCACAATGTTTGTGAAAAATTAATTCATTTATAAATTAATTTATTCAACTCTTTGTGCAGAATTAATGGCTCTTAGACCCGGATTAATTGATGAACTGGCTAGAAAGTGGATAGATGATATGATGAACATCATTGGCCATGATTACTATACTGTCAAAGATAGTACTCTTCCAGATTTGGCTAAGTATCTGAAGAAATATCATCGCAACTTTCCTCAAAGCACTTATCTACCTTTGTATGGCTATGGTCATCTACAAGAAGTCATTATTCCAGAAATAAAGAATTATCTTCCATTTTCGTGGTTTTAGAATTATACCAACTTTTCTTCAGCAAATATCTCAGGTGGAGGAGTATTTCTAACTGCTGGAACAGTGGAGAAGGCCTATGTGATGCATCATATCCCTTTCACACCAGATCTGAAAAAACATACACCTGAGCTTCAACCACATTGTCATCCTTCAATCTTCCGAAATGCTCAGATGGATCAATCCAAAGGATGGAAGAAAAGTTGGGATTTCCGTCCTGGGGGAGGTGTGAAGCCAACTTGGATGTGGGAATACTGGGTGCGACAGACCTGCGAAGAGTTTATCGAGGATCTGAAGAGAGCTGCAATATATGAGGTTGTCTGGGTTGGGAAAACATATGTTTAAAGACATGATAACTTTGTGCCAGAGATACTCATCCACTAGAGCCCAACAACTAATTCTTTCCATTTTACTCATGGAGAAGTAGGTATCAGTTTGTGGGATGTCCACAAGATTTCAGGGGCTCCAATTTTGGGCGATATGTATGATGAATTCATTCCTCCCAAGGTGACTTGGAATGATTTAGAGAAGACTCCTGCTTTAGCTCAAGAATTATTTAAAATCTTCCACAGGCTCAAGAGTTCAGAGACCTCATTAACTCATTTTAGAAAATATATTCATCTGGAATAATGGATGAAGGTGTTTCTTACTGAGAAGAAAGGGATAGAGACAAAAGAAAAAGGATCCAAGAAAAATAAATACAAGGATACCAGGCCCAGACGTCCTACCACCTATCCAAAACCTGAGAAGAGAGGAGCTCCTGGCACATTCTGGCCAACTCTAAAAGCAGGAGAGTTTGAAAAGTGGGGATATGAAGTGAATCAAAGAATTCCAAAGAAAACTCGTCTGGTGGGTTTCTTGGCAATGTGGCTCAGTGTTTATCTCTTGCCGATCAGGGATTCTAAGGGAGGCGTTAGGCCAGGGACCTTCGTCATTGCGGCAAAGTTGGATGAGGGAAAAATGGTTGGGTTAACTACTCCCATTTTAGCAAAGATTCACAGAAGTTTACTTCATGTCTTCTTGGGTAAATCTCCTTTAAGAATAGTGGGACCATTCCAGGTTTTGTGGGGATGGATCGCCACTCACTTCAGGACTTACAATGTACAGAATGGATTAAAAATTCCTGGAAGCTCTTTCAGACCGTCAGTGAAAGCATTATCTGGAATCTCTCCATTAGATGTTAATGGTTATGACATGAAAGTGAGGCTGAGCATGTTTAAGGAATTCAACTTCATTCCCTATGGAAGTCCGCCATCCGGGCGGTTTGTTGATGATGGGACAACCCATTTGGATTTGAGGGCATACATGCTAGCTTGCAGAGATGGTGTGTTAGTAGCAAGGATTGATGGAGAGATCATATGTGAGGCCTATGATCCATATAGATTTGCACGCCAATTAAGATGTCTGCAACAGATTGTTCTATCCCCTCTGGTACATGTCAGGTTAGAGCAACATCCGATGGTTGCTCGACAACTATGGCTGCTGACATCAAGAGAGAAGACTGGGGCAGTATTTGATCTACCAGTTGAAAAAGCGGCACATAATTTGACTACATTTTATACCGAACGCTGGATAACATCATACCCCAAAGGGATATTGAATCAACCAGTATATCAAGTGGGAAAGAGGAAGAGGACTGTAGAGAAAGAAACCCTTCCTCATGAAGGTGACGCTTCCCCACCTGAAATAGATTCAACAGAATCCTCTTCTAGAACTGATTCATCAGATTATAATGATGGGGATGATGAGGCACAACCGACAACAAAGTGGTTTCGTGCCCGATATAATCCTCCGACCAGAATTAAAAGACCCACTCCATCAACTCCTGGTGAGTTGTTTCATTGTAGTAATTTCAATCACTGCTACTTTATAAAGTAATAAGTCTTACTTTCTTATTCTCTATCTGTAGATGCAGGAGCTGGGAAGAAATTAAAATAAAAAATTGTAGGACCTTCCTCACAGCCTCCATATCTAAGACCAGAGGTTGTTCAGCTATGGTAGAGCTTATACTATGATACTGAGACCGCCTGGCAGGATTTGTGTGAGGGCCTACAACTTCATCAGAGAGCTGAAAATGCTCATATATGCCACTGATGACTCGGTTCCTATCACCATGCGGGTGAAGGAAATGATTGATCGTGGCGCCACTGAGGGGGCTGGTGGTTCTGGAGATGAGGAATGGAAAGAGTACGTGGCTCCTGAAGATGTAAGTTTTCTTTCCTTATTTTCTTTGCAACTTGATTTCAGTTGAAGCTTTGTTACTTAAGGAAGTTATTTTCTTCATCTCACAGCTTGCAAAGAAAGGAAATGGGGTTCCTTTGCCACAGTATATCCCTGGTGGTACTGCTTTCTGGGCTTCTGCTGATTCTCCTCGCAAACCAGGCGAGATATCTCCAGGCCAGCAGGCCATGAATGAGGCGCTGGACATAGCCTTCCATTCACCAATCCAAGTGCCAATAAGGGAGACTAATGATACTCCGAAAAAACAAAAGAAGACAAGGCAATGAAGGAGGAAATCCATAGATAAACGCTTCATTAGTAGTGGTAAGTCCTTCGAATAATCATGAGTTTATACTCATAATAACATGGTTACTCATATTTCTGAGGATTGCAGGGGCTTCTTCAATTTCCCCCTTGAGGGAAGGGACTGACCCAACTTCAAAGGCCGTGGAGGGTGCTGTAGAAAAATCACAGACCCAAGCTGACTTGGTTGCTCCTGGAGAAGAGATACCATCCATTCCCAGTATCCCTCATACTGCTGAAGATGTTGTCCAGGGTCAAGGGTTGCAGGACATAAGTCGGCAAGAAGATGTAGCAAATGCTCCCACTGGTGAGACTAACCAGGATTCTGAAGTATCATTGGATGAAATGATGAATCAAGAAATGACTTTTGAAGAATTTTATGATCATGCTAAGTTGTCATGTGATTTAGAAGACCTTGGGCGTGAGTGCTACCCTTCGCCCAATTTTTTTTTAAAAATTTATACTTCTAACCATGACTGAAAACAATATGCAGTTTCTTCCGTAGAAGCTGCTGAACTGCCAATGCCTGAAGAGGGTGTGGACATTGATGTCAACCCTACCATTGCAGAAACATTATCTCAAGTAGAGATAAACCCATAAACCCTCTTGAGACCCATCTTGAAAATCCTGTTGAGACCGGGAAAGATGGGGAGAAGTCTTTTCAGGTTGCTAAACCATCCTTGGGTAAGGGATAACAATATTTGTGATTGTACTTTATTCGCAAGACAATCTATTCTTTTGTTATCCTTTGAAGATAACTAAATTTTTCAATTAATCATGCAGGACCATCAACTGTAATGACTAGATCCGGAGGTGAGGCCTTAGCCTCTACCCCAACAAGAATTGAAAGTTAAGAAGCACAAATCAGGGGGAAAAGCAGGACATGACACTTCTTTAAGTGCATTAATTCCGGATTACATTCCCCCCTCTGATGATGATGTTGAATCAGATCCAGAGATGCTTAAAGTGTTCAGCTTTTCATGACGTAAGGCGTGGAACAACATATGGAACATCATATCTGGGGTGCCTTTCGAAGAGCTACCATCAAAAATTCCTCGATTTTCATCCCAATTTGTTATACTAGGACTTGGTGGTTTTGGATATGAAAAGATCCACGCCACGGTGAAACAGATCATTTTCAAGAGGGAGCAGGCTCAAAAAAGTCGCGAAGATTTGATCAGAGTGAAATTTTCAGTCAACATAGGCGAATTTGAGGCTCCGGTATCCCAGGCTGAAGCTGATTATGCTGCCAAGATGAAGGAGATGAAGCATAAAATCAAAGAAAAAGTTGTCCATCAGGTGCAACTACAGCAAAAGTTATATGTTGTTATTGGGGAACTTGATCAGCTTAATAAATCATTGGATGAAACTCATATGAATGGCATGAAAGCCATCACAGATGCTAAGAAGGCACTTCATCAAGCTGAAAAGAGTGAAGCTGGTCAAGTGCACGAGCTTCAAGTAACTGCTGATAAATCTCATGATGCCGTAAATCAAATGAAGAGTTATGTTGAAAGTCTCTTGTAATTCTTGAAAAAGAGAAGAGACTCCAGTCTGTGGATGTCCTTCTAACTCTTGTGCATCAATGAAAAACACTTTCATCTTCAATCATTTGTACCTGCATTCCTTCACTACCTGCTTCAATTCTACTTAAGCCAGTGGGCTTAGTAATCATAGTTTGATTTTTACTAGGATTATTACAAATAACCCTACAAACTTTGAACCTTTTAATTGCTCAATATTACCTAAATCATACAAAAAATGTATATTTAGTGAGATAGAACTTGACTTTTATTCAGAGTTCCTTTGTCTTTTATGGGCAGTTTAAAGTCATGCATGCCGGACATAAAGGGGATAATGTTAAAATTGATTCAATTCCATGACAATTTATCTGAAAACATATTACCATACTCAAGTATGAGAGAAAATATGTAAACTATGTCTTAAGAATATTTGAATCTGAGGAATGATATGAAAAAGAGCTAAAAGGAATTAGAAGAAGTAGTTTCCAAGAATTATGTTACTATTATTTAACAAAACCCGTTAGGGGGTTGAAATATGCAGGGCCACCTAAGGGCATTGGCTGCATGGTCAAATAAATAGCATCTTTCAGCTGACAAGTCTGTTATGTGGACTGTTTATGCAAGGCCACCTATGGGCACATGCTGCATAGTCAGACAAAAGAACTCTCAGAAATTTACTTTCCTAGTTCTAAAAGCCAGTGAAAGTTTATGGAGATTCAAATTTTCTAAAGTATAGATTTTTTTGTTTGGAAAGAGGTACTTGAATATGGAGAAGATATTTTCAGTCAAGATTATCGAAGAACTGGATGAATATCACTCCTACGAAGGTCTGACCCTAACGTAGGGAAGAAGAATAAACCATAGACTTGAATACTTTCAGATCATGAAAAAGGATATGGGACAAATATGTTAAGGAAGGCTATTTTTTTTGCGGATCCCTACATACTGTCGTTTAAGACAAATAAGGACAAAAGAGGCATTCTTCCCAAGAATGAAGTTACCATTATTTAACAAACCCGTTAGAGGGTTGAAATATGCAGGGCCACCTAAGTTCATTGGCTGCATGGTCAAATAAATAGCATCTTTCGGCTGACAAGTCTGTTATGTGGACTGTTTATGCAAGGCCACCTATGGGCATGTGCTCCATAGTCAAGAAAAAGAATTCTCAGAAGTTTGACATTTTTGTGACTAGAAGTCATGAAAAGGGTTATGAAGATCTAAAAATATTTAAGGTTAGGATTATAACACATAAATATGGGTATTGTCCAATGTATATAGAGATACATAGGTCAATGATAACCATAATCATGTTGTGGATGGGTCTTGAATTGAAATTTTGGACTTCACTATGTATCTCATAAGAATGAGAATCAAGCCATACGTAGTTCTTGAAATGCAGTTTAACGTCGTGCAGGACGAAAATATGAGAGATCTCAGTTTAGTGTCATAGAGTTCGGACCATAATAATGAATACACAGTGTGTGTTTCCATGATGACTTTTCAACTAAGTGAATGAAAGTGAAATTTGGGGTTAGGCCCAAAAGACTTGGGACTGGATTCGAGGGACACTCGAATGTTCCTACGTATCCCATAAGGATGGGAATCAAGTCCACATAGTTTTTGAACTACCCTTTGTACAAATTTGGTTCATACATGTGAAGGGTGAAAGGGGACTTTAGTATAATGATGGTTTAACCCAAGATAAAAAGTTTAGGCATTTCCATGTATGCACGTAGTCTTTTGAAATAAAACATGATTGAAAAATCAATGTCAATAGTAGTTCTCTCTCAAATGAGGAAATCAAAGAGTATTGTAGTTTATTGTCGTACCAGACAAAAGTGTTGCATAGTTTAACGTCATATAACAAGGAATAAAGTGAATCAATGTAAAGATATTGATTCCAGGGGCGGTTTCACGAATCAACATCATATGAGATGGTGGTGAACCGATGTGAAGAGATTTTTTTTGGGCTTGAACCCTGGGAGGTTGCCTACATACCCAGCCTGGAGGGCAAGGATCAAAGTCTGTGTAGTTTAATTAAATAATGAATTAATGATCAAGTTGTTCTTGGGGACAACGATAATAAAAAAAAATGTTGTTGGGACTTACACATGGTTAGTGGCCCAAAGAGAGTGTTATGGTTGAGGTTTTCTCTAAGCTCATGTGAGTCATACTCGGTGTGAGAAACAAGAGGTAACAACAACCTTAACGATGCACAGTTTAATGTCATGTAGGACATATCAAGGGACTATGCAGTTTAAAGTCTTGAAGTTAGGACTGTTGGTGCTGCACAGTTTAGTGTCATGTAGCAGGGACAATATAATAGTTTAATGTCATTTAGGACATATCAAGGACTTTCTGTACAGTTTAGCGTCATGTAGTTAGGACAACAGGGACAATAGAGTTTAACGTCATGTTGGAAGAAAAGGGGGACTGCGTAGTTTAATGTCATGCAGTAAGGACAAAATAACACACCATTTACGTCATGTTGGACGCATTGGGGATTTTTTTCCCACAGTTTAATGTCATGTTGGACGAAAGTGTGAATAGTTTAAGGTCATATGCATGGACCGTGGATGGTGCAGTTTAATGTCATGCTGGACCTTTTATGATTATATAGTTTAACGTCTTTCCAGACGTAAGGGACTTTTTTACAGTTTAGCGTCATGTAGTTGGGACGTCACAGTTTAACGTCTTGCTGGACATAAGGGACTTGCAAATAGTTTATGGTCATATGCATGGACCAGGGATGATGCAGTTTAAGGTCATGCTGGACAGTTTAGGGAACTTTTTCACAGTTTAATGTTGTGTGGGACGAAGTTACAGTTTAAGGTCATACTGGACCATTGCTGTATAGTTTAACGTCATATAGCAAGGACGAACTGGTGCTGCACAGTTTAGTGTCATGTTGCAGGGACATCTTCTTTTCTATAGTTTAACGTCATGTTGGAGGTAGTTGTAGTTTAAGGTCATACTAGACCATGGTTGTATGAACTAATTGTAAGAATCTTGGTTCTGGGGACCATATTTTGTGTTTATACAAAATATTTCTTCAGAAATCTGACATTGGTTGGAGTCGTGATGAGTTCTCCATCCATTGAGATTAATGAATAAGCTCCATTGGAGTAGACCTTATGTATTGAATAAGGTCCTTCCCATTTTGGTTCAATCTTGGGAGGATTCTTTACTGGTATCATTGGTGTTCTGAGAACCAATACCAATTCTCCCTGAATGAATGGATGAAGACGAACTTTTTTGTTAAAAGCTCGTGCTATTCGATTCTGATAGATTTCCAAGTGGTGCAAAGTGCACAATCTTTTCTCATCTAACTGTTCCAATTCATTCAATCGCTTTTGGGATTGCTCATCTGTAGATAACTGATCACAAATGGATACTCTGAGTGAGGGCAATTGAACTTCAATTGGAAAGACTGCTTCTGTTCCATATACCACCGAATATGGAGTTGACCGCGTTGCATTGCGGGTGGTAGTCCGATAAGCCCATAAAGCATGAAAGAGTTTATGAGGCCATGACCTCTTATCTTTATCCACCATATTTTGAAGTATATTTGAAAGAGTCTTGTTAAAGGCTTCTATTTGGCCATTGGCCGCCGCATGATACCGAGATGAATGGTTGGATTTAATGTTGTATTCTTGATACAATTTCTTCACCTCAGAAGAACAGAAGTTGGTGTCATTGTCCATCAATATGGTATGAGGGACACCAAATCTAGTAATGATGTTAGACTTGATGAAGTTAACAATGAATTTAGAACTAATTTCTTTGAGAGGTACTACCTCTGCCCATTTGGAAAAGAAATCAGTGGCAGTAAGAATGCACTTAAACTGCTTGGCCGTAGCGGAAGGGTAAGGTCCCACCACATCCATTCCCCATGTTTTAAATGGCCATGAGTATTTAGCTGTATGAAGCAACTCTGGAGGTTGATGAATGAAGTTGTCATGTACTTGACATGAATGACACTTCTTTGTGAAATCAACACAATCTTGTATCATTGAAGGCCAAAAGTATCCAAGCCTTAGAATTTGATCAGACAATCTATGTCCAGACTGGTGGGCACCACAGACTCCTGCATGCACTTCTTTCATGACAGCCGTTGTATCTTCACCATCAATGCATCTGAAGAGAACTCCATCAAAACCACGTTTGTAAAGAATTTTCTCTAGGTGGTTTGGGCCATCATAAAGAGTAAAATTGACCACACGTCGCCGGATTTGTTCTTTCTCGGCTCTATCTGGTGGAAGTGTTCCATTTTGAAGGTATTCCATGATAGTTGACATCCATCATGTAGTATGACCATACGGTTCAGGATTGGGACTAATTTCATTAATTTCCTCTGTTCTGGCTTGAACATAAGGTGAAATTGCACGACGGTGGGAAATACCGATGGTTGTCTCGTCCCGATTTGGATCTGCTAGAGCTGTGGCTATATTAGCCAGTGCATCAGCTTGAGCATTTTGTGATCTTGGGACATAAGAAAATGTCGGTTCTGAAGGGAATTCCTCCATTAACTCTCTGACGTAATCATACAAAGGGATTAATTCTTCTTTTCTAATGGAATAATCCCCATTGACTTGTTTGATTACCAGGTCTGAATCACCTTTCACCTTTAAGTGATTCACTTGTGCTTGGAGTGATAACTCCAAGCTTGTAATGAGAGCTTGGTATTTGGCTTCATTATTGGTACCACCTTCCCATAATAAAAAGGAATAAGGTAACACTGCCTTATCTGGGGGAAATGAGCACAATTCCTAAACCAACTTTGTTGAATTTATGATTTTCCATTTTCTTCCCTGTTGGACTTCTGGAAGCACCATCAAAATACATTTCCCATGTTTGAGGATTGTCTTGAATAGAGAAAACTTCCTCATCAGGGATTTCAATATCTAAAGACGTGTCTTCCACTGAAGGATGTTCAGCCGGGAAATTAGCTAGATCTTGGCCCTTTATTGCCTTTTGAGATACATACTGAATGTCGAACTGCTGCAAAATAACTTCCCACCTTGCTAGGCGTCCTGTAAGCATTGGATGACTAAGGATGAATTTGAGCGGATTATTGTGAGATACCAATTGGACCTCGTGATGTTGCAGGTAGTGTCTAAGTTTCTGAACTGCAAAGATTAATGCTAGGCAGCACTTCTCAATACTTGAATACCGGGTTTCTGCTTCAAGCATAGTTCTACTGAGATAGTAGAGGCTATTTTCATTCCCAACATCATTCTTTTGAGCGAGAAAGGAACCCAATGATCGCTCCAGAGCTGTCACATAGAGGATAAGTGGTCTACCTTCAACAGGTGGCATGAGTACTGGTGTAATCAAGAGGTATTTCTTGAGAACATCAAATGCTTCTTGACATTCTTCAGTCCACTGGTAAGTGACTCCTTTCTTCAATAATTTGGTAAAGGGTAAACTTTTTCCTGCCAAATTGGCGATGAAACGCCGAATATAGGCTAAGTTTCCTTGAAGTCCTCTTAATTCATTCAAATTATGAGGAGGTGACATACAAAGGATCGATTTGGTCTTCTCAGGATCGACTTCAATACCACGATGGCATACAAAAAAGCTGAGATATTTTCCTGAGGTTACCCCAAAAGAACATTTTAAGGGGTTCATCTTCAAATTATGTTGTCGAAGCTTGTGGAATATGACTTCCAAATCAGCCAAGTGATTAGAACGTTGTTTGTATTTAACCACCAAATCATCCACATAGCATTCAACAAACTTCTCTAAGAAAGGTTTGAAGATACGATGCATGGCGCGTTGATATGTTGCACCTGCATTATTTAAACCAAAGGGAATCACTCGGTAACAAAACACACCTTGAGGAGCTCTGAAGGCTGTAGATTCCTCATCTTCTGGGGCCATTCGGATCTGATTATATCCGGAATATCCATCCATGAAAGAAAGTACTTCATAGCCAGCCGTCGCATCAATTAAGAGTTCTGTAATAGGAAATGGGAAATCATCTTTAGGACAATACCGATTAAGATCTCTGAAATCGATGCAAACCCTAATTTGTCCGTTCTTCTTCTTTACAGGGACAATATTAGCCAACCACTTGGGATACTGAACTTCTCTGACGATGTTAGATTTGATCAGCTTATCCACTTCACCTTCAATTTTGGAAGCATAAGTTGGGTGTGTTCTTCTCGCGGCTTGCTTAAATCCTCGATGTTCTTTTGGTAAACCCAAATGATGAGTAGCAACATCAGGATCAAGCCCAGGAATTTCTGTATAATTCCAAGAAAAAATATCTTTATTTTTATTTAGAAAAGAAATATACATCTCTTTCTCTTCAAGGATCATGGCCGCACTAATTAAAGTGGGGCGTGGATCTTTCTCTGTACCCATATTTACTTCTCTGAGTTTATCCACAGTGGTAGAGATACCTTATTCAAATGCTGGAGGAGCATCTCTAAGATCTTCCTCTTCCTCTTTATCTCATGATATTTCTTCTGTTTCTACTTGCAAAGTAGATGACAAAACGAAATTCTCATGATCATAAGAGATATCAAAAATTTCAAATTTTGAAGAAGAAGCTTCCATTTACGACCCTATTGATGATAAAGGGCCTTCTTTGGGAAATAAAGAGGAGATGATGGATTGAGAATCGACATCATTATTCACCTCTGGTGTTGCTATAACATCTTCTGGCCTGATTGGCGAAGTATAGACTTGTTGGACTTCAGCAGATGAAATGAAAACATCACCACTTAGGCTTTCATCACTGTTTGGTAGGTTACCAATTTCTCCCATGTTGTCTGGCTCGATTTCCATAATTGACATTATGGATCTTTCCATAAGAATATTTTTATTTGGGCCTATTTTGTCAATTTGACTTGATAGGTAACACATAATCTGTACTCACATGTGTAAATGGATTTATTGGAATCTTCTCCAAACCATATAGAGCATTAACTTTGGTAATTTCCTTCATTGTAGATTTTTCTCTTCCCTTCATGTGATAAAATTCTGCCTCAATGTTTTGAGACTCACATGTCTTGAACGGGGCCTTATCACCATACAATGTTCCAACTTGACCATTGAAATAGTATTTGAGACATTGATGGTATGATGAAGGAATAGCTTCTTGCTGATGTAGCCAGGGTCTTCCAAGAAAGACGTTGAAAGCTGAGTCTTGATCAACAATCATGAAATCCGAATTGGATACAAGATCTCCAAACTGAGTTTTGAGTGTAACTTCGCCCATTGGTTCTTGTTCATTTTTATCATATCCTTGTAACATCATGTTATAAGGAGATAAATCAGATTTCGTGAGGCCCAATCAACGAAGTGTACGAATGGGCATGAGGTTGACTCCTGAACCATTGTCAATGAAAGCTCTTTGGATATATGCACCATTGACTTTGCCAGATAAGTACAAAGGTTTTATGTGCCCATGCACAACATCATCTTCATCTTTATCAGTAAAAGATATCACTACATGGCATTCTGCAGGATTATTCTCTATGTGATAGACTTCAGCTGCAACAATTTCAGCTTCAAACTCATGAGGACTTGACAAAGCTTCGATGAATGCTTCCCGAAGATCTTTTGACATATTCAAAGCATCCAAAATTGATAACTTGGATGGTACTTGGGACAAGTGTTTCAATATATCATACTTTTGATCTAGAGGTCTTCGTTTCCCAACATGAATATGCGGTTTAGAAGGTACCTTGGAAGAAGATGCTTTGGAAGCTGATGCATCTTGTATTGAAGTTGGCAACATCCTTGGTTTTGGAAGATTAGACTGATTAGATCCATTTACTTGCTGAGATAAAGAAGATGGAACCTTTAATCGGTCTTCCAAAATAACTGTGCCAAAACTGAGTTGGCTATTAGCAGAAGAACCTGCTTGTTCTTTTTGAACTCGCTGAAGGGCTCTACCACGAGTTTCTGCTGCATATACAGTGCTAGCAGGGGTAGAATTGGAGTAGTGGCTTCGGAAAGATCCACGTCTTCCCCTATATCCTGAACCTCTAGAACTTCCTCGGATTCCCTTATTTGATACAGGGAATTCAGGCTCATCTAGACTGGAATATGGATCTGTTAATTGAATCATATTAACAGAACCGAAGATTAACTCTTCGTCTGATAAAGACTCTGCCTGATTAGCCTATTTAGGCTGTTCCATTTGATGGGGCGGTTCCCGTGGCTTTGAAGTAGATGGCATAAAGTCTGATAGAGTCAAAGACAATTTAGGCTTTGACACATACTCATCTTCTTCTGATTCATTTTTCTTCTTTGAATCAAGACGTTTCTTTGAGGATTTTCCCTCTGATGAAGAGGGTTTTACTGCAATATTCAAGGTAGAAGACACTATTGGTTTCTTTAATTGTGTTCGAAAAATGGCATGAGTCCGATTGATTGTCTTTATGACCATCCAATCATCATACTTCTTTGCATTTCTACTTTTGACTTCTTGCCATTCACCTTCTTCCTCTAGAACTGTAGCAGTGACACATGCTATCTGAGTCGAAGAACCTTTCGACTTGACTTGTCACAAGTCGACCATCTTTTGCAGGAGGTCTTTAAAGACAAAACACTCCTGGATGGGATGCCCCAACATTTGATGAAAGGGACAATAATTGGGACGGTCTTCATCTCCTTCCTTGTTTGGCCTCTTGGGCACTGGTAATTGAACCAAATTATTTTCCAGAGCTGAAATGAAGTAACCAGGAACCTGCTCACTTCGGAAAGAGTATGTTTTACTCTTCAAATCCTCAAATTGTTTTCATCATTGATCTTTTTGATCAATTGGACGAAACAACCTTTGTTGTTGGCGTTCAGGAGGTGGAGCTCTTTGAGAAGATGAAGGTTTTGAAGTAAAAATAGGTACAGGTGCTTGTTTAAGCATAACTGTAGCAGTTTCTTCTTTACCCATTCTCCTTCCTGGAGCTGATGGAATTACACGAGATTTAACCTTAGCCTATATAAGGGAATCTTCAATCTGCTGAGCGATTGAAGTAAGGTCTCGAAACCCACCTGTGTATTTTACAGGGATTAATGGCGTGCGTAATTCGTCACACAAATTTTCCACACAGATTGGCAACAGCTCTTCCTGAGGGAGTGCTAAACTCAGGGAATACGTTAATCCCTTCCAGCGATCAATGAAATCAGAGACTCTTTCATTCTCCCTTTTCTTGAAGTTTGTAAGATCGAAAACTGTCGTTTTTGGCAAAGTTGAGATGAACCGGAGAAGGAATTTTTGCCGAAGATCCTCCCATCCGATGATTGACCGGGATTGCAAGCTTGTATACCAGACAAAAGCTGGTCCTTGTAAGGTTTGAACAAAGCATCTGAGTTTCACTACTTCTTGCTGTTCTGGAGTTCCCATCATAGGATCACAACAAGACACGTAATGTGTCAAATGTTGTTCAGGGTCGCCTGATCCATTGAAAGTAGGGAAAACAGGGTTTCCAAAACTGGATAGAGGAGAAATTGAATGTACCCATTCAGGGTAAACTTTCTTTTCAGGTTGAACTTGCACCTGTTTCCCTTCCATAGTTTCTAACCGAGCTGTTAATGACTCAACAGTAGTTATTAACTTTTGAGAAACATCAGGTTGAACTTGGTTTTGGGTAGGTGCAATGAATGGAGCTTGGACAGACGTGGTGGTTGGTGCTGCAAACTGATGGTAGTGCTGCTAAACGTTGTTGCGTTTTACCCATAGTATTAGACCTCTGAGGGTGTACTAATAAAGGAGGATATTCCCGATCCATCTTAGAAGTTACAACAAATTCCTTCGGCTGTGGGACTTCAACATTCTTAAGAAGAAGACTACTCTGAAGTAGTTCTTCATTCAACCTTCTTAATTCTTTCATTTCTTCCTCCTGTTGTGAAAACCTTTGCTCTAATGAGAGAGATTGACCTTCTCCAGAGGAAGGATATGTAACCTTATTCTTTCCCTTCCCTTTGTTGGATACCTTTTGGAGGGAGGGAAGTGGATTACCTAGGTTCTGAGTAATCCTTTGACTTTGTGTACGTACACCTTCTTCATTTGTATCGGTGCGTACATTTTCTTGAGCAGGACGATCTTCATCTGAGTCCCCTGAGTGAACCTCCTCTGGTGGATTAGCAACAACGGAATTGATGACATTGATTGATGCATAATGCATCACATGCCTTCTATCAACATTTATGTGATATTTCCTTCTTTCATGTCTTTGACGAGACATTGACTTTTGTTGATTTAATCTTTTAGGAACTTCTTGACGAGATATAACTTGGAGGGATTCTCCTGATAATTTGTCTCTTCGTTCCTCTTGGGGATTCTTCCCCAATCGAGAAAAGACCGATATTCTCTGAGAATTGGATTTGATGATTTGAAAAAGTCCCCAGTCTCGAGAACTGGGGATGTTCCTACTGTTTCCGCTCAACTCCTCGAATCCCATTTGTTGACTCTGAGGGTTGAGTTAAAGGAGTCCCCAGTCTGACAAGCTGGGGTGGCTCTTGACATGCTATGTCTGAGACCTTCTTAAAAGATCTCTTGATATTGCGAATATTAGTTCGGAAATTAGCTGGATGCATTAGCCTGTATCCACTTTTATCACCTGGTTCAACAGACCGTTGGATGATTTCCGAAACTTCTGTCATTTGATGATGTGTTTTCTCCATACGAGAGGCTTGGGAAATATTCTCGCCTGCTTTATATAGGATAAATTCAACAACTTGTTATCTATATGCTTGATTTTGAGAGGAACTAGTTAAAGACTGTTCTTGAGCAAGCTTTTGATTATGAACAAAGCCCATTGACTGTGGCCGGCCATGGGCAATAACATTGCATGAGACCATTTTTGGCAGGCTTTGCTGACTGGAAAGCACTGTGAAATGTAGTGCTCCGTGAACACCCCATCCTCTGATATGAACACCAGATGGGGCATTGGAAATTAAACGACACAATTTTCTTAGTGCGCCAAGGCATGAACGTTGAAGGGTTCTCTGCTGCTTTTCAGCCTTCGGATACGGAGAGACTGATAGAGATGCCAAATCAATCTGACGTTGTATCCCTTCTATTATCTTAAGATGATGTTCATATTAATCATAAGATAATACCTTCTTCTTCAATTGACAAAGAGTTTTCCATATGTTGAGACGAATATCATGGATTCCATCATCCGTCAACATCATTGGAATGTCGTACTGGGAGTCAGCCAAAGGCCAAAACATGACTGGTACCTCACCTTTTTCCAGTTTTTTCCTCATGTTCATCATTTCCTCTTTATCATTAAATGAAGACTCTTCTACCTGTTTTGACCAGAGTTGGTGTTTCCTTGTTGCTTCATCGGATTCAACAAGATTGGTAGAGTGATCATTGATCAAACTAGAAGATGCATGACTTAGGGGTGGTTCGGAGAATGACCTACACCCTGGGCTATCTTCTGATTGAGAAAGTATTTCACTTGCTAGAGATAAAGCATCAGACATGACTCATTTCGCATTTTCAAGTGCCTCAAGATAAGAGGGCTTTCTCGGCACTACATTGTCCACTGGAGTATTTTCCAGGAAATGTGAATCACTAATGCGGAGAGGACTTTTGCAGCGAAATTCATCATCATGGGGAGGACCACAATAATGGGTTACATCAAAAGATGAGATCTCTTTCTCCTTGGTCTTCTGACCACACAGAGGGTTCTTGTGGCTCTTATCTGAAGAAGAAACTTCAAGATTGACCGAATTTTCATGAAGCAAGCCTTCATGAGGAAGTGTCTGTTGAAGACTTTCAGAATTAATGTTCCCGTTATTGGGAAATGAGAGAGTAGAACCTTGAATTCCAACAGATAAATGTCTGAGGGCTTTAAGAACTCCAGCATCGAGCAAGGCCTTGTTACAGATTGGCCTTTGATCTCCTGACTGTGCTGGGAAGATCTTTTTCTTAGATGCCTTCTTACTCACTTTGGAAACCACTTGTTGACGAAAGTGGTTACTCTGAGCAGGTGTATGTGCATGATCAAGAAATATGGTCAGGTTAGGCTGACGATGTCCACTCAAATCAGGTGTATGTGCCTGACTTGGTTGTCCGTATGATATGGGGGAGTATTCCCCATAACCCTCTTGGACTGGAAAAGATGTGTGTGTCTGTTCCGGAGTGAATCGTTGATGTGTCACTCCACTTCTAGGGATAGATTTATGTTTCTTTCCCAGATATGATGCAAAAATTGTTATGATATCCTGGAAAGCATCCAGAATATGAGCAGGAATTTGCTTCTGCTCTTTCACCATTGACAAAATATGTTTGGTGCCTTCAGCCGCCGGAACGGGGATATACGTCCAGTCCGGGCTTGGAGTAGGTGTATGTGCCTGCTCCTGTCCTCCTTTTCCTATTAGTGAATCCTGACAGTACTCAAGTGTGGAGGTAGAGAGTTGAGTCTGCCTCCTGTTTGTCGTCGGGGCTTTTCGACTGACTTCTCCGTGCGCTACCAAGAGAGACTGTTGGTAGGCTTGATTAGTATTAGCAGGTGTATATGCCTGCTGATTACACTTCACCAAACGCGGTTGATGAGATCCATCATATGTAGTCAGATGAGCCTTCTGACTAACTGATGATGTATAAGCAGGTGTATGTTCCTGCCTATAGTACTCCACTGGAATTGCCTAGCGGGATTGGCTTGATGCTGCCAGAAGAGTCTGCTGGACAGCAGAATTAAAACGGACAGGTGTGTGTGCCTGCTCGTTTTTCGCCACCAAGTTAGGTTGGTGGACTTCTCAGGAGATGGAAGGGATGAAAACCTACCTATTGTTAACCGGATTCTGTCTCTGGCAGTTCGTCTTGCTTTCTCGGGTTCGAGGAATCTGAGCTGAATACCTGGAGTCGGTACCCTCATCATGTTGAGGGCGCACTACCGCACGAGTCTGGCGGCGATTGTTGATGGGAGACCACGGGAAGGACTCCTGTCTTTTTGAATTAAGGCCCCGAGGGACCTGCTCATTCACTTCCTCAGAGTAAGGGAGTGAATGGAAATTGTGTTCTGGGGATAACGACCCGAAACGGTTGGAGACGGTAGTCAGCACTGCCTGCCTCTTGATCACTGGTCGTCGTTGTCCAGACGACCTGTGTGATTTGTTCACTTGGAGGGCCTGTCGGGCAGTCTCCAAAGTTGGGATGGTACCATGTTGACGGTACTCCTTAACTAGTGCATTTGATACCCAGCGTTGAAGATGCTGAGTAGGTGATGTCATCCTCAGAGCGGATGATGATCCAGTAGGAATAGAAGCAGTGGTATTTGCAGCAGTAGTATTCACAGATATGAATTTGAGAGCAGCCATTATGGAAATATAGAAGATCTTGGAAAGGAGTGCCTGTTTGATATAACAGACGTAATCAAGATGAAATTCAGCCACTTCATCCTTTGGATGAGCACACATGTCAATGATTGTTTTTGTTATCCCTCTTATTGAGTTTTAAATAGGGGCTTTAACAAATAGGTAAAACACCACTTTAACTTGGTTAAGGATTCACGTCGGGTTCGCCATTTTTGTTTCGCACGGAATTCGGGGATAACCTCCTGGATGGGAGATTCAAACGTTCTGATCGGTTTCTAGCGGGTTTGTTCGTAGAACCGGAAACATCCAATGATTCCACATCCGTTTGGACCTACTTTCCAAAGGTAGGCGCTCATTAGCTTGTGGACTGATGAGGCTTAGGAATTTTCATTGGTCGAGAGGATGAGAGGTCGGACTCATCACACCTTTTTGAGGGGAATTATTGTCTACTCCGGGACTCTCTTTATAGATTTAAGTTATGTTCGTGAATCCTTATTACATTACCAAGTATAAAATGAGCTTTCCTTTAGTTTTAAAAATCAATGATTAAATATGTAAGAAATTTACAGAATATTTTATATGTATTCAAGGTTCTTCATCGATAGAGAATCATCTGTATCTATTTAGATATTCTTGGTCAATGGTATCCTTCAAAACATTTATATAAATGTCTCTTGGTCATTATGATGACTAGGCTGGTTTTAAAGCCACTCAGTGGGGCACTTGAAGTTTATTGTCATTCAGAAGGACATGTATTATTTCAGAGTTGGGATCGAACCCATAAATGGGATACCTACGTATCCTTAAAGGAATCAGAACCCATGTAGTTCGAGTAAGGGAGTATGACGTTTATGATTGATGGCTCAAAGAAGGATGTCATAATTACTTTTACACTCTAAGCTCACGTGAGTCATGCTCGGTGTGAGAAACAAGAGGTATTGGTAAAAATTAGACAATTGTGCCATGAAAGATGCAATCATAAGAAATGGTTTGGGGATTATGTATGTATGACTGCCCAGATAGATGAAGGTTTAGGATTTACTTTTAGGGAGAAAATCCAGAAACATGGTCCATAAAGGTATATGTGCTTCATGGAGATTTGAATACTCTAACTTGGGACTTATTCCTAAAAAGGAAACCCAAATTAGGAGAGGATTGATAACTGGGTTTTACTCCTGAGAAGGAATCCCAGATCAAACGAAAATTAGGACTGGTTAAAGAGAATTTAAGGGACTTGGGGCTTACTCCTGAAAAGGATGCCCAAGATTATGACTGGGACTTATTCCTGAAAAGGAGGCCCAGGTTAGGGGACTTGGGGCTTACTCCTGAAAAGGAAGCCCAATATTATGACTGGGACTTATTCCTGAAAAGGATACCAGGTTAAGGATTAAGGTTTGGGGCTTACTCCAGAAAAGGATGCCCAGATTTGGGAATTTTAAGAATTTGGGGCTTATTCCTAAAGAGGATGCCCAGGTTTGGAGGACTTAGGACTGGGGATTATTCCTGAAAAGGAGACCCAGGTTAGGGGGCTTGGGGCTTACTCTTGAGAAGGAAGCCCAAAAATTATGACTGGGACTTATTCCTGAAAAGGAGACCCAGGTTAAGGATTCTCTAATCTTAAAGTATGAGGTTGAATTAATGAACTCTCAATCTTTGGTGACATAAAGATGTATAAATCACTATGTTTTGAGAGATATTCCACAGAATTCCTTTCAAATAAGGAAGTCAAATCAAGAAATCATGCCATAAATGGCTTTGAAGTGTATCTTGAAGAATGAATCTTGAATAGGAAAGGTGAAATGGCTTAAGAGGGGTAAAATGGGCAAGATGGGCACCCAAAAAAGGTAGGGGCGCGCAAGTCTTGAAAGGCGTGCAAGTCTTACGTGGGCGCACAAGTATTGGTCGCGCAGGTATACCTGCGCGACATGTGGGGTACTTGCGCGATTTTCAACCAGCATTTGAAATACTTGAGCGACTCTTTATAAAAGCCTTTAGAATCCTCTTGAGGTTCTTCCAGAAAAGGGACGCGCAAGTTCTATCCAAGGAATAAAGGCGGCACACAAGTGTGGCCACTTCCCTTAAGGGCTGGCCACTCAGGCGCACAAGTGTTGATGCATTTCAACACTTAGGCCTTACTCCCTCTCTTTAGATCTTCCGTTCTAGGTAAGAAATTACCTTATAAGTGTTCCAGAAGCTTTGAGAAGAGACTTGGGCGTCGGGAGCTTCAATCCGAGTTTCTGATAAAAAAATCCTCTTGAATGGGGGGCCCACAGGGTCTATTTATAGGCAGAAGAAGACCCTGGGTGGTTACCGGGCGGTTATCACTTAGGTCGCGCAAGTCACTTGCGCGACCTAAAGGGCGTCGCGCAAGTGGACTTGCGCGACAATGATATAACTTGCGCGGTGCAGTTGCTTTTGATCCTCTGTTCATGCCTTTGTCGATTTTTTGATATTTTCTTCAAAGGTTGAATCAATTTGAGCTCAGATATTCCCCTTTTCTGATCTTTAGATTCTGTGATGAAAGGAGTGTCAACAGTGACAAATGAATATTCATAAAGGATAGTTATCCAAAAAATATGGATTTTATAAATATACCTATGAAGCATTAATATGGATGAATATATTTTGGGGAAATATATATTTTCAAATAGTTATTGATGGAATATTTAGTTTCTGATAGATTTTGATAAAATGTGTATTTTCTACTAGTTTTTTAGGACAAGGAGTTTTCATAGAAATTTTGGAAATATAGATTTTTTTAGAATATGAGTTTTTGGAGATAAAACAAGAATTTGATAAATTACATGAAATTAAATTATATAATTTTTTTTTAAATTCAATGAATTATTATAAATAATGGTTTGATTTTATAAATTGGAAAAATTAATTTTTTGGGTTTAAAAACTATTTTTATTTATCACGGTTTATTATTATTCCATTTGGAATTGATTGTTTCATGGATGTGCATTATAGTATTGATAAAATGTTACTAAATTTATACTCACCCCTATATGTTAATTTGTGGACATGTATACATAATTTTTCATGAAAAACATAAAGGAAACATGTCTTTCTTCTCAGAGACCAGTCACAATTCAATGATGGAGTTATAGTAGAGGAGATGGAAGTTCGTGGTTTGAGAGTGAGTCATGGGTATCAGAATGCGTCAGTTTTTTATTCTATACAATGGATGGTGTTTTTTCTATAAAACATGTTTGTATCCACCCTCAATGTTAATTCTAAAATGATTATTTCAAAAATATTTTTCTTACAAGATTTTATGGTTATGGTTATGTTTTTGATAGAAAATTGTCCCCCATAGATTATTTTTTATACATAACATCTTGTAAAAATCCTTCGGTGACTAGGGTACATTCATTAGGTCATGTGCTATCCTAGGTTAGGTTTTAGGATTCTGACTCCTAGGTTGGGGTGTAACAAAATGGCATCATATTTGAATTTTTGAATCCCATCTTGTAACTTTTTTTTGGTATGGAGAATGGTATATTTGGGATTTTTTACTTACCAATAAAAATATATATCTAACCTTTTTATGTAGAACATTGAGTCAATAATATTTTTGAGTAGATGATAGGTCGATGAAGAGTTCATATAATTGTAATTGTTTTGTATTAAACAATACTAGGTCAAGAAAAGTAAGAGTTTAATGTATCTTGTTAGGTATGGCATGGAATTCATTATATAGATTTGTTTTTAAAGAAAAGGATGTTTTATTTTATAAAAATTTATTTCTAAAGGAAATAGTTTTTTTAAAGGTTGTTTTTTAAAGGAAATACTTTTTTTATTTAAAGGTATTTTGAAATGAACAATTTTGATAAAATCTCAATTGAACCATTGAGATAAATGGTTGAGGATAAAATTAAGTGAAAGAATAGGATTCCACATACTCATGGTTTAGAGTGTATATTTTTGTGAAAAATAAATTTTGAGGAATTATATAGTTTTAATTTAACTTGTTTTTTGTGTTATAGAATATGTTTCTTAGGAGAGTTCCTGTTGGGAATGGAGGAGGGCATGGAATGAAGAAGCATTCTCATGTGGACCCTCAACTAGAAGAAGAAATTTTTTAGTGTATTCAATTTATTGGTAGGGTATTGATTAAAATAGGTCAATAAAAGAAGATAGAGTGTTTTATTTCATTAAATAAAACCCTATATTGTTCAGAAGTGATGTGTGGATAGTGAAATATAAATAATGGTTAGATAAAATCAACTATATCTTCAAGTTCTTAAAGATTTTGGAGATCTCCAAGGTCAAGTTTGGTTCCTATTTTATATATAAACCCATTAGAAAGTTGTGAAAGTGGATTGATAAGGAAATTAAGGATAAATATTTTGATAATAAGTGATTCCAAAATATCTTCAATAATAATTACTTCCCTAAGGAGATGAAAAATATCTAGATCTTAGAAGTTATTAAATTTTTACTAGGGAAATTTATTTCAGATAATGTATGAATAAATGTTTTTTAGGATAATAAATCATGTGTCGGGTATAGTGACAATTGAAAGGCTTAAGGTATAAATATTTGATATGAGTTTATGGTTGGGGATTTGATTGAGAATAATTCATCTGAATATGCTTGCCTATACAATTTTGGTTAGTACGTAGGCTTCAGTGTAGGCAATATAGAAAACCAAAATAAGTTGATTTCTTTATTTTCATGTCCAGGAGGAAAGATTAATTCAAAATATTGATGATAAAGTGTAAAGACTTATAATGAATTTTATGTGAGGAATCTTCTTATACTTTTCAAGGAAGAGGATCACTAGTGCGTTTCTAATATAGAGAGTGGAGAACATAGAATCTATGTTTCCAAACCCTTATTGCACTTGTTTTATATATGGGATGATGGACCATCTGGAATAGTTTTTTCATCGATTCTAAAGGATGATTAGTGGTTGAGAATCCAACCAGGTTTAGGTATAAAAAATATAGAAAGGATCCCTAGGATAGTCTGAGTTATCTACTAATGGTGGGGTGGAAAAAATTTATCAAGAAAAAATGCCAACACCTCAGAAGAGTCAAGGGAAACTCTTAAATTATGATAAATCTCCATAGGAGGAGAAGGATGATGAGAGGACATCTACAGTGTATGATACCATCTAAATAAGTTTGTATATTATTTATGCGTTTTTTGATACTAGAGAATCAAATTCATTTATCTCTTTATGTTGGGTTAATCTTTTGGAACTACACAAAGGTTTCAAATATTATTTAATGAGGATCGGAACTTTTCATAGTGAGAGGGAAAAAAAGGTTTCAAGTGTCCATCTAGCTTGATCATGATTAGTGATGTGAAAATATCATGGGTTTTTTTGTTATTGGTAAGAAGATATATGAATTGATCATCATGATAGATTGTTTGATTGAAGTTAAGGATCAAATAGACTATTATGGTTTGTTATTTATTTTTTGTTGCACAAAACATGTTTATCCCCACATTCGAGAGAGAGTGGGATGTCTAGGTGAGTAGGATAGGTCCAATGGTAGGATATATTGGATGATTTTAATTTTATTGGGTGAGATTAATGCTTGGTTCCATAGAAGACAAGGATCTACCACTACATCCAAGGGTGGTGGTTTGATATTTAGATGTATTCCCTAAAGATATATATAGATTACCACCTAAGAGGGATCTGTAATTTTATACTTATTTGGTTCTTAGGATGATACCTATATCATTATTATATTATTTTATGACACCATAAAAGTTATATAAGTTAAAGTTGGAGTTGTATTAGATAGAGTTGAAAGTATTCATTTGACCAAGTGTTTTCCATTGGTCAATTCTAGTCTTATTTATGTAGAAATTTTATTGTATCATGAGGTTTTATATTTACTATTAAAAGTTTAAATAGGAAAAAATGATGTATAAATATCAATTAGATCAAATTAATGACAATATTTACCAACTTAAGGGAGATCATTGGTTTTTGAAGATTATCCTTTGGTCCGATTCTAATCAATTATGTTTTATAGAAGAGTATATTTTGAAGAAAAAATTCCAATTTTGATATGAACATTATGAGTTTTGAGTTATTTATTTTATAGTTACCAATGCACTAGTGTTTTTAATGGTTGTTATAAATAATATTTTCTATAGGTACTTAGAATATTTTTATGGTGGTATTTCTAGATAACATTATTATTTATTCAATGATAGAAAACAGCATGATTAAAACATCAAGATTATTTTAGGGATTTTGGGGGAGAATATGATTTATGATTTTTTTTCTAAATTCTATTTCTATATTCAAGAGGTGAAGTTTCAAGATAATGTTTTTTTTGAAAAAGGGATAATTTTTTATCTTGATAAAGTTATGATGGTGATTTCATGGAAAAGACACAAGAACATGTCTTATAAAAGGTTTCCTTTGATTGAATGAATATTATTGTATTTTTATTCAAGACTTCTAAAAATTAGCTTCTCCTATGGAAAACTTTACATGGAAATGAGATAATTTTGAATGGACTGGAAAATGAAATAATAAATTTGAAGAATTGAAGAGAATATTAACTTCAAGTCCATTTTTAAATCTTCCTGACTCATGAGTTGGTTTTGAATTTTATTACGACACATAAAGATTTAGACTAGGATATGTATTGATAGAAGTAAGTGAAGTTTTTGTGTATGATTCTAGGAAGTTGGAACATTATGAGAACAATTTTCATATATATGAATTAGAGTTATATTTTCTCCATGTCCTAAAGTGTTGGAGGCATCAACACTTCAATGAAAAATTATTGGGGTATAAGAATCATAAGATAATAAAGTATATCTTATCATAACGTAATATTATCCTGAGGTAACATTGGAGGGTAGAGTAACTTTATACATTTGAATTTGATCTCATGAACATATCATGGAAGTGAAATACAACATCATATGCTTTGAGAAGGAAAATATCAACTCGGGATATTAAGGAAGTTTAGGATTCATAGTAGTATATGAGATTATTAGAACACTTTCACCTATAAGTGATAGAGACATCACATGGTGTAGTGCTCTCTAGACTCACATTGAAATCCTTATTAGTGGAACATGTTAATGTGGGGAAATATATTATGTGAATTACAAAATATTAGAGACACCATTAATGATGGGGTGACAATTAAAGGGAAGTTAATTGTTGAATATTATTTTCTCTATTTAAGGGGAATTATTGTGATTCTTGTATAGGTTAAGAAGGATGATTTAGATACATTCCACTATTTTAGTTAGTTAGTACATCTTGGGATAATCATGATGTATCCCAACATCAGGCATTAGTTCTAGTGTCTAGGGACAAATTGATACATTACTGATTTTATTTATCATACTAATAGGTGTAAATAGAGAATCAATGATATGTGTGATTATTGTACTGTCTATTAGTTAAAACATAAAAATGAGATGATATATATTTTTATTTTTTAATTTTTAAGATGAGATCACCGTGGGAACATAATGGTGTTTGGGTTATAGTAAATAATATCATAAATTTAGTGTATTTGTTACCAATATGAGATTTTTTTCCAGTTGGATAGATTGGAAATATTTATATGAGAGATACTTTTAAGCATTATAGAGTTTCAAATTCTATCATTATCACAAACCAGCCCTGGTATATTGATACCCAAGATGGCTCTGACATAGCCTGAAGGGTGTTCATGATCCCCATAGGTTGGTGACTAGTACCTGGAATCATAAAAGAAAAAGAAGGGAATTATTTTTTCCATAAAATTCCAAAATAAAAATAATAAATATTGGTATAAAAACACTCATGAAATAGAAAGTACCAAAAATAAATATGTAAAGAAATACCCAAATGATACATTATCAGAAGACACAACATCTATCAAAGAAATGTTCAGAAAACCCATGAAATAGGTGGATCACATCTCCACCAGTCACCTCTATCATTCCAGGTATCAAGGATCAAGAACATATATCACCTTCAAGCAGAAATTTCCCTTTACTTGGACCTGGAATAAGAAAATCTACAAATTCCTAAAAGAAAAAGTAGGGTGTGATCTAAACAACCCAGTGGATTCTCAGCAAGTGTTCCATAATCATTTCCATAATAATTAAACCAATTATTATTTCAATTTAAATAAAAAAATTCATGGCATGACATTTACATATTTTTGAAAAAATATGATTTTATGATAAAAAAGGATGGTAGATATATTAAAAAAGACTTAATTGAACATTTTATAAAAAAATAGTTTTATAAATTTTCTGGAATGAATAAAATAGTTCAATAATCAATAGCCTGTAATAATTAAATCAAACATATCATAACACCATTTAATAATCCCTATGGTATTCTAGTTTATGGATATAGGATCTGCGCACTACTCAATCAATGATCTTGGATCAAGGTGTAAACATGTCCCCTGAATCAGGCCGTCACGACTCAACTCCCCATCAGGGAAATCATGACATAGTAAGTTTATATCAGTGTTTTCATCATCAATCCATTACTAGGGGGTTATATCGCAGCATGATTTTCCAAATTACCCAATAACTACCTTGGATCACATGTTCTTTAATCAATTAATAAATAAATCATGGGTAAATTAATCATTTCAAATCAATTTAAAATACAATTTCCCAATTTCATTTTTAAACATGCCTTTCTCATTTAAGAAGAGAATCATAGATTTTCATCAATTCATTCCCTTTAAAACAATAATTAAATTTAATCCATTTATCGTAAGGTTTAACATCATATCATTTCATCAAATAAAATTCCAAATCAATCCATCAAATTTTCTCAAATCCACCCAATAATTTTAATTCCATCAAAATTGTGGTTTTATCATATTTTATTTGAACTTTTCAAAATAAAACATCAATCATCTCAAATACGAGTTTTTAAAAAATTTAAAAATTCATTTCGAATCAATCAGACAAATTATGGTTTCAATCTAAGGGTAAATAATTATAGAATCACCCACTGAAGATCAAATCAACACTCACCACAGGAAACACCAACGAAGAATGAAGGAAAATGAGACCAATATGGAATTAATAGATCAAAATTCATCAAGATAATACTCTAATTAAATCATTTATCATTAGATCAAACCATTATAAATGAAAAAATGACGAAGGAAGGAGAAACCCAAAATAAGGAAAATCACTAGAGATAAAACAACCAATAGAGATGATTGGGATGGATAGAGTCACTCACAGTGCATGGTAGGAAGCATGGCGTTTGAGAGAGACAAAAATAAAGAATGAAATAGAAATTATAAATTCATCAAAAATAATCTTGCTGGGTGTGGGGGGGGGGCTATGTCTTAATATATTTTTTACAACATAAAATACCCCACCTGACACATACACCAAAAACCTTGGGTTAAATGAATCTTGATCAATGAATTTGAAATATAAATCATTTTATGTCATAAGACATTTTCAAGAATTCTGTCCAGAAAAAAATTTACAAAATAAACCATTGATTTATAATGTAAATTCCTTCTATAGCTAGTTTCTAGCACCATCCCCCTATAAAACCACCCATAAAGCTTCCAAATCAACTCGGACCCAAAGTGAACCCTCTAAAACATTTGACACATTTATACCTAGACACTATTAATTAAAAAAAATATACATCCTTGAAATTTATATCAGTTTCCGCAACAAAATCCCTCCATCCATGATCAAACCTTTCTTGTTTTGAGGATGATAAGAGCTATACAAAAAATGGAATGCCTTTAACTTGGATGTTATAATCTTCCCACCATAAACACTTTCTGTCCCCATAAATCCTTTCAAGAAGACTCCATATTAAAGGGATGAGGCCACTACTCTCTCATTATTACCTCATGCTCCCATGTCTCATGAAAATCAGAAAAATTATTCCAAAGTATATAGACCAAACGAACCTCTTTACCATGAAGAACCTTTTTCTTAGAATAAACAATTTTGATTGGATTTTTCGTCATGGATAAATCTGGTTCAACATTGAGAACTTCCTTTCTTAGATCATGAGAAGGGTTAGAAAGATAATTATTGAAACTGAAATACATTAAACAAATTGTGGATTGGATTCAACTATAGATGAGGTTCCAAATTGTAAGCTACTTTCCCCACCCACTCATAAATCTATAAAGTACCCACAAACCTCAGCACATGCTTTCTATATTTCCCAAGATGTTGGAGACTAAACATTAGTGAAATTATCATAAAACCTATATCCACCATATGAAAACTACAATGGTCATCGATTATGATTAACATAGGATCTATACTAGCCTTGGGCCATTAAAATTATCTGAAAAATCAATGGAATCATTGGAATTGTCTCTTAGACCAAACTCATTCCAACTAAAGAAGCTTCACCAATCTATGACCAACATAACATATATCTTCAAGTATATCCATTAAAGTCCTCAAAAGGATGCTTTCTGATAACATACTAGTAAATTTAGTTATAGAAAAACTCAACCAGTCCCAAATGGATATCCCAAGCTCCACCAAAGTCAACAATGTAAGCACATATCATGTCCTCAATAATTTGTATAGAGCATTATGTTTGGAAATATTTATATAGATGATATAATATGCTCAAGAGTAATTGAGATCATAGTTTCTTCTATAGGACTATACAAAAAAGAAAAGTAAAATGGGGATCCCTATCAATTACTATAGGAGAAGACACTCCATGAAAAAATACAATCTGTTTTACATAGAGACTTACCAAATCCTTAAATACGGTTGTATCTTGAATGGTTATAAATTGAGATAATTTTGTCAGCTTGTTAGTTACTACGCACATAGTTCTCTTCCCTCAAGGGGTACACAAAAACCCAACCACAAAGTCCATAGAAATTTTTTAATGACCCTAACTATAATGAATAAAATTCCCCTAGTGATTAAATTAAATATATTATTATGTTTTATGGTTATAGAAAACACATGCACTTATTTTGTTCTATTATATCCCATAAAATTAAAAATAACATTAAAAATCATTACCATTAATAATATAACCATATAACAGTGATAAAATTATTAGTATAAATATAGGTTTTTAACAAATCCAATTGACATAGACAAAGGATGTAATGCCCTCAACTGGTAGGATCAAACCCTATGAAGCCAATTTATCTGAGCTTCCAAGGGAGATTTCATCGCTGGGATATTTCTTGAACCAAGCCCAATATGAGATCCAATAACTAAAGTATGAGTGAATCTATTGATTGGAGAAGTTCAAGTTCATCAAGATCACAAACCAAACCATGTATGTCAAACCACCCCATGAAAATCTTACATTCGTGCACCTTACCATTAGGTATTATAGGGATGTGTATCAAGAGCATAATAATATGATTACGTAGATTATATTTTAACATAATAAAGGTTATATTTACTTTTTATTGTTATTTTATAAATGTTTTTTATTTTTATACAATAAAACAAGAAATTGTATTTTTAATTAGTATTTATTTTCAATTATGACATTTAATTTGATGAATTATTGGATTTATTAAATAAATAATATTGTAATAATATATTATTATTAATTTTTTTATTAAATACAAATTATTTTATAATTTTAATGAAGTCAAATGAAATTTTTATCAGGGTTTGAAATCAGCTATTGACTAAAAAACCCAACATTTCTCAATAAATATCGATTATTATTTTAAAAGTGAAAATAAACATATTTATAAAATTATTTACAAAAAATAAATATTATTTTTGGAATCATAACATTGAAATTATCCAATGGTTAATTTTTCATAATTTTCTGAGACTGTCTAATATTTGGGTAAAAATGTAAGTCGACATAAATATATGTTGTGTATTATGACACCATAATGACCAAAAAGTGAAGTAATAAGTACTATAAAGGGTATCCACGAACAAATATATGTTTTCCCTTTAAAATAATGCAATTTTAAGTTTATTTTAATAACTTTATATATCCTTTATGAATCCTCCAAAACCTATAATATATTTTAATATTTTAAAATCATTTATTTAAGAGTATGAATCACTTCCACATAAAAATGGGTATTATTTTATTATTTTTGGCCCTTTTACTTATAAAATAATGAAAACCACTCCCCTTTGGTAGAAACTATGTTCAAACACCATTTTAATGTTTTTAGTTTTGGTTATTTTATTACAAAGAATCCAAAACCTAAGTTTGAGAAATGATAAAGAATTACACACTCATTTCCTATATAAACCCACCCAAGATCCCATTTATCTTCAATAAAAATTCTTTTATCATGACCTTAATATTCTCTATCCTCTATTTATTCCTCCCAATTTTCCCCCAATCTATTAAGAAGCTCCTCCCAAACATTTGAAATCACACTCTCAAGGTAAGTGATGTTTTCATTCTCCAATTTATTCAAGTATCTTCATTATCATACGCCTCTTATATCCATTTTATAATGTTGGGATATATTCTTACATACCCCCTTATCTCCCTTATGATTTATTAATAATGACACACCCATTTATCTCTCATTAATCTCTCCCATGAACATTTATATACCCACATTATACTACCGAGATTTAACCATAATTTTCTATTCCAAACAAATGTGTAGTGAATACCCGTACCCATTCCCTATTGGGGGTTTTCACCTTTATTCAATTTTACTTCTTGATTTGGTAATTACATGTATTTATGCCACACTACTTGATTGTGTAATAAAATATGATGATGAATGAATCCACGTTATATGATCAATATCCCACACTTAAGCATGAGAATGAAATGAAAGTGATGGGTCCACATGAAATTATATTGTGTTCCAATGCATTGGTTAATGTTTAGTCTCATGAGACATCATTTTGGGATAGGGAGTAAACATGATTCCATTATGGGGATTTTTCCATCATGATTTTTTAGAAGTTATCCTTAAACTATATTTATGATTTAGTGTTTTAAGTTGTTTCCACATTTTCCATGTTGCCGTTATATTTGTCATGCTATTTCATGACTCATTGTTCATGTTTATGATTCTCACCCATTTTATGGCCAATTGATATGCCTATTTTCTAAAATGTATTATCTTCTTTATGTTATGAAATTGTTATTCCCTTATTGGGATTTATAGCTCACCCCTTTCTTATGTATATCCCTAGGTTATCCCGTGTAGTTTTAAAATCCATGGAATTTTAAAAGCATATTAAGGATGTTTTTAATAATGTTGTTGTATCCATGTTAAAGTTGTTATAATATACACCTAATGCCAAAGAAACTAAACTCATTAATATTCTGAGTTGTATTTGGAGTTATTTTATGTAATAAATCATAAATTAATGTGTAATAAAGGTAAGTGTTTTTATAGTTGGTATCAAAGGAAATATTTCGTTATTTTTGGGATTATGATTTGAAAAATCTATAGAAAGCCTTAGGGATAAGTCTAAGTATAAGAAAAAATAACTATGTTTTGGTATGTATATAGTAATTGGTTTATCAATAAAATACATCTCAATTTGGATACTACAAGTGGATGTGGATCTGGAATAGATGTATATAGGGGTAAAACCTGAAAACACCATGTTGAGATAGAATTGGCTGGGAACTAGTGCACAACAATGGGCCTTACTGCACACCTAGTTTGACACTCCTAATGGATATGCTTTGGTGAATTCATAATATCATTATGATCCAATATTAAGGAAAAAAATTAACATAAGTGTATATGTTAGAAAATATATCATAGACAACATAGATTGAAGGCTTAAATTCAATAGTTAAAGAACTACATGTAATTTATAAGTTATAAATTTAATGTCATTGGATTCCCATTTATGTGTTTACTGGTTTAAAAATACTCATACATAATTTTTCCTTTATTATAGCCAATGGTTGGAAATAAGATGAATCAGGTAAACAACCAATGCAAAGTGAAATGTGATGAGTGGCCCTACAATATGCCCAATTTGATGGGATATAGAATATCAAACATTATGATGATACTCTCTTAGGTAAATCAAGATATGAATATAGACCTGGATCAGGAGGAGTGTGTAAATCCACTTAAGAAAGAACAATCTACGATTGAGACCTTTATGCGAAAAAGGCCTCCAACTTTTAATGAATCATCTAATCCCTTAATCACGGAACAATTGATAAAATCTACAGAGAATATCTTCTCTATCCTTCAATGTTATGAGTAAGAGAAGGTTATACTAGATGTTTATCGTACATAGGAAGAATTTGGTCAGTGGTGTACATTGATCAAAAATAAAAAACCTAAGTAAGATATCGAATCAATTGGGTGGAATGAATTATGGAAAACGTTTTTTGATAAATATTTTCCCCGCACTCGCCAACTTACAGTGGAAAAGGATTTCATTTCACACAATAAAAAAGATGAAAAATCTATTAGATCGTATGAGGAAAACATCACAAGACTTGCATGATACTTCTCTGGATTTGTCATCACCCTCGAATACAAGGTTTATCACCTCTTTGGTGGGATAAAACCTAGTCTACGAAAGGTCATAGTGATCTGAGACTTTGATAGATATGAGGAAATTGTTTGATGTTCCTTCAAAGTAGAAATGTAGATCGAATAATCTCAAGGTTATCATAGGGATAATAATTTGAAAGTGGAGTTTATTTTTTATAGTCTTATTGAGAAATATAATAGTGCTATGAAATTTCAACATCACACTTTTCAAAAATGTAGGAAGAAGCACCCTTGAAATTTCCTAAGGGGAATGATGAAATGACTTAGGTGTGGAAATGGATGACACCTTGCTAGATATTGTCGATGGGCTAAACCCACTAATGTGATGGAGGAAATGAAATCAATAGTCTACCATAAGCCTGTTTTTCATTGGTTCAACAGTAAGGAAACAAGGAACATTCCAAACCAATGCACTAATACAAGGGTTTTTGGAGACAACCAACAACCTCTAAGGCACCAAGGGTGATCTTTTTCCAGCATGACCGCTGATGTGGATCGCAACAATAAAGTGATGATAGGTACACTAGGTATTCATTCAAGAATAAAAAATTCTTTTTTATTCCTTTTCTACACATTTATTCATATCATTAATGTTTTGTTGAAATATTCAAACACCAACAAAAATCTTGGAAGTAGAGTTGTTGGTGAAAATTTAAAATGGGGAAATTATTGCAACCTAAGTACATAACTCCTCCCTTGTTAAAATTTGTGAGGTAAGCTTCCCAAAAACAAATTTCACACTCCCTTATATGAAATTTGATGCAATTATGTGTATGGATTGTCTTTCCCTATATAGACCCAACATAAATTGTTGTGAGAATAAAATCAATCTCTGTATCATGAATCATCCTATAATTCTATACAAATGCATGGAAATGGATGAATCTTCTTTAGAACCAACTGTTTCCCTCGGAATTCGGGGATGACCTCATGGATGGGAGATTCAAACGTTCCGATCAGTTTCTAGCAAGTTTGTTCATAGAACCAGAAACATCCAATGATTCCACATCCATTTGGACCTACTTTCCAAAGGTAGGCGCTCATTAGCTTGTGGACTGATGAGGTTTAGGAATTTGCATTGGTCGAGAGGATGGGAGGTCGGACTCATCACACCTTTTTGAGGGGAATTATTGTCTATTCTGGAACTCTCTTTATAGATTTAAGTTATGTTCGTGAATCCTTATTACATTACCAAGTATAAAATGAGCCTTTCCTTCAGTTTTGACAATCAATGATTAAATATGTAAGAAATTTAGAGAATCTTTTATATGTATTCGAGGTTATTCATCAATAGAGAATCATCTATATCTATTTAGAGATTCTTGGTCAATGGTAACCTTCAAAACATTCATATAAAAGTCTCTTGGCCATTATGATGACCAGGATGGTTTTAAAGCCACTCAGTGGGGAACTTGAAGTTTATTGTCATTCAGAAGGACATGAATTATTTCAAAGTTGGGATCTAACGCCATATATGGGCTACCTACGTATCCTTTGTTTTGGAAAAGGAATCAGAGCCCACGTAGTTTGAATAAGGGTATGATGTTTATGATTGATGGCTCAAAGCAGGATGTCACAATTACTTTTACACTCTAAGCTCACGTGAGTCATGCTCGGTGTGAGAAACAAGAGGTATTGGTAAAAATTAGACAATTGTGCCATGAAAGATGCAATCATAAGAAATGGTTTGGGGCTTATGTATGTATGACTTCCCAGAGGATTTACTTTAGGGAGAAAATCCAGGAACATGGTCCATAAAGGTATATGTGCTTTATGGAGATTTGAACACTCTAACTTGGGACTTATTCCTGAAAAGGAAACCCAGGTTAGGGGACTTGGGGCTTACTTCTAATAAGGAAGCCCAAAATTATGACTGGGACTTATTCCTGAAAAGGAGACCCAGGTTAAGGATTAAGGTTTGGGGCTTACTCCTAAGAAGGATGCCCAAATTAAGGGATTTGGGGCTTACTCCTAAGAAGGATGCCGAAAATTATGACTGGGACTTATTCCTGAAAAGGAGACCCAGGTTAGGGGACTTGGGGCTTACTCCTAAGAAGGAAGCCCAAAATTATGACTGGGACTTATTCCTGAAAAGGGGACCCAAGTTAAGGATTAAGGTTTGGGGCTTACTCCTGAAGAGGATGCCAATATTTGAGATTGGGGCTTACTCCTGAGGAGGATTCCCATATTTGAGATTGGGGATTACTCTTAATATGGATGCCCAAATTAAGGGACTTGGGGCTTACTCCTAAGAAGGATGCCCATTTTTGACATTGAGGCTTACTCCTAAGAAGGATGCCCATATTTATGACTGGGACTTATTCCTAAAAAGGAGACCCAGGTTAAGGATTTCTCTCATCTTAAAGAATGAGGTTTGAATGAATGAACTCTCCATATTTAGTGACAAAAAGATATTTAAGTCACTAGGTTTTGAGAGATATTTCACTGAATTCCTTTCAGATAAGGAAGTCAAATCAAGAAATCATGCCATAAATGGCTTTGAAGAGTGTCTTGAAGACTGAATCTTGAAAAGGAAAGGTGTAATGACTTAAGAGGAGGTGAAATGGGCAAGAAAGGCACCCAAAAAGGAATGGGCGCGCAAGTCTTGGAAGGCGCGCAAGTACTGCGTGGGCGCGCAAGTATTGGTCGCGCAGGTATGCCTGCGCGAAACATGTTGTACTTGCGCGATGGTCAACCAGCATTGAAATACTTGAGAGACTCTTTATTAAACCCTTTATAATCCTCTTGAGGTTCTTCCAGAAAAGGGACACGCAAGTTCTATCGAAGGAGTAAGGCGACGCGCAAGTGTGACTACTTCCCTTAAGGACTGGCCACTCAGGCGCGCAAGTGTTGATGAGTTTCAACACTTAGGCCTTCATACCTCTCTTTGGATCTTCCGTTCTAGGTAAGAAATTACCTTAGAAGTGTTCCATAATCTTTGAGAAGAGACTTGGGCTTCAGGAGCTTCAATCCGAGTTTCTAAAAAAATATCCTCTCAAATGGGGGGCCCACAGGGTCTATTTATAGGCAGGAGAAGACCCTGGGCGGTTATCGGGTGGTTATTACTTAGGTCGCGCAAGTCACCTGTGCGACCATAAGGGCGTCGCGCAAGTGGACTTGCGCTATAGTGATATAACTTGCGTGGTGCAGTTGCTTTTGATCCTTTGTTCATGCCTTTGTCGGTTTTTGATATTTTCTTAAAAGGTTGAATCACTTTGTGCTCATATATTCCCCTTTTCCGATTTTTATATTCTGTGACGAAAGGAGCGTCAACAGAAGTCCCCCCTCAGAGTTGGATCCGGAGAGAAATGAGGATTTGACTCTGAGGAAATCAAATACATCCAAAGGAAAAGGGGGAGCACAAGTCTTCAGGGCACAGAGGGTGGCACGCAAGTGCGCATCGCGCAGGGATACGACCCTCGATCGTGTAAGATCCGGCACGCAGGGTCCCGACCGTGTCTACAAATAGAGGTCCTGACTTCCGTACAAGCATCCGGATTTCCGGACTTCATACCTTCAAGCTCTCGCCGCGCAGGTCACCTTAGCCGTGCTGGTTGCTTTGTTTTCCAGTGTTTTCCTTGATGTCGCGCTACTGTAAAGGCATTTGTACTTGCGCGGTTTATACTTGTGCGTAAAAAACTTGCACGACACATGAATACTTGCACGCCATTTTTTAGACTTGCGTGCCTTAATGCCTTAGCCATTTTTTCGAAAAATCTTTCAAAAATTTTATGAAAAAAATCTAAACCCATTTAAGAGTTTAATTTATTCAATTTTTGGGCAGATTCAATGGCTACTAATGGAATTAAAACGTCTGATGAACTGGCTAGCAAGCGGATTGATGACATGATGAACATCATTGGCCATGATTACTATGATATCTGCAACAGCACTCTCCCAGATTTGGCTATGTACTTGAAGAAATATCATCTTAATTTCCCATAGAGCATCTACCCGCCTCTATATGGTCATGGTCATCTGCAAGGAGTCAATGTTCCAGATGCAAAGAACTATACACCTAAAATGCAGCTGCACTGCTACTCCTTCATTTCGGTTATGCTGTGCATTAAGAGCAACAACAATGGTGTGAACTTTCAAATTCTTCCTCCATGTCATTTCCTTGCAGATATGAAAATGGAAAACCCATGGGCTGAAATGTTTTCCACTGCCGGTTGGTGGAAAGAAGAAAAACATGGTATTAGAGAAATATCTGAAAAGAGTACTCTCTCCAAATGGATCTTTACTTCCAATTCTCCATTCTCAAATCCATGTATCCATCTTCCAAGTCTCTTCGACAAAAACAGAGTCACTGTTTGATCAGCAAAAAATTTTCTCAAACCGCACTCAAGAACATCCTTTTACAATTGTTCCAAGAAGAGCTAGTATCACTGAATCTCTTATTGTATCCAGTTGAATGAATGAATTCCAGGTGGTTGCTGCTGAATCTCAGGATGCCGTAAATCAAATGAAGTGTTATGTTGAAAGCCTCTTGTAATTCTTGAAAAAGAGAAGAGTCTCCAGTCTGTGGATGTCCTTCTAACTCTTGTGAATCAATGAAAAACACTTTCACTTTCACTTATTTGTACCTTCATTATCTCACTACCTGCTTTAAATTTACTTAAGCCAATGGGCTTAGTAAGCATAGTTTGATTTTTACTAGGATTATTACAAATAACCCTACAAACTTTGAACCTTTTTAATTTCTCAATATTACCTAAATCATACAAAATGTATGTTTAGTGAGCTGGAACTTGACTTTTATTCAGAGTTCCTTTGTCTTTTGTGGGCAGTTTAAAGTCATGCACGCCGGACATAAAGGGGCTAATGTTTAAGGTCGAAATAGCTTTGACCAAAATGGATTAAAAAATTGATTCAATTCCTTGACAATTTATCTGAAAACATATTACCATACTCAAGTATGAGGGAAAATATGTAAGCTATGACTTAAGAATTTTTTAATCTGAGGAATGATATGAAAAAGAGCTAAAAGGCATTAGAAGAAGTAGTTTCCAAGAATGAAGTTACTATTATTTAACAAAACCCGTTAGGGGGTTGAATTATGCAGGGCCACCTAAGGGCATTGGCTGCATGGTCAAATAAATAGCATCTTTCGGCTGACAAGTCTGTTATGTGGACTGTTTATGCAAGGCCACCTATGGGCACGTGCTTCATAGTCAGGCAAAAGAACTCTCAGAAATTTACTTTCCTAGTGCTAAAAGCCAGTGAAAGTTTATGGAGATTCAAATTTTCTAAAGTATAGAGTTTGTTATATGGAAAGAGGTACTTGAATATGGAGAAGATATTTCCAAACAAGATTATCGAAGAACTGGATGAATATCACTCCTATGAAGGTCTGACCCAAACGTAGGGAAGGAAAATAAACCATAGACTTGAATACTTTCAGATCATGAAAAAGGATATGGGACAAATATGTTAAGGATGGCTATTTTTTGCAGATCCCTATATACCATCATTTAACACAAATAAGGACAAAAGAGGCATTCTTCCCAAGAATGAAGTTACTATTATCCAACAAACCCGTTAGGGGGTTGAATTATGCAGGGCCACTTAAGGGAATTGGCTGCATGGTCAAATAAATAGCATCTTTCGGCTGACAAGTCTGTTATGTAGACTGTTTATGGAAGGCCACCTATGGGCATGTGCTGCATAGTCAGGCAAAAGAATTCTCAGAAGTTTGACATTTTTGTGACTAAAAGTCACGAAAAGGGTTATGAAGATTTGAAAATATTTAAGGTTAGGATTATACCACATAAATATGTGTATTGTCCAATGTATATAGAGATACATAGGTCAATGATAACCATAATCATGTTGTGGCTGGGTCCTGAATTGAAATTTTGGACTTCACTACTTATCTCATAAGAATGGGAATCAAGCCATACGTAGTTCTTGAAATGCAGTTTAACGTCGTGCATGACGAAAGTATGAGAGATCTTAGTTTAGGGTCATAGAGTTCGGACCATAATAATGAATACACAATGTGTGTTTTCATGAGGACTTTTCAGCCAAGGGACTGAAAGTGAAATTTGGGGTTAGGCCCAAAAGACTTGGGACTGGATTTGAGGGACACTCAAATGTTCTTACGTATCCCATAAGGATGTGAATCAAGTCCACGTAGTTCTAGAACTACCCTTTGTACAAATTTGGTTCGTACATGTGAAGGGTGAAAGGGGACTTTAGTGTAATGATGGTTTAACCTGAGATAAAAAGTTTAGGTATTACCATGTATGCACGTAGTCTTTTGAAATGAAACATGATTGAAAAAATCAATGTCAATAATAGTTCTCTCTCAAATGAGGAAATCAAAGAGTATTGTAGTTTATTGTCGTACCGGACAAAAGTGTTGCATAGTTTAACGTCATATAACAAGGAGGAAAGTGAATCAATGTAAAGCTATTGATTCTAGGGGAGGTTTCATGAATCAACATCATATGAGATGGTGGTGAACCGATGTGAAGAGATTGTTTTTGGGCTTGAACCCTGGGAGGTTGCCTACATACCCAGCCTGGAGGGAAAGGATCAAAGTCCGTGTAGTTCAATTAAAGAATGAATTAATGATCAAGTTGTTCTTGGGGACAATGATCTAATAATAAAAAAAATGTTGTTGGGACTTATACATGGTTAGCGGCTCAAGGAGAGTGTTACAGTTGAGGTTTTCTCTAAGATCATGTGAGTCATGCTCGGTGTGAGAAACAAGAGGTAAAAACAACCTTAACAATGCATAGTTTAATGTCATGTAGGACATATAAAGGGACTATGCAGTTTAAAGTCTTGCAGTTAGGACTATTGATGCTGGGAAGTTTAGTGTCATGTAGCAGGGACAAAATACAATTTAATGTCATGTAGGACATATCATGAATTTTCTGTACAGTTTCACGTCATGTAGTTAGGACGATGGGAACAATATAGTTTAACGTCATGTTGGACGAAAGGGGGGAACTGTGTTGTTTAATGTCATGCAGTTAGGACAAAAGAGTGCACCATTTTAACGTCCTGTTAGGCGCATTGGGGATTTTTTTTCCCACAGTTTAACGTCATGTTGGACGAAAGGGCGAATAGTTTAAGGTCATATGCATGGACCGTGGATGGTGCATTTTAATGTCATGTTGGACGGTGGTGTAGTTTAAGGTCATACAGGACCTTTGATGATTATGTAGTTTAATATCTTTCCGGACATAAGGGAGACTGCGCAGTTTAATGTCATGCAGTAAGGACAAAATAACACACCATTTACGTCATGTTGGACGCATTGGGGATTTTTTCCCCATAGTCTAACGCCATGTTGGACGAAAGGGAGAATAGTTTATGGTCATATGCATGGACCGTGGATGGTGCAGTTTAATGTCATGTTGGACGGTGGTGTAGTTTAAGGTCATACAAGACCTTTGATGATTATGTAGTTTAACGTCTTTTCGGACATAAGGGACTTTTATACGGTTTAGCGTCATGTAGTTAGGACGTCACAGCTTAACGTATTGCTGGACGTAAGGGACTTTTATACATTTTAGCGTCATGTAGTAAGGACGTCACAGTTTAACGTCTTGCTGGACGTAAGGGACTTGAAAATAGTTTAGGGTCATATGCATGGACCGTTGATGATGCATTTTAAGGTCATACTGGACCATTTAGGGAACTTTTTCACAGTTTAACGTCATGTAGGACGAAGTTTCAGTTTAAGGTCATACTGGACCATTGCTGTATAGTTTAATGTCATATAGCAAGGACGAACTGGTTCCACACAGTTTAGTGTCATGTTGCGGGGACATATAAGGTGACACAGTTTAACGTCATGTTGTACGTATGTGCAAATAGTTTAGGGTCATATGCTTAGACCGTTGCTGTATAGTTTAACGTCATATAGCAAGGACGAACTGGTGCCACACAGTTTAGTGTCATGTTGCGGGGACATATAAGGTGACACAGTTTAACGTCATGTTGTACGTATGTGCAAATAGTTTAGGGTCATATGCTTAGACCGTTTCTGTATAGTTTAACGTCATATAGCAAGGACGAACTGGTGCCCCACAGTTTAGTGTCATGTTGCGGGGACATATAAGGTGAATACTTTGTATTTTATACAAAATATTTCTTCAAAAATCTGGCGTTAGTTGGAGTAGTAATGATTTCTCCATCCATTGAGATTAATGAATAAGCTCCATTAGAGTAGACCCTATGTATTGAATAAGGTCTATAACGACCCATACTTTACATACATTTTTAATACTTCAAAAATTGAAGCACACTTATTACAACATATGATAAAACCACAAAGGACCGTATAGGTATAGTGTCTTTAGAAACTGGGAAACATAAACAACTGGTTCATAAATCTTCTACAGTGTCTCCCATTTATTTCATCATATCTAGGGTCCCTTTTAGCATATTCTACTTAATATCCATCTTCCTGACCTGGGGAAAAGAAAACATAAAAGGGTGAGCTCAAATGCTCAGCAAGGGCAAATAAAGGAAATAAAAATCATATCATATCTTTTTGAAAATCAAAACCTGCAAAAGAGATCATAATATCTTAACATGGAATAAATCATAGAAGTGAAAATGAGATCCCCATAATCATAACATAAAACTTGAAACTTTGTGGCATGCACACATAATCATGGAAAATCATTTCTTGTTAGTCATGACTCATTGCCAAGACTATCTTAGTGGACAAAGTCCCTTTCTGAACCGAGTTCACTCCTCGTTTCAGTCCTGTATCACTGAACCGAAATAACCTTCCGTTCCAGCCATGTATATCTCATGAGATATAAAATCATTACCCAATGCATTGGAGGGAGATATAGGTCCCACCCATCTTATAATGAATCCTTTCTTATGTGTGCCACATAATCATAAAACATACATCATCGCATAACACATGTAACAAAAATGGGATTCTTGAAACATCATGACATCATAAATCAATTCATATAAGATAAAGGAATTCATAAACATAATTCCATCACAACATAGTCAAATCAATGTAAAAATATGGATAGAAACAGAACCCTTTATTATCTTAGATGGAAAAGAATTTTGATAAAACACTTGAATTGAATTCTTGAGGAAAATATCCTTTCTTCTTCAACATCAATTTCTTTTCACAAAACATCATGAAATTTTAAAAGAAAGAGATTTTATTGAAAATAGTCATGAAATCTTTTAGAGGAAGCTTCATTAAAATAAGGCTTTATAAAACAGTAGAAATCCGTTCGTGCCGTATAAGTTAAAAAAAACATTCTTCGTACTTTTGTCGGAAAAGTCAAAAAGTACCTCGTATGAAAAACGACAAAAGATTCCTTTCATACGTATTACTAAAAACTCACCGAAGGGTAAAAATGGATTTAAAAAATTTTAGGTGGATGGAAATAATATTACATATTGAGTAAACATGGATGTGGATGATAAAATACACCCTAGTAAATACTTACGAATAAACAATCTCGGATAAAAATGAGATTGTGATATTTCCCTTACCTTAGGTCCGATTTGCTTTGTTCGTGTCTGAAGCTCCTGTATAATGGTTTAAATAATGTTATTGACTTATTCCAGAATCATACATATTGATATGATATCATATATGGTCATATTATTAGCTTCTTGTTAGTAATATTTCATTGTTACATGTTACTCGGGTCTTTATAACTTTTTGTTCTTATGCAGTATATACCATATTCATTCATTCAATTCATTTATATAATCATTATTAAATGAAGATCATGTAGAACGAGTCGCATCACATCGTGGAGACGGTATTCCGTACGTACGCACGAGTGAAGATATCGTTCCTATGATCGTGGAATTGTATTGGAGTATATATATATTATTTCAGTATCAATATTACTTCATAATAATCATATATAGTTACTCATTACACCATTATACCCATCCTTGTAAGGTGATGGTGGAAAATAGATTACACCACGGCGTGGAGACGGTATTCCGTACGTACGCACGCGCGGTGATTTCATTTTTCCGTAGGATGGATAGAAGGTGAATTAGGGTTGTTTCATATTTATAATAACATATCAGTATGTAAGTAATACTGATGTTATTACTTTATCATGAAACAACTAAAGAATAAGAAGTTGAAGAAGAAAGAAATTGAAAAGATCGGTAATGGATATTACCTCTTCTTTGGAACGCCTCTTTGAATCCCCCACTTAAGGAACTAAGATTGGTCTTTGGAGAAGACCAGGACCTCTAGGATTATTCTAGGGAAGTGGATAGGAGAAAATGGCAGGGGTTGGCCGAGCTTGAGTGCTCAAATTGGTGTGAGGAGGAGGGGGAGGAGGTGCCCTTTTATAAGGGAGGAGAGGGGCACCTTAGGAATATCTCAAAATATTATTTTATATTAAAGTCAAAATCGGTTTATAATGGTTCCAAAGGGTCTTATTTCGAAGATAAAGTGGGTAAGGGTCGAAATCCTATCAACCAATAGGACTTAGACAAGTTTAGGGTATTATTTTAACCTTATCAATTAGATTTAACTCTAAGTTAATTAATTTAACTTTTACCGTGTCTTTTTGTTTTCTTTCACTATATGGTTAATACACTTACTATAACATGCCAAACGAACCCCAAATTGTTTATTATTAATATATATATCTTTATCTAAGTCATTTGGCCGAACCTTAGATTTTTAGGAATAAAATAACAATTAATAATATAATATTTGATTTAAAAACTATTTTGTGTCAATTTTGACACTATTTGATATATGATTTTTTTGAAAGTAATAACAGAATTATATGTTCGAACCAAGTTGATTAAATCAACACTAATATATCATAGTAACCTAGAAAATTAGTGGAATTCATAAAAAGTCTCAAATTACATTTATTTTGGTGTTTAAAACATCAATTATGTCAATATTTCATTAATAAGATAATTACTGCATCATCATTGTGTCATAAATAAATTAAATTTTTTAATGTCTAAAAATTACAAATAAAATATCCTTATGTAGGAAATCCTTTTATCTTTCTAATGAATATTTATAGTCGAATTTATCTTATTTATAACCCCATATTAAAAATGATTTACTTATTAAACTTTGATTTTAACTATTTTAACCCTTCTTTAAATAAATTAATAATAAATGTCCTAATCTAATCCAAGTGGGCCTAAATGGTCATATTTTATTCCTAAGTTTGTTTTTGGTCGAATTACACTTTTCCAATAGAATTAGGACATGTTTTAGGGTAATATTAATATCATATTTACCCTTAGTTACCCTATTTACTATTAACCGCGGTAAAAAAAAGTAAAAAGTTACTATTCACCAAAAATTATTTTCATCTCATTGAACCACATTTTAGTCCTTGATATTAACCGTGTCTCTCGGATTTTCGAAATTCCATTCACAGAAGCGGTAAAATTATGTTTTATGCAAAATTCGGTTTTTAACCTACCACTTAGTGGTTTCACTATTCATCAAAAATTGAAAGTTTTCAGAAAAATACCAAAATTTTACCCTAGGCTAATTTCGATATTCTAAGTCCAAAAATGAAGTCCATTTTGAAAAAAAAAATTTATAAAATTTCAAAAAGTGGTTATTACTATTCATAACGGCTAGTTTTAATAACATATTGTTGTTTAGTGAAACTCGGTATTGCGTACGACGCAAGCTATCGAGAAAGGTCGCGATTGTGTGTAAAGCAAGCCAAGCAAGTTTTGTGTAGAAAAAGATTCCTTTGATGATTTATATAACATAAAAGTCTCAGGTGTTACATTATACCCCCCTTAAAAAGAATTTCGCCCTCGAAATTCGTCACTTTGTAACAAACAGATGAGGATACTTCTCCCTCATCATATCCTCAAGCTCCCATGTAGCTTCTTCAAGTTGGTGGTTTCTCCATAAAACTTTCACCAAGCGAGTGGTCTTGTTTCGTAGGACTTTTTCGCTACGATCCAGAATCTCTATCGGCTGTTCTTCATAAGAAAGATCTTGCTCTAGCGGTACAACTTTTGAGCTGAGTACATGTGAAGGATCTGGTATGTACTTTCTCAGGAGAGATACATGGAACACATCGTGAACTTGAGAGAGATTCGGTGGAAGCGCCAATCGGTAAGCTACCTTCCCAACACGATCTAGTATTTCGAAAGGACCGATATATCTAGGGCTCAACTTCCCCTTCTTTCCAAATCTCATAACCCTCTTCCAGGGAGATATTCGTAAGAACACTTTATCACCCACTTCAAACTCTAGGTCTTTTCTTCGGTTGTCGGCATAACTTTTCTGTCGACTCTGAGCTGCTCTTATGTGTTGTTGAATAGATCTGACCTTTTCTGCCATTTCATCAACGAGATCAGGTCCTAATAGCTTTCTTTCCCCAACTTCATCCCAGCAACTTGGAGTCCTGCATTTCTTTCCATAGAGAGCTTCATAAGGAGCCATCTGAATACTGGAGTGAAAGCTATTATTATAAGAAAATTCCACCAAAGGTAGGTGTTGATCCCAACCTCCTTTGAAATCCATAGAGCAAGCTCTCAACATATCTTCTAGGGTTTGAATTGTTCTTTCAGACTGACCGTCTGTCTGGGGATGATAAGCAGTGCTGAAACTCAACTCTGTATCCAGAGTATGCTGAAGACTTCGCCAGAACTTCGAGGTAAATCTCGGATCCTGATCAGATATAATAGAAAGTGGTACTCCATGCAATCTTACCACTTCCTTTACATATATCCTGGCAAGCTGATCTAGAGAGAAATCCTCTCTAATAGCAAGGAAGTGTGCGGACTTTGTAAGACGATCAACTATGACCCAGATAGCATTATTGCCTTTGGATGTTTTAGGAAGTCCTGTGACAAAGTCCATAGTGATGTTTTCCCATTTCCATTCAGGTATGGGTAATGGTTGTAACATCCCCTTAGACTTTTGTCTCTCAGCTTTAACTTGTTGACAAACCAAGCATCAAGAGACATATTCAGCAACATCTCTTTTCATGCCATCCCACCAGAAGTACTCTTTCAGGTCCCTATACATCTTCATGCTTCCAGGATGAATAGAGAATGAAGAACTATGAGCCTCATCCAGCAGCTCCTTCTTTAATTCGGGGATGGGAGGAACACAAACCCGATTCCTGAACTTTATTATCCCATCACAATCAAGGTTGAATTCAGGAACATTTCTCACCTTCTTTTGTAACTCGGCATCTTCTTTCTGTGCCTCTTTAATCTTCACATGTATAGATGGTTGAACATTCATTTGAGAAAGATAAGATTTTTCCCCTTCCATTATAATTCCAAGATCCATCCTTTGTAAATCCATAAATATTGGATCTTTTGTGATCCTCATCATGGATAAACTAGCATGGTCTTGTCGACTTAATGCATCTGCCACCTTGTTTGCTTTCCCAGGGTGGTAATGGATTGAGCAGTCATAATCCTTAATCAGCTCCAACAATCTTCTTTGACGCATATTCAACTCCTTTTGTGTGAAAATATACTTTAAACTTTTATGATCAGTATAAATATCACACCTTTCACCATAAAGGTAATTCCTCCAAATCTTTAATGCAAAGATTACCGCAGCCAACTCCAAATCATGTGTTGGGTAATTTTGCTCATGGATTTTCAACTGTCGTGAGGCATAAGCTATCACCATATCATTTTGCATAAGAACACACCCCAATCCCTTCTTGGATGCATCACTGTAGATCACAAACCTTTCTCCACTACAAGGCAGTGTGAGCACAGGTGCACTGGATAACCTTCTTTTCAACTCCTTGAAATTCTCTTCACATTCCTCTGTCCAGACAAACTTAACTCCTTTCCGGGTCAACTTGGTGAGTGGATTAGATAATCGTGAAAAATCTTTTACAAAACGTCGATAATATCCAGCCAAACCAAGAAAACTTCGGATCTCAGTTACTGTTGTTGGTCTTGACCATCTTTTGATAACCTCTGTTTTTGCTGGATCCACAGATATCCCCTCTTTTGAGATTATATGACCCAAAAATGCAACTTTTTGAAGCCAAAATTCACACTTGGTAAATTTGGCATAAAGCTTCTCCTTTCTCAGGGTCTTCAATATAATTCTCAAGTGATCTTCATGCTCTTCCTTGCTCTTTGAATAGACAAGAATATCATCTATAAAGACTACCACAAATTGATCAAGATAGTCTCTAAAGACTCTATTCATTAGATCCATGAAGATAGCAGGGGCATTAGTAAGACCAAATGGCATCACTATAAATTCATAGTGTCCATACCTTGTACGGAAAGCCGACTTTGGTATATCCTCCCTTTTGAACCTTAATTGATGATACCCTGAACGAAGATCAATCTTGGAAAAGTATTGAGCTCCGCGTAGTTGGTCAAATAAGTCATCAATGTGTGGGAGAGGATATTTGTTCTTGATAGTGATCTTGTTAAGTTCTCGATAATCAATGCAAAGTCTCATTGATCCATCTTTCTTCTTAACAAATAGAACAGGTGCTCCCCAAGGTGACGCACTAGGGCGTATGAATCCCCTATCAAGATTCTCTTGGAGTTGCTTCTTCAATTCCTGCAACTCAATTGGGGCCATTCTATAAGGTGTCTTTGAAATAGGCAAAGCACCCGGTATGAGTTCTATTGAAAACTCAACTTCACGATTTGGTGGAAGACCCGGAAATTCCTCCGGAAAGACATCATCAAACTCCCGTACAATGGGCATATTCTTAATCGTTAGTTTCTCACCAACTATTTGAGATAAATAACCTTCATTTAGTGGAATCAATACCCATAAGATGGAAGAAATTTCCACTGGAAGGTTATGTTCATCCTTGAATTGATAGACGATCGTAGGTTGATCTGGAATATGAAATGTGACTTCCCTTCTTTGGCAATTGATATGAGCTCCATGTAGAGAAAGCCAATCCATGCCAAGAATCACATCAAATTCCACTAAAGGAAGGATCACAAGATTTGCAGGAAGCACTTTCCCACAAACTTCGATCGGAGAAGAATTATAAACTTTTGATGCGATTGATGTGCCATTAGGTGTTGTCACAGCTAACTCAACATCTAATTGTTTAGGTAATAAGGTGATACCCTTAGAAAAGTCTTTAGAAATAAAAGAGTGGGTGGATCCAGAATCAAATAAAACATTTGCTACTTTAGAGTGGATGGTAAGTGTACCTTTCACCACATCGTTATCGTACTCCACATCGCTGATAGAAATTGCATGTGACTTTCCTTTGTCTTTAGCCTTAAGATTTTGTTGACGTCGACCATCATCATCAACCCTTGGATTTGGGCATTGATTGGAATAATGCCCCATCTCCTTTCACTTGAAACATTGAAGTGTAGTAGGTTCATTCTGTGTGTCCCTTCCTTTGTTTGCATCATTAGACATCTTCTTCCCATTATCACGGCATTCAAATGCCCGATGACCTTACTTTCCACATTTAAAACATTTACTTGTCCCTTTAAGACAACTCCCTCCATGTTTCTTTCCACACTTTGAGCATAAGGGAAAGTTCATCTTCTTTTCCGTGTGCTCTTTAGATTTTTCTTTGAATTCCATCTTCCTCTTCTTATCAAACCCATGTGACTGATGGGTTACTCCAATATCCATCTCGACTTTGAGAGCACATCAAACGATTTCCTCGTAGCTATTGAAGTCCCTTATGGCTAACGCCCTTCGAAGACTTGGTTTTAAGCCACTAAAGAATCGATCGATCTTACTCTCAGGTTGGATAATAATACCAGAAGCGTACCTTGCAAGTCTTGTAAAATTTGCTTCATAGGTACCAACAAATTCATCATCCCTTTGCTTCAGTTCAAGAAACTCTTTCTCCATCTTTGTTCGGAGAATACGAGGGAAGTACTTATTGAAAAATAAGTTCTTGAACTCGTCCCATTCCATAGACTCAATTTCATCCCTTTTCCTCGTATTCTTAACAAGATTCCACCATTGATCAGCATCTCCTTCCAAACGATACACTGCTAGGATGACTTTATCATGCTCAGAACATTGAAGAACTGAAAATATCTTTTCAGTAGTACTACTCCATTGTTCAGCAACTAATGGGTCAGTAGACCCACTGAAAGAAGGTGGACGCTGCCTCATGAAGGATTCAACAGAATGTTGCTCCCTCCTTTGCTCGTTTGGAAATCCTGCATGATTCATAGCTTGAGAAAGTTGTGTGATCATGGCTACAAGATTTTTCATTCCAGCTCCCATATCGTTTGGTTGCTCAGGGGGACAATCATTGCATTGCCCATCGCATTCCGCATTAACACGGTTCCTTCGGGTTCCATCCATTGACTAAAACCAAGAAGAATAGTGTGAGCAACACTAATTATAATAGGAAACCACATAATTCAAGAATAAAATTTTCATGCTTATGGTCTTATCCTAGGTTATTCATGGCCATTTCTAAGATTGTGTTCTATGCTTAGACTTATCCTTAGGGTTCTTACTAAGGCTTTCACATCCTAGTTTCCAAAGGTTGACTATACCTTTCCTCTGATACCAACTATAACGACCCATACTTTACATACATTTTTAATACTTCAAAAATTGAAGCACACTTATTACAACATATGATAAAACCACAAAGGACCGTATAGGTATACTGTCTTTAGAAACTGGGAAACATAAACAACTGGGTCATAAATCTTCTACAGTGTCTCCCATTTATTTCATCATATCTAGGGTCCCTTTTAGCATATTCTACTTAATATCCATCTTCCTGACCTGGGGAAAAGAAAACATAAAAGGGTGAGCTCAAATGCTCAGCAAGGGCAAATAAAGGAAATAAAAATCATATCATATCTTTTTGAAAATCAAAACCTGCAAAAGAGATCATAATATCTTAACATGGAATAAATCATAGAAGTGAAAATGAGATCCCCATAATCATAACATAAAACTTGAAACTTTGTGGCATGCACACATAATCATGGAAAATCATTTCTTGTTAGTCATGACTCATTGCCAAGACTATCTTAGTGGACAAAGTCCCTTTCTGAACCGAGTTCACTCCTCGTTTCAGTCCTGTATCACTGAACCGAAATAACCTTCCGTTCCAGCCATGTCTATCTCATGAGATATAAAATCATTACCCAATGCATTTGAGGGAGATATAGGTCCCACCCATCTTATAATGAATCCTTTCTTATGTGTGCCACATAATCATAAAACATACATCATCGCATAACACATGTAACAAAAATGGGATTCTTGAAACATCATGACATCATAAATCAATTCATATAAGATAAAGGAATTCATAAACATAATTCCATCACAACATAGTCAAATCAATGTAAAAATATGGATAGAAACAGAACCCTTTATTATCTTAGATGGAAAATAATTTCGATAAAACACTTGAATTGAATTCTTGAGGAAAATATCCTTTCTTCTTCAAAATCAATTTCTTTTCACAAAACATCATGCAATTTTAAAAGAAAGAGATTTTATTGAAAATAGTCATGAAATCTTTTAGAGGAAGCTTCATTAAAATAAGGCTTTATAAAATAGTAGAAATCCGTTCGTGCTGTATAAGTTAAAAAAAAACATTCTTCGTACTTTTGTCGGAAAAGTGAAAAAGTACCTCGTACGAAAAACGACAAAAGATTCCTTTCATACGTATTACTAAAAACTCACCGAAGGGTAAAAATGGATTTAAACAATTTTAGGTGGATGGAAATAATATTACATATTGAGTAAACATGGATGTGGATGATAAAATACACCCTAGTAAATACTTACGAATAAACAATCTCAGATAAAAATGAGATTGTGATATTTCCCTTACCTTAGGTCCGATTTGCTTTGTTCGTGTCCGAAGCTCCTGTATAATGGTTTAAATAATGTTATTGACTTATTACAGAATCATACATATTGATATGATATCATATATGGTTATATTATTAGCTTCTTGTTAGTAATATTTCATTGTTACTTGTTACTCGGGTCTTTATAACTTTTTGTTCTTATGCGTGTTTTGTCGAATAAATTCTTATTCTTATCTTTAGGTTATAGATAATTTATTTCCATAATGGTATTAGTGTAGTATATACCATATTCATTCATTCAATTCATTTATATAATCATTATGAAATGAAGATCATGTAGAACGAGTCGCATCACATCGTGGAGACGGTATTCCGTACGTACGCACGAGTGATGATATCGTTCCTATGATCGTGGAATTGTATTGGAGTATATATATATTATTTCAGTATCAATATTACTTCATAATAATCATATATAGTTACTCATTACACCATTATACCCATCCTTGTAAGGTGATGGTGGAAAATAGATTACACCACGGCGTGGAGACGGTATTCCGTACGTACGCACGCGCGGTGATTTCATTTTTCCGTAGGATGGATAGAAGGTGAATTAGGGTTGTTTCATATTTATAATAACATATCAGTATGTAAGTAATACTGATGTTATTACTTTATCATGAAACAACTAAAGAATAAGAAGTTGAAGAAGAAAGAAATTGAAAAGATCGGTAATGGATATTACCTCTTCTTTGGAACGCCTCTTTGAATCCCCCACTTAAGGAACTAAGATTGGTCTTTGGAGAAGACCAGGACCTCTAGGATTATTCTAGGGAAGTGGAGAGGAGAAAATGGCAGGGGTTGGCCGAGCTTGAGTGCTCAAATTGGTGTGAGGAGGAGGGGGAGGAGGTGCCCTTTTATAAGGGAGGAGAGGGGCACCTTAGGAATATCTCAAAATATTATTTTATATTAAAGTCAAAATCGGTTTATAATGGTTCCAAAGGGTCTTATTTCGAAGATAAAGTGGGTAAGGGTCGAAATCCTATCAACCAATAGGACTTAGACAAGTTTAGGGTATTATTTTAACCTTATCAATTAGATTTAACTCTAAGTTAATTAATTTAACTTTTACCGTGTCTTTTTGTTTTCTTTCACTATATGGTTAATACACTTACTATAACATGCCAAACGAACCCCAAATTGTTTATTATTAATATATATATCTTTATCTAAGTCATTTGGCCGAACCTTAGATTTTTAGGAATAAAATAACAATTAATAATATAATATTTGATTTAAAAACTATTTTGTGTCAATTTTGACACTATTTGATATATGATTTTTTTGAAAGTCATAACAGAATTATATGTTCGAACCAAGTTGATAAAATCAACACTAATATATCATAGTAACCTATAAAATTATTGGAATTCATAAAAAGTCTCAAATTACATTTATTTTGGTGTTTATAACATCAATTATGTCAATATTTCATTAATAAGATAATTACTGCATCATCATTGTGTCATAAATAAATTAAATTTTTTATTGTCTAAAAATTACAAATAAACTATCCTTATGTAGGAAATATTTTTAGATTTCTAATGAATATTTATAGTCGAATTTATCTTATGTATAACCCCATATTAAAAATTATTTACTTATTAAACTTTGATTTTAACTATTTTAACCCTTCTTTAAATAAATTAATAATAAATGTCCTAATCTAATCCAAGTGGGCCTAAATGGTCATATTTTATTCCTAAGTTTGTTTTTGGTCGAATTACACTTGTCCAATAGAATTAGGACATGTTTTAGGGTAATATTGATATCATATTTACCCTTAGTTACCCTATTTACTATTAACCGCGGTTAAAAAAAAGTAAAAAGTTACTATTCACCAAAAATTATTTTCATCTCATTGAACCACATTTTAGTCCTTGATATTAACCGTGTCTCTCGGATTTTCGAAATTCCATTCACAGAAGCGGTAAAATTAAGTTTTATGCAAAATTCGGTTTTTAACCTACCACTTAGTGGTTTCGCTATTCATCAAAAATTGAAAGTTTTCAGAAAAATACCAAAATTTCACCCTAGGATAATTTCGATATTCTAAGTCCAAAAATGAAGTCCATTTTGAAAAATAAAATTTATAAAATTTCAAAAAGTGGTTATTACTATTCATAACGGCTAGTTTTAATAACATATTGTTGTTTAGTGAAACTCGGTATTGCGTACGACGCAAGCTATCGAGAAAGGTCGCGATTGCGTGTAAAGCAAGCCAAGCAAGTGTTGTGTAGAAAAAGATTCCTTTGATGATTTATATAACATAAAAGTCTCGGGTGTTACAAGGTCCTTCCCATTTTGGCTCAAGCATGGGAGGTTTCTTTCCTGGTATCATTGGAGTTCTGAGAACTAATACCAATTCTCCCTGGATGAATGAACGAAGACGAACTTTTTTGTTAAAAGCTCATGCTATTCGATTCTGATAGATTTCCAAGTGGTGCAAAGTGCACAATCTTTTCTCATATAACCGTTCCAATTCATTCAATTTCTTTTGGGATTGCTCATCTGTAGATAACTGATCACAAATGGCTACTCTGAGTGAGGGAAATTGAACTTCAATTGGCAAGACTGCTTCTGTTCCATATACCAACGAATATGGAGTTGACCGCGTTGCATTGCGGGTGGTAGTCCGATAATACCATAAAGCATGAAAGAATTTATCAGGCCATGAACTCTTATCTTTATCCACCATATTTTGCAGTATATTTGAAAGAGTCTTGTTAAAGGATTCTATTTTTCCATTGGCTGCCGCATGATACCGAGATGAATGGTTGGATTTAATGTTGTATTCTTGATACAATTTCTACACCTCAGAAGAACAGAATTTGGTGCCGTTGTCCGTCAATATGGTATGAGGGACACCAAATCTAGTAATGATGTTAGACTTGATGAAGCTAACAATGCATTTAGAACTGACTTCTTTGAGAGGTACTACCTCTACCCATTTGGAAAAGAAATCAGTAGCAGTAAGAATGTACTTAAACTGCTTGGTCGTAGCTGAAGGGTAAGGTCCCACCACATCCATTCCCCATGTGACAAATGGCCATGAGTATTTAGCTGTATGAAGCAACTCTGGAGGTTGATGAATGAAGTTGGCATGTACTTGACATGAATGACACTTCTTTGTGAAATCAACACAATCTTGTATCATTGAAGGCCAAAAGTATCCAAGACTTCGAATTTGATCAGACAATCTATGTCTAGACTGGTGGGCACCACAGACTCCTGCATGCACTTCTTTCATGACAGTCATTGTCTCTTCACCATCAATGCATCTGAAGAGAACTCCATCAAAACCATGTTTGTAGAGAATTTTCTCTAGGTGGTTTGGGCCATCATAAAGAGTAAAATTGACCACACGTCGCCGGATTTGTTCTTTCTCGGCTCTATCAGGTGGAAGTGTTCCATTTTGAAGGTATTCCCTGATAGGTGACATCCATCCTGTAGTATGACCATACGGTCAGGAATGGGACTAATTTCATTAATTTCCTCTGTTCTGGCTTGAACATAAGGTGAAACTGCACGACGGTGGGCAATACTAATGGTTGTCTCGTCCCGATTTGGATCTGCTAGAGCTGTGCCTATATTAGCCAGTGCATCAGCTTGAGCATTTTGTGATCTTGGGACATAAGAAAATGTCAGTTCTGAAGGGAATTCCTCCATTAAATTTCTGACGTAATCATACAAAGGTATTAACTCTTCTTTTCTAATGGCATAATCCCCATTGACTTGTTTGATTACCAGGTCTGAATCACCTTTCACCTTTAAGTGATTCACTTGTGCTTGAAGTGCTAACTCCAAGCCTGTGATAATAGCTTGGTATTCAGCTTCATTATTGGTACCACCTTCCCACAATAAAAAGGAATAAGGTAACAATGCCTTATCTGGAGAAATGAGTACAATTCCAAAACCAACTTTGTTGAATTTAGGATTTTCCATTTTCTTCCCTGTTGGACTTCTGGAAGCACCATCAAAATACATTTCCCATGTTTGAGGACTCTCTTTAATAGAGAAAACTTCCTCATCAAGGAGTTCAATATCTGAAGACGTGTCTTCCACTGAAGGATGTTCAGCCAGGAAATCATCCAGAGCTTGTCCCTTTATTGCCTTTTGAGATACATACTGAATGTCGAACTACTACAAAATAACTGCCCACCTTTCTAGACGTCCTATAAGCATTGGACGACTAAGGATGAATTTGAGCGGATTATTGCGAGATACCAATTGGACCTCGTGATGTTTCAGGTAGTGTCTCAGTTTCTGAACTGCAAAGATTAATGCCAGGCATCACTTCTCAATACTTGAATACCGGGTTTCTGCTTCAAGCATAGTTCTACTGAGATAGTAGAGGTTATTTTCATTCCCAGCATCATTCTTTTGAGCGAGAAAGACACCCAATGATCGCTCTAGAGCTGTCACATAGAGGATAAGTGGTCTACCTTCAACAAGTGGCATGAGTACTGGTGGACTCAAGAGGTATTTCTTGAGAAAATCAAACTCTTCTTGACATTCTTCAGTCCACTGGTAAGTGACTCCTTTTTTCAATAATTTGGTAAAGGGTAAACTTTTGCCTGCCAAATTGGCGATGAAATGCCGAATATAGGATAAGTGTCCTTGAATTCCTCTTAATTCTTTAAAATTATGATGAGGTGACATACCAAGGATTGATTTGGTCTTCTCAGGATCAACTTCAATACCATGATGGCGTACAACAAAGCCGAGGAATTTTCCTGAGGTTACCCCAAAAGCACATTTTAAGGGGTTCATCTTCAAATTATGTTGCCGAAGCTTGTGGAATATGACTTCCAAATCAGCCAAGTGATTAGAACGTTGTTTGGATTTAACCACCAAATCGTCTACATAGAACTCAACAAATTTCCCTAAGAAAGGTTTGAAGATACGATGCATGGAGCGTTGATATGTTGCACCTGCATTCTTTAAACCAAAGGGAATCAACCGGTAACAAAACACACCTTGAGGGGCTCTGAAGGCTGTAGATTCCTCATCTTATGGGGCCATTAAAATCTAATTATATCCGAAATATCCATCCATGAAGGAAAGTACTTCATAGCCAGCCGTCGCATCAATTAAGAGTTCTGTAATCAGAACTGGAAATCATCTTTAGGACAATACCGATTAAGATATCTGAAATCGATGCAAACCCTAATTTTTCTGTTCTTCTTCTTTACAGGGACAATATTATCCAACCACTTGGGATATTGAACTTCTATGACGAAGTTTTATTTAATCAGCTTATCCACTTCAGCTTCAATTTTGGAAGCATAAGTTGGGTGTGTTCTTCTCGCGGCTTGCTTAAATCCTCGATATTCTTTTGGTAAACCCAAATGATGAGTAGCAATATCAGGATCAAGCCCAGGAATTTCTGTATAGTTCCAAGAGAAAATATCTTTATTTTTATTTAGAAAAGAAATATACATCTCTTGCTCTTCAAGGGTCATGGCCGCACTAATTAAAGTGGGGCGTGGATCTTTCTCTGTACCCAGATTTATTTCTCTGAGTTCATCCACAGTGGTAGAGATACCCTCTTCAAATGATGGAGGAGAATCTCTAAGATCTTCCTCTTCCTATTCATCATGTTCTATTTCTTCCATTTCTACTTGCATAGTAGATGAAAAAACAAAATTTTCATGATCATAAGAGATTTAAAAATTTGCACATTTTGAAGAAGACGCTTCCATTTTCGACCCTATTGATGATAAAGGGCCTTCTTTGGGAAATAAAGAGGAGATGATGGATTGAGAATTGACATCATTATTCACCTCTGATGTTGCTATAACTTCTTCTGGCCTGATTGGCTAAGTATAGACCTGTTGGATTCCAGCAGATGAAATGAAGACGTCACCACTTGTGCTTTCATCACTGTTTGGTAGGTTACCAATTTCTCCCATGTTGTCTGGCTCAACTTCCGTAATTGACATTATGGATCTTTCCATAAGAGTATTTTGATTTGGGACTATTTTGTCAATTTGACTGATAGGTAACACATAATATGTACTCACATGTGTAAATGGATTTATTGGAATTTTCTCCAAACCATATGGAGCATTAATTTTGGTAATTTCCTTCATTGTAGATTTTTCTCTTCCCTTCATGTGATAAAATTATGCCTCAATGTATTGAGACTCACATATCTTGAACGAGGCCTTATCCCCATACAATGTTACAACTTGACCATTGAAACAATATCTGAGACATTGATGGTATGATGAAGGGATAACCTCATGCTTATGTAGCCAGGGTCTTCCAAGCAAGACGTTGAAAGCTGAGTCTTGATCAACAATCATGAAATTCGAATTGGATACAAGATCCCCAAACTGAGTTCTGAGTGTAACTTCGCCCAAAGGTTCTTGTTCATTTTTATCATATCATTGTAACATCCTGGTAGAAGGAGATAAATAAGATTCCGTGAGGCCCAATCGACGAAGTGTATGAATGGGCATGAGGTTGACTCCTGAACCATTGTCAGTGAAAGCTATTCGGATATCAACACCATTGTCTTTTCCAGATAAGTAGAGAGGTTTTATGTGCCCATGCACAACATCATCTTCATCTTTATCAGTAAAAGATATCACTGCATGGCATTCTTCAGGATTATTCTCTATGTGATAGACTTCAACTGCATCAATTTCAGCTTCAAACTCCTGAGGACTTGACAAAGCTTCGATGAGTGCTTCCCAAAGATCTTTTGACAGATTCAAAGCATCCAAAATTGATAACTTGGCTGGTACTTGGGCCAAGTGTTTCAATATATCATACTTTTGATCTAAAGGTCTGCGTTTCCCAACAGGAATATGCGGTTTAGCAGGTACCTTGGAAGCAGATGCTTTGGAAGCTGATGCATCTTGTATTGGGATAGAAGTTGGCAACATCCTTGGTTTTGGAAGATTAGATTGATTAGATCCATTTACTTGCTGAGCTAAAGAAGATGGAATTTTCAATCGGTCTTCCAAAATAACTGTGCCAAGACTGAGTTGACTATTGGCAGAAGAACTTGCTTGTTCTTTTTGAGCTTGCTGAAGGGCTCTACCACGAGTTTCTGCTGCATACACAGTTCTAGCAGGGGTAGAATTGGAGTAGTGGCTTTGGAAAGATCCACGTCTTCCTCTGTATCCTGAACCTCTAGAACTTCCTCGGATTCCCTTATTTGATACGGGGAATTCAGACTCATCAAAATTGAAATTACGACTGGAATACAGATCTGTTAATTGAATCATATTAACAGAACCGAAGATTAACTCTTCTTCTAATAAAGACTCTGCCTGACTAGCCTGTTTAGGCTGTGCTGTTTGATGGGGCGGTGCCCGTGGTTTTGAAGTAGATGGCATAAAGTCTTCCAGAGTCAAAGACAATTTAGGCTTTGACGCATACTCATCTTCTTCTAATTCTTTTTTCTTTTTTGAATCAAACCGTTTCTTTGAGGACTTTCCCTCTGACGAAAAGGGTTTTACCACAATATTCATGGCAGAAGACACAATTGGTTTTTTTAATTGTATTCGCAAAATGGAATGAGTCCGATTGATTGTATTTATGACCATCCAATCATCATATTTCTATGCATTTCTGCTTTTGACTTCTTGCTATTCACCTTCATCCTCTAGAACTGTAGCAGTAACACATGCTACCTGATTCAAAGAACCTTTCAACATGACTTGTACCAAGTCGACCATCTTTTGCAGGAGGTCTTTAAAGACAAAACACTCCTGGATGGGATGCCCTAACATTTGATGAAAGGGAAAATAATTGGTATGGTCTTCATCTCCTTCTTTGTTTGGCCTCTTGGGAACTGCTAATTGAACCAAATTATTTTCCAGAGCTGAAATGAAGTAACCGGGAACTTGATCACTTCGGAAAGAGTGTGTTTTACTCTTCAAATCCTCAAATTGTTTTCGTCGTTGATCTCTTTGATCATTTGGACGAAACGGCCTTTGTTGTTGGCGTTCAGGAGGTGGAGCCCTTCGAGAAGATGAAGGTTTTGAAGTAGAAATAGGTACAGATGCTTGTTTAAGCATAACTGTAGCAGTTTCTGCTTTACCCATTCTTCTTCCTGAAGCTGATGGAATTACACGAGATTTAACCTTAGCCTCTATAAGGGAATCTTCAATCTGCTGAGTGATTGAAGTAAGGTATCGAAACCCTCCTGTGTATTTCACAGGGATCAATGGCGTGCATAATTCGTCACACAAATTTGCCACACAGATTGGCAACAGCTCTTCCTGAGGGAGTAATAAACTCAGGGAATACGTTAATCCCTTCCAGCGAGCAATGAAATCAGAGACTCTTTCATTTTCCCTTTGCTTGCAGTTTGTAAGATCGAAAACTGTCGTTTTTGGAAAAGTTGAGTTGAACTGAAGAAGGAATTTTTGGCGAAGATCCTCCCATCTGATGATTGACCGGGATTGCAAGCTTGTATACTAGACAAAAGCTGGTCCTTGCAAGGTTCACACGAAGCATCTGAGTTTCACTGCTTCTTGCTGCTCTGGAGTTCCCATCATAGGATCACAACAAGACACGTAATGCGTCAAATGTTGTTCAGGGTCGCCTGATCCATTGAAAGTAGGGAAAACAGGGTTTCCAAAACTAGATGGAGGAGAAATTGAATCTACCCATTCAGGGTAAACTTTCTTTTCTGGTTGAAATTGCGCCCGTTTCCCTTCCATAGTTTCTAACCGAGCTGTTAATGACTCAATAGTAGTTATTAACTTTTGAGAAACATCCGGTTGAATCTGGTCTTGAGTAGGTGCAATGAATGGAACTTGGATAGATGTGGTGGTTGGTGCTGCAACTGATGGTAGCATTGCCAACCGTTGTTTCGTTTGACCCGTAGGATTAGACCTCTGAGGGTGTACTGATAAAAGATGATATTCCTGATCCATCTCAGTAACTGCAACAAATTCCTTCGGCTGTCGGACTTCCGCATTCTTAAGAAGAAGACTACTCTTAAGTAGTTCTGCATTCAACCTTCTTAATTCTTTCATTTCTTCCTCCTGTTGTGCAAACCTTTTCTCTAATTAGAGCGATTGACCTTATCCAGAGGAAGGATATGTAACCTTATTCTTTCCCCTCCCTTTGTTGGATACTTTTTGGAGAGAGGTAAGTGGATTACCTAGGTTCTGAGTAATCTTTTGACTTCGTGTACACACACCTTCTTCATTTGTATCGGTGCATACATTTTCTTGAGCAGGAAGCTCTTCATCTGAGTCCCCTGAGTGAGTCTCCTCTGGTGGATTAGCAACAACGGCATTGATGACATTGATTTATGTATAATGCATCACATCCCTTCTATCAACATTTCTGTGATATTTTCTTCTTTCATGTCTTTGATGAGACATTGACTTTTGTTGGTTCAATCCTTTAGGAACTTCTTGACGAGATATAATTTGGAGGGAACCTCCTGATAATTTGGCTCTTCGTTCCTCTTGGGACTTCTTCCCCAATCGAGAAAAGACCGATATTCTTTGAGAAGGGGATTGATAATTTGAAAGAGTCCCCAGTCTCGCGAAATGGGGATGTTCCTGCTGATTCCTCTCAACTCCTCGAATCCCATTTGTTGACTCTGAGGGTTGGGTTAAAGGAGTCCCCAGTCTGAAAAGCTGGGGTGGCTCTTGACATGCTATGTCTGAGACTTTCTTAAAAGCTCTCTTGATCTTGCGAATCTTAGTTCGGAAATTAGCTGGATGCATTAACCTATATCCACTTTTATCACCTGGTTCAATAGAGCGTTGGATGATTTCTGAGACTTCTGTAATTTGATGATTTGTTTGCTCCAGACGAGAGGCTTGTGCAATATTCTCACCTGCTTGATGTAGGAGCAATTCAACAACTTGTTCTCTATATGCTTGATTTTGAGAGGAACTAGTTGAAGCATGTTCTTGAGAAAGCTTTTGATTATGAACAAAGCCCATTGACTGTGGCCGGCCATGGGAAATAACATTGCATGAGACCATTTTCGGCGGGCTTTGCTGACTGGAAAGCACTTTGAAATGTAGTGCTCTGTGAACACCCCATCCTCTGATATGAACACCAGATGAAGCATTGGCAATTAACTGACGCAATTTTCTTAGTGCGCTAAGGCATGAACGTTGAAGGGTTCTCTGTTGCTTTTCAGCCTTTGGATACCGAGAGACTGATAGAGATGCCAAATCAATCTGATTTTGTAGCCCTTCTATTATCATAAGATGATTTTCATATTCATCATAAGATAATACGTTCTTCTTCAATTGACAAAGAGTTTTCCATATGTTGAGACGAATATCATGGACTCCATCTTCCGTCAACATCTTTGGAATATCATACTGGGAGTCAGCCAAAGGCCAAAACATGACTGGTACTTCACTTTTCACCAGTTTTTTCCTCATGTTCAGCATTTCCTCTTTATCATTAAATGAAGATTCTTCTACCTGTTTTGACCAGAGTTGGTGTTTCCTTGTTGCTTCATCGGATTCAACAAGATTGGTAGAGAGATCATTGATCAAACTAGAAGATGCATGACTTAGGGGTGGTTCGGAGAATGACCTACACCCTGGGCTATCTTCTGATTGAGAAAGTATTTCACTTTCCAGCGATAAAGCATCAGACATGACTGGTTTCGCATTTGCAAGTGCCTCAAGATAAGAGGGATTTCTCGGCACTACATTGTCCACTGGAGTATTTTCCAGGCAATGTGAATCACTACTGCGGAGAGGACTTTCACAGCGAAATTCATCATCATGGGGAGGACCACCATAATGGGTTACATCAAAAGATGAGATCTCTTGCTCCTTGGTCTTCTGACCACACAGAGGGTTCCTATGGCTCTCATCTGAAGAAGAAACTTCAAGATTGACCGAATTTTCATGAAGCAAGCCTTCATGAGGAAGTGTCTGTTGAAGACCTTCAGAATTAATGTTCCCGTTATTGGGAACTGAGGGAGTAGAATCTTGAATTCCGACAGATAAATGTCTGAGGGATTCAAGAACTCAAGCATCGAGCAAGGCTTGGTTACAGATTGGCCTTTGATCTCCTAACTATGCTGGGCGGATCTTTTTCTTAGATGCCTTCTTACTCGCTTTAGAAACCACTTGATGACGAAAGTGATTGCTCTGAGCAGGTGTATGTGCCTGATCAGGAAAGATGGTCAGGTTAGGCTGACGATCTCCACTCAAATCATGTGTATGTGCCTGACTTGGTTGTCCGTATGATATGAGGGAGTATGCCCCATAACCCTCTTGGACTGGAACAGATGTGTGTGTCTATTCCGGAGTGAATCGTTGATGTGTCACTCCACTGCTAGGGATAGATTTATGTGTCTTTCCCAGAGATGATGCTGAAGCTGTTATGATATCCTGGCAAGCATCCAGAATATGAGCATGAATTTTCTTATGCTCTTTCACCATTGACAAAATATGCTTGGTGACTTCAGTAGCCGGAACAGGGATATACGTCCATTCCGGACTTGGAGTAGGTGTATGTGCCTGCTCCTGTCCTCCTTTTCCTGTCAGTGAATCCTGACAGTACTCAAGTGTGGAGGCAGAGAGTTGAGTCTTCCTCTTATTTGTCATCAAAGCTTTCCGACTGACTTCTCCATGCGCTACCAAGCGAGACTGTTGGTAGGCTTGATTAGTACTAGCAGGTGTATGTGCCTGCTGATTATACTTCGCCAAACGCGGTTGACGAGATCCATCATATGTAGTCAGGAGAGCCTGCTGACTAACTGATGATGTATAAGCAGGTGTATGTTCCTGCCTATAGTACTCCGCCGGAATTGCCTAGCGGGATTGGCTTGATGCTGCCAGATGAGTCTGCTGGACAACAGAATTAAAACGGACTGGTGTGTGTGCCTGCTCGTTGTTCGCCACCAAGTTAGGTTGGTGGACTTCTCCGGAGATGGCAGGTATGAAAACCTACCCATTGTTAACCGGATTCCGTCTCTAGAGGTTCGTCCTGCCTACTTGGGTTTGAGGAACCTGAGCTGAATGCCTAGAGTCGGTACCCTCAAATGTTGAGGGAGCACTGCCGCACGAGTCTGGCGACGATTGTTGATGGGAGCCCTCGGGAAGGACTCCTGTATTTTTGAATTAAGGCCCTGAGGGACCTGCTCATTCACTTCCTCAAAGTAAGGGAGTGAATGGAAATTGCGTTCCGAGGATAACGACCCGAAACGGTTGGAGATGGTAGTCAGCACCGCCTACCTCTTGATCACTGGTCGTCGTTGTCCGGACGACCTGTGTGAGTTGTTCACTTGGAGGGCCTGTCGGGCAGCCTCCAAAGTTGGGATGGTACCGTGTTGACGGTACTCCTTAACCATCACATTTGATACCCAGCGTTGAAGACGCTGAGTAAGTGATTTCATCCTCAGAGTGGATAACGATCCAGTAGGAATAGCAGCAGTGGTATTTGCAGCAGCAGTATTCACAGATGTGAATTTGAGAGCAGCCATTATGGAAATACAGAAGATCTTGGAAAAAAGTGCATGTTTGATATAACAGACATAATCAAGATAAAATTCAGCCACTTCATCCTTTGGATGAGCACACATGTCAATGATTTTTTTTGTTAGCCCTCTTATTGAGTTTTAAATAGGGGCTTAACAAATAGGTAAAACATAATTTTAACTTGGTTAAGGATTCACGTCGGGTTCACCATTTTTTGTTTCCCTCGGAATTCTGGGATGACCTCCTGGATGGGATATTCAAACGTTCCGATCGGTTTCTAGCGGGTTTGTTCGTAGAACCGGAAACATCCAATGATTCCACAACCATTTGGAATTACTTTCCAAAGGTAGGCGCTCATTAGCTTGTGGACTGATGAGGCTTAAGAATTTTCATTGGTCGAGAGGATGGGAGGTCGGACTCATCATACCTTTTTGAGTGGAATTATTGTCTATTCCGGGACTCTCTTTATAGATTTAAGTTATGTTCATGAATCCTTATTACATTACCAAGTATAAAATGAGCTTTTCCTTCAGTTTTGACAATCAATGATTAAATATGTAAGAAATTTAGAGAATCTTTTATATGTATTCAAGGTTCTTCATCAATAGAGAATCATCTATATCTATTAAGAGATTATTGGTCAATGGTAACCTTCAAAACATTCATATAAAAGTCTCTTGGTCATTATGATGACCAGGCTGGTTTTAAAGCCACTCAGTGGGGCACTTTAAGTTTATTGTCATTCATAAGGACGTGAATTATTTCAAAGTTGGGATCGAACCCCATAGATGGGCTACCTACGTATCCTTTGTTTTGGAAAAGGAATCAGAGCCCACGTAGTTCGAATAAGGGTATGATGTTTATGATTGGTGGCTCAAAGAAGGATGTCAGAATTACTTTTACACTCTAAGATCACGTGAGTCATGATCAGTGTGAGAAACAAGATGTATTTGTAAAAATTAGACAATTGTGCCATGAAAGATGCAATCATAAGAAATGGTTTGGGGATTATGTATGTATGACTGCCCAGATGATTTACTTTAGGGAGAAAATCCAGGAACAGGGTCCATAAAGGTATATGTGCTTTATGGAGATTTGAACACTCTAACTTGGGACTTATTCCTGAAAAGGAAACCTAGGTTAGGGGACTTGGGGCTTACTCCTGAGAAGGAAGCCCAAAATTATGACTAGGACTTATTCCTGAAAAGGAGACCCAGGTTAAGGATTAAGGATTGGGGATTACTCCTAAGAAGGATGCCCAAATTAAGGGACTTGGGGCTTACTCCTAAGAAGGATTCCCAAAATTATGACCGGGACTTATTCCTGAAAAGGAGACCCAGGTTAGGGGACTTGGGGCTTACTCCTGAGAAGGAAGCCCAAAATTATGACTGCGACTTATTCCTGAAAAGAAGACCCAGGTTAAGGATTAAGGTTTGGGGCTTACTCTTGAAGAGGATGCCTATATTTGAGACTGGGGCTTACTCCTGAGGAGGATGCCCATATTTGAGATTGGGGCTTACTCTTAAGAAGGATGCCCAAATTAAGGGACTTGGGGCTTACTCCTAAGAAGGATGCCCATTTTTGAGATTGGGGCTTACTCCTAAGAAGGATGCCCATATTTATGACTGGGACTTATTCCTGAAAAGGAGACCCAGGTTAAGGATTTATCTCATCTTAAAGGATGAGGTTTGAATGAATGAACTCTCCATATTTAGTGACAAAAAGATATTTAAATCACTAGGTTTTGAGAGATATTTCACTGAATTCCTTTCAGATAAGGAAGTCAAATCAAGAAATCATGCCATAAATAGATTTGAAGAGTGTCTTGAAGACTGAATCTTGAAAAGGAAAGGTGTAATCACTTAAGAGGGGTGAAATGGGCAAGAAAGGCACCCAAAAAGGAATGGGCGTGTAAGTCTTGGAAGGCGCGCAAGTACTGCGTGGGCGTGCAAGTATTGGTCATGCAGGTATGCCTGCGCGACACATGTTGTACTTGCGCGATGGTCAACCAGCATTGAAATACTTGAGCGACTCTTTATTAAACCCTTTAGAATCCTCTTGAGGTTCTTCCAGAAAAGGGACGCGCAAGTTCTATCGAAGGAGTAAGGCGACGCGCAAGTGTGACTACTTCCCTTAAGGGCTGGCCACTCAGGCGCGCAAGTGTTGACGAGTTTCAACACTTAGGCCTTCCTCCCTCTCTTTGGATCTTCCGTTCTAGGTTAGAAATTACCTTAGAAGTGTTCTAGAAGCTTTGAGAAGAGACTTGGGCGTCGGGAGCTTCAATCCGAGTTTCTGGAAAAAGATCCTCTCGAATGGGGGGCCCACAGGGTCTATTGATAGGCAGGAGAAGACCCTGGGCGGTTACCAGGCGGTTATTACTTAGGTCGCGCAAGTCACCTGCGCGACCATAAGGGCGTCACACAAGTGGACTTGTGCGACAGTGATATAACTTGCGCAGTGCAGTTGCTTTTGATCCTTTGTTCATGCCTTTGTCGATTTTTGATATTTTCTTAAAAGGCTGAATCACTTTGTGCTCATATATTCCCATTTTCCGATTTTTATATTCTGTGACGAAAGGAGAGTCAACACCAACATATCAAGAATGGATATTATTTCCCTATGATCAATAATATCTAGATAAAATGATTGATTCTAATGAAAGGATCATCCTTGAAGTCATCACCATTGTGAGTGAATACACTGAAGTGTTTCCTGAATAATTTATTAGTCTTCCTCCAAGTCGAGTGGTTAAATTTTCAATCGATATTATACCTAGGGTGTTAACATTATACCTGACTTTTTATAGAATGTATATTGTGTAACTTGAGTAATTGAATAAATAAATATAAGAGAATCTAGATAAAGGGTTCATATTCCCATGTGCTTCACCTTGGGGTCCACCAGTCCTCTTCATCAAGAAGGATAGGTTAATACACCTTTGCATCGATTATCCTGAGCTCAACAAGATCACAATAAAGAAAAAGTATTCTCTTCCGTGGATTGATGAATAATTTTACTAGCTACACAGAGAACAATACTTCTCCACGGTGGATCTGCGGTTAGGGTATTACTAATTTATGGTGAATAAGGAAGATATCTCTAAGATAGCTTTTCGTACAAGGTATGAGAACTATGAGTTCATATTAATGCCATTAGGACTCACTAATGATCTATAAATATTCATGAACTTTATGAATAGAGTCTGTATAGATTACCTAGAATTTTTTTGTAGTATTTATAGATCATATTATAATATACCCCAAATGTAAGGAGGGGCATGAGGAATATCTGATCACTGTGCTAAAGACCTTATGAAAGGAGAAGTTGTATTCCAAGTACAAAAAATGTGAGTTCTGGTTGAAGGAAGTCTCATTATTGGCGAATATAATCACAAGAAATGGGATATATATGGACCGTTCAAAGTGAGAAGCAATTGAAGGATGGTTGAGTCAAACATCTATGGAAAATATATGTAGTTTTCTTAGAATAGATGGGTATTATCATCAATTTGTGAGGAATTTATCATGATTTCCAAACCATATAACCAAGATAACTCTAAATGGTGTCAAGTTTGATTGAATTGATTAATGTGAATAGACATTCAAGGAGTTGAATAATAGGATTATAATTGCACATGTACTTACACTACCAACAAGTGGATAACTTTTTTCAATATTCAATAATGTTTTGAAGAAGGGTTTAGACTATGTGTTGATAAAAAATGACAAAGTGATAGCCCATGCTTCAAGGTAGTTGAATGTTCATGAGATAAACTACCCAATAGATGATCTAGAGTTGGATTTAGTGATATTTTTATTGAAAATCTGGTGGAATTAACTCTTTGGGGAGATGTGTGAAATATATTTTGATCACAAGATCCTCAAGTATATATTCAGACATAAATGTCTGAATATATTCTAGAAGTGATGGTTAGAGATGATCAAGGACTGTGATTGATAAACCCAATACAATCATGGGAAAGCGAATAAAGTGTAAGACCCTCTAAGTAGAAAGGATCCATCAATTCTATTATTGAATAGAATTTAGAAGGACCTGGTCTTCTTAGATTTAAAAAGGATGAACATGATAATCATAAAGGATGGAACATCATCAATCCTTTCACAAATATTACTCAACTGTCCCTTTTGGAAAAGATAAAGGATAATCAAAGAGATTATATGGGAATTTAGAAAAAAGTGGAAGCTATAAGAAAATGGTAAATACTTGGAGTTCAATGTTAATGAAGAAGGATTAGTAATATTTGGGTCACTACTTTGTATACCATCAAATACTAAGTTAAAAAAGCATCAGCTGGATGATGCACATAGTTCAACTTTTTCCATCCATCTAGGAAGAACAAAGATGTATAGAGATATCCAATAACACTATTGGTGGGACAATATGAATTGGGAGATCATGTAATATACATCAAGATGTATTGTATGATAGAAAGTTAAAGTAGAAAGTAAAAAATACGAGGGGATGATGCAACCATTACCCACAATTATATGAAACTGGAAAAAATAACCATAGACTTTGTCACTAGTCTTCAAAGGACATCATGATTAAATAATACTATTAGGGTTGTGGTTGATTTCCTTATAAATATTTCACACTTTATTGAAATTTGAGAGGACTTCTCACTCAATCAACTTTTAAGGATATCGATTAGAGAAGTATTAAGGCTACATGAAATACTATTATCAATTATATATGATAAAGATTTAATATTAACCTCCAAGTTTTTTAAGATCATTAAAAATGATCTAAATAATGAATTGAAATTTAGTATGACTCATCACCCCCAAACTGTTTGCCAATATGAGAATACTATCTAGAAACTCGAGGAAATGTTGAGAGCATTCTCAATTGACTTCAAAGGAGTATGAAACCAAAATATTTATCTAGTCAAGTTCTTAAACAATAATAATTTCCACTCAAGAATCAAAATATATCCTTATAAATTCCTTTATGGGAAGAGGTGTAGAGAACCTACATGCTAGGATGGAGTTGGGAAATGAAAACTGATAGGTCTTGAAATGGTCAAGGGAATGGGGGAAAAGGCTATGACTATTTACCAGAACATCAATACGACAAAGAGTTAACAGAAGATCTATCCTAGTAATCATCAACAAGACATATAATTTGATATTAGAGACATGGTATTCCTCCACATATATCTATGGAATAAATTCATTATATTTGGGAAGAAGGGAAATCTTAGTCCAAGATATATTGGTCCCTTTGAGATCCTTGATCACATTGGAGTGGTATCCTATCGACTAGATCTCCCAACCAACCTATCTCAAGTACATGATGTATTCCATGTATCCATCCTGAGGAAGAACATACTATAACCCTAAAATGTACTAAATATAGTGGTGGTACTATTTGAGAATGATATTTTATATGAGGAGTATTTGGTGAAGATATTAGATCATAGAGGCTAAGTTCTACAGAATAAGATAATGCACCTCGTTAAAGTGATGTGGAGAAACAAAAAGTTTGTAGAAGTGACGTGGGAACTAGAGGAAGTGATGAAACTGAATTAACCTCATATATAGTGTGGGAAATGAAAAGTTCAAGGGATAAATTTCTGGAGGGATAAGATTATAATGACCCAAACTATTATAAATAAAAGCCCCCTTTTATTTAATTTAAATGTCTCATTATGTATTATGGTTATAGAAAACACATGAACTTATTTGGTTTTATTATATCCTGATGGATTTAAAATAAAATTATGCACAATTACTATTGATTATATTGTCATTGAATAATGATCACATTATTAGCATAAATAAAGGGTTTCAACAAATCCAATTGACATAGACAAAGGTAGTAATGGCCTCAACCGGTATGATTGTACCCGATGAATCCCATTTATCAGATCTTTTAAGGGAGATAGAATCACATGGATTTTACCTTGACCAAGACCAAGATTAGATTTAATAACTAAAGCATGAGTGAAACCATTTATGGGAGAATTTAAAAATTATCGAGATCATGACCCAAACCATGTACGCCGAACCCCCCATGAAAAATTCAAAACTGCACACCTTAACCCAAGGGAATTTGTGGGTGTATTAAAGAGACATGTATCAATATCATAATAATATGATTATATATATTCTATTTTCAATAGAATAAAGGATATATATACTTATTATTGTTACTTTATATATGTTTTTTTTATTTTTATACAATAAAACACAAATTTGATTTTTAATTAGTATTAAATTTCAATTAAGACATTTATTTTGATGAAATAATGGATTTTTAAAATAAATAATATTTTAATAAGATATTATTATAAAACAATATTTATTAAATTTAAATTATCATATAGTTTTTTAAGGTCAAATGTAATTTTTATAAGGGCTTAAAATATGTTATTGTCAATAAATGAGCATTTCTCAATAAATGTAAATTATTATTTTAAAAGTGAAATACATATATTTATGAAATAATTTAGATAAATGAATATTATTTTTGGAATTATAACATAGAAATTATCCAAGAATTAATTTTTCATAATTTTATGAGAGTTGGATTTTCAGGTAAAAATTAAATAAGGTATAAATATATGGTGTGTATTATTACATCATAATTAACCAAAATTAAAGTAATAAATATTATAAAGGGTATCCACGACCAAATATATGTTATCCCTTCAAAATAATGTGTTTTTTATTTTATTATATTAATTTTATAAATACTTTATTAATCCTCTGAAACCTATAATGTAATTTAATGTTTTAAAATCATTTCTAAAAGAGTATGACTCACTTCCACATCAGTAAGGGTATTATTTTATTATGTTCAACTTCTGGAATTATAAAATAATTAAATTCAATACCATTTGTTAGAAACCATGGGAAGGTTTTTGTTTATGGTTATTTTATTACATAGAATCAAAAACCTAATTTTGAGAAATTATGAAGAATTTCCCTCTCATTTCCTATATAAATCCCCCCAATATCCCATTAATTTTCACTAAAAATACTTGAAACATGACCTTACTCGTCCCTACCCTCTATATAGTCCTCCAAAGGTTCTTCCAAGCTCTTAATAAGCTTCTCCCAAGCATTTGGAATCACACTCTCAAAGTAAGTGTTCCTTTGCTTCTCCTCATTATTCAAGTATCATAATTATCTTACGCCTCTTATATCTATTTTATAATGTGGGGATATGTTATTCCATATACCCCTTACCTACCGTATGTTGTCTAAATAATTATATACCCATTTATCTAGAATTAATCCCTCCCATGAACATTTATACACCCCTATTATGCTTCCAAAATTTCACTGTGAGTTTTCATGCCAAACAAATGTACAATGAATGTCCATAACCATTTCCTATTAAGGCTGTTCAACTTATGAACTTATACTTATTTATTGGGGACTTAAATGTATGTGTTAAAAATATCTTGATCTTTGAATAAAATATTATGTTTAATGAATCTATGTTTCAAGATCTATATGGAGCACTTAAGCATGGGAATGAAATGAAAGTGACAGGTGCACCAAGAATTATATAGCACTCCACTACATTGGGTAATGTTTAGTCTCATGGGACATCATGTTGGGATAGGGAGTAAACCTTATTCCTTTATGTTACATTTTCAATCATTATTTATTGTAATTAATCCTTGACCTATGTTTATGATGTAGTGTTTAAAGTTGTTTCCACTTATCCCATGTTGCCTTTATGTTTATCAAGCTATATCATGCCTCATTGTTCATGTTTATGATTCTCACCACTTTTATTCCCCATTGATATTCCTATTTTCAATCATTTTTTACCTTTATTTTTTATTCTATGTTTATTCCCTTAATATTTTTTATAGCTCATCCATTTCTTATGTATGTCCCCAGGTTATCCCGTACATTTTTTAAAATCATGGAATTTTAGAATCCTGTTAAGGAATTTTTCAACAATGTTGTTGTATCCCATGTTCAAGATGTTTTTTTATGTAACAAATATCCAAATACACTATACTTATCAATCTTTTGGGATGTATTTTGTGTACTTTTATGTAATAAATCATGAATTAATGTGTAATAAAGATACGGTTTATAAATTTAATCCCACTTCCAAGTCAGCATAGGAAGTGGCTGAATCAAACCCGAAGGTCTATGGTGCTCAACATTGACCTATTGGAAGGTATAAAAATAAGAAACAAAGTCAGCATTGTCTCATCTCATACGAAAACACCAGAATTATCACCGCATATCATATAACATCTTCATGGTCCCAAGGTGCACTACCCACATAGAATTTTAGAAGTACCCCATCATAGAATTTCTCACAGACAAAGGAATAAAACAATGATTATGAAAATAGATGTTACCCTCTGAAGAGAACATCCACTCATGAATAGTCTCCCCACCATAAATAGATCCCCTAATTACAAAAAAATCATCATCAAACTACTGGTCTAAGAGAATTCTCTCAATAAGAGAGGTGTCCAACTTAGGATTTGTAAAAACAACCTCAGTCACATCCTCTAGGACTCCCAAATGAAACTGAATAAAGCAAGAATTCAGATTCCACTATTATGATGATTATTTCATGATATGGGTTAGAAGTTTTCCGCATAATATATTAGTGATGATGTATCCCCTACTAAGGATATAGGAAATATAGAAGTCAAAAGACCATAGGTACTCCACCCAACACCTTTTTTAATGATTCAAATATTTTTTTATAGAATATATAACTCTAGATTTTGGGGTTAGATGTGGTTAGAATAAATGGTAAACCTTTCTATAAAAAGATAATTCCACAAACTCTTAAGAGCATTCATCATAACTACGAGCTCAATATCATGGGTCAGATAATTCTTCTTATGTGGCCTAAGATTTTTGTTACCATAGAATTCCATGTGATCACCCTATATAAGGAAACTACCATAACCCGAACTTGATGTGTCACAAAATACTTTATAGCCCTGCCCAGCCTTTGGAAGAGTCAACACTGAAACAGAAGTAAAAAAAATAAATTTTAGCTCAAAAAAAGAACTCTAGAATTTCTCATCCAAAATGATTTTCACTCCCTTATGAGTGAAAAAAATCATCAGAGAATCCATCTTCACGAAATCTTTAGTAAACCTGGGATAATAACCCACTAAGACTAATAAACTCTATATCTCAAAAACACTGTTTAGTTTATCCAATGTAATGAAAACTTCCACCATCTCAAGATCAACTAAAATAACATTTTTTGACACCATGTGTCCTAATAAATTCTCTTCCCAAATCCTAAAATTACATTTTAAAAGATTCATTTAATGTTGATGATTTCAAAATATTTATATAATTAATTAAAATAATGCACATAGTCATCCTTGAACTGAGCGTAAACTAGGATATCTTCCATAAATAATATCATGAACTTTTCAAGATACTTATGAAATAGCCTTTTCATAAATCCCATAAAATATTCATGATCATTGTTTCGAACAAATGGAATAATAAGATAAACATAATGGTTATACTGAATCTTAAAGGTAGCCTTATAAATGTCAGATTATTTAGTTCTCAATTGGTGATAACGAGATTAATGATCAATCCTTTATAAACAATTGACCCCTTTCAACAGTTCAAAAACTATCATCAATCCATGGTAACATATAGTTTTTATTCACTATAACTTGATTGCGTTTTCCATAATCAACGCCAAGGAGAAGTGTCCAATCAGATTTATTTGTAAAAAGAATAGTTACCACCCAAGGTGAAATAATCAAGAATATGAAACCTTTTTCTAAAAAAGCATACAACTGAGTCTTCAAATCCTTAAGTTCAGATGGTGCCATATGGTAATAATGAATAAACACTAGTATAGTATCAGGTATTAAATCAAAGGAAAAAATCACATCCCTTACTAAATATAAACCAGAAAAGTCAGGTGAAAATTTGTAGGGAAACTTGAATAAAACCAGAGGGAGATAATTACTCATAGATTCTTCCTACAAGTTGAAATAAAACCCTAATGTTATCCTTACCAACTCTATAAAAAGAGGTATTTCTCTACTCGACCTCAGAACACATTCTCCATGAAAGACATAACACACCCCATCAGGCATCGTAAAGGAGACCAACCGAAGGTAACAATCAATTAGGGACTTATAAGTAATCATCCAATCCATCTTGAAAATGATTTCAAGAGATTTTATTTTGTAAACCATAAAATTACAATTAATGAAAATCTCTAATAGAGATAAAATAAAATGGGGACATTGAAGACCCTACTCTCTCTTTTTAAGGGGTGTAGTAACATTAATCACATAAGACAAAAGTTTCATAGGAAGGTGTAGAAGGTTCAAAAAAAATATGATGTAAATGAGTTAGATGTATCAATATCAAATAAAGAAGTATCTAAAAATGAATCTATTGTGATGGTACCTTTCATAGTCATCAGACTCGCATCATCTTCTATTGGAGACTCTTCCATTGAATGATGAAGATTCATTTTGGATACCTATGCTTGGAACCCCTTAATACTTAAAGCATCTGATTTCACCATAGTAATTTTTAGTTCTAATGATCCCATGAAACTATGTGGAGTAGATAATATATGGTAGAACTTTTATAGGTGACTTGACTGATTTAACGAACTACAAATCATGGGTGCCTCAATGAGAGACCACTTCAAATGCCCAACCTCTCCACACTAGAAGCAGGTCAAACAAACTATTCAAGAAATTAAAGGAGTTCTAAAAAATTCCTAATATCAAGATCCACCATGAGACTCATTACACCTTCTCTTACCTTTAAAGGGACCAATAGAACTACCAATGAGAGAAAAAGGAGCCTGTTGACGCTCCTTTCGTCACAGAGTCTAAAACAAGGAAATTGGGGAAGAAAATTGAGAAAGATTTGAAGTCAAAGTGATTCAAGCTTATGAAGTGGAAATGGAATTTGGCATTGGAAACTTGGTTACTTTGTTTTATACAAAGCCCTAATATTAAAGCCCTAAGAATTACTTTGCAAAAATTTTAAGCCATCAAGGAGGCCAGCCGAGGACAACCACCTAGAGCTCATACGGGACACGAGGGTCGACCGCGCTCAAGGGGTGTCCTCAAGGCCAAGGCGACACCCTGAGGCAGCGCGCCCCCGGAGGAGCGCACATGGTGGGCGCATAGCGCGCCCGAGGAGCATAGTTGGCGGTTGGAGCGCGCCCGCAGAGGCAGGGGTGGGCGCAGAGCGCGCCCGCAGAAGAACACGGTGCGGGGCGGCACCGTGGAGGTTGGGAGTTCAATCGAGGTGTAGCGGGCATCGCTACTTTGATAAACCGCGAAAAAACTGAGAGCCGCTTCGATGTGGGACGCGGGATTTTCAGCCGGGATCTAATCTTGGCCGTCCGCTTCATCCCGCGTCGATCCAGGCTGCACGATCCATCTCGCACGAGATGATCTAATCGAAGCCGTCCGCCTTCATTAAATGGCCAATCCGACGGCTCCCCGAATGTCTTCAACCTCGAGCTCAAGCCGAGGACACCCCGTGCCACCCACGGCCTCGCCGTGTACCAGGTGCCTCCCGAAGCCGGTATTCGAGCATCCGGCCACTTCCGAACAAACTAAGACCTCCATCCGGTTCGTCTGGACCTAAGGAACACAACCATGCATAAAAATAAGTTTGCATGCAATGTTTGGAGAATTTCGAGGTTGGCCGAGGCAAACAAAGTGCCGAGGCCATGAAGGTTTGTGTTTTGCATGGTTTGGGCCAAAGGAAGTTCGTGCATGCGTTCTAAGTCGCATGCACGTGAAGGAGGAAAAATAATAAAAGGAACCCACGTTCAACAACAGAGGATATTTCAAAATTTGGAAGAAACCGTTAAGATCCGAAAATCGCGGTGGTTCAGTTTTTTTTGTTCTCTCACGCGGATGAACTAACCCTACCTTGCCTATAAAATGAGGCCGTGGGGATGGAGAAGAGGGCTGAAGTTTTGGCCGAAAACTTAAAGTCTCGTGAGAGAATACATGCCTCGCGAAGAATACCCCTGTGCACACCACTTGCGTAGCAGAATCCCGAAGCCTCCTTTTGGATTCGTTTTGTTCCATTTGCAGACTCCATGCACGAAAGAAGAAATGGAGAAGACCCCCTGCATGCTACCCCTTGCGCGACAAGAAGAAGAAGGCCGCACTCCAAGCATCACCTTGCGCGCCCGCGGTGCCTTGCACACTTGATGATTAGCGGTTGTCTTGTCTATTGGACTTGCACGATTGAAGAAAGGAAGATGAGCCCGCACCCTTGCGCGGCGGTTGCACCTGCGCGCTGCCTTGTGCCCTTGCACCCTGCGCGTACCCGAGGTGTTGTAACACCATGCGCGCCCTTCTTGTGCCCAAGGCAGAAGCACCACTTGTGCGGCCCTTGCTTGTGACCCTACGCGGCAGTGTGTGTGCAAGAGTGAAAGAAGGTGTGCAAAGGGTGAAGGCTGAGAGGCCCTTGTATATACAAGAAGAAGGGAAGTCCGTATGCCCCTATGTGTGCAAAATGGTGAACCGAGTGTGTGCATAAGGAGTGCACACTTTGAAGGAGAACCCGAGGCCATATTTTGTGTGTGATAAGCAAGTGGAAGAGACCAAGCTCACTTTTGTGCAAAAAGTAAAAGAATTGTATGCAAGAAGAAGTAAAATGCCGAGGCTCAAACTCACTTGTGTACCAAATGAAGAACATACCCACGGCTTGTGTGTGCACCAAGTGAATACTACACTCATTGTGTGTGTGCAATTTAAGAAGAGGTCGTAGCCTTAAGTTTGTGCAAGAATGAGGTCGTAGCCTTAAGGACTTGCGCGCCGCTTAAGGACTTGCGCACCGCTTAAAGACTTGCGCGCCCTTATGTTTTTGGGTGCCCTCCTTGTCCAAGTCATCTCCTTAATACCATTCCACCTCTCCTTTTCAAGGATCCAGTCTTCAAGACATTCTTCAAAGCCATCTTTGGCATGTTTTCTTGATTGACTTCCTTCTCTAAAAAGAATTATGTGGAAGGTTTTATTCAACCTCATCATTCAAAGGATGAGAGAATCTTTTAATTTAGGCCTCCTCCTCAGGATTAAGCCCTAATCCATAATTCCTTAAATGCTCTGGGCCTCCTTTTCAGGAGTAAGACCCAATCCCCTAAAACCTGGGCCTCCTTTTCAGGAGTAAGTCCCAAGTCTCCAAAATACTTTTTCAATTCCCTCAACCTGGGCCTCCTCCTTAGGAGTAAGTCCCTGTCTTGGCAAGTTCCCTCTTGGTCGCGCAAGTATACTTGCGCGCCGCCTCAACACTTGCGCGACCCCTCATGGTCGTGCAAGGGACTTGCGCGACAGATCTGGTAACCGCCCAGTAACCGCCCGGGGTCTTCTTTTGCCTATAAATAGACCCTGTGGGCCCCCCATTCGGGAGGATCTCTTCCCAGAAACTCGGATCAAAGCTCCCGACGCTCAAGTCTCTTCTCAAAGCTTCCGGAACACTTCTAAGGTAATTTCTTACCTAGAATGGAAGATCTAAAGAGAAGAAGGAAGGCCCAAGTGTTGAAACTTATCAAACACTTGCGCGCCAACTTAATTCCTTCAATATAACTTGCGCGTCCCTTCTCTGGAAGAACCTCAAGAGGATGGGAAAGGGTTTAATAAAGAGTCGCTCAAATAATTCAACTCTGGTTGAAAATCGCGCAAGTATCCCTCATGTCGCGCAAGTATACTTGCGCGACCAATACTTGCGCGCCGCCGCAGGACTTGCGCGACCTTCAATACTTGCGCGCCCCTATCTTTTTGGGTGCCCATATTGCCCTTTTTCACCCCTCTTAAGCCATTTCACCCTTCCTATTCAAGATTCAGTCTTCAAGATACTCTTCAAAGCCATTTATGGCATGATTTCTTGATTTGACATCCTTATCTGAAAGGAATTCTGTGAAATATCTCTCAAAACCTAGTGATTTAAACATCTTTATGTCACCAAAGATTGAGAGTTCATTCATTCAACCTCATCCTTTAAAATGAGAGAATCCTAACCTGGGTTTCCTTTTCAGGAATAATCCCCAGCTATAAAACCTTTGATTTGGGCATCTTCCTTAAGAATAAGCCCCAATCAAAGTCCTTTAATCTTGGGCATCCTCCTCAGGAGTAAGCCCCAAACCTTAATCCCTAACCTGGGTCTCCTTTTCAGGAATAAAGACTCAGTCATAACCTTGGGCTTCCTTTTCAGGAGTAAGCCCCAAGTCCCCTAACCTAGGCTTCCTTCTCAGGAATAAGTCCTAGTCATGAATCTTGGGCATCTTCCTTAAGAATAAGCCCCAATCAAAGTCCTTTAATCTTGGGCATCCTCCTCAGGAGTAAGCCCCAAACCTTAATCCCTAACCTGGGTCTCCTTTTCAGGAATAAAGACTCAGTCATAACCTTGGGCTTCCTTTTCAGGAGTAAGCCCCAAGTCCCCTAACCTAGGCTTCCTTCTCAGGAATAAGTCCTAGTCATAAATTTTGGGCATCTTCCTTAAGAATAAGCCCCAATCAAAGTCCTTTAAACTTGGGCATCCTCCTCAGGAGTAAGCCCCAAACCTTAATCCCTAACATGGGTCTCCTTTTCAGGAATAAGACTCAGTCATAACCTCGGGCTTCCTTTTTAGGAGTAAGCCCCAAGTCCCCTAACCTAGGCTTCCTTCTCAGGAATAAGTCCTAGTCATAAATCTTGGGCATCTTTCTTAAGAATAAGCCCCAATCAAGTTCCCAAACTTGGGCATCCTCCTCAGGAGTAAGCCCCAAACCTTAATCCCTAACCTGGGTCTCCTTTTCAGGAATAAGACTCAGTCATAACCTTGGGCTTCCTTTTCAGGAGTAAGCCCCAAGTCCCCTAACCTGGGTCTCCTTTTCAGGAATAAGACTCAGTCATAACCTTGGGCTTCCTTTTCAGGAGTAAGCCCCAAGTCTCTTAAAATTTCTCTTAACCAGTCATAAATTTCCTTTGATTTGGGTTTCCTCTTTAGGAATAAAACCCAATCATAAGTCCCCTCCTAACTTGGGCATCCTCCTTAGGAGTAAGCCCCAAGATTAGAGTATTCAAATCTCCATGAAGTACATATAACTTTGTGGACCCTGTTCTTGGATTTTCTCCCTAAAAGTAAATCCTAAACTTTCGTCTATCTGGGCAGTCATCTATACATAAGCCCCAAAACAAATTCTTATGATTTCATCTTTTATGGCACAATTGTCTGAATTTTACCAATACCTCTTGTTTCTCACACCGAGCATGACTCACGCGAGCTTAGAGTGTAAAAGTAATTATGACATTCATCTTTGAGCCATCAATCATAAAACATCATATCACATTCCTCGAACTACGTGGGTTCTGATTCCTTTTTCAAAACAAAGGATACGTAGGTAGCCCATTCATGGGTTCGATCCCAACATTGAAATAATCTCTGTCCTTCTGAATGACGATAAACTTCAAGTGCCCCACTGAGTGGCTTTAAAACCAGCCTGGTCATCAAAATGACCAAGAGACTTTTATATAAATGTTTTGAAGGATACCATTGACCAAGAATCTCTAAACAAATATAGATGATTCTATATTGATGAAGAACCTCAAATACATATAAAAGATTCTCTAAATTTCTTGCATATTTAATCATTGATTGTTAAAACTAAAGGAAAGCTCATTTTATACTTGGTAATGTAATAAGGATTCACGAACTTAACTTAAATCTATAAAGAGAGTCCCAGAGTAGACAATAATTCCCCTCAAAAAGGTGTGATGAGTCCGACCTCCCATCCTCTCGACCAATGCAAATTCCTAAGCCTCATTAGCCCACAAGCTAATGAGCGCCTGCCTTTGGAAAGTAGGTCCAAACGGATGTGGAATCATTGGATGTTTCCGGTTCTACGAACAAACCCGTTAGAAACCGATCAGAACGTTTGAATCTCCCGTCCAGGAGGTCATCCCCGGATTCCGCGCAAAACAAAAATGGTGAACCCGACGTGAATCCTTAACCAAGTTAAAGTGATGTTCTTCTTATCTGTTAGGCCCTTTGGGCCAACAAGGCAATCATTGACATATGATCATCCAAAAGATGCAGTAGCCGGATTCATCTTGATTATGTCTGTTATATGGAACAGGCACACTTTTTTCAAAATCTTCTACAAAAAAATGGCTTTCCTTAAATTCACCCCTGTGAATACTGCTGCTGGGAACACCTCTACTGTGAGGTCTGCTGCCGTGAAAACCAATGCTGCTACTCCTGCTGGAACGTCATCCGCTCTGAGGATGACATCACCAACTCAGCGTCTTCAACGCTGTGTTTCAAATGCACTGGTTAAGGAGTACCGTCGTAACGGTACTATCCCAACTCTGGAGGCCGCTCGTCAAGCCCTCCAAGTTAACAATTCTACCTGGTCGTCCGGACAACGGCGACCAGCAATCAAGAAGCAGACGGTGCTGACTACCGTCTCCAACCGTTTCGGGTCGTTATCCCCGGAACGCAATTTCCATTCACTCCCTTATTCCGAGGAAGTGAATGAGCAGGTCCCGCAGGACCTTAAATCAAAAAGACAGGAGTCCTTCTCAAGGGATCCCATCAACAATCGCCGCCAGACTCGTGCGGTAGTGCGCCCTCAACATGATGAGGGTACCGGCTCCAGGCATTCAGCTCAGGTTCCTCGAACCCGAGCAGGCAAGATGAATCACCAGAGACGGAATCCGGTTAATAATAGGCAGGTTGTCATCCCTGCCATCTCCGGAGAAGTCCACCAACCTAACTTGGTGGCAAATAACGAGCAGGCATACACACCTGTTCGTTTTAATCCCGCTGTCCAGCAGACTCGTCTAGCAGCATCAAGCCGATCCCGCCAGGCAATTCCGGTGGAGTACCATAGGCAGGAACATACACCTGCTTATACATCAGCAGTTAGTCAGCAGGCTCGTCTGACTACATATGATGGATCTCGTCAACAGCGTTTGGCGAAGTGTAATCAGCAGGCACATACACCTGCTAATACTAATCAAGCCTACCAACAGTCTCGTTTGGTAGCGCACGGAGAAGTCAGTCGGAAAGCCCCGACGACAAACAGGAGGCAGACTAAACTCTCTGCCTCCACACTTGAGTACTGTCAGGATTCACTGACAGGAAAAGGAGGACAGGAGCAGGCACATACACCTACTCCAAGCCCGGAATGGACGTATATCCCTGTTCCGGCGGCTGAAGTCACCAAAAATATTTTGTCAATGGTGAAAGAGCAGAAGCAAATTCCTGCTCATATTCTGGATGCTTGCCAGGATATCATAACAGCTTCAGCATCATCTCAGGGACAGACACATAAATCTATCCCTAGCAGTGGAGTGACACATCAACAATTCACTCCGGAACAGACACACACATCTGTTCCAGTCCAAGAGGGTTGTGGGGCCTACTCCCCCATATCATATGGACAACCAAGTCAGGCACATACACCTGATTTGAGCGATGATCGTCAGCCTAACCTGACCATCTTTCCTGATCAGGCACATACACCTGCTCAGAGCAATCACTTTCGTCATCAAGTGATTTCTAAAGCGAGTAAGAAGGCATCTAAGAAAAAGATCCGCCCAGCACAGTCAGGAGATCAAAGGCCAATCTACAACAAGGCCTTGCTCGATGCTGGAGTTCTTGAAGCCCTCAGACATTTATCTGTCGGAATTCAAGATTCTACTCCCTCAGTTCCCAATAACAGGAACATTAATCCCGAAGGTCTTCAACAGACACTTCCTCATGAAGACTTGCTTCATGAAAATTCGGTCAATCTTGAAGTTTCTTCTTCAGATGAGAACCACAGGAACCCTCTGTGTGGTCAGAAGACCAAGGAGCAAGAGATCTCATCTTTTGCTGTAACCCATCATGAAGGTCCTCCTCATGGTGATGAACTTCGCTGCGAAAGTCCTCTCCGCAGTAGTGATTCACATTGTCTCGAAAATTCTTCAGAAGGCAATGTAGTGACGAGAAAGCCCTCCTATCTCGAGGCACTTGCAAACGTAAAACCAGTCATGTCTGAAGTTTTACTATCGGCAGGTGAAACTCTTTCTCCATCAGAAGATAGCTTGGGGTTCAGGTTATTCTCCGAACCTTCCCTGGGTCATTCATCTTCCAGCATGAATAGTGATTCCTCTACCAATCTTGTTGAATCCGATGAAGCAACAAGGAAACACCAACTCTGGTCGAAACAGGTAGAAGAATCTTCATTTAATGATAAAGAAGAAATGCTGAACATGAGGAAAAAACTGGCAAAAGGTGAAGTACCAGTCATGTTTTGGCCTTTGGCTGATTCACAGTATGACATTCCAAAGATGTTGACGGATGATGGAATCCATGATATTCGTCTTAACATATGGAAAACTCTTTGTCAATTAAAGAAGAAGGTATTATCTTACGATGAATATGAAAATCATCTTAAGATAATAGAAGGGTTACAACGCCAGATTGATTTGGCATCTCTATCAGTCTCTCGGTATCCGAAGGCTGAAAAGCAACAGAGAACCCTTCAACGTTCATGCCTTGGCGCACTAAGAAAATTGCGTCAATTAATTTCCAATGCTCCATCTAATGTTCATATCAGAGGATGGGGTGTTCACGGAGCACTACATTTCACAGTGCTTTCCGGTCAGCAAAGCCCGCCGAAAATGGTCTCATGCAATGTTATTGCCCATGGCCGGCCACAGTCAATGGGCTTTGTTCGTAATCAAAATCTTGCTCGGGATCAAGCTTCAACTAGTTCCTCTCAAAATCAAGTATATAGAGAACAGGTTGTTGAATTGCTCCTACATCAAGCAGGCGAGAATATTGCACAAGCCTCTCGTCTGGAGCAAACACGTCATCAAATGACAGAAGTTTCGGAAATCATCCAACGGTCTGTTGAACCAGGTGATAAAAGTGGATACAGGTTAATGCATCCAGCTAATTTCCGAACTAAGATTCGCAAGATCAAGAGAGATTTCAAGAAGATCTCAGACATAGCATGTCAAGAGACACCCCAGCTTGCCAGACTGGGGACTTCTCTAACCCAACCCTCAGAATCAACGAATGGGATTCGAGGGGTTGAGCAGAAGCAACAGGAACACCCCCAGTCCACCGGACTGGGGACTTTTTCAAATCTTCAATCCCTCCCTCAGAGAAAGTCAGTATTCTCTCGATTAGGGAAGAAGCCTCAAGAGGAACGAAGAGCCAAGCTATCAGGAGATTCTCTCCAAGTGACGGTTCACAAAGAAATTCCTGAGGGATCAAGTCAACGGAATGCCATGTCTTATCATGGACATAAAAGGAGACAATATCACAGAAATGCTGATAGAAAGGATTCCATGAAATATGCATCCATTAATGTCATCACTGCCGTTGCTGCTGATTCACCAGATGAGGCTCAATCAGAGGGATCAGATGAAGAGGTTCCTGCTCAAGAAGTTGCGCACACAGACCTAAATGAAGAAGGTGTGCGCACACGTAATCAAATGCTTACCCAAAATTTGGGTATTCCTTCAAGTAACCCACTTCCCCCTCTCCGAAAAGGATCCAATAAGGGGAAAGGAAAGAATCAGGTTACTTCTCACCCTTCCTCTGAAGGAGGTCAATCGCTCTCATTAGAGCAAAGGCTTGCACAACAGGAGGAAGAAATGAAAGAATTAAGAAGGTTGAATGCAGAACTACTTCAGAGTAGTCTTCTTCTTAAGAATGCTGAAGTCCGACAGCCGAAGGAATTTGTTGTAACTACTGAGATGGATCAGGAATATCCTCCTTTATCAGTACACCCACAGAGGTCTAATCCTACGGGTCAAACGCAACAACGGTTGGCAGCACTACCATTAGTTGCAGCACCAACCTCCACGTCTGTCCAAGCTCCATTCATTGCACCTACCCAAAACCAAGTTCAACCTGACGTTTCTCAAAAGTTAATAACTACTATTGAGTCATTAACAGCTCGGTTAGAAACTATGGAAGGGAAATGGGCGCAAGTTCAACCTGAAAAGAAAGTTTACCCTGAATGGGTAGATTCAATTTCTCCTCCATCCAGTTTTGGAAACCCTATTTTCCCTACTTTCAATGGATCAGGTGACCCTGAACAACATTTGACGCATTACGTGTCTTGTTGTGATCCTATGATGGGAACTCCAGAGCAACAAGAAGCAGTGAAACTCAGATGCTTCGTGCGAACCTTGCAAGGACCAGCTTTTGTCTGGTATACAAGCTTGAAATCCCGGTCAGTCATCGGATGGGAGGATCTTCGTCAAAAATTCCTTCTTCAGTTTAGCTCAACTTTGCCAAAAACAACAGTTTTCGATCTTACAAACTGCAAGCAAAGGGAGAATGAAAGAGTCTCTGATTTCATTGCTCGTTGGAAGGGATTAACGTATTCCTTGAGTTTATCACTCCCTCAGGAGGAATTGTTGCCAATCTGTGTGGCAAATTTGCGTGACGAATTACGCACACCATTGATCCCTGTGAAATACACAGGAGGGTTTCGAGACCTTACTTCAATCGCTCAACAGATTGAAGATTCCCTTATGCAGGCTAAGGTTAAATCTCGTGTAATTCCATCAGCTCCAGGAAGAAGAATGGGTAAAGCAGAAACTGCTACAGTTATGCTTAAACAGGCACCAGTACCTATTTCTACTTCAAAACCTTCATCTTCTCGAAGGGCTCCACCTCCTGAACGCCAACAACAAAGGCTGTTTCGTCCAAATGATCAAAAAGATCAACGACGAAAACAATTTGAGGATATGAAGAGTAAAACATACTCTTTCCAAAGTGAGCAAGTTCCTGGTTACTTCATTTCAGCTCTGGAAAATAATTTGGTTCAAATACCAGTGCCGAAGAGACCAAACAAGGAAGGAGATGAAGACCGTCCCAATTATTGTCCCTTTCATAAAATGTTGGGACATCCCATCCAGGAGTGTTTTGTCTTTAAAGACCTCCTACAAAAGATGGTTGACTTGGGACAAGTCAAATTGAAGGGTTCTTCAGCTCATGTAGCGTGTATTACCGCTACAGATCCAGAGGAAGGAGGCGAGTGGCAGGAAGTCAAAAGCAAAACTGCGAAAAAATATGATGATTGGATGGTCAGAAAGACAATCAATCGGACCCATTCCATTTTGCGAACACAATTGAAGAAGCCAATTGTGTCTCCTACAAAAGCTGTAGTAAAGCCTCCATCAAAGGATAAATCCTCAAAAGGGCAGAGCAATTCAAAGAAGAAAGAGGAATCGGGAGAAGATGAGTATGTATCAAAGCCTAAATTGTCTTTGACTCTGGCAGATTTCATGCCATCTACTTCAAAGCAACGGGCACCGCCCCATCAAACGGCACAGCCTAAACAGGCTAATCAGGCAGAGTCTTTATCAGACGAAGAGTTAATCTTTGGTTCTGTTTAATCTCAATGGATGGAGAACACATCACGACTCCAACTAATGCCAGATTTCTGAAGAAGTATTTTGTATAAACACAAAATATTGTTCCAGAACCAAGACTTACAATTGGTTCATACACAAAGGTCCGGTATGACCTTAAACTACACAAAGGTCCGGTATGACCTTAAACTACACCAAGGTCCGGTATGACCTTAAACTACACAAAGGTCCGGTATGACCTTAAACTACACAAAGGTCCGGTATGACCTTAAAATACACAAAGGTCCGGTATGACCTTAAACTACACAAAGGTCCGGTATGACCTTAAACTACACCAAGGTCCGGTATGACCTTAAACTACACCAAGGTCCGATATGACCTTAAACTACACAAAGGTCCGGTATGACCTTAAACTACACCAAGGTCCGGTATGACCTTAAACTACACCAAGGTCCGGTATGACCTTAAACTACACCAAGGTCCGGTATGACCTTAAACTACACAAAGGTCCGGTATGACCTTAAACTACACCAAGGTCCGGTATGACCTTAAACTACACCAAGGTCCGGTATGACCTTAAACTACAACAAGGTCCGGTATGACCTTAAACTACACCAAGGTCCGGTATGACCTTAAACTACAACTTCGTCCAACATGACGTTAAACTGTGTCACCTTCAATGTCCGAGATGACATTAAACTAAATTTTGTCCCTGCAACATGACATTAAAATGTGCAGCACCAATAGTCCTAACTGCAAGACTTTAAACTGCATAGTCCCTGATTTTGTCCTACATGACAATAAACTGTATAGAAGTTCCTATATTTTGTCCGAGATGACATTAAACTATATTTTGTCCTAGCGACATGACATTAAACCGTGTGGCACTTTCATCGTCCAGCATGACGTTAAACTGTGTTAAGTCCCTTATTGTCCTACATGACACTAAACTGTATTCTGTCCGAGATGACATTAAACTATATTGTGTCCTAGCAACATGACATTAAACTGTGTGGCACTTCCAACGTCCAGCATGACGATAAACTGTAAAAAGATCAGAACTGATATCCTCATATTGATTCACCTTAGTCTTAGCTACATGACTTTAAACTGTACAGCATCAGTTCGTCCTTGCTATATGACGCTAAAACTATACAGCAATGGTCCAGTATGACTTTAAACTGCAACTTCGTCCCACACGACATTAAACTGTGAAAAAGTTCCATAAATAGTCCAGCATGACCTTAAAACTGCATCATTCCTGGTCCATGTATACGACCATAAACTATTTGCAAATATGTCCAGCAAGACGTTAAACTGTGACGTCCTAACTACATGATGCTAAACTGTATAAAAGTCCCTCACGTCCGGAAAGACGTTAAACTATATAATCATCAAAAGTCCAGCATGACATTAAAACTGCACAATCCCCCTTTCGTCCAATATGACGTTAAACTATATTGTCCCCATCGTCTTAACTACATGACGCTAAACTGTACAGAAAGTCCCTTTTTTATGTCCTACATGACATTAAACTGTAGATCGTTAAGGTTGTTATTACCTCTTGTTTCTCACACCGAGTATGACTCACGTGAGCTTAGAGCGAACATCAACCATAACACTCCCTTTGGGCCACTAACCATGTGTAAGTCCCAACAACATTTTTTTTTAGATCATTGTCCACAAGAACAACTTGATCATTAATTCATTCTTTAATTGAACTACACAGACTTTGATCCTTGCCCTCCAGGCTGGGTATGTAGGCAACCTCCCAAAGGTTCAAGCCCAAAAACAATCTCTTCACATTGGTTCACCACAATCTCATATGATGATGATTTGTGAAACCACCCTTGGAATCAATATCTTTACATTGATTCACTTTCGTCCTTGTTATATGACGTTAAACTATACAACACTTTTGTCCAGTACGACAATAAACTACAATATTCTTTGATTTCCTCATTTGAGAAGGAACCATTATTAACATTGATTCTTTTTCAATCATGGTTTTCATTTTCAAAAAGACTACGTACATACATGGTAATGCCTAAACTTTTTATCTTAGGTTAAAACCATCATTGCACTAAAGTCCCTTTTCACCCTTCACATGTACGAACCAAATTTGTACAAAGGGTAGTTTCTAGAACTACGTGGACTTGATTCCCATCTTTATGGGATACGTAGGAACATTCGAGTGTCCCTCGAATCCAGTCCCAAGTCTTTTGGGCCTAACCCCAAATTTCACTTTCAGTCCCTTGGCTGAAAAGTCCTCATGAAAACACACACTGTGTATTCATTATTATGGTCCGAATTCTATGACCCAAAAAACTAAGATCACTCATCCTTTCGTCCTGCACGACGTTAAACTGCATTTCAAGAACTACGTATGGCTTGATTCTCATTCTTATGAGATACGTAGTGAAGTCCAAGTTTCAATTCAGGACCCAGCCACAACATGATTATGGTTTTCATTGACCTATGTATCTCTATATACATTGGAAAATACCCATCTTTATGTATTATAATCCTAACCTTAAATATTTTCAGATCTTCATAACCCTTTTCATGACTTATGGTCACAAAAATGTCAAACTTCTGAGAATTATTTTGCCTGACTATGCAGCACGTGCCCATAGGTGGACTTGCATAAACAGTCCACATAAAAGACTTGTCAGCCAAAAGATGCTATTTTATTTGACCATGCAGCCAATGCCCATAGGTGGCCCTGCATGTTTTCAACCCCCTAACGGGTTTGTTAAATAATAGTAACTTCATTCTTGGGAAGAATGCCTCTTTTGTTCTTATTTGTCTTAAACGACAGTATGTAGGGATCCGCAAAAAATAGCCATCCTTAACATATTTGTCCCATATCCTTTTTCATGATCTGAAAGTATTCAAGTCCATGGTTTATTCTTCTTCCCTACGTTTGGGTCAGACCTTCGTAGGAGTGATATTAATCCAGTTCTTCGATATTCTTGTTCGGAAATATCCTCTCCATATTCAAGTACCTCTTTCCATACAACAAACTCTATGCTTTAGAAAATTTGAATCTCCATAAACTTTCACTGGCTTTTAGCACTAGGAAAGTAAATTTCTGGGAGTTCTTTTGCCTGACTATGCAGCACGTGCCCATAGGTGGCCTTGCATAAACAGTCCACATAACAGACTTGTCAGCCAAAAGATGCTATTTTATTTGACAATCCAGCCAATGCCCATAGGTGGCCCTGCATATTTCGACCCCCTAACGGGTTTTGTTAAATAATAGTAACTTCATTCTTGGAAACTACTTTTTCTAATGCCTTTTAGCTCTTTTTCATATCATTCCTCATATTCAAATATTCTTAAGCCATAGTTTACATATTTTCTCTCATACTTGAGTATGGTAATTTATTTTCAGATAAATTGTCAAGGAATTGAATCAATTTTAATCCATTTAGGTCAAAGCTATTTCGACCTTAAACATTAGCCCCTTTATGTCCGGCGTGCATGACTTTAAACTGCCCACACAAAAGACAAAGGAACTCTGAATAAAAGTCAAGTTCCAGCTCGCTAAACATACATTCAGTATGATTTAGGTAATATTGAGCAATTATATGATTCAAAGTTTGATTTCCTCAGAGTCAAATCCTCTTTTCTCTCCGGATCCAACTCTGAGGGGGGACTTTTGTTGACGCTCCTTTCGTCACAGAGTCTAAAACAAGGAAATTGGGGAAGAAAATTGAGAAAGATTTGAAGTCAAAGTGATTCAAGCTTATGAAGTGGAAATGGAATTTGGCATTGGAAACTTTGTTACTTTGTTTTATACAAAGCCCTAATATTAAAGCCCTAAGAATTACTTTGCAAAAATTTTAAGCCATCAAGGAGGCCAGCCGAGGACAACCACCTAGAGCTCATACGGGACACGAGGGTCAACCGCGCTCAAGGGGTGTCCTCAAGGCCAAGGCGACACCCTGAGGCAGCGCGCCCCCGGAGGAGCGCACATGGTGGGCGCATAGCGCGCCCGAGGAGCATAGTTGGCGGTTGGAGCGCGCCCGCAGAGGCAGGGGTGGGCGCAGAGCGCGCCCGCAGAAGAACACGGTGCGGGGCGGCACCGTGGAGGTTGGGAGTTCAATCGAGGTGTAGCGGGCAGCGCTACTTTGATAAACCGCGAAAAAACTGAGAGCCGCTTCGATGTGGGACGCGGGATTTTCAGCCGGGATCTAATCTCGGCCGTCCGCTTCATCCCGCGTCGATCCAGGCCACACGATCCATCTCGCACGAGATGATCTAATCGAAGCCGTCCGCCTTCATTAAATGGCCAATCCGACGGCTCCCCGAATGTCTTCAACCTCAAGCTCAAGCCGAGGACACCCCGTGCCACCCACGGCCTCGCCGTGTACCAGGTGCCTCCCGAAGCCGGTATTCGAGCATCCGGCCACTTCCGAACAAAAAAAGACCTCCATCCGGTTCGTCTGGACCTAAGGAACACAACCATGCATAAAAATAAGTTTGCATGCAATGTTTGGAGAATTTCGAGGTTGGCCGAGGCAAACAAAGTGCCGAGGCCATGAAGGTTTGTGTTTTGCATGGTTTGGGCCAAAGGAAGTTCGTGCATGCGTTCTAAGTCGCGTGCACGTGAAGGAGGAAAAATAATAAAAGGAACCTACGTTCAACAACAGAGGATATTTCAAAATTTGGAGGAAACCGTTAAGATCCGAAAATCGCGGTGGTTCAGTTTTTTTTGTTCTCTCACGCGGATGAACTAACCCTACCTTGCCTATAAAATGAGGCCGTGGGGATGGAGAAGAGGGCTGAAGTTTTGGCCGAAAACTTAAAGTCTCGTGAGAGAATACATGCCTCGCGAAGAATACCCCTGTGCACACCACTTGCGTAGCAGAATCCCGAAGCCTCCTTTTGGATTCGTTTTGTTCCATTTGCAGACTCCATGCACGAAAGAAGAAATGGAGAAGACCCCCTGCATGCTACCCCTTGCGCGACAAGAAGAAGAAGGCCGCACTCCAAGCATCACCTTGCGCGCCCGCGGTGCCTTGCACACTTGATGATTAGCGGCTGTCTTGTCTATTGGACTTGCACGATTGAAGAAAGGAAGATGAGCCCGCACCCTTGCGCGGCGGTTGCACCTGCGCGCTGCCTTGTGCCCTTGCACCCTGCGCGTACCCGAGGTGTTGTAACACCATGCGCGCCCTTCTTGTGCCCAAGGCAGAAGCACCACTTGTGCGGCCCTTGCTTGTGACCCTACGCGGCAGTGTGTGTGCAAGAGTGAAAGAAGGTGTGCAAAGGGTGAAGGCCGAGAGGCCCTTGTATATACAAGAAGAAGGGAAGGCCGTATGCCCCTATGTGTGCAAAATGGTGAACCGAGTGTGTGCATAAGGAGTGCACACTTTGAAGGAGAACCTGAGGCCATATTTTGTGTGTGATAAGCAAGTGGAAGAGACCAAGCTCACTTTTGTGCAAAAAGTAAAAGAATTGTATGCAAGAAGAAGTAAAATGCCGAGGCTCAAACTCACTTGTGTACCAAATGAAGAACATACCCACGGCTTGTGTGTGCACCAAGTGAATACTACACTCATTGTGTGTGTGCAATTTAAGAAGAGGTCGTAGCCTTAAGTTTGTGCAAGAATGAGGTCGTAGCCTTAAGGACTTGCGCGCCGCTTAAGGACTTGCGCACCGCTTAAAGACTTGCGCGCCCTTATGTTTTTGGGTGCCCTCCTTGTCCAAGTCATCTCCTTAATACCATTCCACCTCTCCTTTTCAAGGATCCAGTCTTCAAGACATTCTTCAAAGCCATCTTTGGCATGTTTTCTTGATTGACTTCCTTCTCTAAAAAGAATTATGTGGAAGGTTTTATTCAACCTCATCATTAAAAGGATGAGAGAATCTTTTAATTTAGGCCTCCTCCTCAGGATTAAGCCCTAATCCATAATTCCTTAAATGCTTTGGGCCTCCTTTTCAGGAGTAAGACCCAATCCCCTAAAACCTGGGCCTCCTTTTCAGGAGTAAGTCCCAAGTCTCCAAAATAATTTTTCAATTCCCTCAACCTGGGCCTCCTCCTTAGGAGTAAGTCCCTGTCTTGGCAAGTTCCCTCTTGGTCGCGCAAGTATACTTGCGCGCCGCCTCAACACTTGCGCGACCCCTCATGGTCGTGCAAGGGACTTGCGCGACAGATCTGGTAACCGCCCAGTAACCGCCCGGGGTCTTCTTTTGCCTATAAATAGACCCTGTGGGCCCCCCATTCGGGAGGATCTCTTCCCAGAAACTCGGATCAAAGCTCCCGACGCTCAAGTCTCTTCTCAAAGCTTCCGGAACACTTCTAAGGTAATTTCTTACCTAGAATGGAAGATCTAAAGAGAAGAAGGAAGGCCCAAGTGTTGAAACTTATCAAACACTTGCGCGCCAACTTAATTCCTTCAATATAACTTGCGCGTCCCTTCTCTGGAAGAACCTCAAGAGGATGGGAAAGGGTTTAATAAAGAGTCGCTCAAATAATTCAACTCTGGTTGAAAATCGCGCAAGTATCCCTCATGTCGCGCAAGTATACTTGCGCGACCAATACTTGCGCGCCGCCGCAGGACTTGCGCGACCTTCAATACTTGCGCGCCCCTATCTTTTTGGGTGCCCATCTTGCTCTTTTTCACCCCTCTTAAGCCATTTCACCCTTCCTATTCAAGATTCAGTCTTCAAGATACTCTTCAAAGCCATTTATGGCATGATTTCTTGATTTGACATCCTTATCTGAAAGGAATTCTGTGAAATATCTCTCAAAACCTAGTGATTTAAACATCTTTATGTCACCAAAGATTGAGAGTTCATTCATTCAACCTCATCCTTTAAAATGAGAGAATCCTAACCTGGGTTTCCTTTTCAGGAATAATCCCCAGTTATAAAACCTTTGATTTGGGCATCTTCCTTAAGAATAAGCCCCAATCAAAGTCCTTTAATCTTGGGCATCCTCCTCAGGAGTAAGCCCCAAACCTTAATCCCTAACCTGGGTCTCCTTTTCAGGAATAAAGACTCAGTCATAACCTTGGGCTTCCTTTTCAGGAGTAAGCCCCAAGTCCCCTAACCTAGGCTTCCTTCTCAGGAATAAGTCCTAGTCATGAATCTTGGGCATCTTCCTTAAGAATAAGCCCCAATCAAAGTCCTTTAATCTTGGGCATCCTCCTCAGGAGTAAGCCCCAAACCTTAATCCCTAACCTGGGTCTCCTTTTCAGGAATAAAGACTCAGTCATAACCTTGGGCTTCCTTTTCAGGAGTAAGCCCCAAGTCCCCTAACCTAGGCTTCCTTCTCAGGAATAAGTCCTAGTCATAAATTTTGGGCATCTTCCTTAAGAATAAGCCCCAATCAAAGTCCTTTAAACTTGGGCATCCTCCTCAGGAGTAAGCCCCAAACCTTAATACCTAACCTGGGTCTCCTTTTCAGGAATAAGACTCAGTCATAACCTTGGGCTTCCTTTTTAGGAGTAAGCCCCAAGTCCCCTAACCTAGGCTTCCTTCTCAGGAATAAGTCCTAGTCATAAATCTTGGGCATCTTTCTTAAGAATAAGCCCCAATCAAGTTCCCAAACTTGGGCATCCTCCTCAGGAGTAAGCCCCAAACCTTAATCCCTAACCTGGGTCTCCTTTTCAGGAATAAGACTCAGTCATAACCTTGGGCTTCCTTTTCAGGAGTAAGCCCCAAGTCCCCTAACCTGGGTCTCCTTTTCAGGAATAAGACTCAGTCATAACCTTGGGCTTCCTTTTCAGGAGTAAGCCCCAAGTCTCTTAAAATTTCTCTTAACCAGTCATAAATTTCCTTTGATTTGGGTTTCCTCTTTAGGAATAAAACCCAATCATAAGTCCCCTCCTAACTTGGGCATCCTCCTTAGGAGTAAGCCCCAAGATTAGAGTATTCAAATCTCCATGAAGTACATATAACTTTGTGGACCCTGTTCTTGGATTTTCTCCCTAAAAGTAAATCCTAAACTTTCATCTATCTGGGCAGTCATCTATACATAAGCCCCAAAACAAATTCTTATGATTGCATCTTTTATGGCACAATTGTCTGAATTTTACCAATACCTCTTGTTTCTCACACCGAGCATGACTCACGTGAGCTTAGAGTGTAAAAGTAATTATGACATTCATCTTTGAGCCATCAATCATAAAACATCATATCACATTCCTCGAACTACGTGGGTTCTGATTCCTTTTTCAAAACAAAGGATACGTAGGTAGCCCATTCATGGGTTCGATCCCAACATTGAAATAATCTCTGTCCTTCTGAATGACGATAAACTTCAAGTGCCCCACTGAGTGGCTTTAAAACCAGCCTGGTCATCAAAATGACCAAGAGACTTTTATATAAATTTTTTGAAGGATACCATTGACCAAGAATCTCTAAACAAATATAGATGATTCTATATTGATGAAGAACCTCAAATACATATAAAAGATTCTCTAAATTTCTTGCATATTTAATCATTGATTGTTAAAACTAAAGGAAAGCTCATTTTATACTTGGTAATGTAATAAGGATTCACGAACTTAACTTAAATCTATAAAGAGAGTCCCGGAGTAGACAATAATTCCCCTCAAAAAGGTGTGATGAGTCCGACCTCCCATCCTCTCGACCAATGCAAATTCCTAAGCCTCATTAGCCCACAAGCTAATGAGCGCCTGCCTTTGGAAAGTAGGTCCAAACGGATGTGGAATCATTGGATGTTTCCGGTTCTACGAACAAACCCGTTAGAAACCGATCGGAACGTTTGAATCTCCCGTCCAGGAGGTCATCCCCGGATTCCGCGCAAAACAGAGTCAACCCAAACATACCATCCAGTTAAAGATCAATCGTCAATGCTATATCCCAAACATCCGCATAAGAAGTTAACTTCAACAATAAAACATAGGATCATATATCAGGTAGGAGACCCATCTTGAACTATCGATCCCTCATTTTATTATTAGATACAACATAAAGTGAAAACTGAACAATACTTTCAAAAAGGTTTTCATACTATGTTATGATCCTATCACCCTAACAGAGGTTGAGAAAATCTATAGTTGTTGAAAAAAACATAGATTATGGATAGAAATAGTCAGTGAGAATAACTTTAATGTATTTACACTCTAAATCCTCACACTTATTTTTCATCACAATCAAATCCCACCAACTCATTTTAGTCCCTCAATCGTGATGGTAGCACATTTTACATTTATAGATTTTGAAGTTTCCAATAACTCAAAAAGCAGTTTAATATTTTTCATTAAATCCTAAACCTCTTGAGTATCATTATAACATTATAAAGCTGGTGATTTTTTATAAAGAAATTCTTGAGAATGATCTCTAGAATAATCCCTTCAAGGTTTTAATACTGGATCCTGAATGAGAACGGGTGTAGGTGCTTGTCCCGGAGCTTGGAAAACACACACCACTATCTCAACAAGAAACTAGTGCACTGGAGGATCCACTTATTGTGGTTCACAATCAGTTTCCTTCTGTTTCCTATTCAAATGTATCTTCAGAGGCATGATGCTACACAATATCAATATAAAATAATGAAGGAATAATCAAGGATACATAGGTTAATAACTAAAATAAGTGATATAGAAAAATATATTCCTTCAATAAATTTCATCATTGGGATTTTCAACATACTTAGATCATAAGTAGGGAAAAGACAAGAATTATATCAAACATCACTCAAGGTCAGTTTTCCCATACACCCATGGTGAATTAGGGCTCTTTATGATGATATCTGGACATGAACTCTCCCGTAACAAACTTATAAGTCTCTAAAATAATACCACTTATCTACTAGGACATCCCAACTACATACCAACTTCAAGGAAAGAAGCATAACCAAACTTTCCCTATGATACCTCTTTTTCAGGAACTACCCTGAATACCCTTATATACTAATACCTAATCCAAATAAGATATAGGCTAAAGGGAATTACCAGTCCCCATATGTTGGTGACTAGCATCTGGAATCATACAAGATACAAATTGGGAAAAAATTTCCCACATAATAGTTGAATATAAATAATAAATGTCAATATTCCAACACTACTCAGAGATAAAGTACCAAAAACAAACAGGTAAAAACTCACCCAAATGATACATCATCAGAAGACAAAAATATAAAATAAAATCTCATAAAACTGATGAAATATGTAGATAAAATCTTTACCAGTAACCTACACCACTCCAGATCCAAATGATCAAGAACATACACGTCCTCCAAATTGTCTCTTTCCCTTTACTTGGACCTGGCATAAGAAAATCTTTAAATTCCTAAAGGAAAAGGTCGAGTGTGAGATAAAAAATCTAGTAATTTATCACTAAATATTACATAATCAATTGTATAAAAATTAAACTATTTATGATTTAAATTTAAATAAAACATGGCTTGGAATAAAATTTATATTTTTTTTACAAAACATGATTTCATGATAAAAATGATGAAAAATATATTAAAACAGACTAATTGAACATTTTATATAAAACATTTATATGAATCAATTAACATGAATAAAAAAGTTCAATAATAAATGACATATAATCATAAAATAAAACATATCATAGAATCATGTAATAATCCCTAAAATATGTTAGTTTCTGGTAATAATATCCTCAAACTACTCAATCAAGGATCTCAGCTTAAGGTGTGCACACATTCCCCAACTCAGGAAATCAGGACTCAATTCCCTATTGGGGAAATTATACTATAGTAAGTTTATATCAATGTTGTCATCCTCAATCTGTTAATAGGGGTAATATCCTTGCATGATTTTCCTAATTACCCACTAACTACCAAATATCACATGTTATTCAATCAATCAATAAATCAATCATGGGAAAATAAATCATTTAAAATCAATATAAAATAAAAATTCTCAATTTTAGTTTTCAACATTTCTTACCTATTTTTCATCATCAAAAATAATTTTATTTATTTATTTATTCAAGGTACAAGAGAGAAATCAAAAAAAGACTAGGAATCATGGGGGTTTGAAATAGTGAAGGCCAAGAGCATCCGGACAAACCATATTCACTACATCCATGGGGAGAGAGCCAGTCCTTGAGAAGCATGCAAGATGTTCACCTAGAGTTTCATAAGAATCTTGGAAGTCCACCATGGTATTTCCTTCACGTCATGTATGAGAGAGATCTATGTGGTTTTTCAAAAACTCTTTACATCTACAAATGATATATTCAATAGACCATGGTGTAGAACCATAACCACTAAGCATGTTAAAGTGGGACATAAAATTAGTTTCAACTACTGAAAGTTGGATATTCTTCTGATTACAAAAATTAAGACTAGTGAGAAGGGCTTGAGCCTCCGCCTAAATAGAATTGCCACAGTTGAAGTGATCACAAAACAACATAACAATAGAGACTCTCGCATCTCGAATCACCCCTCCACCCATCATCTGAATTGAAATGTATGATCCATCAGTGTTAATTTTAATCCCCTTTGAATGAGGATGACATCACACCCACCTACCCATACTACTGTTGGAGACACCAGGTGCAGAAGTGCTTGGGATAATGTGGCTAATGGATGGGGCTGTCACACAATTTCTGCATATTCGGGTTAGATCGATATGAATGATTATGGTCTTGATCACAAGGTCCTTTCCAGTACCTGCATAGCCCTGGTGACGAACCCCATTATGTTATCTCCAAATACACAAAAATCTAGATGCAAATATAAAGGTTCATGTGGTTCCCTCTTGGCCATTATTTGCGGCACCCTGAAACCATTAGCTGAAGAAGTCATCACCCGAGTCCCCCTGTAGAGACCATACTGGGAAACTGCCAAAAGCATACCACACCATTTTTTTTCAGTTGCTATAAAAAAAGAGATTCTTAGTGTCCTTAGTTCTTGGGTCCCTACAATAGGTACATTTCGATGCTAGATTCACACCCAAGTGCATAATGTTCGCTTCAGTTGTAAACACATTATTCAGAACTCTCCAAACCAGGAAGTTGGTCTTTGACGGTAGTTATTTGATCCATAGAACATCACTCCACTCCACCCAATTTTCTTCCATCATCTGCAGGTTAGGGAAATATTTAGTCAAGAAGAGTCTTGATGTTGATCCTGTGAAGACACATCGATCTAGATCGAAGTTCATAATAATAGCATCAAATGCAGTCCACCAATTTCTGTCCAGAATGGCATACATGAAGCTATAGTGTGATGTCGCCTGTCTAAACGTGATGTTTGGAACTGTACATCCAAGAAACCTTAGCTTTGAACCAAACCAATTTCACTACCACATGTTCATTTCGCCTCCACCCACAATCCAACATGAGTTCTTTTGGAGCTTAAAAAAATATAGTTGAACCATGTTCCAGGTGGCCAATGATCTTCCCCTTTGATTCTTCCACTCACCCCCATATCTGATCTACATAGTTTTCCCCCATAGTGTTTTCCCTTCATCAACATCCCATTCAATCTAATCATGTAGTTCCTGCATAGTCCCTAAAACACTTTTTACATTAATTCCACCCTCTGAAGATGGCCTTGAAATCCTTTCCCATGCTGCCCAATGGTGTCTTCCATCCATCTGTGCATCCCACAAAAAAGAGGCCAGAAACTTTTCCATTTGTGACATAACATCATTTGGAACCCTGAGTGTAGAGATAACATGAATTGGAATAGGGGACAACACACTATTTATTAAGATAATTCGTCCTATGAACAATAAAAATGGGTTTTCTGGTTAAGAATGCGGCCTTTAATTTTCTCCATCACCTTTTCAAAATGCTAGGCATGTGGCTTTCTATGAGAGATCGGTGCACCCAAATAATCCATGGCGAATGATCCTACCCTTATACCCACCTTTCTTCCCATAATCCCCCCCTTCTTTCTGTGCATCTTTTTGGTATGAAAAGGTTTTTTTCTCCTTGATAACCACTTGGATGCTCCATTTGAAGTACTCCTCGAGGATGGTATTGATTCCATTGATGGAATGGTTACTTCCATTTATGAACACAATTGTATCATCGACAAAAATTAAGTGAGAGATCCTGCTGGACTAAAATTTGGATCGATATGGGAGACTGCATCCCACCATAATGCTTCTATTGATATACCTACTAAGAGAATCATGTTCCATGATAAAAATAGTAGGAGAGTTTGGATCACCTTGCCTTAATCCTTGAACTGTCTTGAAAAACTATATTGTTTCCTCATGAAAGATATCAAAATCCAAGAAGATCTGAAGAATCTTAACAAGAGGTCAATTAACCAACTAGAAAATACCATCTTGGAGAGAACCCTAATGATAAAATTACACTTCAACCTATCCTAAGACTTGTTCATCTCAAGATTGATAGCAATATTGGAGCAAAATGATTTCAAGATGACGTCTCCAATAACCTCTTGAGCTAGCCCAATATCACCCTGGACATACCTCCCTTTGATAAACCCATGTTGTTCTTATAAGATCCTGTTGGGTAAATAAATAACTAATCTTCTATTGATAATTCAAGCCAAAAAATTATAACGTAAGTTTCACATGAAAATTGGCCTATGGTGCTGAAAAGAGTGAGGTTTCTTAATCTTGGGTAACATCATCATTTTAGTGGCACATGCAACATTAGGGAGATGAACCACTTTAAAGAAAACATGTATATCTTGAACCAGATCCGTCTTAATGAAATCCCAAAAGTCCCTATAGAAGGACCCCAAGAATCCATCATGTCATGGAGAATTCTCTAGGTTAAGTGACACACTGCCTCCCTGATATCAGTCTCTGTAGGAATGAATTCCAAACCTTCATTCACAATACTAGTAATAATATTAGGAGTTCCCTAAAAAAATCTACATTCTCCCTCAGATAACTATTTTATAGGTTCGGGTTGGGTTCAGAAAGAATTTTCATGAAGAAATCTTTATCCATCCTTCCAACACTATCAAGATCATTTTAATATGAACCATCCACTATACAAATTTTCACCCTACTAAGTCATCTTCTTTCCTTAATACAGGCATGAAAAAAATCCAGAGTTCTGGTCACCTTTGTGAAGCCATTTTTCTCAAGGTTCAACATCAAATCATTTTTTAAAATCAATTTCCAAATCAATCCATCAAATTTTATCAAATCCATTTAACAATTTCAATTCTATTGAATTTTGGGGGGTTTTCACAATTTCCATTCTCTTTAAAAATGAAACATCAATAATTTCAAATATAGGTTTTTAAATCATTTAAAAATATATTTATAATGAATTAAGAAAATAAGGGTTTTAATTGTAGGGTAAAGCATTATGGAACCACATACCTTTAATTAGTGGTCAAATAAACATCCACCATGGGAAACACTAATGAATAACGAAGGTGGATGAGATCAACAAGGAATTACTAGATTGTAATTCATCAAGTTCAAACTATGATTAAATAATGAATTGTGATATCACACAACTATAAATGATGGATAGTGTAAGGAAAGAGAAAACTGAAATAAGGAAACTCACTAGAGATCAAATTCCCATCTGAGACACCTGGGAGTGTATTTGTTACTCACTGTACATGGTGGGAAGCTAAGGGTTTGAGAGAGAGGAACCTAGAAAATGAAAAAAATAAATTAATCATGTATCAAAAATAAACATACTGGATGATGGGGGGGGGTCATTATATATTATTTTATGGTTTAAAACTCCCCACCTATAACATACCCAAGAAAAGGAATTTCCTCAAGTAAAAAAATTCTTAATTGACAAATTTACAACGTAAGTTCATTATTTATAGACTAAAACATTTTACATCATAATCCATTTTAAGGGTTTATGTCTAGTAAAAAGTTTACATAGTAAACTAATGATTTAGAGTTTAAAATCCTTCTATAGCCAGTGCCCAATAGTATCCCCCTTACAAAACCAACCATAAAGATTCCAACTCAACCAAGACGAAAAGTGCACAATCTAAAAAATTTGAAACATTTAGACCTAGACTCTATTAATTCAAAAAATATACATCCCTAAAATCTATATCATTTTCCTTGAAAAAATCTATCCATACTCGATGAAACCTCCTTTATTTTTCTGGAATGATAATATGTATAAAAAAAGTGTGTACCTTTAACCAGGATGTTACAATCATCGCAAATAAATACCCTTAATTTACATCTAGATTCTATAAATGAATTTAGAGTGGTATTGGAATGTGTCTAAAGATGATAAAAATATATGATCCATAAATAGATTATTATATAAATCATTTTATCTAGATTTTTGAGAATATTCTCTAATTTTATTTTCTTAATTTCAAGAGATCATAGGAGGATCAACTTTAATTGGTGTAATTTGTATATAATAACATTTAACAGTAATTATTTCATATGGAACCATTTGGGGAATTCCATGCCAGTTATCATTATACTAGTATAAGGCTAATGAGGGGACTCATATGGGACCTATCTTGGTTCAGGCGATGACTAAGTTAGTTAAATTGACCCCAAAATATATTATTTTATCTTATATTTTGAAGAAATATCTTATTAATCATCGATGATGACCTTTGAAGTTTTATTTTAGGAATTCTATATTCATAAAAGGGACTCCAATGATAGGGTAAACATAGATTATAAAACATGGAATGTTTATTTCATGGCATGAAGGACCATTTCAGATCACTAAAATAATTTTGGAAATGTTTTATAGGTTGTTTTTTATAGTGTTATATAGTGGTTAATATTGTTTTCCATATTTATCAATTAAATAATTATCCACTAAACCTGTCTCATGTTTTTAGATGGTTGGTAGCAGATTTGTAACCTCAAACATCATATACAGAGAGACTAATTTGGATTACAGATCATGAGGAGAAGATTGTTTAGGGAATGAGGATTCATTTGGTTTGGGTACTGTGGTAGTATGAGAGAATTCAAGAGGAGATATAAGAGATATAGAGAGGATGAAACACATCAAAAATGGTCAAAGTTGTTTATAGAGATTAAATCTTAGTGACTTTCTTGGGATGATAACTCTTAAGACAGTTGTAATTATAATGCCATACTTTAGGAAGGTATATCCCCTTTTTTATCTTTTTGGGAGTTTTAGGTTTAAAATTTGGAATTTTGGATATGTATAAAGATAATTATGATTAGATACACTGTTAACAAAACCATGTATACTAACTGTGCATAGCCAAAACTAGTCTATAGGGTTTTACATAATTAGGAACATGGTTAACAAAATTTTGTGGCTAACCATGGTCATGATTTTTAAACTAGAGAGAGAATAATAGTTATATGAATGGTTATCCTAATCATGGGAACTAACCAAGTCTATTAGTAATTGTTACATATAATAGTGTTTTTAATACTATTTTGAAAAACCAAAACCTCAAAACCCCAATAATCATATAATTCATTCTATATATGAAATTAATGTTCCTAAAAAGTGATTTTGGTAATTCTCTACTTGTGAAAAATGATTTTTTAGGAATATAGAATCAAAGGTTAGGATTACATGATTTCTCTTGGTTCTTGAAGATATTTTCTCCCTCTCTTGAACTCATTGATTTTATTAAATACAGATACATCAGTGAAATTTTTTTAGTACTTAGATGTGGAATTATATATATGCATTCATCATGTTTAGGGATGGATGGATCCATTACCATTAGTGTGATTTATAGTTTGTTTTTTTCATGAATTTTTTGGAAAGTTATATGATAGGGTAGTTTGATTAGATATCTTATACAAGTCGACTAATTTCTTATGCGAACTTGATTGATTATGGTTTATCAATGACTTAATCTCATGGGTTGTGCACTGAATTTATTTATAAAAAATTTCTACTTTTAGAATATTGGATTTTGTTTGATATTTTAGGGGGTTCATAACCAACATAATATGAAAATTAAATTTGTAAATTTAAAGTTGGTTTTCCAATTATTTATTTATTTTTATTTCATAATTAAAATGTTAATTTATATTTTTTTGGAATAGATTTATTTTAGAATTGAAAATGAATCTTTCAATGGGAAAAATTATAATTTGTAATGTGGTTTGTTTTAATTAAAATTATATAATTTTTTAATGTAATAATTTACCTAAATTTGTTTTAAAATATTTGAATTGTGATATGTGTTCTTTTATTTAGTTTTTTTTGGATTAATTTTTAATTAGGTGTGTGTGTGTTAAAAATGGTTTTTGTGAGACCTTTTCTGAAAAAACTCTAAGATTATTGAATGGTAAAGTGTATAACATAGGGAATGTGTGTTAAGGAAAGAAATAGTTGGGATCACTTAGTTCAAAAGGAAACACTCCTCTTTTTTTTTGGTTAAGTGTATGGTTTGGGGTTGGGTGAATGGGTGATGAATTAGTTTGAACATTTGACTAGATGAGGACAGACTTAATCTAGAGAACAAATGAGGATTCATACCGAATAGTTCACTAGAGAAGATAGATTTTTTGAATATACTTGGGAATCCTTATCATTATGGAATTGATTTCTGGGGAATAAATAATTTCCATAAAAATTCTAGGAAACATGGGTTTTCTTAATAAATTTTCTAAATTGGGTTCTCCTGTTAGTTTATAAAAGAAGATAGTTTTACTATAAATTTAAAAAATAATAGTGTTTTTAGAATTTGATTTATTTAAAGAAAAAATATTGAATTTTAGAAATTTATTTAAATTGCAATGATGGATATTCTAGTTTTTTTTGAAAAATTGGATTTCTTATAAATAATGGTCAGGTTTTTTAAATTGGGATAAATTAATTTTTTTAGGTTTAAAAATTATTTTTATTTATAATGTTTTATTAGGATTTCATTTAGAATTGATTTTTATAGATGTGAATAGAGTCTTTGGGAAATAATAATGAGTTTATACTTATCCTCTACAAGATCACCTTGGTGAATATATAACCATAATTGGTTAGGATACTGTTAAATGGAATTCTCTGGTCTTCGTAATTTGAAATCAAAAGTTATGTAATGAAGTTATGAAATTGGAGATAGTGGACTGTGCCTTGAGAGTGAGTATTGTGTGTAATCATGTGTCACTTAATTTCTATTCAATACATTATATTTTATTTTATATTTTTAATTTTTTTTCTTCCATTTTTAAATTTAATTTTAAAATTATCAATTAGATAATATTGTTTTCATGATTATGCATGATATTATTATGTGTTTTAGGGAGAACCATTCTCCATAGATTCTTTTAACCCTCAAAACTTTTTAGAAACCTTTTGTGATTAGGGGACATGGTTGAGGCCATTTATAATCATGTCTTAGGTCTCAGGATTTAAGATCCTAGGTCACGGTGTTACACTAAAACATTTATCTTTGACTATTGTGATGAGATTAGAAAACCTTTCAGATTAACATTTTAGAGATTTGAAACCTGATATTGAATCCAATTAAGTCATTTTTAATGAAAAATTGACTCTTATATTCATTACATCCTCTTAAAAAACATAAGAAACTCAAAGCATTAATTCATTTTTATTCAAAGGTGGTAATTTGACATTAGAAAAAACAATCAACCCTTCTTGATTAATATCTTCCAACAAAGGATCAAACCTACCACATACAAAGGTAATATATTCAATTTTAGCTTGAAAAAAATTCTTATGATACATATTTATACTTTAAACTAAAAAATTACCATAAAATATCTCAAGTGATTATTTTTCTACTAAAAAACTAATAAAAATGTCATGATCCCCCTCTAAAGTATCCATCTCAGAAATGTGGCTTATAATTTTTTTTAAAGGTAATATATTAACTGATTTTTTTTATAATTATAATTTTATTGAGTATAATGTGATACAAATGGTATAAATTTAATAATAAAATTCTTTAGTACTGTAGGAATAGACAGTTCTAGTCTTTGGTCAAATAGATTATTAAGGTTTAATAAGTCTAATATCATATCAACGAGATCCTTATAAAACTAATGTGTACCATTTAAACTATGAGTAATAGAAACAATACTTCTAAATCAATCAATTAAAAATGTATACTTTCTTAAAATTATTCACCATCTTCCATATTCCCATCATGTTTAAGTGCTACCAAAGTAGACATAGGTAGTTCCCCATGAGAAGGTGAGATAATCAAACTAGAATTGTTGGAAGAATTATGGACTGGGTTCCTTTATCCATGAGAGTATGGGATATATGAATGTTTATATACTGGTGAATTATAATCAACTTCCAAAATATGGAAACAATATTTGAAGGTATTTTAGGTAAAGCTTATAAGTTACCCTATCCTTTATAAAAAACAGTGTCTACCAATGGACTACCATTACCAACTGTTCCTTCCTCCACATCTAGTTCTTCCTCTTCTATATACTCTTATTCTTATATATCTAGTGTAACTTCTTCAATTATATGGGTTTTATCCCCCAAAAAATATTTAATCACTTTATAAGGTTCTAATTATATATATTCATCACCAATTAGAGGATTTATATAACTTATAAGGGTAAAAGACTCATAATTTTTCACATTGTCTTTAAACCAACATCTTCTACATAGTATACATTTTAATTTCACCTTTATAATGATTCATTGATTGATTCTTGGGATTAACCATACATAATTATTCCATAATTATATAATTTTCTATAAATATTATAATATTTAAATTCCCAATATTTGGGTTTAGAGTTTTAACAAATTTGAAAATGCAACTATTCTCTAAAAAAATTACCTAATATAATCTATACTATATACACACAATATAAATCCACCTATTCTATAAAATATTGTATAGAATTATTTCAATATACCCATTATAAACTTATCACTACATGATAACACATTGGGACATATATAAATAAATAATGAACTAATAACTTAATAAAGTAGTAATCATAAGAAAACATGTATAAAATGATAAAACTAATATAATATGGTTAGGAAGTGCATAATAATAACTTGAACATTGTATAAAAATGAGTGATATCATAAAAATGTTGAAAACTTAATAATGTTTCAAAATAATAATAATTAGACATGATAATCACAAGTCAAGGCTCCCATCTAAGACATCAAAACCTATTTGGGATAGGCTCGTTGTCCATGCCCCATGTATAATATTTAGTGTGATATAATTATTACATAGTGTATTTATGGGTTATATAATTTCATGATATCGAATTAAATCACAATATTTTATTATATATGTGTACCTTATAGAATAAAGTTTTTATACATCAAGCATAAATCATATGATAGTTAACCTATAAGAGGAGGTGTAATAGTTACATATTTTTTTTAATAAAGGGTAATATAAGTATCAATTTCAAGAGATGACATACATACATTTAAATAACCATATAAATAAGAAAAATTACCTTAATAAATTTACAAGGGCTGAAATATACATTACATAATATTATATAGATAAATATGAAGAATCTTAATGAGTAAGAGTAGAAATTGAAAAATTGTCAAGAATGAAAATTATTATTAAATTTGTAAAGTGTAAAATAAACATAACAAAATAAGTGATAGAAAAAAATATATGAATACACATGATAAATACATATAAGAAGATAATATATGTTTAATAAAATTATATTTAAAACTTCTTATTTATTATAAAAAAATAAAAGAGGGATCGAAGAAGAGAGATAATTTGATAGGATTTTTTTATAATTTTACAAAGAATGATGTCGGTATAATATAAGATAGAATATTAAAATAAAATATGAATAAATTTGATAATTAAAATGGATTTATGTTAAAAATTAAAAGTTAATTATTTTGGAAACTTACCAGGGAAGATAGATAAAAAAGAAAACATAACACGATCAACTTCAAAAGAAAATGATATATGTTATTTAAAAATTCGGTAAGACATAAATGAAATTTATTCAGAATTTAATAGTATAAATAAATTTTTAAAACCAATTAAAAGTTAAATTATATGAATATAAATTATTTAAGGTATAATAAATACAAAACCATTCATATAAGAAATGAATAAAAGAGAAAAATTAAAGAGAATGAAAGCGGAATACTTTTATGAAGATCATAGGGTATGAATTAAGAATTAATTAATGATAGGATGGAAAAGATACATATAAATCCCTATAAAAAAGAAAATGGTATAATATATATTTAAATAATTAAATAAATATTTCATAAAATTAAATTACTAATAATATAATATTTTTAGAAAAAGAGAAGGGATTGTGATGTATTATCCCGACCTCAAGTCTCAACTCATTTGAATGAATATTTATCTCCCTATATAACCAATTTTTATTTAATAATTATTTATTTTCGATCAATTTTTTTTTCATTTTTACTTTTTATTACCCACTCACGTTAATTATTTATTATTTATTAAATGTTTATAATTTATATGTTATTTTGAGTTATGTTTGTCTCAATAGTTCCATTATTGATTTTGTATTGCAATATAAGTCCATATTCATTGTGAAAAAGTTATTAAAATAAAAAATTTAAAAGATAATATGTTCATAAGTGTTCTAAAAATTATAAAATTTAAAGGATACTCCATCATAGAAATAGTTCAAGTCTGCAAATCAAAGATTCATGGTTTGTTAATTCGTGCAGTTTCTCCAACCATGAAGAGTTATTTTAATATAATTATTTTAAATATGAATTTTAAAATTTTAAAAAATTTATAATAATTAAAATTAATAATCAATTTTATATTTTAATTTTAATTAAGTTATATTACCCCTTTATAAAAAAATTTGGTGAATGTAGTGAAACACCATTCATTTAGGCATTTAAACCATCTATGTAATGAACACACCAGAAAGATAAAGAATAAAATTGAAATTTATTAGTTCATACTATAGATACCAAATTTAATTATTCTTTCGATTAACAAGTTTTAAATATCTATGATTCCATCATTTTATTAAGTCATGTATCTATGCTATTACATATCATGATTTATCATCATAAAAAAGGGGTAGATTGTTGAGTCGTCCTCTGAATACCACAATTCACATAATTTAGGATGAATTCTTTTAATTGTCATTAATCACTCATGTTTCACTTAAAAAATACACACAATTATTTCAGTGAAATAAATTTAAAATAAAATATGTGTGATAAAATTAACAAAGGACCACCGAACCAACTAATTGAAAAATGACTAAAGGCCAGGATTTCAAAATAGATAAATGAGGATGTTTGAGGATATATTAATGATAATGAACAAATTTAAAAGGTCTAAACATAATATAATTGGATGAATAATTGATGGAGCATAAAATAAATAGAATAATCAATACATTAATAGTATATAATAAAAGTAATTTACTTCCAGAACATCCAATTCAAACATCTAGTGATAAATAATTGAAGACAAATGATATCCCAAATGTATAAAGTAGAATCTGATAAAATACTTATAGAAAATCACCCAAATCATATTTACATAAATTACAATTATAAAATAGTAATGTCGAAGTTGAACGGAAGAATCATGAAGTATCCACAGAAATTATAAAGTCTTGTTAATAAATTTATCTAACATTTAAATCTTACAAGGACTTAATTAGTTAGAAGATTAATTAATGACCATAACTATTAACATCTTAATAGATATAATTTGACTAATAAACAATGAATTTTAATGAGTATATTTTTTTAATATCAACACCCCTTCCAATGGACAAATTCTACATACTAAGAAGTCAAAAAATAATATCCACATTTATTCCAAATAAATAAAAGAGTAAAGGTAATAAAAATAAATCCTTGACATCCACAACTATTGTTATAAATTAACAACAATAGATGAAGCCATGATGAATGTAATAGTAAAATAATCTATGATTCCATATAGATTCATGTCAAAATTCCAATGGTCATATTTTTAATATATATAAATTCTTAAGGAGAATTCATTTGAAGAAGTTATAAGAAGAACCCAAATGAGTTTAAGGCTAATTATTTGAGATAAAAAAGGAATATTATATAGTGTCCATTAGAGATAAAAATAGATTTCATTAAATAGAGCTCACACACTTCAAAATATCCCTTTTTTATCATCATCTCAATCCTCACATTTAATGAAAAATAATTTTATTTAGGATTTATTATATTTATATTAATGACCATTGTGTCTTAACTTAATCCCTATTTTGTATTAATTTAGAAATAGAAAAAGGAACCCCATCCATTATATTAACTATATATATCTTATAATATCCAAAAAATTAAGTCTCAAAGATAGGGAATTATATTATATCAATATTATGGTCAAATAATTCAAGGAATATTAACTTCTCAGCTAAATATGCTTGATTGAAAAAATAATGGGGATAAGGAATTAACTATTTCATCAAAAAAATGGAAAACTCTTGTACTAAGTGTTCTCTAAATGTGGCCATAAGATACCCATACTATTTTTTGTCAAACATGAATAAGATTTTAAAGATATAAAATTTATATAAAATATGGAATGTATGGATTTCTTATCCTAATAACCTTTAAAATTTCTAGTTTCCTATCAATATAAACATTTTGATATAATTTATTTAGTATATTTTACACTAGCATGCCTTATTATTTACATTAAATTTTATATCTTTATATAAAACTGATCAGGATAGGATAGTGATCCTAAATATTTCACTAACTGTCCTTGAAATATTCCATTAATATTTATAAAATTCAATTCTTTATCATAATAAACATATTTAGTCTCTATTGGAGAATTTAAAACTAGAAGGTAAAAATTCAGTTGTCTAAAATTCATTTCCTGTATATTCATTATCCGTTTCATTCATGAGATTTATTTATTTATCAATTTATAATTTTAAAAAATTCCTTTTTCTAATTTATATTTTCTATATTAATTTCATTTATTTATTTAATCATGAATTTCTTTAAAGGGTGTTTCACCTCAAATTTTCAATTCATCCCCTCTTAAAATATCCTTCTATATTTTATGTCTTTCATATTCTATGGACCAAAAATTTTGTACCAAAAAGATTATATGGATTGTTTGAGCATTATTATTCTATGATTTTCAAATGTGTTGCATTGTAAGAAAACCTCTATTGTTATTTATAACTCTAAAAATTCAATAGAAAATATTTAATAAGAAAATATCTACTTGAGAACTCTCTCATTATCTCTAATACATAATATTTTTTTTAGGGATTGTATATTTTTACTCAGTTAATATTTTACAATGATTGATATTATAAATGATTCTCAAATATATTTTATTTTTTCTTATAAATACCAATAAGAAATATCAATATCATTTTCTTAATTATTATCCTTTTAGCTCTTTTTTCATTCTTTTTTTTCTTTTCATACATTTTCTGAATGGAATTTTATTTTGATATTCACTTTTTTGTGGAATTTATTTTTTACTATAAATAAAATATGAAATTGTTTCTTATATCTCAAAATTTTCCCATTTATTATATATTATTTTATTATTATAAAAGAAATAAATTATTTATTCTCAAGTAAATTTCAAATTTTTATTTCAATACATCTATCTATAATACTCTAACCATTAGAGTGGTATTTATAAAAATGTTTCATCACATTAAACTACTCTTATAATCTAAAAATTTCATGATTTTATCTTTGATATGAATTAAAGAGAGAGAGAAAATACTTCTGATAAAGAACCATCTAACAAGAAAACAAGAAGAATGTCAAACGATTAGAATATATTCTATGTAACCATTGAATATTCAATAATTGAATATGAAGACGATATAATCCCAATGAAATTTTTTTTATGGATCATCAATAAAAGGAATATGTACCTGATTTAAGAAATTTTTTACCCTATATATATAATATACCAAGTAATATAAAGTTACTAATTTTCCAAATAATTTTTGCTCTTAATGTGAAATTTCATTGTGTGAAGACATCATATATAATTATACCATCACTTGGAAACAAATTTGACTCATCAATCAATGATTTCAAATAAATAGAAATATTTTTCATTAGATTTCCTAGAATCAAAAATTCAAAATATATATATGATTAATTCATCAATATCAAAATAAATATGTTGTATCAAGTAATGAAAAGATGTTAATAAATTTTCTGGAAGTCGTAATCGCCCTAGAAAAAAAACAATATGTAGAAAGACCTATAAAAAAATTATGGTTATAAAGAAAACTATGGATGAAACTTATTAAATTATTTCTATAAATAACTATCACATGGGTTATTTAAAATTTAATTTACACAAATATTATATCTATGTCATGTCATGAATGAAGCTATTTTGTGAGACATAAATTTACATTGCAATCAATGTGTTATCATAAAATACTAAAACAATTTTATTGGAAAAAATCTATATTTTTCATGTTGAATAAATTTTTACATTGATTTTACACATGTAATAAAATTAACTAAGACTCATAATATGGTAATCCACAATTTTAATACATTATTTTTAACATAATTCCGTAACAAAATATTATATTAATAACTTTCAAGGAAATTTTTATGTTTCGGGTATTAAAAACACGGTATATAATACATGAATTACATAAGGAAACCATAAACATAAACATTATTTAATTCACTTGTAAGAATCATTTACCATTATATCATATTTCACCTCATTGCAAGTGATTTCTTGGGGATGTATGTTAATAAAAAATGGTGAGAATATAGCCGAGTAAGGGATAAATAAATTAAATAAAACATAAGATATTATCATAGATAAAAATGAGGTATAACATTAGAGTATAATCATAAGTATGTGATACATAACATGTAAATATTGATACAACATAAAAATGAGACATTTATAATCATATCACCATGGTTCAATACCATGGTTTCATAATACATATTACCATGGTTATTCACAAAGGTATGACAAATTATTTCATCTCTAGAGATTGACTATTTACCCAATGCATTGGATAAATATCATGGTGAACCCTCTATATGTATCATTTCATGTGAACCACATAATTCATTTATCATAATAATTAATTTTATTAATAACAAATGGATAATAAATAATGAGTTTCATATAAAATTATTGAGACATAAGTGAAAAAGATTTGAAATTTTCATCATTTTTAACCCATGAGAAGGGAATGTGGGTTTCATACATGAAAATAACCAATAAATGAAGTATAATTTCATAATAAGAGGTATACAAAGTTGTTTATGGAATGACCTTGATGAGAGAGAATGGAAGTCACACATTGATTGAATTTTTATAAAGTAATGTAATGATCATAAATGCATGAGAATATAATAAAAATTAAATTACAGGACTAACTATAAAGGAATTACTTTAACAAAAAGGGATAAGAAAAGAATCCCTTACCCTACGAGATAACTTCTTTAAGCTTGAGCAGAGTCCCTTAAAACCTTAGAAACAATTTGGAAAGAATATAGAGAAGGGAAATAAGGGTAAATTCAAGTTCAATATATTTAAAGTGAATTAAATGGGGTATATAGGTGGGTATTTATAGCACAATGAGAATAATTTTTTATTAATTTCTAAATACAAGCCTTGGAATACTAGGTTGTTGAAAATTGGAAACCATTGGCCTTCCCATTGTTTTAGATAATGGTTTGGGAAATTAAAGATATATCTTATTTACTTTGATCAATGAGAAAATATAAATCCATTTTTTTAATATTAATTTTTGAATGATAAAGTAATATTTCCACAAAAATATTGTTTTAAAAAGCTTAATTCCCATTTTAGACTTTTTAAATCATTTATAGGTTTGAAAAATAACATTAATTCAATAAAATAAATTATATTAATAAAATGATTAATTTGGACCTATATTTACTTATTTTAATTATTATATCATTATTATATATTTATTAAGTCATAAATCACACTAAAAAACCATATTTCTTTAATATTAAAATAAAATAAAGTATTTCAGAGAATTCTTAAAATTTCACCCTAACATAATTTCTATGTGATGATTTAAAATATAATGTTTATTGTATCAAAATAATTTTATAAATAGGATAATTTTAACTTTTAAATAAAATATAGATAACAAGCCTTTTACACATATCCTTACATGATTTTAAATACAATTGCCTATCAAATTACAAGATAAAGATTATAAGTTTAATGTCTTTGAAAGACTGGGTACATAAAACTGAAAACATGGGACTAAATAAAAAATTTCTTTATTTATCATCAATTATGAGCTCGTAACATCCTTTGAGACTTTAAATTCACATAAGATAACCTGGGAATAAAATGAATAAAGGGATGAACTAAAATCCTAGAAAGGGAATAAACATAAGAATAAAGCTTAGCACATGGGTTAAAAGGCATAACATAATGATATAAAAAATGAATAGAACATGATTAAACATAAGGAATCATAATATATATAACATGGGATCAATAATAATGGAATATTAGTAATGTTTAAGAAACATAAAACATGAATTTAGCATGAGTCAATCCTCATTGCACATATAGGGGCACCAGTGAAGGATAATCACCAAGATCATTGCACATATAGCATGAGTCAATGCTAACCACCAAGATCATTATATATAACATCTCATGAGACTAAAAATTACCCAATTAATTTTAGATACATCTAGGATCACTAATCATAACATGTTCATGAATACTGTTTCCATATAAATAATCATATATAAGAAATCAAACATAAACATAAGGGTTACCCGTGGAAATAATTGGGTATCATAATCATGTTATATGCATAACAAATATTTATATCATAAAAGTATCCATTAAATAATTTAATTAAATAATAAATTTACATTAATAAATTAGGATAGGAATATATCATGATTAGTGATGTCAAACTAAAGTTATAACATGGTAAAAAAGTATTTAAGAAACTTCAGAATTAAAACATTTTAGTGCGGTTTAAGAAAAATATTAAATAGAATTTAAAGAACGAGAATAATATTTTATATAAAACCATAAGTGAACAAAGAAAGTTTTCATAATAAAATTAATTATTTTAGAAAAAATAATGGTGTATTAAAATGGATTATAGAGTTCACTTGAATTTGGATAAGAATTTGGGAAATTCCTTTAAATCGAGCTTTCTTATCAAGAAGAATTGAGCAAGGACCCTATTAAAAACATGTATATCCCCAAAAATGAAGTATTAATGGATATTGATACATATAATTGGAATATAAACACATAATTTTGAATATTTATGTAAAATAATATAATTCCATTTGTGTAAATAGAGAAAATGAATAACCTAAAGGAATAATGGAGGTTCGGGTAGAATCCATTACCTTAAGTCTGAAAGTATTATTAAAATGATATTAATGACATGGATAATCAAATTAGATTATTTATTAATTAATAATTACATAACCTTTTATTCATTAAGGTTTTATTATGTACATTTATGGTCTCTCTGATGAGTTATATAGTTTAATTTCATTGTTCGAGAGTGTTCACTTTCTTAGTTTTCATGATAGGTTTACATGTATACATGTATGAAAGGGAAAATAAAGTAGGGTTAATTATCCATAATTGAACATATATGTTATTAATGATATTATAGAGTTTAAATTGGTCATATATATTATTTTGTTTTAAGTAATTAGGATGAATCATTAGATAAATAGTTAATGATAATTGTTTGGGTTTATTTTGGCAGTTATCGATCACAAAAAACTCATTTTGTTTAATAAATTAATATCATGTGTAAAAAATTATTACAAAACATTACATAAGATAAAATAAATATATTATAATTTGTTTAAACCATAAAAATGGGTTCATGACCAGCCTTTAATATGAAATTGAAATATGAAAGCACACTATCCATGAAGGTGGTAAATTTACACCCCACGAATGATGTTTTCATTCTTAAAATAAAAGAGAGAGGAGGAAATATTTGATGAATAATTATTCCATAAAAATGATAAAATTATAGTATATATAAGATACTATAGTTTTCATGGCACTTGTACAAGGGTAATTGGGGGAGAATATAGAAAAATAAAAGAACTTGAAAAGAAATTGAAAGAAAACGGAAGAGGGTTTTACCTCTTGATTCCTTCTTCTGGAGATCCTCCTTAGGGGATCATTTTTGTATTTTGTCAAGAAAAAAAGATCCTGGACTTGGCGGAGGTTCTTAGAAGGATATTTATAATTTTTTTGAAAAGAATCTAGGTTTTACAGGTGTGAGGAGATGAGGTGGTGAGTGGTGGTATTTATAGTGGAGAAGAGGGGTGTTTTCTCATTATTTAATTCATTAGATTATTATTTTTCTCAAGACAAGAAATGGTGTTGATTATTGAGAATAAATAAAATAATTAGATCATTTTAGTTCAAACCAAATGTTCTTAAATCATCCATGAATCAATGAATAGTGTATTTAACTTATAATGTATATATACTGTAAATTATTCTATTTTACTATCCACCAAATTTTCAAGTATTTCAGAAAAATCCCAAAAATTCACCCTAAATATTTTTTGAAATATAAAATTAAAAAATGAAATCAATTTTATGAAAATAATTTTATAAGTACGCAAAATTTAATTTTTATTTAAATACACAATTTACTTGAAAAATGAAGATTTTAAAATTATAACTGATTATATATCATTTTAAAAAATTAACTAAGGTCTCATAAAATTATCTTATAATTATAAGAAATAAAAATACTTATTTATAAATAAATTTTATTAAAATAAATTTTCTTATAAATTATTAATTTATTCATAACATTGTAATTAAATATTTATGACTTACAAAAATACCAACACTTAATTTATATTTTTTAAAATATTTGTTTAAATATACTATGATATAATTGTATAATATTTCCTCTTATAATATCGATAAATTTTATTTATACTATCATTAGTGAGATTACTATTATATTTTTTGGCGTACTATTCATAAGGGTCATGTTACTATTCCGAAGGTCAAGCTAATATTCCTTTGGTATATGTTCCTTAATGTCTAGAAATGCCTTTAATTTCATTAATTATTCATTTATAAAGTTTATATTGTGTTCTCAATGTTATTTTATATGATTATATTATATTAAATAATTATAATAAAGGAATTTCCATTGATAATACTTTGTGTTTTTACATAAAAATTATTATTTATTGAAAAATAATAGTTTTTATGGAATAATCAACTTTATAACCCTTATAAAAATTACTAGGAGCATTATAAAATTATATTGTTGTATTTATTTAAATAAATAGTATTTTATAACACTATTTCATGAAATTAAATTTTATTTAAAATATTAAATGAAATTATTTATTTTCCAAAAATATAAATATTTTTTCTTTGTATTCAAAAATATATTTATCATAATTATCTTCTATTTATGATTATTTTTTAAATGAAATAATAATGAAAATGGGAATAAAGAAACCTCTATTTAATTTTTAAGAATAAAATTTCACCTTTATAATACTAGTTCTAGATAGATAACACCTTATTATATTGGAAGACACCCTATTGGTATGGTGTATAATGGTATTACTTTTATGGGGTGGCTCAAATAATGTTGATCTAATGGTGATCTCTACTAACATGAACTTCTCTCATAGTTTATTCCATTTAAGCCTTTCTTATTAAATATTTTCCTGGGTTTGGCCAAGGGTGAACCCTAGTGACTCTACCACCTTCCCATGTTCTGATAAATGGGCTTCAAAATGAATAATCCCACCCATTTATGTCATCATTTCCCCTTTCTATATAAATTATCTCTTATCACTACCCTTTATATACACTAATTGTAATGGTAACACTATTACCAATGGTCATAATGCCCAACAGCCATATTGAACAACATTCATATTGACCATCGATCTGGTAATGATCAAATCTAAACTCTCACTTTTCCCTTTATACCCTATATATACTCCACCATTCTCATACCTCAACATTCACTATTGAGATTACAGTGTTTCTACACTTCCCTAGATAATTTCTATCATTTTCTTAACTCTTTTATTTCTTTTTACAGTTTTTATACCTGGACCAATATTTATTATAGAATTAAATCCTATGAAGTTTACATTAGTGTTTGCATTGTAATTTTTTTATCATCTCCCTATATTATTTCTAGTTTTTATAGTAAATATTAATTCATGATATTTAATGTAATTTAAAATCCCTTCAATGTGATTCTATTATGAAACTTAATAAAATAGTCATTATGAAACATGTTTTCTTTTATTATGGATATTTTTGGCCAAATAAATTTTCCACACCTTATGAAATTTCACCCTCAAAATTTTTCTCCCTAAAATAAATGAGGGTAATTTTCTTTCATCACTTCTTTAGGATCCCAGGTTACTTCATCAAACTTGTGATTTATCCACATGACTTTCATGAGTCATGTTTTCATATTCCACAATTGTAATTTTTATTAATTGATAATATGGATCATTTGTTCTTCATATGATAGTCTAGTATCAAATTCCATACCATTTGTGTTTAGTATATGTATTGAGTCTGACATATAATTTCTTAACAGGGACATGTGGAAGACGTCATGGAGATCTGAAAAATTTGGAGGTAGTTCTAATTGAAAGGAAACTACTCCAACATGATCTAGAATATCAAATGGTCTAATGTAACATGGAATTAGTTTCCCCTTCTTCATAAATCTTATGACCCCTTTCCATGGTGATATTTTTAGGAATACTTTATCTCTATCATGAAACTCTAAGTATTTCCTTCGATTGTCATTATAACTCTTTTTCCGACTCTGAGTATCCATGATAATTTTTTGGATCAATTGTATCTTTCCTATAGTTTCATTCATAATTTATGGTCCTAATAAATTTACATCTCCAACTTCATCCCATCATATTGGTGTTATACACCTCTTCCCATAGGGTTCTTCATAATGATATATTTGAATACTCAAGTGAAAACAATTGTAATATGATAATTTTACATGTGGAATATGTTAGTCCCAAATCCATTGAAAATCATGTGAGATAGCCCCTAACATATCTTCATGTGTATCAATAGTCCTCTCAAGTTTCCCATTAGTTTGAGGATGATAGTTTATGTTAAAGTTTACATCAGTATTCATAGAATTTTAAATTTTTCTATGGAAATTAGAAATAAATATTGGATCTTGATCTAAAATAATTGGCAGTGGTTCCCCATAAAGTCTCATAACTTATTTAATATAAAAAAAATCATGAAAATAAAGGGTTAAATCCTCTCATATAGTGATAACATATGAAAACTTTTTTAATATATCATTAATAACCCATATGGAATTGTTTCCCATATATTTATTTGCAATTCTAATAACAAAGTCCATAGTGATGTTGTCCCACCTCCATTATGGCATGGGTAGTGGTTGTAACACTCCTTTGGTAAGTTTTCACTCTACCTTCAAATGATGACATGCTAAAAATCTGGCAGTATAATCTGTAATCTCCCATTTCATGATATCCCACCAATAAATATCTCATGTATATATATATATTTTTGTTTTTTTGGGATGTATATAGAATGGAAATATATGATATCAATCTATCAACTCTTTCTTTAACTTTGTAACTGATAGGATACATATTCTTATTCCAAGACTTATTACCCCCTATTGATCAATATTTAACTCTATAATCTTCTATTTTTTTTAAATTTTATCTTCTTTTGTAATTTATGATCATCAATTTTTCCTTTTATGATCTTCTTATAATGATGGTTGGGAAATAATTTGGGATATGATTGATTAATTTCCTTTTATTTTAACTTAAATTTTCATCTTTACCAAGTCCTTGATCAATGTAACTTCTTAATCTTCATCATTGAACGAAAATTGAGGTATTTCATACTCAATGCATCAGAATTTTTTTTTGCTCTTTTAGGGAGATAATAGATAGAAAAATCACAGTCATTAAGAAGCTCCAACCATCTCATTTTCCAATTGTTTATTTCCTTTTGTGTGAATATATACTTCAAACTTTGTTTGTTTATGTGTGTATCATACTTCTCCCTATGAAGATAATGTCTCCATATGTATGTAGAAAAGATAATTGCAGCTAACATAAAATCATGGGTAAGATAATTATATTTATGAGGATTTATAAATTAGGATTCATAGAAAATCAACTTTTCATTTTTCATTAGTACACATCCAACTCTTTTAAAGGATGAATCACTATGAATTACGCATCCTTCCCCATTAGAGGGTAATGTTTGCACATGTGGACTAACCAACCACTTTTTAAGTTTAGGGATACTTTCTTCACACTCTTTTATCCATATAAACATAAATCCATATTAATTTAACTTTGTTAGTGGATTATAAATATGTGATTTTCTTTTCATTTACATTCTATAGTATCCAACTAGACCAAGGAAACATTGAATCTCATTTACAATTATAGGGTGAGTAAAATCCTCTAAGACCATAGTCTTTTTTAGATCAACTAATATTACGTCAACGTTCATAATATGTCCCAAAAATGCTACTTTTTATAACCAAAAACCTCATTTACCAAATTTACCAAAAATATTATCTTTACTTGGAGTTTGTAACATGACCCTTATATGATCATCATGCTCCACACCACTTTTGAACTATATTATAATGTCATCAATAAATACAATATAAAATTTATCAATGTAGACCCTCAGGACTATATTCCTCAAATACATAAATATTATAGGAGTATTAGTTAAGAAAAAGTTACTAAAAAACTCTTAAGGTTCATATATTATTTAGAAGGTAGTATTCAGGATGTATTCATTTTTTTACACCCAGTTGATGATCTCTTGATTCAAGGTCAATATTGGAAAATAATTGCGCCCACAAAGCTAGTTGAACAAATCATTAATCCTTGGATGAGGGTATTGTTTCTTCAATATTATCCTATTAAGTTCTATATAATCAATACATAACCACATTGATCCATTATTCTTATTCGAAAAGAGTAAACGCGAACTCCAAGGATACATTCTTGGTCGAATAAAATCTCTCTATAAAATATCTTAAAGTTTCTTATTTAGTTCATCTAACTCTATATATTACATTTTTATGGGGTCTTTAATATTTTCTTAGATCCTGGTATGAGTTGAATTGATAACTCTTTCTCTCTTTCTAGGGGTGTTTTAGGAAAATCTTTAGAAAATACATCAATATATTCCCAAAAAATGGGTACACATATTATATTTATAATTTATCTTTCTTCTTCTCCTTATTCTCCAATAATTTCTATAAACAAGGAAATAGAAGGTGGCTATTGAAAATACATGGGCTGAGATATCTCTCCTATTAATATAATTATAATTCTTCCATTCAAGACAACTAAATTTTCCTTACTTATATAGTTGATCTTAGTATTATTCATTAACAACCAATCCATCTCAAGTATTATATTAAATTACACCATTGGAATAACCACTTGTTTTATAGAGATATTGTACTCAATAATGTTAATAGGGGAATCCCTATATATACTTGATTACTGAATAGTTCTTATTGGATTTTTAACTAACAAATCTACCACTATAAATTTATGGTTTAATTTTATATAATTTGAAAACCTGAATGAAATAATAGATTGTGTAGAACCTGAATAAAAAAATGTACTTGATAGCTTTGAGTGTATAATGAGTGTACTTACCATTTAGTGCCTTAACTTTAACCATCATGATTACAAAATCAAGAACTTATTCCCTTATCGTATACTGGGGTTGATGGCAGTTTCCCTCTATTATCTTCTGATTTAGATATTAATTAGTGAAATATCTATACTCCCCACACTTGAAGAATTATACTATAGGTTTTAATTTCACTATATTACCTTTTTTATTGTCATTCAGATATTGGGGATTGACATCTACACAAAAGTTTTTTGCTATACGACCATATCTTCTACATTTTTAGCACTTTCCACTTTCTTAAAGACAATTCCCTGAATGATTCTTCCCACACATATTATGTATAGGTTGTTTTTTTTCTTTCCTTATCATTAATGGTTGAAATTATTTACAAAATATTACTTCATTATCCTCTTCTTATCATTTAGTACATGAGACCAATATGAAACTCCAAACTCTATTTCCAATTTGAGAGAATGAAAAACTATTTCTCATAAATCCCAAAGTCTCATATTGCAATAGCTTTCTATAGATTAAGTCTTATCCCACCAAATAATCGATTGATCTTCACATCAAAATCAAGGAAAATTCTTGAAGTGTATCAAGAAAGCCTTGTAATGTTTATCTCATAACTTCCCACTAATTCATTTTCCATTTGATTCAAATCAAGTAATTCCATTTCCATTATTTTTTGAAGGGTATAAAGAAAATACTATTTAAAAAATATATTTTTTGAATTCTTCTTACTTTATATCTCCAACCTAATCCTTTGGATTTTTGTTCATGATCAGTTTATACCAATGATCTTATTATACCTTTAAGTGATATAAAACAATGTAACTTTATCCTGATTAGAACAATGGAGTACAAAAAAAATATTTTCATCAATATTTATCCATTATTACGCAATCAGTGGATCAAAGGTTCCATCAAAAATAGGTGGTCACTTAGGTATGAGGGATTCAACTTCTATTTATTCTTTCCTCACTGAAGCTAGATGATTCATATGGTTTAAGTTGTTATATATGACCCTAGTTAACTGATTCATCATTATCATGATGTTTTTAACTATAGATTCCATAATATAAGGAAGAATATTGTTTCATTTCCCATCATAACCATTTTTTACACAAGACATTCTACTTACTTCAATTTTTTATAGAATAATAACACCTAAGTGAGATTTTTTTTACTCTTATAAATTTTAAAAAATTAATTCTTAAGTAAAATTTAATCCTAAAATTATCTAATAACATGATTCTAGGATGTTATACTTCAATATTTAAAAAAATAGGTATCTATATATCTTTCATTTTTTGTAAAAACTGTGTGATTAACAAAATTATATCCCTCGAGAGTATAAAACTAGGTGTACAACAAGGTATCTTTGTCGTTCACCCGATGAAGGTATAGTTAATACATAATGAACCCATTGGGGGTTATTACCCCTAGGTACATCAGTTCCAAATCCAAATCCACTTATTTTATCTAGACATGGATTTTGTTTCCTATAAACTAATCTCTTTATAATTTACCAAAATATTGGTAGGTTGTCCTATATTTAGACTTATCCCTAGGGTTATTACTAATTTTTTCTATTTTTGATTTCCATAAATAAATAAAACATTCATTTGATACTAACTATGGTGACTGACCTTTTTAATATATGATTTTAACATAATTGCTTAAAAAAATATTACATTGATAAATTCAAATTACCTTTTTAGGTTTAGTGTCTTGGAAACTAGGTACATAATACATAAAGTATATAAGTAAAACATTAATATAACATTTATTTAATACATTTTAAAGACTTACTTATTATTACATTCTATTTCTCCTCACTACAAGTGATTTCCTTGGGATATACATTAATAGAAAATGGTGAAATTTGAGCCTATTAAGGTATAAACAAAGGAAATGGAATATGAGCGATTATCATGGATAAAAAATAAGACATAACATGAGTGTATAATTATAAGTATGTGATACATAACATGTAAATATAGATACTACATAAATATGGTTTATCTATAAGCATATCACCAAGGTTTAGTACCAAGGTTTCATAAAACATATTATGAAGGATATTCACTAAAGTATCGTAAAACATGTCATATCTAGAGATTAATTATTTACCCAATGCATTGAATAAATATAAGGGTGAACCATTAATATTATTAATTAATGTTTTCCATGTATATAATATATCATAATAAATCATTTTATCAATAACCAATAGAGAATGAAGAACTTTTTTATATAAAATTATTGTGTACATAAGTGTTTAAAGACTTAAAATTTTCATCATTTTTAACCCATGAGAAGAGAGGGTGGGTTTAATATAGTGAAACCAAAAATAAATGAAATATAATTACATATATATAAATAACATAGAATAAAAATAGGTTTGGGTCTTTACAATATAAAAAATAGGCTTGTAAAGTCAAAAAATGATTTTAGTAGCATAACAGATATACGAAGTGGTTTATGGAACAATCTTGATGGGAGATAACTAAAGTATATAATTGATATAACAACATTTTGATAGTAATGGAATGATCATAAGTTTGTGATAACATAATAACATTTAAATTATTGGACTAACTATAAAGGAAGTTCTTGGATAAAAAGGGCGAGGAAGAGAATCCCTTACTTTGTGAGATAACTTCTTAAAGCATGAGGAGAGTCCCTTGGAACCATAGAAACTATTGAAAAGGATATAAAGAGGTAAAATGATGAGAAATTAATAATAAATGGATTATGAATGAATTAATTTGGGTTTATGGTTTGGTATTTATGCTAAAATGAGGATAACTGAATATTAATTTTTAAATATGGGCCTTGGAATTCTAGGTTGTGGAAAATTGGAAACCATTAGATTACCCATGATTTTAGATCATTTTTTCTAAATATAATACATTTTTTTACTTTTATCTATAATATCACTGAAATACAATTTTTAATATTACATTTTCAATGAGAAATTAATATTTTAACAAAATATTGTTTTAAAAAGCTAAATTTCTATTTTAGACTTTGGAAAGTCATTTCTAAGTTTGGAAAATCACTTTAATACATTAAAATACATTATATTAATAAAATAACTCATTTTTTGGTCTTTGATTCACTTATTTTAATTATTACATCATTATTACTTATTTATTAATTTATAAAACATACCAAAAACAAAAAAAAAACTATATGTTTTTAATATTCACTGAAAAATGAAGTATTTTATAAAATTCTAAAAATTATATCCTAAATTAATTATTACATGATGATTTAAAATATAATTTTTATTTCATCAATTTTTTTATAAATATGAGAATTTTAAATTTTAATAAAAATCCATATTTATTAAAAAACAACACTTTTTATGACATAATTAACTTTCTGAACCTTCTAAAAATTACTTGTGACATTATAAAATTATATTATCGTTTATATTTAAATAAATAGTTTTTTACAAGACAATGTAATGAAAATAAATTTTATTTAAAATATTAATTGAATATATTTTCCAAAAATACAATTATGTTTTCTTTGAATCCAAAAACCTATTTATCAAATTCATATTTTTTATGTATGATTTGTTAAATAAAATAATAATGAAAATTATATTTAACAAACATCTATTTAATTTATAAGAATAAAATTTCAACTTTATAATACTAGCTTCTAAATACATAACCCCTTATTACAACATCATTTTAATGACCCAAAATTTTATTAAAGGAATTTCTAGATTCCTATAGTAATGACACATAGTATAAACAAAATTTTTTAATATTATAAGTGAGAATATGATATAATTATATCATAGTATAATTAATTAAATTTTTAAAAAATTATTAATTAAGTGTTGGTATTTTTATAAGTCATAAATATTTTATTACAATTTTATGATTAATTTAAAAATTTAAAATAAATTAATTTTCATAAAATGTATTCATAATTTAATATTTTTATGTCTTATAATTTCAAGATAATTTTATGAGACCTTAAGGAAATTTTCAAAGTGTTACAGAATCACTTATAATTTTAAAATCTGAATTTTCCAAGAAAATGATGATTTTAATTAAAACCTAAATTAATCATATTTAGAAAATCATTTTCATAAAATATGGTTTTTTTTCGAATTATACACATAAAAAATGGTTAGGGTGAATTTTAGGGTATTTTTGATATACTTGAATTTTTAGTGAATAGTAAAATATGAAAATTTATGATAAGTGATAAAAACCTAAATTTTGTGAGTCATTCTTGAGTCCTGGATGATGTAAGTTACCACTACTTTTAACTCACATGCACTAATTACTGTATTTATTCACAATAATCCTCACTATTTTTGGTCTTGAAAAAAATAATAAACTAATGATTAAAATAATAAGAAAGCACCTCACACCTCTACTATAAGTACCACCCCTCACACCCTCTTATCCTCACACCTCTCAAGCTTTGATCCTTGCCTAAATTCTACCCAATAATTTTACACAGACCCTAATATACATCTAGTATCTCTTGGTCTCATCAAAATACCACAACTAGGTTCCTTATGGAGGATCTCAATAGTAGAATTCAAGAGGTAAATCCTCTCTCTTTTTCTTTTAATTTCATTTTAATTTAAATTTATTTTCTTATTATCTCCTCATTCCCCTTCATAAAAATGGAATGATAACTCTAGTAACTTACATATACTAAAATTATATCTTGCTAATGTAATATCCCACATTAAACTCCTCCATCTCTCTCTCTCTCTTTTATCTTAAAAATGTAATCACCGCTCGTGATGTGTCAATTTACCGAAATCACAGGTGATGCACTTTTATTTTCATTAAACATATTCAATGATTTTAATAAGACCATTAAATAGTTAAAAAAATATTTTAAGTTTTACATTATAACCCTTCTCTATTTTGGAAATAACTTATACTCATAATACTAAATGATAAAACAAAATGAGTTCATTCTGTTCGAAAAACTGCCAAAATTAACCTAAAATGGTCACCATTACCTTTTATCTAATGATTCATACCCATACCATATAACCAAATTATTTAAAAGATAATTTAAAAATCTTTCATATCATTAATATCATATAATAACAATTTTTGACATTTAACCACATTTTACCTGAACTCCCATTCATGAATACAAGTGAATCGATTGTGAAAAATAAGAAAACAAATGTTCTCGAACGACGAAATCAAAATATATAAATAATCTAAAGGACCATAAAGAAAATTAATAAAACTATTATGAATCATTTTAATGTATAAATGTTTCTTTAATTGTTAATTAATTAATCTAATATAATTATATTGGACGTTAAAGGGAAGAAGATGTTCAGACACGAGGTAAGGGGAATTCTTGAACCCAACTCTCTTTCCGTGGGTTTTCCCTTTTTTCACCCCATTTTTAGTATCAATATTCCTTAAATATCAAATATGTATAATTATATTACCTTTTATAGGATATAAATGTTTTATAATTGTGTTTATAACAAACACAATGTTTTCCAAAAGAACTCTTGTTTATAAAAAAACACGCCTTTTACATCTTGAGTTTGATTCTTCTTCACCCAAGATTAATGATTCTTTGTAGAGACCCAAAACATAACGTACATAGACATTACATTACTTTTGCAGAATACTTAGTACATAACAAAAACACACACACAAGGACCGTAATAGTTTAGTATATTTGGAAACTCGAAATATAATCTTCTAATCGTGGGGAAAGATCTTCAACATCTCCCATAAAGATCTTCTTTTTTTAAAACCTAAATCCTTTCATTATATCCTGGGGAAAAGAAAACATAAAAGGGTGAGCTCAAATGCTCAGTAAGGGTAAAAAAAATAATTATCAATCACATCATATTCATAAGAACATATCTTTTGGAAATCTTAACCTGGAAAAGAGATCATAATTTCATAACATGGGATAAATCATAGTAGTGAAATGTAATCCCAATAATCATAACTTAAAATATGAAACTTTGTGGCATACACACATAATCATATAGAATCATTTCTTATTAGTCAAGACTCATTGACAAGACTATCTTAGTGGACAAAGTCCCTTTATGAACCGAGTTCACTCCTCGTTTCAGTCCTGTTTCACTGAACCGGTATAACCTACCGTTCCAGCCATGTCTATCTCATGATATATAAAATCTTTACCCAATGCATTGGAGGGAGATATAGGTCCCACCCATATCATAATTATACCATTCTTATGTGTGCCAGAAAATCATAAATCATACATCATTGCATAACCAATGTAATAAAAATGGGAATCTTAAACATCATGAAATCATAAAACAATTCATATAATATAAAGGAATTCATAAAAAATTTTCCATCACAATATAATCAAGTAAATTTAATAATAGGGATAAAAACAGAACCCTATATTATCTTAGATGGAAAATAATTTTGATAAAACACTTGAACTCCATTCTTGAGGAAAATATCCTTTCTACTTCAAAAACATTTTCCTTTCTTAACATGTCATAAAATTTTAAACTAAAAGAAGTTGATTAAAAATAATCTTGAAAACTTGTAAAGGAAGCTTCTTGTAAATAATTTTTTAAAAATCCATTCATGCCGTATAAGTTAAAAAAACATTCTTCTCGTACTTTTATCGGAAAAGTCAAAAAGTACCTCGTATGAAAAACGACAAAATATTCCTTTCATATCTTTTACTAAAAACTCACCGAAGGGTAAAATAGGATTTAAACAATTTTAGGTGAATGGAAATAATATTAAATATTTAGGAAAAATGGATTTGGAGGATAAAATACACCCCAGTAAATACCAAAGTATAAACAATCTCGGATAAAAATGAGATTGTGATATTTTCCCTTACCTTAGGTCCAATTTGCTTTATAAGTGTCAAAACCTCCTGTATAATGATTTAAATAATGTTATTGACTTATTCCAGAATCATACTTATTGTTATGATATCATATATGGTCATATTCTTAGCTTCTTATTAGTAATATTTCATTACTACTTGTTATTCGGGTGTTTATTACTTTTTGTTCTTATGTGTGTTTTGTCGAATAAATTCTTATTATTCTCTTTAGGTTATAGATACCTCATTTCCAGAATGGTATTAGTGTAATATATATCATATTAACTCATTCAATTCATTTATATAATCATTATGAAATGAAGATCATGTAGAACGAGTCGCATCACATCGTGGAGACGGTATTCCGTACGTACGCACGAGTGATGATATCGTTCCTATGATCGTGGAATTGTATTGGACTGTATGTATACTATTTCAGCATAAATATCACTTTATAATAGTCATATATAGTCATTATTTACACCATTATAACCATCCAAGTAAGGTGGGGGTGGAAAATAGATTACACCACGGCGTGGAGACGGTATTCCGTACGTACGCACGCGCGGTGATTTCTTTTTACGTAGGATGGATAGATGGTGAAATAGGGTTGTTTCATACTTATAATAACATATCAGTATATGAGTGATACTGATGTTATTACTTTATAATTAAACAACTAAAGAAGAAGAAGTGGAAGAAGAAATAAAGATGAAAGAATCGGTAACGGACATTACCTCTTCTTTGAAGCACCTCTTATTAACCTCTTCTTAAGGCACTAGGGTTGGTCTTTGAAGAAGACCATAACCTCTAGGATGATTCTAGGGAAGTGGGGAAGTGAAATGGTCAGGGTTTGGCCGATATTGAAGGCACAAATTGGTGCGAGGAGGAGAGGGAGGAGGTGCCTTTTTATAAGGGAGGAGAGGGGCTCCTTTGGAAAAACTAAAAATATTATTTCATTATAAAGTCATGTTCGGTTTTAAATAGCTCCAAATTGATTTATTTTGAAGATAAGGTGGGGATGGGTCGAAATCCTCTCATCCAGTATAATTTAGACAAGTTTAGGTATCAATGTTAACCTTATCATTTAGATTTAACTTTAAGTTAGATAATTTAACTTTTACCGTGCCTTCTTGTTTTCTTACACTATAAGGTTAATAAACATACTATATCAAGCCAGACGAACCCCAAGTTGTTTATTATTAATATATATAACCGTATCTAAGTCATTTTTCTAAACCTTATATTTTTAGGAATAAAATAACAATTAATAATATAATATTTGTTTTAAAAACTATTTTATGTCAATTTTGACACTATTTAGTAATTGATTTTTGTGAAAATAATAACAGAATGATTAGTTCGAACCAAGTTATTTAAATAAATACTAACATGTAATATTAACCTAGAAAATTATTTTAATTCATAAAAAGTCTCAAATTACATTTATTTGGGTATTTATAACATCAATTATGTCAATATTTCATTAATACGATAATTACTACATCATCATTGTGTCATAATAAATGATAATTATTTAATCCCTAAAAATTATAAATAAATTCCTATGATGTAGATAATTGTATTATATTTATGGATAATATTCATTTTTGAAGTTGAATTATATTTATCACTAAATTAAAATTATTATACTTATAAGATTTAAGAAAGTGACATGTTGTCACATTCTTTGGTTTTAATAATAATTAAATTATTTTCATGGACAAAAGTCCATTAAATGAATCTAATATGATTCTCAGGTGATATGAGTCGACTTTTAGTCATCCAATAGTATTTTTACATGTGTTAGGGTAATTTTATAACATTATATTTACCCTTAATTACCCGATTTACCTTTAACGATGGTAAATAAAATTTACCGTAGTTACTATTCATAATTCCCAAAAATAAAAAGTAGCTTATTAACATAATTCGAATCCACTGATTCTAAATATGGAATCCATTTTTCCAAATTCAATACACAAAATTTTCATAAATTAAATTAAAATTAATCCCATTGTCGAAAGAAAATGGGTTTTCCTTTAAAACATTGCAAAAGATTGAATTGATTTATCCTACGAATTCAAGGTAGGATCAATGCTAATGACATAAATTATATTAAATGGTAAAAATATATTCTATTTATACTTTAAAACCATTCAATATTATAATTTAACCATATAAATTATTGTGATGAAAAAAGTTGTTTTTAATTAAAATATAGCGTGTTTTTACTATTCATCAAAATATGAAAGTTACCAGAATGATATGAAAATTTATCCAAAGTAAATTTTTATTTCGTGATTCCAAAGAAGAATTTTATTTTGTCAAATTGAACTTATAAACATGTAAAAAACTAGATTTAAAGTGGGTGCACCCTCAAAAGGTGGCAAAACTGCATTTTTTGAAAAATACTTATTTTACCCGAAAAATTTATTTTGTTCTTATAACATGTTCTAGAAAATGTGTAAGATGAATAATAATGTTATAAAATTCAACATTTAGTTAATAATATTCATAAAGGATAGTTCATAATAATATTATAATAATATATCGTTGTTTAGTAACACCTGGTATTGCGTACAACACACGCTATCGAGGAAGGTCGCGATTGCGTGTAATGCAAGGAAAGTCAGGGTTGCGTCTTGTACAAGAATCCTTCGTAGTTTTGTATAACAAAATCCAACCATATTTCATTTATACATTGAATATATATATATATATATACTCAATGTTGCGTAGAATAACTATTATCAAAATTGTGTGTAACACGATCCAAGAACAGTGTTGCGTATACTGAAAGCTAATACGGTGTTGCGTATAGCACAAGGTAATCTTGGTGTAGCATACAACAAAATACATTAATGAAATTAAAAGAATATTTTTCATAAAATCTCGGGGTGTTACATTCTAGCCCCTTAAAATGAATTTCTCCCGCGAAATTCGTCGGGGTTATAAACGGTTTACTACTCGAAAGTTTGTTTAATAGAAACCCACATCGTAAAAAGGAATACCAAAACCAATCTTTAAAAACAAAAGTATGAAATTTAACGGTTACCCAAATAAACTAATCACTGGCTTTCCACATTGGTGAAAATATGGATATGGAAGGGAAATCTAACCATCATGTTCTGATGGAGAGTGGTAGAGAACATGGCTATGGAAAAGCCAGCAATCACAAAGCCATAAATTTGTGACAATCTATGGTACCATCTGATTCATCAATTATAAGAGCACTAGGACAACATTTTTGGTTTTCAAGATCATTTCCCTAAAGTTGATGAAATTGGAATTAGAAGAAATACTTTCATGATTTCGGTATAGTCTCACCGTTGGTCGTTCTTTGGAAAATTTCCACTTCATCTCTTAAAGAAATGAATATGAATTTGTCATTCGTGATGTTTTAGTAGATCATGTGATAGAATGATGGGTCATTCCATATGTCTCAAACAAAAGGTTAGAAAAGTTATCAAAAAAAAATACATAAGTCCATCTATAGTGAGATTAATGATATATGGTTCCTAAAATGGACTTATACTTCATATATCATACTGGTTAATATAATAAAACTTGTTTCTACTAAACAGGGACTTCCTGTAGGCCAGTGGTAGGAAATAAAGGCCAGTCGCACTTCGGTTGTGGGTTTGATTTCCACGGCATTGTCCGACGCGATGGGCTGTCGCCCGTCCTGCAGGTTGTCCTTTTTCTAAAGCTATATTACTATAAAATCCCATCAACAATATCAAAAAAAGTTTTATCCTTAAAAAATACTAACTTATGTCCAACATAATCCATTCCAATCTTTAGGCTTATCCATAATACTACAGTCCACTCTTATAATATAGTGAAAACGATTACCAGATATTTAATACCATCGTTGATCCCCATATATCATAAGATATGTCTTGTTGGTCACATTCCAAACATTCGAAGGCCTTAATCATGTATTCTCTTGAAAAATGAATACCCATTGAACCTTATTGAAAACATGAACGCAGTTAAAAGTTAACACTTTCCACATACCAAAATCCTCAAAATTCTATATACTGAAACCATGATATCAGTTAGTCCTTATATCAATCATGAGCTCATGAATACTATCAAACATATTAGATTCTCTTTATCCCTTCATTATATGAATATCATCGGTTTTCAAAAAATATTTCAATCACTTTTCATGGTTACCGATGCCATAAAATTATTGAAAACCACAATAGACCAAAACATAAATATTCCAATATTCCATGATACTATATACAACATTATTCTGGAATCCCATTACATAAACACTTAATCATTCCACCACATCGTTTTCATATTCAACATCGCCAATGGTGATCGCATGTGACTTCCCTTTGTCCTTTGCCTTAAGTGGTTGCTCATGTCGATCATCACTAACCCTTGGATTATGGAATTTATTAGCATAATGCCCCATTTCCTTGCACTTGAAGCATTGAAGTGTAGTGCGTTCATTCTGTGTATCCCTTCCATTGTTTGCATCATTAGACATCTTCTTCCCATCATTGCAGCATTCAAATTCCTGATGAACTTCCTTTACACATTTGGAACATTTACCTATCCCATTAAGACAATCTCCACCATACTTCTTTCCACACTTTGAGAATAAAGAAACATTCATCTTCTTTTCACCATTATTCTGAGATTTCTCCTTGAACCCCATCTTTCGTTTCTTGTCAAAACTATGAGATGGATAAGTAATACCAACTTCCATTTCTACCTTGATAGCACAACGTACAATTTCTTCATAGCTACTGTAGTCTCTTATAGCTAGTTCCCTTCGAATATTTGGTTTTAAGCCACTGAAGAATCGATCAACTTTACTTTCAGGTTGGATGATAAATCCAGATGCATACCTTGCAAGCCTTGTAAAATTCACTTCGTATATACCAACAGATTCATCATCCTTTTTCTTTAGTTCAAGAAACTCCTTCTCTATCTTTGTTCGAAAAATACGAGGGAAGTACTTATTGAAAAATAAGTTCTTGAACTCGTCCCATTCCATGGACTCAATTTCATCTCTTTGCCTCATATTCTTGATAAGATTCCACCATTGATAAGCTTCACCTTCCAAACGATATACTGTTAAGATGACTTTATCATGTTCAGAACATTGAAGAACTGAAAATATCTTTTCAGTGGTACTGATCCATTGTTCAGCAACAAGTGGATCAGAAGACCCACTGAAAGAAGGTGGACGTTGCCTCATGAAGGACTCAATAGAATATTGTTCCCTTATCTGCTCATTTGGAAGTCCAGAATTATTCATAGCTTGTGTAAGTATAACAATAAGATTTTTCACTCCATCTCCCATAACATTTGTTTATTCAGGAGGACAATCATTGCATTGTCCATTACATTGATCAACATGGTTCCTTCGGGTTCCATCCATCGTCTAAAACCCAAAAAGAATAGTGCGAGAGGAAAAAATCATGCTAGGGAAAACAACATAATAAAGGGGGAGTACCTTCAATATCTAACATCTTAGGTTTAATTCTATGATCGTTAGCATAATTCTAGTACTATAACCTATACGTATACTGAACCTTAGGGACATCCCTAGACATACCTTAGAAATATCTCTAGGGATCTCACTAAAGTTCTCGCATCCTAGTTTCCAAAGGTTAACTAAACCTTTCCTCTGATACCAATTGTAGAGACCCGAAGCTTAACGTACATAGACATTACATTACTTATGCGGAATACTTAGTACATAACAAAAACACACACACAAGGACCGTAATAGTTTAGTGTCTTTGGAAACTCGGAATATAATCTTCTAATTATGGTGAAAGATCTTCAACATCTCCCATAAAGATCTTCTTTTTTTTAAACCTAAATACTTTCTTTATATCCTGGGGAAAAGAAAACAAAAAAGGGTGAGCTCAATTGCTTAGTAAGGGTAAACAAAAGAAATATCAATCACATCATATTCATAAGAACACATCTTTTGGAAATCTTAACCTGCAAAAGAGATCATAATTTCATAACATGGGATAAATCATAGAAGTGAAATGTAATCCCAATAATAAAAACCTAAAACATGAAACTTTGTGGAATACACACATAATCATAGAGAATCTTTTATTATTAGTCAAGACTCATTTCCAAGACTATATTAGTGGACAAAGTCCCTTTCGGAACCGAGTTCGCTCCTCATTTCAGTCCTGTTTCACTGAACCGGTATAACCTACCGTTCCATCCATGTCTATCCCATGAGATATAAAATCTTTACCCAATGCATTGGAGGGAGATATAGGTCCCACCCATATCATAATGATACCATTCTTATGTGTGCCACAAAATCATAAATCATACATCATTGCACAACCCATGTAATAAAAATGGGAATCTTAAACATCATGACATCATAAAACAATTCATATAAGATAAAGGAATTCATAAAAATATTTCCATCACAAAATAATCAAGTAAATGTAATAATAGGGATATAAACAGAACCCTATATTATCTTAGATGGAAAATAATTTTTATAAAACACTTGAACTCCATTCTTGAGGAAAATATCCTTTCTACTTCAAATTTTTTTTCCTTTCTTAACATGTCATACAATTTTAAAATAAAAGAAGTTGATTAAAAATAAACTTGAAAACTTGTAAAGTAAGCTTCTTAGAAATAATGTTTTAAAAATCCATTCATGCTGTATAAGTTAAAAAAAACATTCTTCTCGTACTTTTGTCGGAAAAGTCAAAAAGTACCTCGTATGAAAAACGATAAAAGATTCCTTTCGTATCTTTTACTAAAAACTCACCATAGGGTAAAATAGGATTTAAAAAATTGTAGGTGAATGGAAATAATATTACATATTGAGGAAACATGGATGTTGATGATAAAATACACCCCAGTAAATACCAAAGTATAAATAATCTCGGATAAAAATGAGATTGTGATATTTTCCCTTACCTTAGGTCCGATTTGCTTTGTAAGTATCCAAACCTACTGTATAATGATTAAAATAATGTTATTGAATTATTCCAGAATCATAATTATTGCTATTATATCATATATGGTCATACTCTTAGCTTCTTATTAGTAATATTTCATTACTACTTGTTATTCGGGTGTTTATTACTTTTTGTTCTTATGTGTGTTTTGTCGAATAATTTCTTATTATTCTCTTTAGGTTATAGATACCTCATTTCCAGAATGTTATTAGTGTAATATATATCATATTAATTAATTCAATTCATTTATATAATCATTATGAAATGGAGATCATGTAGAACGAGTCGCATCACATCGTGGAGACGGTATTCCGTACGTACGCACGAGTGATGATATCGTTCCTATGATCGTGGAATTGTATAGTACTGTATGTATACTATTTCAGAATCAATATCACTTTATAATAGTCATATATAGTCATTATTTACACCATTATACCCATCCAAGTAAGGTGGTGGTGGAAAATAGATTACACCACGGTGTGGAGACGGTATTCCGTACGTACGCACGCACGGTGATTTCTTTTTCCATAGGATGGATAGATGGTGAAATAGGGTTTTTTCATACTTATAATAACATATCAGTATATTAGTGGTACTGATGTTATTACTTCATAATTAAAAAACTAAAGAAGAAGAAGTGGAAGAAGAAATAAAGATGAAAGAATCGGTAACAAACATTACCTCTTCTTTGAAGCGCCTCTTCTTAACCTCCTCTTAGGGCACTGGGGTTGGTCTTTGAAGAAGACCATAACCTCTAGGATGATTCTAGGGAAGTGGGGAAGTGAAATGGGAAGGGTTTTGATGGGCTTGAAGGCTCAAATTGGTGTGAGGAGGAGAGGGAGGAGGTGCCCTTTTATAAGGGAGGAGAGGGGCTCCTTTAGAAAAACTAAAAATATTATTTTATTATAAAGTCAATTTCGGTTTTAAATAGATCCAAATTGATTTATTTAGAAGAAAAGGTGGAGATGGGTCAAAATCCTCTCATCCAATAGAATTTAGACAAGTTTAGGTATCAATTTTAACCTTATCATTTAGATTTAACTTTAAGTTAGATAATTTAACTTTTACCGTGTCTTCTTGTTTTCTTACACTATAAGGTTAATAAATATACTATATCAAGAAAAACGAACCACAAGTTGTTTAGTATTAATATATATAACCTTATATAAGTCATTTGGTCAAACCTTATATTTTTAGGAATAAAATAACAATTAATAATATAATATTTGTTTTAAAAACTATTTTATGTCAATTTTGAAACTATTTAGTAATTGATTTTTGCGAAAATCATAACAGAATGATTAGTTCGAAAAAAGTTACTTATATCAATAATAACATGCCCTATTAACCTATAAAATTATTTTAATTCATAAAAGTCTCAAATTACATTTATTTGGGTATTTATAACATCAAATATGTCAATATTTCATTAACAAGATAATTACTGCATCATCATTGTGTCATAATAAATGAAAATTATTTAATCCCTAAAAATTATAAATAAATTCCTATGATGTAGATAATTGTATTATCTTTCTGGAGACTATTCATGTTTGAAGTTTCATGAAGTTTATCACTAAATTAAAATTATTATACTTATAAGATTTAAGAAAGTGACATGTTGTCACATTCTTTGGTTTTAATAATAATTAAATTGTTTTCATGAAAAAAGTAAATTAAATGAATCTAATCCTACCCTTAGGTGCTATGGGTCGACATTTAGTCATCCAATAGGATTTTGACATGTTTTAGGGTGATTTTATAATATTATATTTACTCTTAATTACCCGATTTACCTTTAACTATGGTAAATAAAATTTACCGTAGTTACTATTCATAATTCCCAAAAAAAAGTAGCTTATTAACATAATTTGGATCCACTGATTCTAAATAAGGAATCCATTTTTCAAAATTAAATACACAAAAGTTGCAGAAATTAAATTAAAATTAATCCCATTGTCGAAAGAAAACGGGTTTTTCTTTAAAACATTGCAAAAGATTGAATTGATTTATCCTACGAATTCAAGGTAGAATCAATGCTAATGACATAAATTATATTAAATGGTAAAAATATATTCTATTTATACTTTAAAACCATTCAATATTATAATTTAACCATATAAATTATTGCGATGAAAAAAGTTGTTTTTAATTAAAATATACCGTGTTTTTACTATTCATCAAAATATGAAAGTTACCAGAATGATATGAAAATTTATCCAAAGTAAATTTCTATTTCATGATTCCAAAGAAGAATTTTATATTGTCAAATTTAACTTATAAACATGTCAAAAACTACATTTAAAGTGGGTGCGCCATCAAAAGGCGGCAAAACTGCATTTTTTGAAAAATACTTATTTTACCCGAAAAATTTATTTTGTTCTTATAACATGTTCTAGAAAATGTGTAAGATGAATAATAATGTTATAAAATTAAAAATTTAGATAATAATATTCATAACGGCTATTTCATAATAATATTATAATAATATATCGTTGTTTAGTAACACCCGGTATTGCGTACAACACATGCTATCGAGGAAGGTCGCGATTGCGTGTAATGCAAGGCAAGTCAGGGTTGCGTGTTGTGCAAGAATCCTTCGTTGTTTCGTATAACAGAATCCAACCATATTTCATTTATACATTGAATATATATATATATATATACTCAATTTTGCGTAGAATAACTATTATCAAAATTGTGTGTAACACGATCCAAGAATAGTGTTGCGTATAGTGCAAGCTAATACGGTGTTGCGTATAGTGCAAGGTAATCTTGTTGTAGCATACAACACAAGACATTAATGAAATTAAAAGAATATTTTTCATAAAATCTCGGGGTGTTACATTCTTATATCAAGTATGTTATTCCCTCTTTCATTTGGGAACCCAAAGTTTATGAATTTTTTCTTAATGAATTAAAATCATTCCTTTACATGGGTTATTATATGTTTAGTATGGATATATGTTATATTTGTCATGCATGATAATGTAAATGTTTTTATGTGATGGGTGCACCGGAAATTATATAGTGTAATGTAAATGTTCTGAGGTGATGGGTGTGCCTAAGGTTATATAAATCTCTAATGCATTGGGTAATGTGATGAATCTCATGAGATAATGTGAAATATGTGTGAACATGATGCTAGTTTTTTCACAACTTTTTGTGGTAGTTGGCTACTAAGACTTGATGTTTCATTTTTATGCATTGCCACATCTCAAGCCTTTATTAATACTTCCTCTCATGATCATGATCCTGTGACTATTTTATGGTGATAATGATTATGCTCACCCAATGTTATATTGTTTCATGTTCTTATCTATCCTCTTATATGGATTTTAGCTTATCTATTTTTGATTATATTCTAAGGTGACTACTTGTACTACAGAGAATTCAAGGTCCAATAAGAAGCTAGAGAAGAGGGAATGAAATAAATTTTTATGTTTCATTTTGTAAATGTTATGTATGGTATTAAATTTCCCAAGACACTAAACCTTTGGATCCTCCGGGTGTTATTATTTTTATTTTGTTTATCATTAAAATGATATAATAGTAATGTAAGAAAAATAAAGGTCTCCCTAGTCGGTATCAGAAGATAGTTTAGTTAATTTGGTAATTAGGATTAAATACCTTAGTGAAACCCATAGTATGAGACTATGTATATGTAATCACACAATAAGATTTTATAAACATAAGGATCCCATAATATATTCGTTTAGAGTTAATTTTTCAAAGGTATGGATTTTTGATGACTTTTTGACTTATATTTTTTATAAACTTTTCTATTCTAGAAAATTGTGGGAACCAAGAGAAACCTAGCCAAAAACCCATGTGAGGGAAAATACAACGATTTACCTTACTACATCCCCAAATTCTTTGAGAGGTAGAGTTCAAAATTTCATGTCAACTCATAATCAACAATCTCATGTTATGAACAATAACCTGAATAATGTGGAACTTAATCCTTCACCAAATAGGGAGAAAATAGCTATCGAGTATTTTATGTACCAATAACCACCAACATTTAGTAGATCATCTGATCCACTACTTTAGGAATAGTGGGTCAAATCTATGGAGAAGACCTTTTATTTTCTTCACTGTTTTGAGATTGAAAAGGTGAATATAGATATTTACCATCTAGATGGAGAAGCCAATCAATGGTGGGTTTTGATTAAGAACACCAATATGAGGGATAAAATTGAAGATATGGAGTGAGAATACTTTAAAATATTTTATCTTAACAATTATTTCCATCAAACTCTTCGAAAAAATCTAGAGATAGTATTTATTGAGCTAAATCAAAAGGAAGGAGAATCTTTCATGGCCTACGAAAAAAATTTCACAAGGATTTTAAGGTATGATTCAGGTTTTTTATCAGAAATTATAGAAAAATTGATAGATTCTTTAGAAGATTAAAACCACACCTTCGAAATTCTACAGCAATTTAAGAATTTGGGAGTTATGATGAATTTTTTTGATGTTCAATCAAAGGGGAATAGAGTTTGTATAATGGTCCCATGAATTTGGTGATAAGAAACAAAATATAGAGTTTCAAATAAGAGTATCTCATAAGAAAGGTGGAAAGAAAACTCAACCACCCACATGTAAAAAATGTGGGAAGAAGCATCATAGGAACTACCTCAAAGGGATAGGGAAATTCTTCAAGTGTGTGAGATAAGGCCACTAAGATCATGAATGTTATAAAAGACTTGAGGAATAAGGATAATGTGGGGAATAAAATGAGAGCACCATTCATGGCCCAATGATATACCTATTGGGAGAAAGGGAACAATGCAATCCAGTGCACTAAACCATATGTTTTGGAGGATAATCAGCACCATCATCCACTAAATCCAAATAAGAAATGGAAGGATAATTCCATCACTAATTCGAAAGTGGAGTAATAAAATGATTTTATACAAGGTACACTTCCTATTCACTCAATAATGGAAAAGGAATTATTTGATTATGGTTCTACGCATTTTTTTATATCATTCAAGTTTTCTAGAACTATTGAATCAAATCCTTGAAACATTGAAGTAGATATATCCGTAAAAACACCTAGTGGTGTAATCATCGCAACCCATGTGTTGGAATATTTTCATACTAGAATATGTGGGAATATTCTTCCATCTAATATCATAATAATTCCATTGGTGGAATTTGATGCTATACTAGGCATAGATTGGTTCTCCCTATATTGATCACATATCAATTTTCAGGAAAAGGAAATATCTTTTCATATTCAGAACCATCCTATAATCCTATAAAAATATAAGGAAGATCATGAATCTTCTTTTGAAAATCCTTCAATAGTGTGGGTGTTGATTACCTGGGAAGAATCATACCTCACTCAAATGGTTGAGTCAAATGAAGTTATCAACCTAGTAGAAATGCCCATCATGAGGGAATATAGTGATATATTTCCTAAAGGGTTAGTCCGACTCTCCCAAATTGTGAGGCAGAGTTTTCAATAGAACTCATACCCAGAGCTAATCTTATCTCAAAGTGTCCCTATTGGATGGATCCTATTGAACTATAGGAGTTAAAGAATTAGTTGTAAGATAACATAAACAAAGGGTTTATACACCCTATTTCATCACCTTGGGGTGCGCTAGTGCTCTTTGTCAAGAATAAGGATGGATAAATATTATTGTGTATCAATTATCGAGAACTCAATAAAAACAAGAATCCTCTTCAAAGGATTTATAAATTATTCGATCAGTTTTAAGGATCTCAGTTTTTAGAACACAGTTCTTCATTTCAGGTATGGATCTTTATTTTGGGTGGTTTTTTATGAAAAATGAAGAAATGTGAAATTTTCTATGTACATTCCATGTACTCATGAGTACATGCCATGTACCTAGTTTCCACGTGTATCTATGTATTGGTTGTGTAACGGTTGAGTACATGGTCATTTAGGTGACCTGGATGACTGCCTAAAGAAGGAGTTAGTTGAGTCTAGTACATGACGTGTACATTAAATGGACACATGATGTACATTTCTTTTTATTTGATGAGTCAGAACGGGGTCACATCTCATCTCTAGAATGCTCTTATTCTCCTCTTCTTTCATACTGCAGAGTGATGAGACAACCACATACTTTGAACACCTACCAATTCTTTTTCCTAGCTCTGATTGAGACACCATCGAGTGCGTTAGATTACCACCTATGAGTTCTCTCTTTCCTTAGAGCCTCTCATCCTGATTTTTCATCTCTCATGGGTATTTAAAGGTTTATCATTTTTAAATTTTTTGTAGGTCTATTTCATTCTAGGTCGATTCAAGGGCCAACATTCGAGAGTGTTTATCGTACAACATCAAGGTTGGTGGTTTGTGCCTTTCTTTGATTGTATTTGGTATATATATTCTTAAAGCGAAGAATAACCGTACTGAGGGTATTGTGTGTTTTGGAATTCAACCCTTTTTATTTCCTGTTACAATTTGGTTTTTTGATAAAAGGGTAATTGTTTTTGGATAAGGTTTAATACCTTAATTGTGGGTGTGTTTCCCATGTTTTATTGATTATGGCCATTTGGTCTATAATTCCTGTTAGGATTGCTTTGTTTTCCATGCCTCGTGTTGTTAGGATGGAGTTACTGGTTATATGAGATGCATGTGTTTTCAAATTTTGAAAGTATGACCAAGGGGAATTGACTATGATATCTTCCTAAGGTAGGGTCATTTATGTATAATTTTTGTTATGTTGACCTAGAAGTATAAACTGATAGAGCTATCGGGTGCTCATAAACTAGCACGGTTAGACTGTAAGAGCTACTCAAATGGTCATTATTAAATGAATATTGGAACATAGGGAATTAACTGTGATAGCTTCTAGGGGGTCATTATAATTTATTGTTTCCATGAAAACCAATGGGGTATTGACCGTGAGAGATACTCAGGTGGTAGTTTGTAAATGATTAGTGTTATTTGGGTCAAAAGGGGTTAGATTGTGTGAGATTTCCTAGAGGGTCATTATTTATTGAACTGATGAGACGTTATACTTTATTGGTTAGACAATGAGAATTTTCTCAGATCATTTCTTGTGAATTATTGAATGATTGTGATGAGTCTTCCAAGCCAAAGTACAAGCTTGGAGTCATTCTTATTTGATTATTTAGATAGCCTTTTGAGACGTCTGTTGTTACTATTATAAAGAGGGATACAAAGTTTATGCTAGATCATGGGATTCATTATTTAATGTATTGAATAACTAATATATGAAAAGGAATGTAATTTAAAATTTCAGGATTGATTACTTTTGAGTACTTCCCAGTTTATTACTTAATTTCTGCATATTTCCTGTTACATATATTCACTGACTGTTAGGCACAGATCATTTGGTGGTTGCCTACTAGAATTCATCTCATACCCTGTTTGGGCCATGATTTAGGACCAAACAGATTATGTGGTTGCAGATCTAGATAAGGGAAAGTTCCCTTCTTCATCAAGTACTTGATTGCTGCTCAAGATGGAGAGCATGAGACCGATGTGATGCTTTCAATGATGTTAGATTTTACTTAATTTTCATTAAGTTGGTTTCTGTATTGTATTTGAAGCATTTTGAGGTGTTTGGATGATTTCCTAGATACATGTGACATGCTTGATATATATTCTCTAGTTGTTATATTACTATCAGTCTTTTTTTGTTTACTGTTGTTGTATAGTAATACTACTTCCACTATTGTTTACTATTTGTTATTCTGCTATGTATACTATTTCAATGAAGTAATAATTTCCCCAATGTCTTACCTTGTCCCTCAATTCTAGCCAGAGACCTCTGGAGTTTGGGGAAATGTGCTTGAGGTTACGTGACTAACCGAGTTCAGGGCACCTTAGGTCGACACCTAAAAACAGAACATTATAGAGTTGTATTAGAGGAGTTCCTTTTCTGATTTGTCTTAAAATTTGTAGCCTATATTTATAGATATGAAGGAATATGTAGTTAGTAATAAGCTATGCTCAAGAGTATCTAACCCTTGTATATGGAAAATCCAATTTACCTCAAATATTACAATTTTTCTATTTTTACAATTGTTATAGTTGATTTGATTTCACCGTTGGGTGACACACTTGTTTTGTAATTTTATTATTGATATCATCATGTTTATATTTCAATTGAAACCCCATGAGATGATGGAATTATATCTCATGCATCATATAGGAACTTTCTAGAGATAACATGTCATGCATTTTAGGGTGACTTGCTGATTGCATGCTGTTCTGATAGATGTTGTGCAAGATATGCGTGCTGTTGTGATATATTTAGAAATTGAATACCTTCTATTTTGATAGGGTATTGGAATATGTAAAGTTTTATTTAGATTGAAATAAACATTGGTCCCTGAGGTGTTAAAGGCCCTCTTGGATCCGAATTTGATGGATCATGTTTGAACTTTAATTTAATTAAAGTATGATAATACATGAATAAGGATGCCAAACTTTGATTCTAGGAGAGTATGGGATCTCACGGGTCAAAATTTTTCATTCCTTGGACACAATTTTAGGCTTTTAGGGGTTTCAGAGAAGTTTCAGAGGCTTAATGTCCAGAAACCCAGACAAAACGGCATGTGAGGTTATGAACACATGCCATGCGTTATTCTATTTTGGAAGAAATTCTTTTTCTTAAATCCATGCCGTGTACTGGGAGTACACATCGTGCAGTGCTTAACCATGTGATTGACCGTGTGACCAGAGACACATGTTTGATAACTGTTTGGTAGAACATGCCATGTCTGACCTGTACACACCTTGTAGTTAACAATTGTGTATCCGATCGTGTGTCCAATGACCTGGGTGGATGGGAATTAGGTGGTACATCCCATTTGTAGAGTTTCCACACCGTGTGGTGTTACACTAGGAAATAATCATGTAGTTATGTTCGTGTAGAAGTACTTTGGCGGGAGGAAAAATTCAAGTACATGTCGTGTCTTAGGAGAAACACACCATGTATAGGGGTGTTACATGACCGATTTTGGAAGAGGTACATGTCCATGTAAGGCTTAAAGGGAACACATCATGTGGTGGTTATACACTTCACATAACCCTATTTAGTGAATATTTAATGATTTCTTCTCCTATTTATTTCTTTAAATTCTATGTTTCTTTCCTTTATAATAATGAACTAAGGTGTGCTCTTGACCTTGCAGAGTCATGCCACTGAGACATCCTCTGGGTGTATTCCAGGTATAGGTTGATGATCAGACACCGGAAATGGTAGATCAGGGACTATGAGTAGATCCTCCCGTCATGCCCGTCTTGGAACCAGCTGTTATATTAGATGTAGGTGTTGATGAAATGTTTCGTAAAGGATTTTTGAGGATGTTACATAATTTTCAGGGGTAATTTCTTTGTGCCTCATCTATGGAAGAGTTTGTGGCAGTGTTCTAGCAGTAGAAAACATATACTTTTTCTCAGGAAGGAGGACCACAGGCTTCCGAGTCATGGTTGGAGGCCATTCTTGATATCTTTGAGCATCTGAAGACACCTCCGGAGAGAAGGGTGAAGCTTGTGACGTTTATTCTACATGACTCTGCCAAGAGATAGGGGAATGTTATCTCACATTTGGGACATCATAGGGATATGGTTTGAGAATAGTTTTAGAGTACCTTCTATGATCACATCTATCCTGGGACATTGAGGGATGATCGATCCTAAGAGTTCATGCATTTGGAGTAGGCTTCTATTTCAGTGATGGATTAATCATTTCATTTTACAGAGACTCAACACTTCAAACTTTTTATGGGAGGTTATGAGTTATCTTTGGCTAGGAGATTTGAGGGTGGTCTCAGGTATGACATCTGATTGCAGGTAAAGGTTTTTAGGCTGACTTTGGTGATGGTTATAGTAAACCAGGCACTGATTACATAGCACAATCTAAGGGAGTTGGGAGCTATGATCTAGGTAGGTTCATCATCGAGGGCTGATACTCCTTTAATACATAGCAGGAATCACCGCAAGGATCTTTCATGTGATGTTTCTTTAGGTATCTAGGTGGTATGCTACCAATGTGGGAAGAGCGGGCATACACGACCACATTGCCCGAAGGACCCAGTCAAGTGCCGGTCTTACGACAAGATGAACCATATTCAGTATTTTTTTAGGACATTATCACTAGCAGTGGGTGATATGAGTTCTGTTATGACTCCATGTTCAGGAGAAGGACCACCAGTTTATCATTAGTTAGGGAAATGGAGATCATCGGGCCAAGAAGGTGGGCGTGGTTGTGGTAGTCAGGCTACAGGGTTTCAGAAACCGCAGGTTGGATCAGCTCAGGGTAGTCAGTCAGGGTCGCAGGGTCATGGTACAAGTCAAACAATTGAACTGGACTAGACCTAGTAGGAATAGGATCCCATACCCTCTACAGTTAGAGGTACGATTCTAGTTTCCTCAGTTTTATCTTCCTCTCTTTTTGATACAGGGGTTTCCCATAGTTTTATGTCTATTGCTGTAGTGGAGAGACTTGGGATCTGTATCTTTACTTCTGAGGATGTTTGATTCTAGACACTTAGTTGGGGATTAGGACAACTAGTGTATGTCAGTGCAAGGAGTGACCTATTGAGGTTGGTGGGTGTCACTTCTTATGGGACCTCTATGTCTTAGAGATGATATGATTCAATTTCATTCTCAAAATAGATTGTTTGATCCCTTTTCATCCCTTTTTTGACTACTATCACTATAGGGCGAGTTTCATGTTACCATAGGGTAGGCATTTTCTACACAAGGGTGAACAGGATGTCCAAGAGAGTAGAGATGGACCCGAGCATCATGGGTTGGGGGGAATTATAGATCATATTTCTAGTATATATCTGGCTGACTAGTTGAATTTACAGATGGACTTTCCTCAAGTGGTGGATAGTGTTAGAAATGTATTTATAGATGACATTTTAGGTTTACCTCAAGAGAGGGAGTGATTTTTTTCTATTGAGTTTGTCCCAGGAGCAACAATGGTGTACATTCATCCTTATAGGATGGCTACACATGAGTTACAGGAACTTAAGAAGCAGTTAGAGGAGTTATAGGAGAAGGGTTTCATCCGACCCAATACTTCTCCTTGGGGTTTTCCTGTCTTTTTTTCTAAGAAGGCATATGTATGCTCAGAATTTGTGTGGATTATCAGAAGCTGAACCAGTTGACAGTTAAGAACTGATATCCCTTGCTGAGGATTGATGATATATTTGATCAGGTTCGAGGGGCCTGGGTGTTCTCAAATATTTACTTGAGATACGATTATCATAAGATTCCCATTATACCATCAGATATACCTCTTACAATCTTTCAGAGCTGTTATGGTCTATAAAAGTCTTTGGTTATTCCGTTCAGTCTCACAAATGCACTGGCAGTTTACATGGCACTGATGAACTGAGTGTTCCATCCTTACATGAATTATTTTGTGGTAGTATTCATGGATGATATATTGGTGTACTATCACACTCGACATGGCCATGACACCCATCTTGAGATCACTTTCATTACAGTGAGAGAGAACCAGTTATAGTCTAAGCTCTCAAAATGCCACTTTAGGATGGACCAGATTCACTTATTGGGTCATTTCAACTCATAGACAAGAGTATCAGTAGACCCAGATAAAGTGAGAGCAGTAGTATCATGTAAGAATCTGAAGAATTTCTTTAAGTTATGGAGTTTTCTTAGGGATGGATGGTTACTACAGTCACTTTATACAAGACTTTTCATGCTTAGCAGTTCCACTGACATGCATGACTGAGAAGGGTGTGAAGTACCTGTGGATAGATTCTTATGATTCAACATTTCAGGAGCTAAAAGGGAGATTGAAGTTAGTACAAATATTGGTTTTCCTAGAGCCGATCATGAGTTACACCATTTACTATTATGCATTTGATATCGGGATGGGAGGAGTGCTTATGCAGGGGGTAGGATTAGTTGTATACAGGTCTCAGTAGTTGAGTCCACATGAGAGGAATTACCTGACGTAAGATCTCGATTTAGCTGTACTTTTTCATGCTTTGCATTGTTGGAGAACTTATATTTCAGGAGATCATTTTGTGGTATATACTGACCAAAAAATCCTCAAGTATATCTTTACTCACTGTGATATGAATTTGAGACAACAAATGTTGGTTGAGTAGCTTGAGTTTTTCGACTTTGAGCTTGCCTATATGCGTAGGAAAGGCAACACGGTGGCTGATGCGTTGAGCATGATGACTTAGATATAGGTAGTTCAGGAGGCCAACTGTGAGTGGAAACTTATGGCTATGTTCTCTAAGATGCATTTGGAGGTGCACGATAGACAGGGGAGGTCACTTATTTCTTCTATATTTGTTACCTTTACTATTTTAGATCAGGTGAGAATGAGGAAAATATCAGATTCTGAAGGCCTAGTCTTATGGGAGAGTGTGTAAGGAGAGAACCATACTCCTGGGTGAACTATAAGAGGTGATGAGGTCTTTCATTTTCATGGCTGCGTATGGGTGTCAGCAGACATACGTGAGGATTTGATGTGATATTTTCCTGCCTCAACATGGGCATTTCATCCTGGTGTCACCAAGATGTATCGAGGTCTACATCATCAGTATTGGTGGCCAGGTATGAAGATAGATGTGGATGGTTTTGTTATTTTATGCTTCACTTGTTAGTAGGTGAAGGCGGAGAATCAGCTACCATCATGGATTTTACAGCAGTTACCCATTCCTGAGTGTAAGTGGACAGACGTCGTGATGGATTTCGTGATGGGTTTACTGAGGTCACCTCGAGGGAATGATGTAGTTTGGGTTGTTATAGACAGACTCATGAAGGTTTCACATTTCTTTCCGATTAAGGAAACCTTTATTGTCGATGAGTTGGGAAGGTTTTACATCCGAGAGATTGTATGTTTGTATGGGGTTCCACACTCTATTTTTTTAGACATGGATTCCCAGTTTATTTCTCATGTTTGGGAGGGACAACAAAGGGATATGGGTACACAGGTAATTTTGAGTACGACTTACCATCCCCAGAATTATGGCTAGTCTGAACGCACCTTATAGGTTCTGGAGGACGTGCTTTGAGCATGCGTCTTGAATTTTGGGGGATCGTGGGAGAGACACATACCCCTAGTGAAGTTTTCCTACAATAACAGATTTCAGGTGATGATTCAGATGGTGCTTTATGATGCCTTGTATAGTAGGCCATGTCGATCACTGCTATGTTGGATGGATGTTGGAGAGGCACCTATGATGGGTCCTCGTATTGTCCATGAGACCACTGAGCAGGTTGAGTTGATTTGGAATAGGATGGCTTCTACACAGTCTCACTAGAAATATTATGTTGATCGACGAAGAAGACCTCTAGAGTTCGAGTTTGGGGATCATGTTTTCTTACATGTCACATCGAGGTTGGGACATAGAAGGATTGGAAGACACGGGAAGCTTTCATTGAGATACGTCGGGATATTTGAGGTTTTGTATAAAGTCAGGTCGGTTGCCTATCGGTTGTATTTACCTCATAGGTACTGGTCTATGAATGACTTCTTCCATGCTTCTTAGCCATGACATTACTTTTCATACCCGTATTATTTTTTTCAACCCGATGAGGTTGAGTTGGTGGTGAATTCATTCTTTGAGAAGCACCCTATTCGGATTTTGGATCGCAGCACGAAGGTTATCCATGGATAGTCTATTCCTCTAGTATGGGTGATATGGAAGAATGGGAGAGTACAAGATGAGACTTGGTAGAGGGAGGCCAACGTTCAAACACAGTGTCCAGAGTTGTTTAAAGTTTCTTCTTTTATACCCTTGGAAGGGAAATTCAGGGACGAATTTATTTAAGGGGGGAAGTTTGTAAGAACCCGAATCTTCATTCTAGGTAAGGATCTTTATTTTGGGTTGTTTTTTAGAAAAAAGGAAAAAATGGGAAATTTTCTAATTACACTTCCTGTACGCTTGAGTACACTGCGCGTACCTGGTTGCTGCATGTAGCCGTGTATTGGCTGTGTAACGGTAGAGTACATGACCATGTAGGCGACCCAGCTGACCACCTAAAGTAAGAGCCAGTTGAGGCTAGTACATAGCGTGTACATTAAATAAACACTCTGTATACTTTTAATTTTTATTTGTTTTGTCATAGCAGGGCTGTCTCTCATCTCTGGAATTCTTTTCTTCTCTCTGTGTTTCTTACAAGAGAGCGATGAGACGACCGAAAACATCGAACACCTACCGATTCTCGGTCTTAGCTCCGATTGAGAAGCCTCCGGGTGCATTGGATTCCCACCAGTGAGTTCTCTCTTTCCCTAGATCCTCTATTACTGGTTCCTCCTCTCTCACAGGTATTTCAAGGTTGATAATTTTTAACCTTTTCAAAGATCTACGTAGCCTTAGGCCGATTAAAGGGATGATGTTCGAGAGTATTCATCATACAACATCAAGGTAGGTGGTTTGTTACTTTATTTGATTGTCTTTTGTGTAAATTTTCCTAAAGTGATGAATACTCATGTTTGGGGTGTTTCATGTTTTTGAATTCGACCATATTTATTACCTATTATGATTTGGTAGTTTGATAAAAGTTTAATTGTTTGTGAATAAGGTTTGATACCTTGATTATGGGTGTGTTTTTCATGTTTTATTGATTATGGATGTTTTTATAGAATTTTTGTTAGGTTTGGTTTGTTTTCAATGCCTCGTGTTGTTAGGATAGAGTTACTGATTACATGAGAAGCATGTGTTTTTGCATTTTGAATGTATGACCAAGGGGAATTGACTATGAGAGCTTCTCGCCGAAGGGTCATTTATGTATAATTGTTGTATATTGACCCAAAGGTATTGACCATGAGAGCTACTAGGTGGTCATAGACTAGAGGGGATAGACTGTGAGAGCTACCCATAGGGTCATTATTAAATGAATATTGGACCATAGGGCATTGATTTTGATAGCTACACATGGGTCATTATAATTTATTGTTTCTATGAAGACCAAGTGGGTATTGACCGTGAGAGCTACCGAGGTGGTCATTTGAAAATGATTTTTCTAATGTGGGACCAAAGGGGTTAGACTGTATGGGATTTCCTAGAGGGTCATTATTTATTTAATTGATGAGGTGTTAAACTAGAGGGGTTAAATGGTGAGAACATTCCAAGAGGTTTTCTTATAAATGATTGAATGACTGTGACGAGTATGCCAAGCCAAAGAAAAAGCTTGGACTAGGTCTTATTTGATTGTTTAGATAGTCTTTTGAGACATCTATTGTTACTATTACACATAGGGATACAGAGATTAGGAGAGATCTCATGATTCAATAATTAATAGTTTGAATAATTAATATATGAAAATGAATGTAATTGGAAACTATAGGATTATTTACATTTGAGTACTTCCTAGTTTATTACATTATTTCTGCATATTTATTCCTATAAATATTCACAGACTATTAGGCATAGATATTTTGGTGGTTTCCAACTAGGATTGATCTCACGCCCTTTTGGATCATACTTTGGGTCTAAACAGATTATATGGTTGCAGGTATAGATTAGAGAAAACACTCTTCTTCATCAGGTACTTGATTTATATTGGAGTTGGAGAGAATGGGACCAAGATGAGTCTTGTGATGCTGTTGAATTTTAATTACTTTTCATTACTTTGGTTTTGGTATTTTATTTCCGACATTGTGATGTGTTTGGATGATTTCCTAGATACATGTGACATATGTAACACCCCGAGCTTCCACGATACGCTTCTCATTCAATAATACAATAGCTTGCATTGTACGCAACTTCGAGTTCTAAAACATCGCGACAAATCAAACTAGCCGTTATGAATAGTAATAACCACTTTTTAAAATTATAGAAATTTTATATTTCAAAATGGACTTCATTTTTGTATTCGTAATATCGAAATTAGCCTATGTTGAATTTTTGGTATTTTTCTGAGAACTTCTAATTTTTTATGAATAGTGAAAAATACTTAAAACAACTTTTTTAATCAAAATAATTTATAGTGATAAGTTATACTATTGAGTGGATTTAATGTATAATTAGAATATATTTTTACCATTTTATCCAATGGTGGTCATTAGAATTAATTTAACATTGAATTTGGACATAAACAATTGCCAATCTTTTGATATAAATTGTTTCTTGAAAACACGCTATTTGTCGTAACAGCGGGAATTAATTATAAAATTAATTAATGAAACTTATATGTTTGGAATTTTGTAAAATAGACATCATTTTTGAATTCGGAATATCAATTATAGCTTAGGATGAAATTTTGGCATTGTTCTGAGAAACTTCAATTTTTGATGAATAGTGAAACCACTAAGTGGTAGTTAAATAACTGATTTTTCGTTTAAATGAAATATTACCACTTCTGTGATTTGATTTTCAAAAATCCGACATACATGGTTGTCATTAAGAAGTAAAATGTGGTTCAATGAGATTATAATAATTTTTTGGTGAATAGTAACTTATTAAGTTCTTAATCGCGATTAGTGGTAATTAGTGTAGTTTAAGGTATAGATAATACTTTAATAATATTAAATGACCTAGACACATGTCCCAACCTCATTGGTTGAGTCATGGCCGACCAAGACAAGCCATGGCCTAACTTGGGGACCCCATGGATCCACTTTTGTTGGGAAATGACATAAATTAGTTTTTATTTAATGTTAAAGTGAAAATGACACTAACATAAATTGTTCTACTAAAACAATTTTTAATTGGGGTTATACAAGTCCAAATTTTGATTATAAATAGTCATTGGAAAGCTAAAAAGATTTCCTACATCATAGTATTTGTTTTATAATTTTTAGACATTAAATAAATTAAAGTATTTATGACATAATAATGATGCAGCGATGACATCATTATTTGACGATTTAAATAAAATGAGAAGATAATGCAAAATCCGAGGCTTACACTTGTCCAAAGCCTATTGGATGAAGATATTTCAAAACCTTATCACCTTAGCCTCGAATTATATAGATGTGGGACCTTTAGAATCCGAAAAGCATTTTGAAATAATGTAACATTTCATTACTTTCCAAAAGTGCCCCCCTCTCCACTTATAAAAGGCCCCCACCTCTCCCACCTTATTCACACCTTCAAGCCATTTGGCTCGGCCAACCTCTGCCCAAATACTCTCCCAACATCCCTCTCTTACTCATAGAAGCCTCACTTTGGGCAGAACTCTTCCCAAGGAAGCCTTTAGCTCAAATCAAAAAGAGTTACCCGATTTTGAGGTAATGTCTTTTATAATGTTGTTTTGTTTTATTTTTCTTCTCCAACCCCCTAAACTCTTTTTATTCATTTCTTTTGTAACAACACCAGTATCCTCAATATACTAGGATTTTGTTATAAGAAGGATTCGAGCTACACTTACACAAACCTACATCTAATGGTTAAAGAACATACGGTTTCTGTGGATGGCGAATTTCTGCCTCACGAAACGATGATTGTTCAACACTCATATAACACCTTCAAAGGTGGCCATTAAGATGTCACTATATTTATATATGATATATAATGTGTTTATGTTTTACTTATGCTTATGTATTTCTCATTTATGGCTTACTTTATGATTTCCATTATGGGTAAAACGCGATAATTTCATTTTAGGAAGTGCGGACTACCGCCCCCTCAAAGTGATTTGAATCGTTAATGCCATATGTGGGATGTATAAAGGATGGAGTAAATGGTATTATACACTATATTATACTGGAATTATATTATACATTTATATCATTATTATTTAGTTCCATTAAATATTAAATTGAAATGAAAGTAGAGTTCATGCGTACGTACGACTTACCGTCTCCATGAACGGTGCATTTCATTTCTCACCTCTAAATGTTACGTAATATTATAAATGAATGTATATACTGGATATATAATATATATATGACATCTAAATCATGAATATAATTCTGGATATAATGGATATTTCACCACATAAACAACTTGTAATTATAAGAAGCTTATTGTTGACTCAAGTACCAAAGATCGACAAAACGACCGTTATTAACTTAAATAATTACATAATGTTCATATCATTGTAATAAGTGATATAATAAGGATAATGAAATTGAAAATGGTTCTTAATAAGGTATATATTAACTCTAGTTTATTATTCAGGAGGTTAAAGAACGGTTGAGTCAAGTCAGACACGAGGTAAGGGATCTTCTTAACCCAACTTCCATTCTTTGGGTTAATCTCCTACTTTCAAATTATGTCATGATATTATTATGTCCTATTTTGTATTTTTATGTTATTTATGTGTACCTATAGTGAATACACATAATATATCTATTTTATTTTAAAAATGATCTTTGTATGGGACTTCGTCTCAATCTCCTTTCGTTGAGGCATATTTTATTTTATACACAACTTTCTTTTATACGGTGTATAAACCCCTTTGACTTTTACATTTATTCAAAAGGAATCTTTTTACACGAAGCATTTTACTAAACGACAAAAAGGGAATGTTTTTCTTTCCGTACTTATGCGGCGACAACGACTTCTCCGCCGCCGTGACCATTATTTGAGTTTCGGCTTCCTCTACAAGCCATCATTTTCTTTTTTAATGAAAAATAAATACAAAGTTTTAACATTCTTTTATTTTGGTATTGAAAATGGTTTTGAAAGCGTTTTTATTATATCAATGTGTTGTATTGATATCTTGTGATTGAAATGTGGAAATGTTATGTTTCCTTTATGCATGTTTTATGTGATACGATTATGTTATGGTTTATGATATGTTTAAACCTATTCATATGAGGAATGTATTGGACTTAATATGTGACGGGTGGAGCCCGCTATAGCTCCTCGATGCATCGGTAGGTCTCATGAGACAACTAGACGTGGAATTGGCCGAGGCCCTTTCCCAATTTGATTTATGGTTTTGGCCGAGGCCTTAATCATTTTAGATGTCTTGGCCGAGGCCTTGACAAAATGTTTCAGAATGTCCGGCATTATACATTCCCTCATTATGAAAGTGGTTATTGATATTGCATGTGATTATTCGACCAGTAGAATATCCATGTGAAGAAGTGAATGGAATTATCTCATTTTACTTATGCCATATTATGTTGATGATCAAGTTTAAAAGGCTTCTGTTTTTGTTATACATTGCCTTAAATGTTAATGTTTATTTATGAAAGCTTCCGCAATATTGTTATCCTTACTGAGCATCTGAGCTCACCCCTTTCAATGTTTTAATATTTTCCAGGATGTGAAGAAGTATTTTATGAATGACCTGCAGGGATAGTCGGAAGAGGATATGAGTGTGGACTATGGAGACTTTGTTATTGTAGTTTTTCACTTTTTGATGTAATGAAAGACTTATGAATGTATCTAGTGTTTCCAAGGCTACTAAACTAATCGGTCTTTCGAGACTTGATCCTTTGTGATCATGCCAATGTTACGAAGTAATGCACCGACTCTGGGTAGCTGGGGTCGGGGCGTTACAGTTGGTATCAGAGGCAGTTTAGTACTAACCTTGGAAGCTAGATTTAGATAAACTCTGATTAGAGCACATAGCCCAAAGATAGACTTTGAGGATTAGTATAGAAGAACTTCCTAGAATTTTGGTATTATAGAGATGTTATGACTTTTCCGAGCAATACATCCCTGTCTGGATACGAGCAGGTAGAGGCGGCTCTGGCACAGATGTACCTAGGGGTAAAACCCGAAAACACCGCTTTGAGCTAGACTCGAACGGGAACTGGTGCACGACAACGGGCCTTGCTGCACTCTTGGTTACGACACTCCCGGGGGATATGCTTAGGATAATTCTCATTTTATTTACAAACCACTATGAAGGGTTATGAGTATATACTTTCTCAAAGAAAACATTTCTTTTTATGATTATGGATTATATCCATAAATAGTTCAGTTTATGTTAAGTGTTTTATAAGTATGGAATTATGTATTTTGATTCATAAACTAATCTAGTTTATGCCATTGTTTAGAAATGGCGCCTAGCGGAAGGAATGGAAACCGTATCAATGCACGAACTCCGTGTAGGGATTGCCCTCCTGATCAAGATAATTATTGTGAATCTGGAGATACAACTGGTGCTGATCAACTTATTACCATACTGGGACAACTCACTCAGGTTATGAATAATAACCTTACTCGTATGGAGCACCCTGATCCGCAACGTGGAGGATCAATGCTAGATCGTTTCATGAGGCAACAACCACCAACCTTTAATGGGAGTACAAATCCTATAGTAGCTGAGCAATGGATAAATTCCTTAGAGAAAATATTCCATGCCTTGGGGAGTAGTGAAAGGGAGAAGGTTGTCATGGCAGTTTACCGCCTCACTGGAGATGCCGATCAGTGGTGGTCGCTGATTCAAAACACAAAGGAAGATGATGACATATCGAATATGGAATGGAGGGAGTTCAAAGAGCTTTTCTTAGAAAAATACTTTCCTCGTGACCATCGAGCAGATATGGAAAGGCAATTTCTGAGTCTGAGGCAGAAGGAGGATGAGAATGTCGCAAAGTATGAGGCTAACTTTACAAGGTTAGCAAGGTATGCTGCAGATTACATACGTGACCCAAGGAGTAAGATTGATCGTTTCTTTGATGGGTTAAAACCATTTCTCCGTCGAGCTTTGGTATCACAATCCTTCTCATCATACGAAGATATTGTCTCGTGTGCTATCAAGACAGAAAAGGAATTCTCTAAGTCTTATGACAACAAAGTAAAGCAAGAGAAGAAGAGAACGGTGGAACAAGAGACAGATAAAGGGAAAAAGGGAAAGAAGGATTTTCCATTATGTGATAATTGTGGGAAGAATCACCCTGGTACTTGCCTAAAAGGAATGGGAGTCTGTTATAAATGTGGAGAAAAAGGTCACCAGGCACGTGATTGTAAGGGAAAGAAAGAGGCTGTCAAAGTTGAATGCTACAATTGTAGAGAAATGGGTCATTATGCAAATGAATGTCCTAAGCGTCAAGGAAACTTACCTCAGAAAAGGCCAAGGGATCAAGGACAATCTTATGCTATTACTACAGTTGAAGCAGAATAACTAATGTATTGGGGCTTTTGGACTCATGGATTATATTCTGGTTATTAGAATAATGTGATCTATATAAGGATTGTACTGCAGTACTTTTTGATTTCAGTAAGGTTTTAATATGATTAAGGTAATCATATTTTTAGTATGTGACAATAAGAGAAACTTTTCTTTTTATGGGGAATCTGATGCTACAATTGATTTTGGAATTAAGAGACATTTTAGAGAAAGTCTGGACAGAGTTATTTTGGAGTGGATTAAGTTGATCTTTGGATAGTATGGTTTAAGGTTAAAAAATTAATGAAGATTGTTTTTGGAGTATTATAATCCTATAGTTTTAGGAAAAAGGACAACCTGCAGGGTGGGGCATAACCCGTCGCGTCGGACAAAGCTGTAGGAATCGAACCCACAATCATAGTGCGACAGGCCTTTATTTCCTACCACTAGCCTACAGGAAGTCCCTGGTTTTTACAAAATAATTTTACTAATCTAAATGGTATGTGTTAACATTTGGAACCTTATACAATTAGGATAAGTATAATATTTTTGAGTTCTATTACCTTTTTGAGTAAAAGATGAGTTGAAGGTTGAAACTCTAATTGTCAAGCATATATATATATATATATATACCTATCTCTTATTCAATGAATAAATTAATTCTTAAACTTTAGTAAAGGGATATTAAAACAAAAAAATGTGTTATCCTAATAACTTATGTTTTGTTGAACTGATGATATTTTAAATCAACATAGATTGAAGGCTTTGAGGCCCTCAATTTGACAGTTGATTGTGATTGATGACCTCAATCAATCCCTACAAATATTTACGTTTTTCCTCCAATTATATGTCTCTAATTTCCACCAATGTTCTCCTTATCGAGATCATGATTTGGTGGTGACTTTCTTATTTCCATTTCCCTCTTATTAAGGCTAAATTTTATTTGCCTTATTTCCGATGTGGGTTTTCCTCAAAGGTATTTTCTCTTTTCAACCTTTTATTTTCCAAGAAAAATTTCAAATTGCGAGGACGCAATTTATTGAAGGAGGGGAGAATGTAACACCCCGAGCTTCCACGATACGCTTCTCATTCAATAATACAATAGCTTGCATTGTACGCAACTTCGAGTTCTAAAACATCGCGACAAATCAAACTAGCCGTTATGAATAGTAATAACCACTTTTTAAAATTATAGAAATTTTATATTTCAAAATGGACTTCATTTTTGTATTCGTAATATCGAAATTAGCCTATGTTGAATTTTTGGTATTTTTCTGAGAACTTCTAATTTTTTATGAATAGTGAAAAATACTTAAAACAACTTTTTTAATCAAAATAATTTATAGTGATAAGTTATACTATTGAGTGGATTTAATGTATAATTAGAATATATTTTTACCATTTTATCCAATGGTGGTCATTAGAATTAATTTAACATTGAATTTGGACATAAACAATTGCCAATCTTTTGATATAAATTGTTTCTTGAAAACACGCTATTTGTCGTAACAGCGGGAATTAATTATAAAATTAATTAATGCAACTTATATGTTTGGAATTTTGTAAAATAGACATCATTTTTGAATTCGGAATATCAATTATAGCTTAGGATGAAATTTTGGCATTGTTCTGAGAAACTTCAATTTTTGATGAATAGTGAAACCACTAAGTGGTAGTTAAATAACTGATTTTTCGTTTAAATGAAATATTACCACTTCTGTGATTTGATTTTCAAAAATCCGACATACATGGTTGTCATTAAGAAGTAAAATGTGGTTCAATGAGATTATAATAATTTTTTGGTGAATAGCAACTTATTAAGTTCTTAATCGCGATTAGTGGTAATTAGTGTAGTTTAAGGTATAGATAATACTTTAATAATATTAAATGACCTAGACACATGTCCCAACCTCATTGGTTGAGTCATGGCCGACCAAGACAAGCCATGGCCTAACTTGGGGACCCCATGGATCCACTTTTGTTGGGAAATGACATAAATTAGTTTTTATTTAATGTTAAAGTGAAAATGACACTAACATAAATTGTTCTACTAAAACAATTTTTAATTGGGGTTATACAAGTCCAAATTTTGATTATAAATAGTCATTGGAAAGCTAAAAAGATTTCCTACATCATAGTATTTGTTTTATAATTTTTAGACATTAAATAAATTAAAGTATTTATGACATAATAATGATGCAGCGATGACATCATTATTTGACGATTTAAATAAAATGAGAAGATAATGCAAAATCCGAGGCTTACACTTGTCCAAAGCCTATTGGATGAAGATATTTCGAAACCTTATCACCTTAGCCTCGAATTATATAGATGTGGGACCTTTAGAATCCGAAAAGCATTTTGAAATAATGTAACATTTCATTACTTTCCAAAAGTGCCCCCCTCTCCACTTATAAAAGGCCCCCACCTCTCCCACCTTATTCACACCTTCAAGCCATTTGGCTCGGCCAACCTCTGCCCAAATACTCTCCCAACATCCCTCTATTACTCATAGAAGCCTCACTTTGGGCAGAACTCTTCCCAAGGAAGCCTTTAGCTCAAATCAAAAAGAGTTACCCGATTTTGAGGTAATGTCTTTTATAATGTTGTTTTGTTTTATTTTTCTTCTCCAACCCCCTAAACTCTTTTTATTCATTTCTTTTGTAACAACACCAGTATCCTCAATATACTAGGATTTTGTTATAAGAAGGATTCGAGCTACACTTACACAAACCTACATCTAATGGTTAAAGAACATACGGTTTCTGTGGATGGCGAATTTCTGCCTCACGAAACGATGATTGTTCAACACTCATATAACACCTTCAAAGGTGGCCATTAAGATGTCACTATATTTATATATGATATATAATGTGTTTATGTTTTACTTATGCTTATGTATTTCTCATTTATGGCTTACTTTATGATTTCCATTATGGGTAAAACGCGATAATTTCATTTTAGGAAGTGCGGACTACCGCCCCCTCAAAGTGATTTGAATCGTTAATGCCATATGTGGGATGTATAAAGGATGGAGTAAATGGTATTATACACTATATTATACTGGAATTATATTATACATTTATATCATTATTATTTAGTTCCATTAAATATTAAATTGAAATGAAAGTAGAGTTCATGCGTACGTACGACTTACCGTCTCCATGAACGGTGCATTTCATTTCTCACCTCTAAATGTTACGTAATATTATAAATGAATGTATATACTGGATATATAATATATATATGACATCTAAATCATGAATATAATTATGGATATAATGGATATTTCACCACATAAACAACTTGTAATTATAAGAAGCTTATTGTTGACTCAAGTACCAAAGATCGACAAAACGACCGTTATTAACTTAAATAATTACATAATGTTCATATCATTGTAATAAGTGATATAATAAGGATAATGAAATTGAAAATGGTTCTTAATAAGGTATATATTAACTCTAGTTTATTATTCAGGAGGTTAAAGAACGGTTGAGTCAAGTCAGACACGAGGTAAGTGATCTTCTTAACCCAACTTCCATTCTTTGGGTTAATCTCCTACTTTCAAATTATGTCATGATATTATTATGTCCTATTTTGTATTTTTATGTTATTTATGTGTACCTATAGTGAATAAACATAATATATCTATTTTATTTTAAAAATGATCTTTGTATGGGACTTCGTCTCAATCTCCTTTCGTTGAGGCATATTTTATTTTATACACAACTTTCTTTTATACGGTGTATAAACCCCTTTGACTTTTACATTTATTCAAAAGGAATCTTTTTACACGAAGCATTTTACTAAACGACAAAAAGGGAATGTTTTTCTTTCCGTACTTATGTGGCGACAACGACTTCTCCGCCGCCGTGACCATTATTTGAGTTTCGGCTTCCTCTACAAGCCATCATTTTCTTTTTTAATGAAAAATAAATACAAAGTTTTAACATTCTTTTATTTTGGTATTGAAAATGGTTTTGAAAGCGTTTTTATTATATCAATGTGTTGTATTGATATCTTGTGATTGAAATGTGGAAATGTTATGTTTCCTTTATGCATGTTTTATGTGATACGATTATGTTATGGTTTATGATATGTTTAAACCTATTCATATGAGGAATGTATTGGACTTAATATGTGACGGGTGGAGCCCGCTATAGCTCCTCGATGCATCGGTAGGTCTCATGAGACAACTAGACGTGGAATTGGCCGAGGCCCTTTCCCAATTTGATTTATGGTTTTGGCCGAGGCCTTAATCATTTTAGATGTCTTGGCCGAGGCCTTGACAAAATGTTTCAGAATGTCCGGCATTATACATTCCCTCATTATGAAAGTGGTTATTGATATTGCATGTGATTATTCGACCAGTAGAATATCCATGTGAAGAAGTGAATGGAATTATCTCATTTTACTTATGCCATATTATGTTGATGATCAAGTTTAAAAGGCTTCTGTTTTTGTTATACATTGCCTTAAATGTTAATGTTTATTTATGAAAGCTTCCGCAATATTGTTATCCTTACTGAGCATCTGAGCTCACCCCTTTCAATGTTTTAATATTTTCCAGGATGTTAAGAAGTATTTTATGAATGACCTGCAGGGATAGTCGGAAGAGGATATGAGTGTGGACTATGGAGACTTTGTTATTGTAGTTTTTCACTTTTTGATGTAATGAAAGACTTATGAATGTATCTAGTGTTTCCAAGGCTACTAAACTAATCGGTCTTTCGAGACTTGATCCTTTGTGATCATGCCAATGTTACGAAGTAATGCACCGACTCTGGGTAGCTGGGGTCGGGGCGTTACAACATACATAATATAAATGCTCCACTTTTTATATTACGATAAGTCTTCTATTGTTTACTGTTGTTGTATGGTATTAATACTTCCACTATTGTTTACTATTTGTTACTCCGCTGTGTATATTATGACAATGAGATCATAGTTTTCCCCAATGTATTCCCTTTTCCCTTGCTATTAGTCGGATGCCTTTGGCATTTGGGGAAATTTTCTTTATGTTACCTAACCAACTGTTTTCGGGGAACCTTAGGTCAGCACCAAGAACCAGAAATTTACATCAGTACTTCTCAAAGGTGGATCTCCATTCAAGATATCATCATCTAAAAGTGAATAAGGAAGATATTCATAATACTGCATTCTATACAAGGTATGGGAACTTTACGTTTTTTTATTCCCTTTGGACTTACTAATGCTCCTACAATCTTTATGGATTTGATGAATAGAGTATTTAGACATTACCTCGACAAAATTTTGGTAGTGTTTATCCATGGTATTCTAATATACTCTATGATCAAGGAGAAACATTAAGAACATCTAAGTCTTGTGTTGATGACGTTAAGGAAGGAAATTTTTATACCATGTTCAGTAAGTGTGACTTTTGGATGTAGCAAGTTTCATTTTTGGGACATGTGATCACAAGTGAAGGAATTTCTATGGACCCTTAAAAAACAAAGGCCATTGAGGAATGACACATACCCTCTACTGTCATAGAAATATTTAGTTTTCATGGATTAGAAGGGTATAGTCGATGTTTTGTGAAATATTTCTCACAATTATCAGGCCCACTAACTAAATTAATAAGGAAAGGGGTAAAGTATTTTTGGATTGAAAAATATGAATAAATATTAAAAGAGGTAAAGAGAAGGGTGATCACTACACCTGTACTCACATTAATACAGAGTGGAGAATGTTTTGTGTGTACATAGTGATGCTTAGAAGAATGTATTGGATTGTTTAACCATGAAAAATGATAATGTGATATCCTACACCACATGATAGTTGAAGATCCATGAACAAAACAACCCAATGCATGATCTGAAGCTTGTAGTTGTGATTTTTAATTTGAAAATATGGAAGCACTACCTCTATGGTGAAAAGTGTGACATATATTCCCATCACAAGAGACAAAAGTTTATATTCAAAAAAAGAGAGATAAAAATGCATAAAAGGTGATGGTTAGAGATAATCAAAGACTATAATTTCACTATTCATTATCATCCTAGCAAGGCAAACAAGGTAGCTGATGCTCTAAGTAGAAAATAACCTACCACTCTATCCATGTTGCGAATAAAGAGATACCCTCTCTTCTTGGAAATTCAAAGAATGGATTTGGAAATCCAAATGGTAGGGAATAAATCCTACCTTTTTCAAATTATTTCTCAATCATTTATCCAAGAGAAGATTAAAGAGGCACAAAGGGATGATCTAGAGTTACAAAAATTGAATACAGTAAAGGAAGAGAAGTTACAATAGTTCCATATCGATGATGATGGTGAGATTCAGTTTTGAAAAAGGCTATGTGTGCCTTTATAACCTGGGATAAATAAGAATCTATTGGAAAATTCACATATCTCAACTTTTTCTATCCATCCCCGGAGTACCAAGATGTATAGTGATATTTGAGAAAACTTCTGGTGGGATAAATTGAAGAGAAATATTGCAGATTATATCTCAAGGTTATTGATATGTCATAAAGTTAAATTAGAGTTAAAAAAGTCCAATGTGATGAAGCAACCATTACCAATACCCATGAGGAAATGGGAGAATGTCACTATGTAATTTGTAATAGGTCTCTCGAAGACATCCAATAGAAAAAATGTGATATGGGTTGTGGTCAACCGACTCACCAATATTGACCAATTTATCACTATTTATGAAGATCTCTCACTTGAAAAAAATGAAAAGATATATTTTAAAGAAGTGGTGAGACTACATCGGGATCCAATATCAATTTTCTTTAATCATGATCCCAGGTTCACATCAAAATTCTAGAGGAGTCTTAAACATTTCTTGAGTACTAAATTGAATTTCATCACATCCTATCACCCCCAAACTGATGGCCAATCTGAAAGGACTATTCATATTCTCGAAGATATGTCAAGATCCCACTCTTTAGAATTTAAAGATGGATGGGATCAGCATCTCCCATTGGTTGAGTTCTAATATAACAATATCATCCACTCGAGTATTCAAATGGATCCATATATAGCTCTATATGAAAAGCGATGTAGAACTCCAACCTCTTGGGATAAAGTTGATGAAAGAAAGCTACTTGGACCTAATCATGTGTAAGAGATGATAGAGAAGTTTCAATAAATCCGACAACATATCAAAGATACTCAGAGTCGGAAAAAGGGCCATTCTGACAACCGTTAAAGGGACTTGTAGTTTTACATAGGAGATAATGTCTTCCTTCGAATATCAACATGGAAAAGGGTCATGTGGTTCAAAAAGAAAAGGAAACTAATTCCATGTTGAATTGGACCCTTTGATATCATTGATCACATAAGAGTTGTGGCCACTCGTATTGTACTTCCTCCTAATATGGATCAAGTTCATGATGTGTTCCACGTATCAATCTCGGGGAAGTACATATTAGATACCTTGCTTGTACTAAACTTAGAGGTGGTACAACTGGAAGATGATCTCTCTTATGAGAAGAATCCACTAAAGATTTTGGATCAAAGAGATAAGGTTCTTCTCAACAAGACAACCCAACATTTCAAAGTGTTTTGGAGGAATGATAATTATGAAGAAGTAACTTGGGAACTATAGGAGGCAATGAAGGATAAGTACCCTCACCTGTTTATGTGAAACGAAATTTTGAGAAAGAAATTTCAAAAGGGGGGAGAATATAACGAACCAAAAATTTTATCCCTTTTTATAGAAATGTCACATAGTATAAATACAATTTTGGCATCTTATAAGTAAAAGTTTTACACAATTATATCATAGTATATGTAATTAAATATTTTAAAAATTATTAATTAAGTGTTGGTATTTTTATATGTCATAAATATTTAATTACAATTTTATGATTAATTTAATAATTTAAAATTAAATTTATTTGCATGAAATATATTCATAAATTATTATTTTTATGTCTTATGATTTTATGATAATTTTAGGATACACTAATTAATTTTTAAAAGTGTTACAAAAACAGTTATAATTTCAAAATCTAGATTTTCCAAGTAAATGATGATTTTAATTAAAAATTAAATTAATCTTATTTATAAAATTATTTTCATAAAATGGAGTTCTTTTTTTTATTTTACACCTTGAAAAATGTCTATGATGAATTTTTGGGATTTTTCTAAAATACTTGAATTTTTAGTGAATAGTAAAATTAAATAAATTATGAGAAATGCTAAAAACATGATTTTTTGAGACATTCTTGAGTTATGGATGATGTAAGTGACCATTGGGTTGAACTCACATTCACTAATTATAGTATTTAGTCACAAAAACCTTCAGTATTTCTTTTCTTTATCAAAATAATAAACTAATGATTAAAATAATAAGAAAACACCACTCTCCTCCAATGTAAATACCTCCCCTCACACCCTCTTCTCCTCACACCTCTAAAGATTTGATCTTTTCATAAATTATACCAAATATTATTCCCAATCCCCTCCCCAAAGTTTATAATCTCTTTTTCTCATCAATAGACCAATCCTACGTTCCTTAAGGAGGATCTCATGAGGAGAAGTCAAAAGGTAAATCCTCTCTCTTTTTCTTTTAATTTCCATTCTATTTAAATTTATTTTCTTATTATATCCTAAATTCCATTCATCCAAATGGAATGATAAATCTAGTACCTTAAATATACTAGGATCATATAATGTTAATATAATATCCAACATTAAACTCATCCCTCTCTCTCATTTATCTTAAAAATAAAATCGTTGCTTGTGATGTGTTAATTTACCGACATCATGGGTGATGCACTTTAATTTTCCTAAAAAATCTTCATGAATGAGAATAATAAAATTAAATATTTTCAAATATATTTTATGTTTTATTTTATAACCAATTTTATTTTCTTTAAAAAACTTATACTCATTATACTAAATGATAAAACAAAACGAGTTCATTGTGTTTAAAAATACCACCAAAATTAACCTAAAATGATCATCATTAACTTTTATCTAATGATTCATACTCATAAAATATAAAAATATTATTTAAAATATAATTTAAAATTATTTAATATCATTAATAACATATAATAATTTTTTTATATTTATCTGCATTTTACACAAACTCCCATTCATGAATACAAGTGAAATGATCATGAAAAATAAGAAAACAAATGCCCCCGAAAAATAAAATTAAACTATATAACTCATAAAAAGACCCATAAATGAACTTAATAAAACCATAATTAACCATATTCATTTCTAAATTATTATTTAATTGGTAATTAATTAATATAATATGATTTTATATGACATTAAAGTGAAGAAATTGTTCAAACATGAGGTATGGGGGATTCTTAAACCAAACTCTCTTTCTTTGGGTTTTCCCTCTTTCACCCCACATTAAGTATGGATATTCATTAAATATAATTTATTCATCATTATCTTACCTTTTATGAGATATAAATTTTTTCTAATTGATTTTATGACAAAAAAGATGTTTTCCAAAAGAACTCTTCTTTCAAAAAAACACAACTTTTACTTCTCAAGATTGTTTCTTCTTCACTGAAGATTAATGATTCTTATATCAAGTATGTTATTCCCTATTTAATTTGGGAACAAAAAGATTATTAATGTATTCTTACAAAAGGAAACCCATTCCTTTCCATGGGTTATTTTATGTTCAATATGTATATATGTTCTACGTGGCATGCATGATAATGTAAATGATGTTATGTGGCGGGTGCACCCGGAATTATATAGCACAATGTAAATGATGTGATGCAACAGGAGTTCCTATAATTATATAGTGATATAATTAATTGGGTAATGTGATGAATTTAATTATTTAATTGGAAATATGTGTGAACATGATTCTATATTTGTTTACAAATTTTTGTGGTAGTTGACTACCCAGACACAATGTTTCATTTTTACGCATTTCCACATTTCAAGCCATTATTAATGATTACTCTCATGATTGTTATCATATTCCTATGTTATGATGATAATTATTATACTCACCCCATGTTATATTGCTTCATGTTATTATCTATACTCTTATTGGTCTTTTAGCTCACCCCTTTTTGATGTATATCATCATGTGACTACTTGTACTAAAGAGAATTCAAGGGCCAATAAAAAGCTAGAGAAGAAGGAATTAAATAAATGTTTATGTTTTATTTTGTAAATGTTGTGTAAGGTCCTAATTTTATCAATAAACTAAACCTTTGGATTCACATTGGGTAATTATTTTTATGTTGTTTATCATGAAAATGATGTAATAGTATTCTAAGAAAAAGTAGGGTCACTATAAGAATACACCCTAAGGGAAAGGAATGAAATGGTGGTACTTTCATGGGGTCTCTTAGATAAAATTAATCTAGTGGTGATATCAACTAACTTTAACTTATCTAATGGTTGATTTCTCCTAGGCCTTACTGGTTGAAGTTATGCTTGTTCTTGGATAAGGGAGAACCCCAGTGATGATAACTCTGATCAAAGTTCTGATAAATGGACTTAAAAAGGCATGATACTATTGGTTGAGGCCACCATTTATACCTTATGAATTAATTATCTCTTATTATTACACTTTATATATACTAATTCTAAATTTAAAAATATAACCAACAGTAATATGGACCAATAGTCAGGTAATGATTAGATCTTAACCATAAACTTTCCCTTTATACCCTGTATTTAATCTACCATTCTCATACCTCAACATTCACTACTTCACTTATAAATGTTTTACACTTACCTTGATAATGTAAATCATATTCCTAACCCTTCTATTTATTTTTAATATTTTTTATAATAGGAGTGATCTTTATTGGATAATTTTATCCTATCAAGTTTTCATTAGTGTTTACATCATTCTTTTTCATCTTTATCCATTTATTAGGACTCTATATTATAGTCAATATTAATTCGTGATATAAAATGAAAAATAAAATCCCTTTTATGTGCTAATATTATAACACATAATAAATTAATCATTATGAAACATGAGTTCATTTATTAAGGAATTGTTTTGGTTATTCCACATAATCAATAAAATGTGTGATGTAATCATTTGAACCTGAACGAATCTTCTCATAACTAAGACCCAAATGATGGAACAACCTTTTGATTTTATAGAAATTTAAAGGTGGTTTATTTTCCTTATGAACTATAGATTTAACCAAACAAAATATTCAATCAAAATAGTTATTTGACATTCAAAAATATAATTTGACGGCTATAAATTTTGTAACAACTTCTTATTAACTTATCTTGTTGTCAGGATATAAGACCTCATTTCTATATTTCATTAGTTTGTGAAATTGAGTTACTTATGATTTTGAGTTCAAATTATAATTTTGAATATATGTTTCCTTAAAAGTTAGCCCAACATCCTTGTCTACTAAATTCACCAATTATTACGGATCAAGAACTAAAAAATTCCTATTTTCCTCTAAATTATTTTCTCTACATTGATACTAAAAAATACATTATTCCTAAAAACTATAATGTAGTAGATTCACCCCAACCGTATCAATCATTTTAAACCTTATGAGATCACATTTTTTATAAAGGCACTTAATTCCGCCTTCTGAAACAAATTTTGGATTTACTGATGCAAATGAGATAAATGCCTAAACTCCCTCAATGAATACAATATTACCATGAGAATCGTGCAGACTATTTCATTGACTTATCTAATAATGACCTTGTAATAAAAATTATGGTACATTTTTTCTGTCCATATTTTTATAAGAGAATAATAATTATTATATTATAAAAATGTTATTTATTAAATACTTTGTAAAAAAATTTATTATTTGTTATTTGTTATTTTTTACTAAGTATTCATTTTTTTTAATTTTAATTTAATTTTTTTAATAAATTTAGAGTAATTTTATTTACATAATTTATATTTATTAATATATTATAAATAATTATTTATTATAATTATATTATATATTTTATGGGCTTTATAAATATTTAAATAATTATATAAACATTCACTACTCTTCAGTGATATATTTTTTGTAGGTTTTGTATGGTACTAATTTTATTGAATATTTTTTTATTAATTATGAATTTTATATATTGGAAGTCATTATTTTATCTATTAATTTTTCATTTTTTTAATTAAAAGTTTTATTTTATACTAAAAATAGTTATTTTAATTTTTTTCTTTTATTTAACATGATACTTTTTAAATTTATTTTGTTGAATAATTTTTAAAATAAATTTAAACAATTTTTATTTAAAACAAAAAATTGTATTTACTAAAATTAAGGAGTTATATTATTTTTAATGAATAAAATTTTTATATATTATTTTAAAATTCTAATTTTGATATTTTAATTTTAATTTTTAATTTTTAAATAAAATATATTATTAATATTTATGAATTTATTATATTATTTGTATTTTAAATTAGTTTATCTTGAGTTTAATTATTTTTTTTAAACTTTTATATTATTTAAGTAGTTTTTTAACATATTTATTATCTATTACCACCATGATTCTTTAATTTTGGTATTTAACTACTTTTAATTAAATATTCATATTTTTTATTTCTTAATTATAAATTCTATTTTATATAAATTATATTTTTACCACTTTTGTTGAATTAAATTAATTAAATGTAATTTATTAAAATATTTTTCTTTAAAAAATAAAATATTAATTTAGTATCATCTTTTAATTTTATTTTTTTAATTACAATAATGTTATTTATATTACAACCTTTCATTTTAATTTTTTTACTTTTACTTAACATAATTTTTTTTGTAGATTTTTTTATTGAGTATTTTTTTAAATAATTTTCCATAGTATATATTTAAAATTGTAGTTTTTAATTAATAAAATTAGGTATTCATATTACTTTTTAATTAATTTAATTAATATATATTTTTTTTAAATCTTTTATTTTGATTTTTAATTTCAATTTTTAATTATTTTAATACAATTTTGTATCCATAACTATTACTTTATTAAATTCTTTATTTTATTATTTATTTTATCTCAAGTTTAAATATTTTTTATTATATTCGAATCATTTTTCAAATTTTATAATATACTAGTAATTTAAAAAAATTATCATTCTTTACCATTATACTTTTTTTTTGTTTAACTACTTTTAATTAATTTTCATATTTTAATTTTCTTAATTTGAAATTTTATTTTATAAAAATTAATATTTTTATTATTTTTTATTTAGTTAAATTAAATGTAATTTATAATAATATTTTTCTTAAAAAAATAAAATATAAATTTAGTATTAACTAAAAAATTTATTTTTGAAAATATATTAATGTTTATTTTTGTTTTTTATTAGTAACTATAATAATTGAAACTAATAAAAAATCATTAAATAAAAATAATAAGTAAGGCAAAGAATAAATAAAATTTACATTCTACAGTTTATAATAATTCTATAATTTTATTATTATAATCTTAATTTACTAATTACTATTAATTTTATTTTCAAGTTTATATTTTTTTTATTGTTAATATATTATAGATAATACTAAATTAAAATAATGAAAATAATATAGTTAAATAAAAAAAATTTAAGAAAGTAAAGAAACAAACTAAACAAGTAAAAAATTAAATTATGAAAATAAAATTTTAGAATATTACCTTTTGATTGACCTGAAAATGACCAACTTCATGTCTTTGGTGGATGATCTAGAGTGCTAGAGGTGTGAGGAGCTTTGGGAGACTTGTTTGAGAGAAATAATGAAAGAGTGGGAGAGAAATTTTATTTGGGGAAGGGCTAAGCATGTTCTTTCACAATTAACTTTTTTACAATGAATATTTACAAAGGAAAAATCCATCACAAAAAGTCTGTCATCTAATTATTTGTGACATAAAAAGTTATTGGTGGTGGGTATTTGTGACAGATGATGAATTCATCACAAATAGTAGCTCCATGTTTACTTTTCCTTTTTTTTAAAGTATTTACAAGAGATTAAATCTTTCACAAATAATCCACCACTATATAAAGTGGTCTGTACAACAACTATTTGCGATAGAATATTTAGTATATTGAAAATAATAACTATTTGTCATAGACTTCATAATAATGTTGCAAATATTCTGCAACCAGATTATTTTTGATGGAATATTTAGTCTGCCTCAAATGATCACTATATGCGATGGACTGTATAATTTTTCTTTAAATAGTTCAAATCCACCCAAACTATGTGTGACATAATGTTTAATTCTATTGAAAATAGTGTTTCACACTAAATTACATGCTTTCCCACAAAGAAATTTTGTGATAGACTTCATTTCCATTAAAATTTCCTATAGATAATAATATTATTCATGAAAAATAATTTTTTCCATCACAAAAAATGCTTCTAATTAATTTTTTACAACAAAATCTCATCCCATCACTAATAAATCATTGTAAAATTCATTTTTTACTGTTTCAGATAAAAAATAAATCTCTATAAGTATTAATACATATAAGGAATACATAAAATAAGATAATGAGATCAAATTAAAATACATTCTTCATGAAGTTTCCTGGACTAAAAGTAATAATATCATATAGATTATGGTGTTTTCCTGCATCTACTACCAAAATGAAGTCATTTAGAATAAACAAGGAGTTACATATAGTATATAAACAATAAGAGTAGTGAATATTAAATATTTAACTACCTTTGAAAAAATTATTATAAGAATAATTGACCAGTTACACATAACAACTGATCAAAAGATATAGTTATTTAACTGTAGTCTATTCTGGATGCTTATAGAAAAATGTTTATTATCCACTAAACAGATTTCATTGATACCTGAAATCAATTGGTTGCATCCATGAGTAAAATTAAAGACTGTTCACATTTATAATGAGATGTATTAACCTTAAAAACTAGGCATGTGATGAAGGTATAACATATATTTGGGAGAAGGTCACAACTAGAACCGATGTCTTATAATAATATGACATAGTTCCAACTCTTAGTAACAATGATTTATTACTTTATTCCATCATTATTGCATATATGTATATTAGCAGATATATATATTTTTATTTTGTGATAGATTTTCCTATTCCACCACATATACCTAATAAATTCTATACCCAAAAACTCATTAAATCATACACCCTAACACATAAACCATAACACTAATGCCCTAAGTCATACACCTATTAACTCCTAAAACCATTAACTCGTAAACCTATATTTACTTAACTTTAAAAACCCTAAATTTTTATATCTTATACAATAATTCATAAACCCAAAATCCTAAACAACTAAACTCATACACCCCTACTACCAAACCCTTAAACTCAATAACTAATAAGCCTAACTCATATTCCTTAACTCTTATACCATTTAACTCCTAAGCCTATTAACTCCTAAACTTATAGTTCTTCAACATTTATACCCTAAATTATTATATAACATAACTTAAGTCATAAAAACAAAATCCTAATCAACTAAAATCATATACTCTAACTCTTTAACACTAAAACTCAATAACTGGTATACACCAACACATAAACTTGTTGTCTCATAAAACCATTTACTCTTAAACCTACATTTCATTAACTCTTATACCCTAAATTAATATATCTAATATCATAACTCATATACCCATTATCCTAAACTCCTAATCTCATATAACATAACTTATAAACCCCAAAACTAAAAAACATACAATCCTTAAATTATATACCTTAACTCATACACCTATTAAGTCCTAAACCTATAAAGTCCTAAACCTAAATTTATTAGACTATTACACCAATAATTTCTATTTAACATAAATTAAATCATATAAAAATTATTCAAAATTCATAAAATCATATACCCTTAATCTTGAACCCTAAAAAAACAATAACTGATAAACCCTAACTCAAATACACTAACTCATATACCTATTAAATCCTAAACACATTTATACTTAAACTAAAATTCTTGAAAATATTATAATATAAATTTCTTTAACCCATACCCTAGATAATATACCCATTTTCATGAACTACTCCCAATAGGTACCCCTCTTATGTCTATAGGGAATATGAGAGTTCCCCCTTAAGGCTCGCCTCTAATACGCCTTGGGTTGGTGACTAGAATTAAGGGTATAAAAACTAAAAAATGGGTGTAATTACCCTATTATATCACAATAAAACATAATTACCACTAATAAAAAACATGATATAAATAAAACAAGATCCTAATTATTCCCACAATTCATGAATAATGTTACAAAAGATACAAATCCCAAATAAATTACAAAGACAATTCTAGGCATTGACTTTATAACAAAGATAAATCTCTAAGAAAGTACTTTCTGTCTCAATCATAAAACATTTCACAGAAACCTAAGAAATTGTTTATACATATAGGGGTCATTATAACATGTATACTCTGTAGAATCATAATAAAAAACCCCTCATAAAAATATGAAAGAAGCATATTAACACATCGATGAAGAAAAAACAAAACCAACAAGCACAAGTTTGGTCAACTATCCCCTAATATCACTAAGGATATCTACCAAAGTATCAAATCCAAGATGTAAAATATTATAAAGACCTATATAATCAAATATTCTCCACAAATACTTACCAATTGATTTCATCACTCATTCCCCAACATCAAACTTCCTATGCTCAATCCCTCCAATATCTGATGGGGGTTGGGTCAAAAACCTATCTACCCCAACCTACTATGGGGTCCAACATCATGTACTAACATCATAACATCAATACTTAAACCATAACCATGAAAAAAATCCTCAACCACCCCATCCTCATCATTGTATATCCACCACCACATCTAAAGTATCCAGTATGGTAGGGTATCCTGAACATCAAGGACATTAATCTCGTGCCATCCTATTACCATGAATGAACCCTGATATATTTTATCTCGAAACCCATATATCCAATCCACCAAGTCTCATCCGGTATAAATACACCAAAATATAACATTAGTCCCAGTTTTTTTAGCAGTGGTTTATAAAACTATCATTATTTTTTTATATAACATAGCGGTAGTTTAATAAAAAACACTGCTAAATCATTTAATGTTTTAACAAACCTAAAACTTCTCCCCCACCCCTCTGATTCTTCACACCCAACCCCCAACCCCCTGAATCCCTACCCGACCCTTCAAAGCCTCAGTGCCATTCCTAACCCTCACTACCGATCCTCACCCTCTCTACCCCTCACCGCTAGTCTAACCCTCACCGACCACTGCGATTCTTCACCCCTGACCCCCAATGCTTCACCTCTAACCCCCAACATCCCGAATCCCTTCTTCACCCCATGAAGCCTCACCACCGATCCTGACCCACGCCGCCCCTCACCGCTAATTCTGACACCCACCTCACTACCCCTCAAAGGTTGAGTGGTAACTAAATGGGAGTTTCTATCTTGATATTTACTGTATAAAAAATCATTTTACCAAGGGTGTTTAGGAATTACGTCTTGATTTAAGTTTTGTTATTTGGTGTTTTGATATGGTTTGATGTTATTGATCACTATTATGAGTGATTGGGTGCCTTTTATGTGTTATCCATATTTAATTATGTATTTATCTAATTATATGTTTAATTTTTATAGATAATACCTCCTAAATTTTTGAGTAGGGATGTTATTAAATGATGTAGTATATTCCTTGGTTTTTTGAGTTAGTTTTCATTCCCCCAAATCCCATCATGAATGATTATGGTAATTAATATTTTTATTTAGTTGAATAATTATAAGTTTAATACCCACCTCTTTATTAGGTTTACTAAAAATTATATATTTTAATTAAATTACATTTGAATGAAAATTGTTTTTATGAATTGAAACTGGATTAATTGTATCATTGAAATTTAATTGTTTTATTTTTAAGCAATGATTTTTATGATAATTTTATTGAATTTAATTTTTATTTAAATTTTCACAATTTATTCATATTATTTTTATTATTATTTATAATTTTATTTTTTTGAAACATATAAAGATTTAATTTCTAAAGCTTAGTTTTACCTTCACGTAAGACTTACAAACTTTATGTTACCCTTATGTAAATTTGATTTACCCTTACAAAAATTATATTCTACCTTTGCATATTAAGTTTAATGTTCTTTTACCCTCATGTAACTATTTTTCTAACCCTTATATAGCATTTATAGTTTGTCTGTTACCTTTACATATATACCTTTATACACTGGAACATTCTTTGTATTCTTAGATTTACCCTTATGTAAGATCTACTTACATTTACACAATTTTTTCTTACCTTTATGCATGTTATTCTTACCATTATACAAGTGTTTCTTCCCTTTACGCAAGTTTAACTTACCTTTACTATAAGGACCCGACCATAAACACTACATATTCTTAAATTAAGTTAATAATTCACATTGAGGATATTTTCAGGTTTAGAGTTTTAGATAATTAGGTCATAACTGTTACATTACACCCCAAAAGTTACAAAGTAGACACTTATACTCAGTTCCCATATTTTTCATAAAAAAAAATTCTTCAGAAAAGAGTCATTTCTAGTTCCATGTTTTAGGTAGCATGACTTTTCCTTGATACCATCCTTGACCCTATTCCACTTTATTTCCTATGAAAAACATTTTAAAAACATGGGAGAGTAGAAAAAGGTCAGTAAGGGATACACAAAGAAGAAAAACTGTTAGTTTTTTAAAACAACAAGTAAACCATGAATACTTTATCATAAGTAATACTTTTCACCTTTATGAAGTAGTAAATACTCTTCACTAAATAAAATATCATTGCCTACCCTTTTGTAACCAAAATATTACCATAAAACCCATATAAAGAACACATAACATATAAAGGTAACTTGGGACATAAACATACTTAAATGGAATAACCATACGGTCGAATTCCACACATATCACTAAATGGAATAGACATAGGGTCGACTTCCATAACTAATGAATTAGAGGTTATAACGTAACCACCCATCCTGGTTTATCAGGGAACCACATGTCATTTGGTTTATCACGTAACCACCTATCGAATGTCCAAGTACCATTATAAAATCATAAAACATACAACAAATATAATGAAAAGAAAAAATTTCCACATTTCAATCACAATATATCACTTAAATATATTGAAATAAAAAATACATTATCAAAACCATTTTTAATACCAAAATACATAAAAGAGTATATGGTATTTAGTTTCCTTTTAAAAACATTACGACTTGTTAAGGAAGCCAAAGATCAAATAATACTCGAGGCGGCGGAAAGGTCGTTATCACCGCTTATGTTAAAAATTAACATTCTTTTTTGTAGTTTAGTAAAATGATTCATAGAAAAATATTCCCTTGGAATGAAATGAAAATTCAAAGGTGTTTATACAGAATATAAAATAAAGTTGTGTATAAAACAATATATTCCTCAATGAAACGAGATTGAGACGAAGTCCCTTACCTCATGTCCGACTTAAACCGTTCGTTCTTTAATCTTCTGAATAATAAACTAAAGTTAATTTATACTTGATTAAGAACCTTTTTAAAGTTTATAGTTCCTTTTAAATCACTTATTACCATGTTATAAACATTATGTAATCATTTAAGTTAATATTGGTCATTTTGTCGATATTTGATACTTGAGTCAAAAATGGACTTCTTATAATTACAAGTTGTTCATGTGGTCAAAGGTTCATTATATCCAGAATAATATTCATGATTTATATATCATATATATCATATATATCTAGTATATACATTTATTTATAATAGTATATAACACTTAGAGGTAGGAAATGAAATGCACCGTTCATGGAGACGGTAAGTCGTATGTACGCATAAATGCTACTTCCATTTCTATTTAATATTTTAATGGAATCAATATATAATGATACATAGTTATATTATAAGTAAAGTATGATATCATAGATAATATCATTAACTACATCCTTTATATGTCCCACATATGTCATTAACGAGTCATATCACTTTGAGGGGTCGGTAGTCCGCACTTCCTCAAATGAAATTATCGCATTTACCCATAATGGAAACCATAGGAGCATGCTATAAATATAAAATACAGAATCAAAAAGAAAACATTAACATAATATATATCATATATAAATATAGTTCCATCATAATGGCCACCATGAGAGGAGGTACGAGATAATTGAACAATCATCATTTCGTGAGGCGTTAGTTTTCCACCCACAGAAACAGTATGTTCTTTACCCCTTAGATGGAGGTGTGTGTAAGTGTAGTTCAAATACTTATCATAACAACATCCTAGTATATTGAGTATACTTGTGTTGTTATAAAATAAAGGAATTAAAAGAGTCTAGGGGGTTGGAGAAGTAAAATAAAACAAAAATAAAACAAAAGAATTTAAGAGAAACTGTTACCTTTGATTCAGGTAACCCTCTTTGGTTTGAACCAAAAGGACTTCTTGAAGTGCCTTATACCTAAGTTAAGACTTCTAGGAGGAAGATAGGAATCTTGAGAGCTTATTTGGAAAGGGTTGTACATGCCAAGTGGCTTGTAAAGTTTGAGGAATGGGTTATATGTGAGGGATTTTTATAAGGGGGAGGAGGGGCTCTTTAGGAAAGTGTGAAAATATTATTTTATTATATAATGATTTTCAGTTTCTAAAGATCCAAAACTTGTTAAAGTCTAAGATAAGATGACTCATGGTCAGAATAAAATCATCCAATAATAATTGGAAAGGTATTTGATATTATTTTAATCTTAATAATATTATTTATTTAAATCATTTATTAATGAGGTAAACAGTGCATCATTATTGTGTCATAAATCATTTTATTTATTTGATGTCTAAAAATTATAAACAAAATATCATGATGTATGAAATTTTTTTATCTTTATAAAGAATATTTATAGTTGAAAGTATGACTTTATATAATTCTATGTAAAAATTAATTTACTAAAAGATATTAGTTTTTATAATTTTTGTCTTTACTTTAAGTTAATTAAAATAAAGCGTCATTATCACTCTTAAGTGGCTCCATGGGGTCCCAGAATCAACTCAATGATGCACGTGGTCGGACATGCCTCATCCAATAAGGCTATGAGAAGTGTCAAGGTAATTTTTTATTATTATGATATTCTTTTTACCATGAATTACCCTATTTACCTTTAACCGCGGTAAATAAAAGTCAAAAGTTACTATTCACCAAGAAAATATTTTCATCTTATTGAACCAAATTTCACTTAATAATAAACATCATGTATGTAGGATTTTTAAAATTCAATTCAAAAAAGTGGTAAAATTTCATTTAAATGGAAATGTAAGCATTTTAACTACTACTCAATGTTTTCACTATTCATCAAAAATTGAAGTTTTTTAAGAAAAATACCAAAATTTAGCCTAAGACATATTTGATATTATGAATTAAAAAATGATGAATATTTTACAAAATTGAAAACATAGAAGTTGGATTAATTAATGTAAAATTAATTCTCGTTGTCAAAACAAATACCATGTTTTTAAGAAACAATATCTATCAAAAGATTGGCACTTGTTTATGTCCAATTTGGAAGTGAAATTAATTCCAATGACCTAAATTAGATGAGATGGTAAAAATATAATATAATTAAACTTTAAAAAAAATTAAAAAGATAACATAACCATATAAATTAATTAGATTAAAAATAATATTTGAATTAAAATATAGTATTTTTCACTATTCATTAAAAAATGAATTTTATCTAAAAAATACCAAAAAATTACCCAAAGTAAATTTTGATGTCCCGATTCTAAAGAAGAATTTTATTTAGTCAAATAGAACATATTAAAGTGACCAAAACTAGATTTAAAGAGGGTCTGCCATCAAAAGGCAGTAAGTTAACCTTTTAAAGTAAATTATACATAAAATTAGATTCATTCACATTTTAAGCCTCTAACTTTTATTGGATAAATGTAAAAACATTTTATAAACATGTATGATCACATTGTTATTAGTTCTGTTCATTCCCTCCAATACAACTGCTATGTGTTTACTACCATTTAAAATAATAATATTATATTATTAGTGTGCAATGTAAGATTTCAAAGAAACTCATTGTTGTGTATTAGGTATGCCATCGAACATAAGAACCCCATTAAAGTAAAATTAATATTTAATTAACAAATATTAAAAAATATGATAATATCATATTTCTTTATTTACCTGGTATGTTACATCCTTCTCCCCTTTTGGAAATTATGTCCTCACAATTTCATTCACTTATCATATAAATGGGGATATTTATCCCTCATAATATTTTCAGATTCCCACATTGTCTCATCAACCATATGGTTTTCCACAAAACCTTTACATGGTGAGTTACCTTATTCTGCAACACTTTCTCTCTACGGTCAAGAATCTGGACGGGTTGTTCCTCATAAGAGATATTCTCTTCTAATTGAACTACCTCTGGGCTCAAAACATGAGATGGATCTGGAATAGACTTTCTCAACATTGAAACATGAAAAACATTATGTACCTGATATTACTTCATTTGATGGCCCAAAATCTACTAAAGTAGTTGCAAAGGATTTCCCCACCCCATTCTTCTTGTAGTCTGGATGCTTTCCCTCAGTTGAGTTCTTCATTGGACACTCATTTGTATAATGACCCATTTCATTGCACTTAAAACATTTTATTGCTGGATTTTCATTGCCTTCTTGATCATCTTTCTTATAGTTACGAGAAATATGACCAGACTTACCACACAAGAAGCACTTTTCAGACTTTGATAAACATTCTCCAGAAATATTTTTACCACACTCCTCACAAGATGGATATTTAGTTTTCTTACCCTCAGGCTTCTTTGATGAATTCTTTCCCTTTGAATCCCAACTGGACCTCTTATTCTATTATTTTTCAAAGAACACATGATTCTCGGCAAACTCCATTTCCACCTTCTCCGCACATCGAACAAGTTTTTCATAACTTTTGAACTCATGAGAGACTAATGTACTTAGATATCGCGGCTTCAGTCCTGAGTAAAATAGATTTATCTTACTATCAAGATCTCAGATGAAATTTGGATCCTACCATTCCAGTCAAGTGAAAATTCCATCATAATTATCCATTGAGTCATCCTGTTGCCTCAATTCCAAGAATTGTTTATTCATCATAAGTCTAAACACCTTTGGAAAATATTTCTCAAGGAACATACCTTTGAATTCATCCCAATAAAGAGCATCAATATCCTCACTATCCCAGATATTTTTCACCATCGACCACCACTGATCTTCTTCACCTTGAAAATGGTAAATAACGAGACTCACCTTTTGATGTTCTGAACACCCCATGACATCAAAAATTTTCTCTAGTGCATTAACTCAACTTTCATCTCGTACAGGGTCAGATGATCCTCTGAATGATTTGGGATGTTACCTTATTAAATGATCCACTACTGACATGTTCCTCTATGGTTGGTCTGGCTGATCTTATTCATGGATACCACCACCATTTATTGCCTTAGTAAACTGTTCCATAACTGCAACAAACTATTCAGTTGTGATTCTCACAATCTCAGGTTATTGATTTGGAAGGTTTTCTTCCTCCCAATGTCATCCCAACATAGCTGCCCTGTTTCCTCTATGGAAAACCATTCTGAACACGGAAATATATTAGGAAAAGTAACATGGTTATATGTAAATTCTATATCATTTTAATATTATCATAAATTTATTTATGGATATTAATTTAACAATACCCTGACTCCTAAAGTCATCTGAACCAACCTATTATACCAACTATAAGAACCTGACCTTAAACATTGCATATTCATTAATTAAGTTAATATTTCACATTGATGATCTTTTCAGGTTTAGAGTTCTAGGTAATTAGGTCATAACTATTACCTTACATCCCAAAAGTTACAAAGTATACACTTCTACTAAGTTCCCATATTTTTCACAAAATAAAATTTCTAGAAAAAAAATTCAAGTATAGTTATATGTTTTAAACATCATGACTTTTCCTTGATCCCATCCTTGACCCTATTCCACTTTATATCCTGTGAAAAACATTTAAAAAACTTGGGATGAGGATAAAAAGCTCAGTAAGGGATACACAAAGAAGGAAAACTGTTAGTTTTTTAAAATAACAAGTAAACCATGAGTACTTTATCTTAAGTAATACTTTTCAAATCTATGAAGTAGTAAATACTCTTCACTAAATAAAACCCATTTGTAACCAAAACATTACCATAAAACCTATATAAAGAACATATAACATATAAAGGTAAGTTAGTACATAAACATACTTAAAGGGAATAACCATACAGTATAATTCCACATATATCACTAAATGGAATATCCATACGGCTGACTTCCATACCCAATGCATTGGAGGTTATAACATACACACCCATCCTGGTCTATCATGGTACCACCTGTCATTTCTTTAATCACATAACCACCCGTCAAATGTCCAAGTACCATTATAAAATCATAACACATTCAAAAAATATAATGGAAAGAAAAAATTTCCACATTTCAATCACAATATATCACTTAAATATATTGACATAAAAAATACATTATAAAAAACATTTTCAATACCAAAATACATAAAAGAGTATATGGTATTTATTTTACTTTTGAAAACATTACGACTTGTTAAAGAATCCTAAGATCAAATAATACTCGCGACAACAAAAATTGTGTTGTCACCTCTTACATAAAAAATTAACATTATTTTTTGTCGCTTAGTAAAATGAATCATAGAAAAATATTCCCTTTGAATGAAATGAAAATTCAAAAGTGTTTATACAACATATGAAAGAAAGTTTTGTATAAAACAATATATTCCTTAATGAAAGGAGATTGAGACGAAGTCCCTTACCTTATGTCCAACTTGACCTGTTCGTTCTTTAATCTCCTGAATAATAAACTAAAGTTAATTTCTATTTGCTTAAAACCCTTTATAATGTTTATTATTCCTTTTAAATTACTTATTTCCATGTTATAGACATTATGTAATCATTTATGTTAATAATGGTCGTTTTGTCAATATTTGGTACTTGATTCAAAAATAGACTTCTTATAATTACAAGTTGTTCATGCGGTCAAAATTTCATTATATATAGAATGATATTCATGATTTAGATATCATATATAACCTATATATCCAGTATATACATGTATTTCTAATATTACATAACATTTATAGGTAATAAATGAAATGCACCGTTCATGGAGACGGTAAACCGTACGTACGCATGAACGCTACTTCCACTTCTATTTCATATTTTAATGGAATTAAAACATAATGATACATAGGTATATTATAATTATAGTATAATATAATATATAATATGATTAAATCTATCCTTTATAAGTCCCACATATGGCATTAATGATTCATAACACTTTGAGGGGGCGGTAGTCCACACTTCCTGAAATGAAATTATCGCATTACCCATAATGGAAACCATAAATAAATACTATAAATGGAAAATACAAAACCATAAAAAAATATAAACATAATATATAACATATATAAATACAGTTCCATCATAATGGCCCCATGATAGGCGGTTGGAGATAATTGAACAATCATCGTTTCGTGAGGCATTAGTTTGCGATCCACAGAAACAATATGTTCTTTACACATTAGATGGAGGTGTGTGTAAGAGTTGTTTGAATACTTCTCATAATATAATCCTAGTATATTGAGGATACTGTTGTTTTTATAAAAGAATTTAATAATAAGATTTTAGGGGGTTGGAGAAGTAAAATAAAACAATATGAAACAAAAGAATTTAAGAAAAACTGTTACCTTTAATTCGGGTAACTCCCTTCAGTTTGAACCAAAATGACTTCTTGAAGTGACTTCTGCCTAATGTAATGCTTCTAGGTGGAATAGAGGGATCTTGAAAGCTTATTTGGGTAGGGTTTGGATTAGCCAAGTGGATTGTGAAGTGTGAGGAATGATTTAGAGGTGGGGGATTTTTATAAGGGGGAGGAGGGGCTCTTTAGGAAAGTGTGGAATGTTTATTTTATTATATAATGATTTTTAGTTTCAAAAGGTAGAAAATATATTAAAGTTGAAGATAAGATGACTCATGGTCGAAATAAATTCATCCAATAAAAATTGGGTAGTTATTTTATATTATTTTAATCTTTATAATCTTATTTATTTATATCATTTATTATGATGTAAACACTGCGTCATTATTGTGTCGTAAATAAATTTATTTATTTGATGTCTACAAATTATAAAACAAATATCATGATTTAGGAAATCTATTTTTATTTTCAAAGAATATTTATAGTCAAAATGAAAACTTATATAACCCTATGTAAAAATTAAATTACTAAAAGATATTTGTTTATGTCATTTTTGTCTTTACTTTAAGTTAATTAAAATAAAGTGTCATTATCACTTGTAAGTGGCTCAATGGGGTCCCCAAATCGACCCAAGGATGCCCATTGTCGGCCATGACTCATACAATAAGGTTAGGACAAGTGTTAAGGTAATTTGTTTATTATTATGATATTCTTTTTACCTTTAATTACCCCAATTTACCTTTAACCCAGATAAATAAAAGTCAAAAGTTACTATTCACCAAAAAATATTTTCTTCTTATTGAACCAAATTTTACTTACTAATAACAACCATGTATATTGGATTTTTGAAATTCAATTCAAAAAAATGTTAAAATTTCATTTAAATGAAAAAGTCATCTTTTTAACTACTACTCAGTGTTTTCACTATTCATCAAAAATTGAATTTTTTCAGAAAAATACCAAAAATTCAGCCTAATATATATTTGATATTACGAATTCAAGAATGATGTCTATTTTAAAAAATTCAAAACATAGAAGTTGGATTAATTAATTTAAAATTAATTCGAGTTGTCAAAATAAATAGCATGTTTTTATGAAATAATATCTATCAAAAGATTGACACTTCTTTATGTCCAATTTCAAAGTGAAATAATTTTAACGACCTCCATTGGATTAAATGGTAAAAATATAATCTAATTAAACTTTAAAACCAATTAAAACGATAATCTGACCATATAAATAAATTATATTAAAGAGCAGATTTGAAATAAAATACAGTATTTTTTACTATTCATTAAAAAATAAATTTTATCAGAAAAATACCAAAAAATTCTCCAAAGTAAATTTTGATGTCCCGATATTGAAGAAGAATTTTATTTGGTTAAATATAACATATAAAAGTGACCAAAACTTTATTTAAAGAGGTTTTTAGATCAAAAGGCAGTAAATCAACCTTTTAAAGTAAATTATGCTTAAAATTAGATTCATTCACATTCTAAGCCTCTAAATTTTATTGGGTAAATGTAAAAACATTTAACAAACATTTATAATCATACTGTTGTTAGTTCTATTCATTCCCGCCAATACAACCGCTAGGCATTAACTACCATTTCAAATAATAATATTATATAGTTAGTGTGCAATGTAAGATTTCAAAGAAGCCCGTTGTTGCGTATTGGGTATTCTATTGAACATAGAAACCCCTTTAATGTAAAATTAATATTTAATTCACAAATATTAATAAACATGATAATATCACATTTCTTTATTAACCTGACATGTTACATTTATGCAAGTGCTAAGCTACCCTTAAGCGGCATGAAAAAATGTAAGTTACCCTTGTATAGTGAACTAGATACCTTTAAATAGTGTATGAAATTTTTATTCCTTTACGTGTGCATTAGACAATGATTATTACCCTTATTTAATTTCTGAGTTCCTTTATACAACTTTTCTAGTTACCTTTACAAGACACGTTTAAGTGAAATTTTACCATTACAAAACTTTACTAGTTACCCTTATGCAACACTTATAATTTGTTCTTACCCTTACATTGTATTATAATTTACCTATATATATCATGTGTAAAATGCATCATATCCATATGAGAGTTGTATATTTTAAAGGTTACCTATACACAAATTATAAAAATTATGAGGTACCCTTATGAAGCATGTTCAAAAATTATTTAACCCTTACATGGGCTATATAGGTATAAAATTTCAAAATTATATTTAAGTAGTAGCATCTCTCATATTTTTGAATTGTAGAAAGCCTATGTCACTGGACACGATACCATAAATGGAATACAATGAGTATTTTTAATTTGAGTGTGATACTTTAAATAGTAATATGTTTCTATTTTAATTTCTAACTTTTGGATTTTAAATGTATGATAATGAATTTGGAAACACCAACGTGTAGAAGATTCAAAGGATTTATAAGAATGTTATCCATTTGTGTTTTTCTATAAATAGAAGCTAAGGAAATAAGTGGATGAAGAATAAGAAATAAATTTATAAATTCATGGATTGATTATACTAATTTGTTGAGGTATTTCTAGTTTCCCTATATTTTCTTGTTCTATATCATTTAAAGAAGGGTCAAAGTTCACTACTCTAAACCAGTTTATTCATCAAAATATTCTAATAGTCCAAATAGTTTTATTATTTTTCAGAAGTGTCTGTAATTATTATTTCATAGATGGTTATACATACATTTAAAAGGTAGTGTATGGTGATTATTACCCAATCAAAAGGTAATAACAAAGGTTTTTTCCATCTTTTAGAATAGACTAGGTTCTATCTACACATGAAAAAGATTGAGTGATAGGTTAGGGATTTACCTTAGAAAATATTGGGTATTTTCTTGAACCTACAAAAGGGAAAGGCCGGTTATGTCCTGTAATAGACTAGATTGAGCCTAATCTTATAAAAGACATCTTCTATCTTTATTTTAAGTCAATATTAATTTATTTTTTAAAATATTATTTTAGGTTTTCAAATATGTTTACATTTTATATTCAAAAGTATTTAACCTCAAGGAATTTATGTTACATGATTGATCCCTTAATAAAGATAATTATGTATAATTTTGGTGAGTGAACACGTGGAGTCATGAAAATTGATTATTAATCCCTTCTTGTGTATTTATATAGGAAAACCTTATTTAAAATATTCATATTTTTTTAAATAGTATATATGAATATATATGAATATTTATTAATAGTTATGTGTTTTAACTTTTTTAATAATGTGTAGGCACATTGTGATATATACGGAAAAAAGCTGGATAACATTACTGAGGAATGCACCTCAGTATGCTAAGGGTTTGGAGGATTTTTTAGATTTTTCAATTTCCAATCGATCTGTTTATGAGAGAATAATATGTCCACGTCCTAAATATAAATTTAGAAAATGGTTGAAGAGAGATTATGTTTACGAACACTTGATATTAAAGCAATTCCCTGCTCAATATTTTGGGTTGGATTTGGTATAGTGAAACAAAAGTTATAGAAGGCTGAGCACTGATTTCAATCCACATAATGAGTTCCAAACATCATCAACAATAGAAAATGAAGTGAAAAACCATATAAATGATGCATTCATCATTTCCAGACACCAACACCAACATAAAAACATATAAGAGTAACTAGTTGAGGGTGCTACAAATAGAAACATGAAAAGTGATGTTTTTGAGATTGTAGGACAACCAGATCAAAATTGTAACATATAATTGGATCATCCTCTTAGTTATATGGATACTAATGTCAGAGAAACCTTTTCTAAGTATACATATGTGCTTCATGGAATATTTGATGATGTAAATCAAGAATTGTAAAGTGGATGTTTGAAATATTCAAAACATTCTTTTCTAGTGAAGTTTTACCATATCAAATGCATGTGTGTAATTACAAATAAAGAGAAGTCCATGATATTGGAATTGTTGTGTGATGTATTTCCTAAAAAAATATCCATGAGTCTTTTTATGATATGAAAAAAGTTTTTAACAATATTTTTATGAACTATACAAAAAATTCAGGCATATCCCAATGATTTTATTCTTTATTGGGGAGTGGATTCAAGCTGATAGGATTCCAAACAATTGTTCTTCTTCTGGGAGGAATTCTATGGGTGATGTTTGAAGTCTAAATCAACATACTACCATGAAGTAGTAGAAAATAAACACACCTTCAAAGGTTTTTCCTAAATTTCCTTTAAATCATTGATTTCAAAGATTATTCATGTCATCGAAAACCACCAAACAAATTAAGAAGTATTCTATAGATAATAATAATGATGTGTTAATGTGACATCCAAGAGATTCAAAATCAGGCAATAAATTTGATTCATTACATCCATTTTTCTCATCTGATCCTAATAATGTTTGATTGGTATTAGATTTTGATGTATTCAACCCATTTGGGACTTTGAGTACTAGGAATAGCATTTGGATGGTTGTATTGATCCCCTACAATATTCATCCATGTATGTGTATGAAAAAAAAATATTTTATCATTTCAATGATTATTCTTGGAAAAAAATGCCTGGAAATGAAATTTATGCATACTTTTAGCCTTTAATTGAATAACTACAGGAGTTATGGACAAACGGTGTTGATACATATGATGAATCTTCTAGAACAATGTTCTAAATTAAATATGCTCTAATGTGTACCATTAGTGACTTCCCTAGACTTGCGAATTTAGCTAGTTGTAGAACTTATATAGGCTTGGCTTGTCATTCTTGTGACTTTGATTTTGAGTCCAAATGGATACCTCATAGTAGAAAATGGTGATTCTTGTGTCTTTGAAGATTTCTCGATCCATCTCATAGATTTTAGATGAATAAGTCAAAATTCAATTGTTTCATTGATCATCGACCACCTATAAGGTTGTTAATAGGATTTGAAATATTAGCACAAATTTTAAATGTTGAAATGAAATTTAGGAAGGCGTGTTATTTGAATGATAGTGGGAAACGAGTTCGAAGTGAATCATCAAGTGAAATAAAAATGTAACAATGGAAAAAGGTATATTTTTCAAACTTTCATGTTTGGAATTTAATTTTTTTGGAATTAATCTGGATATGATGCATATTGAGAATAATATTTGTGACAATTGGATCTTTATATTTTTTAATGAGCATGGAAATTAAAAGGATCATCTCAATGCTCTAAAAGGCTTACAAGCAATGAACATAAAGTATGATCTCTGGCCAGATGAGAATGGAAAGTATTCTCTGACAATTTTTGCAATGAAAAATAGGGATAAAGATACATTCCATCGAAATTTAAAACTTGTGAAGGTATCTGATGGGTATTCATGTAACATATCAAGGTGTATTGACTTAAAGCATCGTAGATTACATGGATTTAAAATACACAATTCACATATTTTTTTTAAATAATTACTTTCATTGTCATTACTTACATTATTACTTAAAAAGGTTACTATAGTTGTAATCTAATTCTACAATTTTTTTAGGAAACTATTTGAGAAAAATCTATATCTATTTCATCTTTACAACCTTCTAGAGATATTTTTATTGACACTTTGTAAAATGGAGATGATCTTTCCTCCATCATTTTTTATTTTCATGATGCATTTAACTTTGCATTTGGTTGAGGAATCTAAATTAGGTGGCCCTATACATTAATGATGGATATATCAAATTTATAGGTACTTTATTTATATGTTTTTTGTTTTAGTAAAAAATTATTGGAACTTTATTAAATAAGTAATTATGTTTTTTTATTTTATTTCACAGATATCTTGGGAATTTCAAATCATATGTGAAAAATAAAGCTCAACTTAAATGCTCTATTTATAAAGGCTATTTTTTAGAGGAGTGTCTTACCTTTTTTTCTAGATACTGGGATGATATTTATAAAATATTTAATTGAGTTGTATGTGTTGATGACACATTGAATCAATATGAAATATATGGGAAATAAAAAAATTCATGTTATTGGTCGATCAGTTGGGAGGCGGTCAAATGTTACACTAAAAAAATGAAATTATTATAGGCACATAGATATGTGATGCTAAATAGAAAAATTTTAGATCTATTTAATGAAGAGTTGAGGATAAAAACAAAGAGAAGAATGAGAGGATGAACACAAAATGAGAAAGATATATAAACATCTGTTAATAAAGATCTTGTAGAATGGTTTGCATGATGTGTAAATTCATAAATATTGAAATTAATATAGATATTATATTAATAAATATATTTTATAAATATAATAATGTATATTAGTTTTTTTAGATCATTGATAATGATACTTGAGTAGAGTTATTATAAGATTTGAACTTTTTTTCTCGAGGTCCTCTAAAAAAAGCTAGAATGTTCTACTCTTACAACATGAATGGATTTATAATCCTTACATTTGATTGGGAAGAGGGTTTGAAAACACAAAATAGTGGAATATTTACGTTTTTTGAAGTGGAATACTATGGAAAGTTAACTAATATTATCAAATATAACCACCACAAACATTTTTCCGTTATTTTATTCTAATTCAATTGGGTGGATATTATCAGTGGTGTTAAAAGATTTTCCTTTCAATTTACTTCTGTGAACTTCTCTCACTTAATAGATGTTGGTGATCGTGAACTACATGATATTTATATCTTATCATCACTAGAGAAAAGGGTATATTATGTGAATGATATCGTGGATAAAGGGGGAGTATAGTTTCTCAGGTAAAACAAAGAGACTTGTATGATATTCATGATGAATTGGAATATTTGACCTCTAACATTAAATCCCATCACGTTAAGAAGTGGGCTTATTTTTCCATCATGATATTGAAAATATTATTCTTTAAGTGTGTATTACATATATAAAGTAATTATGGAGCAGGAAACCGACACGATTGAAGGAGAAAATGATTGTATGTGTAGTTATCAATTAATTTATCAACCACTTATGTCATTTTCATAGTCATTAATTATCATTTTTATGTATATTTTGTTTGTTAGTATAGTGAATCTGTTATCATTTCTATTGTTTTGCATGAATTTTTCAAAATATATGTTCTGAACCTAATTTTCTTTGATTAAATGATAGAAATTCCAAGGAGGAAGTGTTATACTCATGCCGGTTGACTCTCAATGGATTTTACATAAACCACAATGATATATGAGGATCCATCTATATCCTTCCTTATAGCATCTGAGACACCATATGATTTCCCCTGTACCATTTCTCACACCCTCTATTAGCATCCCATCAGCAGCTCAGTTGATGCCTTCCCATTCACCAGCCTCAGTAGTGAGGGAGCAGGGTTCCACTTCTAGTTCATCATGGTGATATTGGAGGGTGACTATTATAGGAACAATTTTTAATATGAATAAATTTATTGCACTTTTTTATACTGATAACTATATTTTCATAAAATATTGAAATAATTATACTATGGATAATAATATGAAATGTTTAGATATATGAAATATGACTGAAAAAAAGATAGTTGTCCTATTTTATTCATATGGGGTCCCTATAGATGACGTCTCATGATTACTTGGCTAAATTCTAGGCCAGCAGGCAGCAAAGCTCATTTCCCTTCCCATTATATGTGATGATTTTAGGAATATGAATTCATCTTGGAAAAATGAAGTTTTTGAATCACAAATAAAGTTAATTTTGATACATTATGGTGTAATTGAATGTCATTTTATTAAATGATAATATTTTCAAAACAAATCCCTATGTATAGATGTTTTTTCACTTTACCATTGCTGATATACTAGCATGATATTGGACATTGAAATATTTGGGCAAGAAATGGAAAGATTATAAATAAATATTAAGGATAAAATTCAACAATTCTTTATTGAGTTCCCAACAAATGTATGATAAGGTACCCAATGGGGTACCTAGAGAGAAATGGAAAGTTTTCACTGATAGGCACCATGATGAGAAGGACATGGTATTTAAATATATATTATTATATTAATATAATTTTACATTTATACATGTATATGAAAAGATTATGACATTTTATACATTACTATTAAATTACATTTTGTTTATTTTAGGATCTTTCAATGAATAATGCATCGAGTCGGGCAAAGAAAATAATACCTCACACCGTAGGGTCAAAGAGTTTTTTTAGAATTTGATCGGCACTATTAATATTATCATTAGTTTAAATATTTATTAGATAATGTTATCTATTTAATATGTAAAGTTATTTATTTATCTTTGTTTAATGTAGTCACGGAGTTTGGGCCACCAAGAATCCCAAACAGAATTGTGGTTCAATGTTCATAAAAAATATGATGGGAGAATTGTTAATGAGCCTGCCAAAGAATTTGGGGTACGAATTCATTTTTCATTATATTATCTTATTATCAGTTGTCACTATATTAGTATATATTGATTCTAATATGACTAATATTTGATTTATAGGTAAATATTAATGAACTAAGGGATTTCAATCCCACACAGTCCAACTCAGTCTCCCAAGATGACCTAGTTGGTAAAGTCCTTGGGAAGGAGCATCCTAGTCGAGTGTGTGGGATGGGTTTGTGACCATTACCGTATGAGGTCTTTGGTAGGAAAATGGGGATTTATAGTGCATATACTCCTGGTTTTAGTAACTCCCTACACCAAGATTCTCAGAAAATGATTTATTCTATGCAAAACACAATTGAGGAATAAGGGGATGAGATATACATTTTGAAGAAAGTGTTTCTTGATTTATATTAGAAGATGGTCATATCTTCCTCTGGGGATTTTTTTAGAGATGACTGATGGTGAGAAGGTAAATCACAAAACTTCAAAATCATTTATCTCAAAAACGTTTATTGATTTTATGTTTAAATATAAATATACAGCACGGTTTAATTTTCAATATAACTGTCTTACAAGTTCTGGTAGTAGGAAGTAAAGATGGATATAGAGAGGGTGATGGTAAAAGTTCATCCTTGGGAAATGATTAGTGGAGAGGGTTTGTTCTTGTATTAGTACATCCAATATGGGTATGTTTTATCATTTTCTTATATATTAGATGGGACCATGACAATGGGTTCCCTATGTATGTGTTTTATAACCATGTTTCTATATGTTGTGTTTCAACTGGCTATAGTGATTGACTTTTTTTATGATCATATATGATGTTTAGTTTATTTTATCTCTTTTACATATAGGTTAATCTAACTATTATATTCTACTATTTACCACTCATTTGTCATGGTGCCTTAAAAAGTATGTTTATACCCACACTTTCATGGGCTTTGCTTGTATGATTTTTTTCTTATACACACAACTGGTAGGTGGTGTACATAGTGGACCTATTATCTATTGAATATAGAAATAAGTGGAGGTACTGACCATGTTTGGTGGTCAGACTTAGAGATTTAAAGTTGGTAACTCATCTTCTTTTCTCTTCCAGTAGTTTCTAGATTGGGACCTACTTTCCTTCTTCTTAGTTATGCGTGTATTTTACCCTTTTCCATTCCTGGATATTTATCTATCTCATTATGATGTATTTTCTAGGGGTTACTACATTATTTTTTTTCACTGAGAGGTATTATTTTATTATACCTATGCACCATTTTATGGAGTTGAGTGTGTGTGTGTGTGTTCACATACAATAGGATAAAGCCTCTCAATTTAGTGATATTATTTTTTTTTCTTATCATTAGCCCTTAAACTATTAGGGCTGAACATGTGGTGTCACTCTTAGATTAATGGTGTCCCATGTAGGGTCCCTATATGTCAATTCAAGACACAAAACCCCATGGTTTTCTCCAAGACTATAATCTCTATATATCCCTATCCATTATAGGAAATTCTATACCCTTTTCTAAATCTCACATCACAACCTAGTACTATTGACTGAGGATAATTATATGTTATCTATCACTAAACTAAGGCCCCATATAACTTATCCATACAATGATATCTCAATACTATAACATATAGTATAACCCATATCTATCCGACCATCTGTTCGATTAGTATCCTCTTGTTTTCACATTCTTGGTTAGAGCTCAATCTTGATGTGTTAGGTAATCTCCCTTTTGGAAGATTTTTGGGCTCTATTTGTTCATGGAACCTATTTTTTTAGCTCTGTCTTTTTGGTCTTGGATAGGTCGTGGGGATGTAATTGGGTAACTCGGACTAGGTGGATTCCTTTCAGACTAGGCACATAGATGCATCTATGTTGTCTTTCGTGATCTCATCAAGGGGTGGGATCAATGTTGGAAGTCCTAGGATTTCATAATGTATTTACCCATTGTATAAATCCAAGTCAATTTTAATCCTTGGTTATGGAATTTTAGATCATTTATGTATATTTAGGGTGATTTCAATTTTTGATAAGCAATTATTATTGGTTTTGAATAATTAATGACCCTTTTGATGAAAATGGTATTCATGATGGATGGTTTCATATTGATAATTATTTTTTATTATTAAATTAATTTATCTTGGTTGTAATTTTGGTGGATTTATTTTTAATATGTGAAGCCTCATTTTAATGAATGTATGCTGATTCTTTATACCTAGTTCTAAATGTATTAAAATTATTTTTTCATTATAAATGTGTTGTGTAATAGATTAATGAATCAATGTACTTTCAATGAGAAATGTATGGAGAAATGTATTAATTATTTAAATGTTTTGAGAAATGTATTGATTCTTTCAATGTATTGAAAAATTTATTGTTGATTCATTCATTATGTTGATTCATTCAATGTATTTATGCATTATTGATTATTTTAATGTGTTTAGTATCTCTTGATTCTTTCAATGTATTGAGAAATGTATTATTTTTTTCAATGTGTTGTTTTCCTTGGTCAATGTGTTGATTTTTTATGTTTTGGTGAGAATCAACGCATGTTGATTACTTAGTTTTAACATCTGTTGTTTTCCTTGTACGTTGATGATATATTTGATAACCTAGTAAAATTTTCAGTGTTACTGTTGTGTTGTTCAAGCTGTAGATTCTGGGGTTAAAAAACCTGCAGTTAGTTTTTTTTGTAATTCATGATTTAGTGGTTGTTTGAACCTCCTCTAGATATAGTTTTTTCTCATGAAGGTTCAGACTACCACTATATTATGTAATTTTTTAGGGTGGTGGTTAAAACCCGCCGCTAGATCTTATTTATTTTTTAAGTGAAGATTGATGCTGAAACTAAAAAAACACCATCAAATATGCATTCTACAACACATTCCAAAAACCTCTTCTAAATGGAAGGAACTACCGCATGTTGAATGCGAACACCAATTTTAGCATCGGTTTAAACTATCACTAGATAAAAAAACTACTGCTAAATGGGAATTTCATCATAGTATGGAAAGGTAGGGGAATAGGGGGTATCCAACCATCTATCCTCACCAACCTGTATGTTGAGAAAAAAACCCAAAACCCAAAACATTTGTTCATTGGTGAGGATATCCAAATCGGGTGGGGTTCATAAAGAAATCATAAGAACGCACATCACAAACACACACACACACAAACACACCTACACACAAACTTGGCCTAAAGGGTTCTTATAAACATAAAATCATCACCATACACCATTATAACCACACCACCCTTACCATACACTTCCACCACTATCAGCTAATACTCTAAAACCTACCCACTTTTCCATAAAAAACAATAACTATAATCATTTACAATATCCCTATCAATGGTAACATTATTACATTTTTAGATTTATCATTACTGACCACATCATTTTAATTATGATTTCGATTCTATATTTAATGAAAAACCTCTCTCAGTCAATTACCCTCATTCATTTCATGTTTATTACTACCAAACATATTCCATAATAACCAGGAAACTACATAAAAATCCAAAATAACCACATATTACATCATCTTGTAACGAATTATTCTTCCCCTTTTCTAAATAAATAAATACCACCATATGCCCACTAAAAATCCATACTAACAACCCATCCAACACCAAACGATCATCATAAAACCACCCTGAAATGATTCTCATGCTAACCATTGTAGTCTCATTTCCTATCACACTCTATCTAATGTAACACTAATTTCCAATATAAGATGACCAACTAAACCAAAATTAACCCAACCACAAAAAACACCACACAATATCCCACCATAGATCCAAATAATCATAAGATTAAAAGATAGAAAATTCTAGAAACAACCACTATTACAACCCTTTTTATTTGAAAGAAAAAATATTACGTTACGAATTTATAAAAGAATGGTTAAATTAATATCTTTAAGTGATTATCCTTTTATGGAAGATAAATTCCAAAACAAAACATCGAAAAAACAGACAATTTTCAATAACATGAATGATTTTTTATCATACCACTAAGAAAGTGTCAAGTATATGCACGATATAATGAAAGAAAGTAAAACTCATGTGAATATCCCCTTTTCCAATAATTAATTTTAGTATTTATTATTATATTAATTAGATAAATCTATACTATTCACCTAAAGATAAAAAAAAACATGTTAACCCCAAAATTCACATAGATTAATGTAGATTTCTTGAATCCCCTACCTCAACCAAATCTTTTTGAATTGTTGTAAAAATATTAACAAAAAGATGATCACCAAGACAAACCATGAAAGGAACACCCTAAAAAACCAAAACCACATTAACCCCCATCAACCACAACCCAAAACCATTAGATATAATCCCACAAAACATTTCTACAACCCTTCATGGATGAAAAAAATGAAATTTACCAAAGAGGAAGAGAGGAAACTCAAATCTATCAAGGTAATTCTTGGTCTCAGGATGTGAAGGAATAAGAGATCATGAAGTGAGATCTAAAGACTTTAGATAACCACCTTGTATTGTTGTAAATTTAGGTGAAAATGAAGAGAAAATATGATAATTTAAAGGGGTTTTCCAAATTTATACTAGGCTAAAAAAACACTCAATCACATCATGAAATCCTTCTTCAAGTCGAGACTTCTCATGGAAACCACCAATTCATGATGAGTTACGTGTCCTTGAGCTATGAAATCTTAAATCCAAAATGAATTCGAAATCCTCACTTCATATCTCTTCTTCTAAACTTTCTATAAACCAAAAAATTAGGAAAAAAATACATGTCATGTTATACCCATAGCTCCCTGACACAAACTTGCCTACATAGAGGAACCAAAATACAACCTTAATGTATTTATTACATGGAATATTGAGTTCCTACTATGAATAAAAACATCAAAAAAATCCCACAACACATCAGAATACAAACCACCCCTATGTGTTGTGATCAAGTACTATATACTTATTTATGTAGAGACTTCACATAATGAAATGAATGGTCACACCTTGACCTACTACTCATATCAAAAAATTTATCTTTGAAAAAAAAATTATACATTTAAACTACTCTAGGAACCTATAGTGGAAAAGACTCACAAAGTAATGGGTTGGGAAGATTTAAGACATTATAACCTATCATGAACCAATCTAGGATACCCATATAATGGGAACCATATTTGGCATGTTACATATACAAGGCACATTCTCAATCGCCCAGGCTAGAAACAAGAACCAAATAATTTGATACAGGCATGTGGTAATGATTTCTCCCAAAGAAAATATATTTAACAAGTAGTAAAATTCACAAAAAAATATAGCATGGTATATCAAGTCATTGGATGTCCATGCATAAATACCATAAGAAGACACAAATATAAATGAATTAAATGAGACAAAACCAGAATAAAAATCTAAATAAAAAAATAAATTATCTTTAAGAAACTAGAGTAAAATGAAGACTAAGATGTTTGATACAACTATGACACAAAAATAAATCCAAAATACCAATCCATAGTCTTTGTGTGAATCTAATTTCACCATCCAACCACAACCAATAACCTCTCCATGAACATCCAATGATTATAGGTGCACAAGATGGAGCTTCTTGAGAACCTGAACATGAGTCTACCAGAAATCCAATCAGTCTACAGATACCAAGTTCTATAAGTAGGTTGTGATCATAAAAAACTTAGTAATATTTCACCAAAGATTTCATGCTTTCATTTTTAAAAACACTCCAAAACACTAGTTTTAAATATATTAATTTAAAATAAGGATTTATTCAATTCAAAAAAAAGAACATGAAACCATTTTCGAAGTCCTACATAAATTCAATTATCTTTAAAACATTAGAAACTCTTTTAAACCTTTTATTTAAATATTTCATTTAAAATCCCCTTTCTAAAACCATTTAATTAAAACTAATCAATATCCCAAATAAACATAAAAGAATAATATTACTGAATAACTAAACCAAAATATAAATTGAAGAATCAAACTAGCAGAAGAGTATAAATAAAATCATACATAGTAGTAGTAAATCTAAATAAGAAGAATCAGAAACTGGTATAGTAAATAAGAAGGCAAAGTAAAGTGCATAATATTCATGGGAAATTTCTAAACATATAGTGAGTAAATCCTAGTATACTTGAGTGGAACCATTTTTGAGAATATCGATTCATCCGTAGTCTATATCCAAATGGATAATCTCAACTAGAATCATTGGTGGCACTCTCACATAGCCTTCAATTCCATTGTAGATCTAGTCCATCTCATCAATATTATATATTAACAATTTCTTAGCCACTCGCTATGATTTCTAGGATCCCCATGATACATGTAATAGATGGTTTAGAAGGACATGTGTCCTCTAAAACACAAATTAGTAATCAAATTAAAGGTAACCACGATTATGTTAGACTTCAACATCCTCTTACACACACTCCTAACAAAATATTAAAATTCCCACACATATAAATAACAAAATTAATTACATCTTTCATCAATTAATTTCAAACACAGGTCCATGGAGATTTATGTTATATTTTCATTTATTTTATTTGGAAAATATTTTTTATAAAGTTCCAATCAATCCTTAGATATTTAAATTAAGAAAATATTTTCCTAAATCATTTTGAAATATATTTCTTAATCATCCTCATTTAAAAATTTTATTTCTCAAGTGCCAAACTGATTTTCTGTTTCTAAACCAATAATTATATATATATAGTTAGGTAGGAATATAAATACATATATATGTATGTACATAGGCCTATATATATAAATACATATACAATAACCTTATTTAAAAAATAAATAAGAAATCATGTGACACTTGAAAAAGCATTAGATACCAAGGAAGAAACCTCTTTTTAAACTTTCAAAGCTTATGGGAACCGTAAAATGATAAATAAAAATATAATTAAATAATTATACAATCACTATAAACATGTACAATCTATAAAAATACACAGAAACATTGCAAAAAACATAATTAGTTCCATTTAAAGATGAATTTCACGGAAAATATATTTTTGACCTATAAAGAACGTTTTTGAAATTAAAAATACCCTCTTTTAATATAGAAATTTTCCTTTAAAAATTAATTTTAAGAATTTTATATAATATACAAAATACAATATTTTTTAAATAAAATCATCTAGGAAAACCAAGGATAATATGTATTGTTAAGGAAAACAGAAAAACATAAAAATGCCTACCTAGGCTAATATTAGATGATGTGAATCCTTTGATAATGGAGAGAGGAAGGCATAAGGTGAAATCGAAAAACCCTAAGAACAAAATCCCAAATAATTAGAACTAAATACTCACCTAGGGTTTAGATAACACCAAACCATAACAAGAGGGAAGGTAAAAACAATATGAGAAGGAAGAGAAGAGAGAAAAAGAGGAAAAAATCATGAATAGATCATCAAGAATTGAATTAGGTCCCCAATATATAAAGATATATGTAGAAGGGGGAGGAAATTACTAGTGGTACTTAAGTGGGTCATGTGTAAAGGATGAGAAAAAGGAGTTTCAGTGGTAAAAATTGAGTGGGATAGTTTAGGAAATTAAAAAAAATTAAACTGGGAAAGCAAAATGATTGGGCTATGTGATTAGAAAAATGTGAACCCTTTATTGGACACACCAGGGAACTATGCATGTTTCGAGAACATGACTAGAAAAAACTTGTACTAACCATGGAAAATAGTCTTATTAAGGATTCTAACACACATGCACAATTGCTGTGTGGTTTCAATTATCTGTGTGCTCCACACTGAAACTTTGAAAACATGAAATTTGTATAAAATAGATGAAAGTCAAGAAAATGAATAGTTATCAATAAATAGATAAAATAAATAGGAAATTAAAGGTTGGGTTAAGGAAATCATCCCAACCATAACATGTTTTTCCCAGACATTCACTAAAATCCCAAAGAATGCCAGAGAGTGAAAACATAGAAGAAAACTAAGTATTTTTAGATTACATATAGTCTTAAATGGGAAAACCTTTAGTCTAAATTGAAACCCAATAAAAATAAATATTAAATATCTCAATGAGAATGATTTAAAGAGTGATACCTTTAAAAGGTCTCCCACCATATTAGACATTCACTTAATATAGTGGATCAAACGAAACCATTGACTATAGAGAAAGAATTATCTAATCCTTCCACTAAGGAAACCTAAATGGATTAATAAACCAAAATACCCATATATAATTCCATAAAAAATACAAACCCCTCATAAATATCATAAGGAACAGAAAACCCAAAGAATAAGATAGAAAATAATAAACGAGCAAGTCTTAATAAAGGGGAAAATAAAAAGAAGCTACCTTAAAAGGATTAATTGGAAATCCACCATGATCCAAGATACAATCAATATTTCTTCATTCATCTATTCCTAAACCCAATTAAAATTTTAAGATGGTCTAAATGAACACAACTATGAATGGTCTTCAGGACTTTCAAACATGTGATTTTAGAATGATAAAATAGACCACAGTAGTTGTATATTGAAGACTGCTTATTTACTAATGGAAAGACTCTAGAAGAAGATCCCCCAAGTCATCCTGGTTCTTGGACTCAATTTCATCATGCTTTCTCTTATAGTAAGATGTTTACACTTCAATTAAATCTATACAAATTAGGTTGTGCCTCCACTCTGCTGACCCACGAATACCAAATCCACCATCATGGACTTACTGAAAACATACAGAAACAAATCTATTTAAAATGAGGTAATATTAGAATCAAAATCAGGATAAATACACATCATGAAAAGAGTAACCTTCAGTGAGTCTTTGAACGTCAACTTATGGGAGAAAAATTCAAATAGTTAAAACATGTGGCATACTCCTTTATCGATTGATCTCCTTACATGAGGTTCATGAGCTTCATTATCCTCTCCACTTTTACCTATTGAAATTGGGTTCTTGAGAACCAACTTGTGTTGTAATTTTGATTACCACTACATGTATAAGCTTCTTCAAAAAATATTCATGAATTGTGTAGTTGGGTTTTGGATTTGTGGTAATCACCCTGTAATCCTACATGAAAAATGGGGGTTTAAAACCCATTGGACATAGTGTATTGTAGCAGTACTATAGTGTACTGTAGTAGCGGTGACACTGTAGAAATGGCGGGAACTGTAGCGGTGGCATGTCACTGTAGCAACGGTAGGGTACTGTAGATGTGGTGGTACTATAGCAGGAAGGTACTATAGAAGTACTATTCAAAGAATGGGTCATTGGACAAAATTTGTGCCTACGGACCATGTAATGGGCCAAATGCCCACTGGCCCTTTGGGCTATGTAATGGGTCTCCCTCTACCCAGTTAAAGAGGTCTTCTCTTTGATTTAATAATAAATGAGGCTTCAGCCCCAACCTTAAAAAAAAATATTCATGAATTGTAATTTTTTAGTTTTATTACTTCCGTATTAAATACAATATACTTGTGACATATGTGAATTCTAATACGGTAACCAACTATGTATAGAAACTTTACTGGAAGGTAGGTGTATTCTCATAGTGGTTGAGAAAGGGTGATGCCTTGGCCAATGGTGAGAAGTACACGAATTCCTAATTTCCAAGTGAAAGATTCATGTAGAACTATTAGTGAGTATAACCAAGACATTAATCTCATGTTTTCTTGGACACAAGGAGATATTATTACATATTAAAGAATCGATGTAGTCCTTTTTATTTTATACTCAGCCTATGGTTCAGTAATTCTTGAATTGCAGGAAATAGTGGATGAATATAAAAAGTAATACTTATACCCAGTTGTAGAAAGATAATTATTTTTCAAGTAAAACTAAAAGTGGACGTCAAGAAAAATACCGAGTATGGTATTTAGGCTCATCATAGCTAAATACTTTCGGTATTATCAACGTCTTTAGTTTGGACAAAGGAACCTTTAGAAATAAAGGTATGTCACAAAACTTTTGAAAATAGTTCAACAAGTGAACGTGAACTATTACAAGGGTAAAATAGAGGTGTATATATACTTAATAATATTTATTTAGGTTATTAAGGAATAATAAAGTGGATTATATGCATGGTTAGAAGATATGAGTTTTATCGGGTCGGCATACCGAAGAATATCTTGACCAAACATTCATCGATCATGATATTGTAGTGTGGAGTAATTCCTAAATGCACATTACCTTATCCACATCACAACATTGATGTTAATGATTAGGATCGATGATGAAGTATTACATGTTAATATTGATCAACCAAATATAGCATGGATCAATTCCTAAACACACATTTTATACATCAGAGTATTGATGTAAGCTATATCAATTTTGTAACTTATAGAAACTTCCAATATATTTCATGAAGTGCTTTGAAAATAACGGTGTAATACCATAATATTATTCCAAATAAAATGAAAAATGGATATCATATGAGTCATAGTATGATGATAAATCCATTAACTCATATGGACATGTGTTTGGATGCAAAGAGTTTGTTATGACATAAACAAACTTGCATCAGGAACAAATACAATGTGAAACTATTGTAATTATCCTAATAGTTTTTAGGATGTTACCTAAATCCCTAATAGAAAAGTGGTATTCAAGTGATAGACTAAAATTTTTTATAAGGGTGAACATCTCTTTTGTGATAGTGGGATCTAGATTGACTATGGTTTATTCAATGCTCGATATGCCCAAATAATCGGCATAGGAACTAGTTCTACAACCGCATGTGAAACATAGTATATTATAGAGACACATAATATGTAAGAAGGATAAAACCATGGTGATGATTTTTGTATTCACCATGGTCAGTGATTTATTATTCATTATGAGTAATATTTTTTATAGGTATGTAGTATTTGAAAATTAGCTAAAATTGATAAGACCAACTAAAATTCAATAAATGGATTACATGTTTCAAAATGAAAAGGGGCTTATATTTTGAATACTGTAGTGGGTATTCAAATGAGTTGATACATGGATGGTATAAGCAAAGTACCAATAATGATTGATTGGTTTCACCAAGTCATTATTCATAAATCCATTAGAATTTTACTTATCATAGCTAATTTCTATTATCATTATATTAAGAATGAGATGTAATGACCACCAACCATAGAAGGTGTCTATATAAAGAAACTATAAATATATTTCCATGACACGTAATGATAATAAAGGTTTCAAGTTACTAAAATATGGTCTATGATTGAATTAAGAATGGGGATCATAGATTATACAATTGCAATAAATGTTTTCCATGTGTCTACCAAAGGTTAGTGGGAGTACAAATGGTTTTCCAAGTAAAATATGTTCAGAAACATATAGAAAATAGATTGGTCTTCAAGTTAGATGAGACCCAGATTAAAGTTATAATCTTTTGATTGAATTAAAGTAGAAACCACAGTTCTAGGGAACAAGATCTACTAAGGTGGATCTAAATGTTTCATTGACATACTCAATCATACATATAGTGACATAGTATTACAAAAAATAAAAGTTAGAAAAATTCAAGATATTAATTGTTTCATGTGCCACAAGACATAATATCTTTAGGATAACATGTTCAGTACATGGGAAGATATACAAATGGTGAGTTGAAGTCCATACACTTATGCGATGGATCAATAATATATGCCAAAATATTTAAAAAATTGAAATTTACAAGATATAATTTATTGTAGGCAGATATCAATTTTTCCTAAGAGAACTACAAGTGAAGTAGTCAAAACTATCTGATTATACTTCGGAAAGTATAAAAGATAACTACCTGGAAAGTAGATAAGAAAGGATACATGTTTTTATGGGACAAAAACTAGCCTTACTTCGATCCATAGGATCTAATATCGCAGGTCGGCTAAGGTATTGAGCGATATAAGATCATATCATCCAGTGGTAGCCATACCTACAAAGAACAAGTACGTTTCATATTATAAGGCTACTAAAAAGATGATAAATGAAACGATCTGTTCTAGTTCTTGGAAATGCAGCTAGTAAGAAAAGTATCCTCATAATGTATATTATAACACTCTTACTAGCCAATGTGTCAAAAAAGTATATTCTAGGGGATTCTATCTCTTGAGAAGATTTACTGAAGGAGATGAGGTTGCTATAGCAGAATTGCCACGTGGCAGAACTATGGTAGGATCAGAATCTAAAGTCGTTACTCAGTATAAAACTAATATTTATCATGTGAGTATCTAACAAGTTTTGTAACGACCCAAACTTTCATTAATGGAAATTCCTCTTGATCTAATTAAATTTCTTATTATGGTTATATAAAATGTGAACTTCTTTTGTTTTAGGTTTCTCGATTTTAAAATATCTTTATGAATTGTGACTGTTGCTAATATATCCACTGAACAACGATCACATGATTAATATAAATATATGGCTTTAACAAATCCAATTTACTCAGACAAAGGAAGTGATGGCCTCATTCAATAGACTTTCCCCATATGAATCCCATTTGTCGGAGCCTGAAAATGAGGTGGCATCATTTGGATTCTCTCTTGACCAAGCCCAAGCCGAGCTTGAACACGTTAAGCTTGAGAGGAACTGACTACAGGAGAAGTGGAAGTTAATAGAGATTACCACCCGAGCGATGTTATCCGAGCCACCCCAAGAGTCTATCACCATCACACACCTTACCCTTCGGTCTTATGCAAGTGTTATAAGGGGTTATGTAACAATACCATATTACTATGACTATGTACATTATTTTTTTTATAAAGAATTCACATTCATTTTATTATTGTAACATTGTAAATAGTTTTTAAAGAACAAATAGTATTTTTAGTTAATATTAAACTAACAAATCTATTTTGATGAATTGATGAATTTTTTAATTAAATAATATTTTAAAAAAATATTATTATTAAATTACAGTTTATTAAATATAAATGATCATATAAATTGATGAATGCAATTGTAATTTTTATTAAGGTTTGAAATCTAATTTTTTCAGAATCCATGAATTTTCGGTAAATGTCTATTTTTATTTTGAATGAAAAATTCAAATATTTATAAAATTATTTAGATAAAATTAATATTATTTTTTGAATTAGGACGTCGAAATTATCCAACAGTGTTTTTTTCATAATTTTCTAAGACACTCGAATTTTTGGGTAAAAATTAAATACCGTTATAATATATAATGTGTTTTATGACATCATAATGACACAAAAGTGATGTAATAAAATAATATAAACATTATGTTCATCCAATAAATGTTTTAGAATTAAAATAATATAACTTTTTTATTTGTTTGATTTATTTTACAAAGCTTTTGTGGACCCTCCAAGACTTATAAAACATTTTTTCTTTTTAAATTATTTTCCTTGAGAGTGTGACTCAACTCCACATAAGAAACCCTAATATTTTAAGAAGTTCGGACATTGAACTTATAAAATATTGTTTTCCACTCCCCTTGTTCAAAAACCATGGTAAAAAACTATGGGCTGTTTTGTGGTTTTGATTTGTTTAATGTGTGGTGTCCCAAACTTAAATAATAAAGAATTCCCTCTCTTTCCTATATAAAACCACCCAAGATCCAACTTCCTCTTCACTCAATGCCTTTGGAGTTTGAAAAACCCCTATAATACTCTCTATAAAATCATCCCAAGGTTCCCCAAGCTCCCAAGAAGCCTCTCTCAAGCCTCTCTGAAGCCTTTGGGATCACACTTCCAAGTAAGTGATTTCTTCCTTTCTCATTGATGTCTAATTTTATTTAAGTTGTTATGCCATTTTTTTCAATTACAAATATTGGGGTATGATTTATCACCTCCCCCATATTGTCCTATTTATTTTTGGATGATGATATACCCCTTTCAATCTCATTAATTCCTCCCATGTACACCCATTACCATGCAAAAATTCTTTAACGTGATTTCTCTCTCCTCTTTTACATCCAAGTAATTCATTTTTATTATGCATCTAAATTCTATTACATTTGTTGGTACATGTATCTATATGGACCCCTTACTGTTAATTTCATGTAAATATAATGAGACACCCTTTTCTATCTCATCAACCATTTTCATGAATCCTTATGTCACACTGTTATGCTGCCGAAATTGCACTGCGTTTTTCCAAGCCATGATAATTGTGTAGTGAATACAATACCCATGTCTCTATCAAGGGTATTCACCATTATTCACATATACATATTGAATGGTAATATCATGTATTTATTACACATTACCTAATCCTATAATAACTTGTGATGTTGATTGATTCCATTTAATATGATCTATGTGGCACACTTACACATGAAATCAAATGTTTAAGAAGGGTGCACCCTGATAGCACTCCAATGCATTGGGTAAAGTATAGTATCATGATACATAATGTGAAATGGGGGTTGAATCATGCTAATTCAAGAGCAATTAGGTTTTAATCGTGCTTCATGTGCAATGAGGTTCTACTCATGCTCCATGTGCAATGAGCCTTGGATCATGCTAATTCCATGTTAAGTGTTGTTGCCACATTTCCATGTTATGATTATCATTCTTTATCATGCCTTTATGTTCATCTTTATCTTGTGCTCCATTGATATGACTATTTTCTAAAATTTATTATATTCCTCATGTTATTCCATGTTTATTCTCTTATTGGTCTTTATATCTCACTCTTTTCTTATTCATGTTCTCAGGTTATCCCATGCAATGATAAGTACGAGGGAATGTAGTGGTCATGTAATTGAAGTTCTCAATAAGATGTTGAATTCTCTATTTTAAGTTGTTATGTAATGTTTCTAATCCCCAAAGACACTATACCTATTTATCTTCCATGTTGTATCATGTTAAGGTTTTATGTAATAAATCAGGTTTAAGTGTGTAATAAAAAGCTGGGTTGTTATAGTTGGTATCATAGGACAAGTTTAATTATTTTTGGGATTAGGATTAGAAAACCCTAGTAAAGAATTAGAGACCACAATAAGTATAATAAAAACATCCTTATGTATTGGTTAGTATTTAGTAAGTGGTTTATCAAGAAAATACATCCCTGTTTGGATACGAGTAGGTAAAGGTGGTTCTGGCATAGATGAATCCTAGGGGTAAAAACTGAAAACACCGCTTTGAGCTAGACTCGAACGGGAACTGGTGCACAACAACAGGCCTTTATACACTCTTAGTTATGAAAATCCTAGGGGATATTCTTTGGTAAATTCACAATCTTAGTATGAACCCTTATTAAGGGAATTAAAAAAATGCCGCTAAGAATATATGTTAGAAAGTAAGTCATGGATAGCATAGATTGAAGCCTATGGATTCATAAGTAAAAAAATAAAAGTTATTTATAAGTCATCAATTTTGCCCTTGGATTACCCTTTATGTGTTACCCCTAACTTTCCTTTTACTACAGCGAATGGATGGTAATAGGAGGACTCAAGCCAACAACTGATGTGAAGATCAATTTGATGACTGTGCTAATGAGATGCCCAATCCAATGGGAGCGGGAATCGCAAACTTTGTCACACTTCTCTCTCAGTTAACTCAAGATTTGAATAGAAATATGGGTCAAGTGGAACGTTCAACATCCCCTAAGAAAGAACAAGTCTCTATCAAGAGATTCATGAGACAAAGCCCCACTAATTTTAATGGATCATATGATCCCTCAATCGCCGAACAATGGATCAAGTCCATTGAAAAGATATTCTCAATACTTAAATGTTTTGAACAAGAGAAGGTTCTTCTTGTTGCTTATCATATATAAGGTAAAGATGATCAATGGTGGACATTGATAAAAAATATGAATCCCGAGGAAGAGATTGAGGTGTTGTAATGGAAGGATTTCCAGAATATGTTTTTCAATAAATATTTTCCGCACACCCTTCGACAGAAGATGAAAAGGGACATCCTTTCCCTCAAGCCAAAAGACGACGAATCTGTCGAAGCGTATGAGGAAAACTTCACAAGGATTGCATGATACTCCTCTGTCTTTGTCATTACTCCCGAATCCAAGGTTGTCCACTTCTTTGGTGGGTTGAAAACTATTTCACGAAAAGTGTTGGCGATCCGTGACTTTGACAGCTATAAGGAAATTTTCTGATGTGCTCTCAAAGTCAAAATTGAGATCGGAGAATCTCAGGGGTATCATGAGGATAAGAAACTTAAGGTGGACTTCAATTCTGGTAGTCCAATTTATAAATCCAACTATGCTAAGAAGATCCAACACCCCACTTACCAATGGTGTAGAAAGAATCACCCCAGAAATTACCTGAATGGGATAAAGAAATGCTTTAGGTGTGGAAGATAAGGACACCTAACTATTAACTGTCGACAAGAAAAACTTGTGGCTGCAACAGAGGTGAGGAACACTCCGTTCGAACCTCAACGCGTTGTTTATTTCTACAACTACAAATAACCAGGGCATCTTGAAAATCAGTTCCCTAAGCCAAGGGTTTTTGGAGGCAACCAAAAACCTCCAAGGCCGCAAGGGAATGATTTTTCCATCACTACTGCCGAAGTGAACCCCAACAATGAAGTGATTCCAGGTATGCTAGTTATTCATTAAAGAATAGAAAACTTAATTTTTGATTCAGGTTCTATGCATTCTTTTATATTTCAAAAGTTTAGTAGAACAATCCCAACACCACCACAAATCATGGAATTAAAGATGTCAGTGAGTATGAAAAATGGGGAAATCATTGCATCCCATGAATATAACTCCTCCCCTGTCATAATCTATGTATTGAATTTCCTAGTGAACCTTGTCATACTCCCTCTGGTAGAATTTGATGCAATTCTTGGCATGGATTGGCTTTCCTTATATAGATCCAACATAAATTTCTATGAGAAGGGAATCACTCTCCATGTGGAGAATAGACCCCCCGATTCTATACATGTGCAAGGAGGAAGATAATTCTTTTTTAGCTCCATCATCTCAAGTGTGGATATTACTGCACTATGAGCATGCGTATCTGGCTAAGATGATTGAGTCTGAGGAGTCAACCATCCTTGAAGAGATTACTATTGTGATGGAATTTTCTGAAGTGTTTCCGGAGGAATTGTCTGGTCTTCCTCCAAGAAGAGATGTGGAATTATCAATTGATCTTATACCTGGGGCGTTTCCAATATTCAAGACTCCATATAGAATGGCTGTTGTGGTTCTTGAGGAGATGAAAAAACAACTACAGGAGAATCTGGATAAAGGGTTTATATTCCCAAGTACTTCACCATGGGGTGTACGAGTCCTCTTTATCAAGAAGAAGGATGGGTCAATTTGCATTTGCATCAATTATCACGATCTTAACAAAATCACGATAAAGAACAAGTATCCTATCCCATGAATTGATGACTTGTTTGATGAGATGTGTGGAGGAAAATACTTATCCAATGTGGATTTGCCATCGGGATATTATCAAGTAAGGGTGAAGAAAGAAGATATCTGATTCTCGCTCAAATTTACCCAAGAGAAGAAGGTAAGATTGTCCTTGTAGTCTAGCTTTGGTTGTCGAATCCACAGAGACCTAAGAAGTAACCTATAGACACGCACATTCTAAGGAATGTTTTTGGCTATGAAGTGGCCAACTTGGGTTGATTTTAGATTGGTTTAAA